>OX451736.1:757711130-758336574 GCA_948472305.1 Vicia faba | reverse complement strand
CATATTTGAAATGAAACTTGAGAATCAAGTGGAACTATGTGAAAAATGGCCAAGAAGATGGGTCAAAATCCTGGCTAAATTAGGGCAAAATTTCCTCAAGTTAAAAGTTTTAGGGACCCTTGTTCCAAAAATCATAACTTGAGATCCAAGCTTCTTTTGAGAAAACTTTGTGAATCATAGTTGTAGACTTTGTGTAATACTACAACTTTCATGTTGTAAGTTTTGTTTGAATCCATTTGCATCTTGGTGAAAATATGGGACAAAGTTAGGAAAAATTAAGAAAATTTCATAACTTCGAAAATTTCTAAGTTATGAAAATTTTCAATTTCAAACCCTAATTTGTAATTTTGGGTTTCTTGATGACCAAGTTTCAAATTTTGACACATATTGATGAAAAATGACCCTTGGCACTTGATTTTGACCAAAAAGTCAAAGTTTGACTTTTCAGTGTACAGTTGATTTTGATCAGTTGACTGAAAAATTCATCTGTCAATCCTATGCATTTGAGATATTTTGAATTTGTTGAATAAGTCAAGATGATGCCATTGAGTCCTTGAGTCCATGGTTGAGCTTAATTGGACATTGGCTAGGTCAAACAGTCAAAAGTTGCCTTTGTATAGTCAAAACCCTAAAAATGACCATTTTGCCCTTTTGGTGATCTGATCAAATTTCTTGTGGAATTGTGGTCCAAACTTGATCAAATGGTTCATATGAGTTCATAATGTTTATGTGGGTCAAAATTCATGAGGTTTGACTGTCAATTGGCCACAGTTGACTTTTTCCCCAATACAGCTGATTTTTAGGTCAATTGTCCAATTGATTGGACAAAAATGTGATTCAAGGCTTGAAACTTGGTATGGACAAACTTATGAGTCCAACATGAAGTGTGAAAGTCAATTTGGGCATTGAAGTTCCAAAAATCCCTGTGAAAACTCAAACCCTAGTTTAGGTCAACAGTGCAAGGAGGTGCCTTGAGCAGAGCAAACCCTAGCTTGATCTTGAATTCCAAGAGCCTTGTGAAGAGGAATGTTGATAAAATGAGAGGGAAAATTTTGGGGTACAACAGTTATCATTCGTAAGAACGTATACAAAGTGTTGACCTTTTGAAAATGTTTCAAGTTTGGAAAATGTTTTGAAAGTGTTTTTTGAAAGTGTTGGTGTTTGTTTTGAAAATAAGCAAGAGTGTATGATTTGAAATTGAGCAAGAAACTAGGAAGAATCTACCTACTCAAAAGTCTTAGTTCATTTCTTCCTTTCCTTTGATATTGTTATCTTATTATTGGTTTGGTAAGAATCCCTATCTTTGGATGTAAAGGGACGGGCGTGGGTCATCATATAGCCATGATAGCAATATTGTGAAATATCTTAGTAATTCTCTTTGAGGGACTAGGATCATTTTGAAAGGCAATATTGATAGCATCATCGAGGGACTATGATCTTTTATTTTTGATTTCTTTTTGCTAAGATATCCCACATGCACAACATGGCCATTTTTGTAAGGCAACACAGTAGAATTACCCTAAGGGTGCAAGTGTGCAAATGTGTTTATTTACATGCATTGTTTTGTCTTGAATTAGGGTTTGCTAACTTGTTGATTTTTTCTTTCCATACAAACCTTAATTACTAGCATTTATATAAAGCGGTAAATTGCGGAAAGTAAAAATACTAAGCTATTACATCATTAGGAGAGAGGGTGTACAAATTTACAAATGGGGATTTTGCAAGAAAATTAAATCTAATTAACTATTACAACCATATTGAATAAATGTACAATAGTAGAAAAACATAATGTACAAATGCAAAATGGAAAAGGAAATGATTTTTATTTGATTTTATGAAAGGGTTTTAACCTAAAACTATTTAAGAAAATAATTAATGAAAAATAAACAAATTTAAAACCTAAATTAATTAAGAAGGAAATTAAGTTAAAAATGTTTTTAAGGTTTTTTATGAAAAGGTTTTAAATTAAGGAAAATAATGTGAAAATTAATAATTAAAGGAAACCTAAATTCTAAGTTAATTTTAATTTAAAATAAAATAATATAATAAATAAACCTAAGCCTAAATATTAATTAAAAAAGCAAATTAATTTATTAAAAGAAAATATTTTTGTTCTTTTTGTTCTTTACAAATAAAAATAAATAAGTGTAAAAAAAATAATAATAATATTTTTGGATTTTTTATTAGTAAAGATAAAAATAACATTAATAATAATAATAAAAATATTAAAGGAAATAAAAATATAATGAAATAAAAAAAGAAAAAGAAAATAATAAAGAAAAAATGGACCAGGGGTGCAAAAATGAAACTGGGGTTAGAAGAAGCAAAAAATAGCCAGGCCCAATGTTGGAGGCCTAGCGCTGCAAACTGAAACAAAAAAAGAAGTGATAAAATGTAAAAAATGCACAAAAGGGTACCACTGGGGCTCGAACCCACGTCTCATAGGTAACAAGCGTGCGCTTTAACCACTGCGGTGGTGATGCATCCGTTAACTTAAACAAAACAATAAATATGTAACATAAATTTTGCCCTGAATGTAACTTCATCTTCAACCTCCAGCCAAAGAACCTGTAACTCATTCATTTCTCATCCATTCACAAAACTTCCAACATCAAACTTATTAGAAATTTCCTCACAATTCTGAATATGTAAATAACTTAAGCTAATTCTTAAAGATGAGCATGAATTTCTAACAATACAAAATTCTGACCTAAATATTTTCAGAGGCTTAAACTCAAAATTCTCCCTACTCAAGAAACATAAATTAAATCTATGGACATGTATAGTTTCAGGGCAATGATGTCTATATTTTATCTTCACAAATGCAAGCCTAACAATGCCTAAATATGAAGATAGAAGTTCAAGAAAAATACCTCAAAACTGGAAATCGTGAAATGCATTTAAGCTTGATTCAGGGTGCTGCAATGATCATGTTAGCTTCCTTGAGTCTCTAGGAAGCTAATGCAATGCTTAGCTTGGGTTAAGAGTGGCTGGAATGGCCTGGAGAAGTCCAACTACAATGCTCTGTTTTTGGTTATGGAGGATGATGGAAATGGAGTTACAGTCGTGTAACATGGACAGGGATGTTTGTATTTGATGTGAGGAAGCTTTTGAAACTAAAAGGCCAAGAAACTCACGAGAGAAATCGAAGTTTGAAGTTCAAAATCAGAAATAACACAAAAATGGAGGTTTTATGCAATCTCTGGCTTGAGGGAATTTGGGAGTGCTTAAGGGTGTTCAACACTCGCGTCCTAGGTTGCATAATAGTGTTTTGATATATAGGAAAAGGTTTGGAGACTTGAGATGGTCAGAAGTACAAGATCACATGTTTTGGCTTCTTGGCTTATTTTTTAGAGTAAGGATGACAAACATGGTTTCAATGCATAGTATAAGCATGGTCTGCATAGTTAGAGGCTCTAGAATAGTTTCTTATGGCTTTTAGATTGTGTGTGATCAGAAGGAACAAGTGCAAAGCTCAAGACAAGTTGACTTTGTGATTAAAGCCTCTTTACTAGAATGGCAATGTTACTTTGTGCCATTAATGGAAATGCAACTTGGATAATGGCTCAAATGCTTGGATAAAAACTCTAATAGTTGTGTAAACATTTAATTATGGAGTGACAAACAATTTTGAGGCCTACAAAGCAAATATTATGCAGCCTAGCATGGATTTGGTTCATGTATTCTTCACAAAATGGCTTGTAATTCAAGTTTGAAAACCATAACTTCTTGCCTTCGATTCTCTTAGCTCAAGAATTATTTCAATGAGTTCTTGGACATTTTGGAAAGCTTGTAACACCATATACAACCTCTATGTTTGACATTTTTGAAAATTCCTCTTGGAACTATGTGAAAAATTTCCATCAAGTTAGGTCAAAATCCTGCCTAAACTAGGGCAAAATTTCACTAAGTTTCCGAGTTTCATGAACATGTGTTCATAAAATCATAACTTGAAATCCATGCATTTATAGTAGAAGTTGTGTTCTACAATGTTTTATATCTCATTGATATATAAAACTTTCATGTTGGAAGTTTCCTTTGAATCATCATGCATCATGATGAAAAATTGGCTCAAAGTTGTGAACAAAATATGAAGTTTTCAACACTTAGAAAAATTTCTAAGTTTAGAAATTTTGAATTTTCAAATGAAATCTTGATTTTTTGATTTCTTGATGAACAAGTTTCATATTTTGACATGTTTTGATAAATTTTGATCTTTGACACTTGATTTTGAATAAAAAGTCAAAGTTTGACTTTTTAGTGTACAGTTGACTTTTGATCAGTTGACTGAAAATTTATCTATCAATCAATTGAACTTGAGAGATGTTTTGAGCCATTAAATTAGTTCAAAATGAATCATTTGAATCCTTGAGATCATGTCTCAAACCAATCAATCATTTTCTAGGTCAAAAATCAGAAATTGCCCTTTCTCAATCAAAACCCTAATTTTGACAATTTTGCGCTTTTGATTATCTGATCAAATTTTTTGAGTAATTGTGATACAAACTTGATCAAATGACATATATGATTTCATATTGTTGATATGGACCAAAAATTATGAAGTTTGACTGCAAATTGACCACAGTTGATTTTTTCCCCAATATTGCTGCTTTTTAGGTCAATTGATCAATTGACTTAGCAAAAATGTGATCCAAGACTTGAAACTTGACATGAGAAATATTAAGGGTCCAAAATGATACACGAAAGTCATATGAGGCATTAAAAGTTCAATTGTCCTTGTGCAATCTCAAACCCTAATTTTCAGTCATCAGTGTTTAAGGAGGTGTTTTTAAGCTGATCAACCCTTGTGCAGTCTTGAGTCAAAGGAGATATTGTGAGAGACTACTTGATAAATGAGAGGGAAAATTTTTGGGTACAACAGGAACCTACAAAAATATAATAAAATAACCCGTCGTCAGTTGGTTCAGAGGTGTATGGTGTTGAACTTTGTTGGGCGGACTACGATTCGATCGTCTGCAATTGCGGTTGGTTAAATAAAAGAGGTTACCAAACTTATGTACTATAACCCCGTGAAAAGGATTATAATCGCTAATCGATTTCCCTACTATGTGTGTGTATGGATAATGGGCTTAATGTGATTATTCTTGAATGAAAAGAGTGAAAGGAAAATGAGAGTTATAGGTTGAGTTATAATAGCATGATTCAAAATGGTTTGCATAAAGAAGGAGTCTTTGAACATTGTGTCGCTACGGTATCCTTGGTATTGAACAATAATATCTATCGATCTAACATTATCCTAGAAACCACATATGATTAGGAGCTGTGTCGTGCCCTTGTTTCAAATCGCGCTTAGTTATTTCTTCTACCGTATTGGTCGATTTCTTGAGGACAAGCAATGGTTTAAGTGTGGGGGAATTTGATAATGTGAAATTATATCGTATATTCAACTTGATTCACATGCACTTTTAAATTATTTTTCATTCATTTTATCTTGTTATGCCGATATTTCTATTTCATTTCAGGTATTTATATTCCACATGGCTTGCATGAGAAAAGAGGAAGAAATGGAAAAGAAATGAGTTGAAAATCACATTGTAGTAGAAAAATAGCAGGAAAATGCATGACAAAAGACTGTGACGATCGCCACAGCCTTCATGCCGGTCGCCACGCCTTAAAAATATGTGTGCCCCTCGGCACACATGATGTTACGGTCGGCACATGTTAAAATATGTGTGCCCATCGCCTTCATTTGTAATTTTGGGTTTCTTGATGACCAAGTTTCATATTTTGACACATCTTGATGAAAAATTACCCTTGGCACTTGATTTTGACCAAAAAGTCAAAGTTTGACTTTTCAGTGTACAGTTGATTTTGATCAGTTGACTGAAAACTTCATCTGTCAATCCTATGCATTTGAGATCTTTTGAATTTGTTGAATAAGTCAAGATGATTCCATTGAGTCCTTGAGTCCATGGTTGAGCTTAATTGGCCATTGGCTAGGTCAAACAGTCAAAAGTTGCCTTTGTACATTCAAAACCCTAAAAATGACCATTTTGCCCTTTTGGTGATCTGATCAAATTTCTTGTGGAATTATGGTCCAAACTTGATCAAATGGTTCATATGAGTTCATAATGTTGATGTGGGTCAAAATTGATGAGGTTTGACTGTCAATTGGCCACAGTTGAATTTTTCCCCAATACAGCTGATTTTTAGGTCAACTGTCCAATTGACTGGGCAAAAATGTGATTCAAGGCTTGAAACTTGGTATGGACAAACTTGTGAGTTCAACATGAAGTATGAAATTCAATTTGGGCATTGAAGGTCCAAAAATCCCTGTGCAAACTCAAACCCTAGTTTAGGTCAACAGTGCAAAGAGGTGCCTTGAGCAGAGCAAACCCTAGCTTGATCTTGAATTCCAAGAGCCTTGTGATGAGGAATGTTGATAAAATGAGAGGGAAAATTTTGGGGTACAATAGTTTCCCATGTTCAATCTTCTTGAACCTGAAGAGTTAGATTGGCAATTTTGCCTTTCGTGACTCGAAGGTAAAAGAGGATTGGACACTAGAGTGCCCGTAAATTTGCACTCGTCCAAATATTATGGAGGGAATGGGCTTAAAGATGCCATTTGGAGATAGTAGAATCTTGCTGGAGATGGGATTAAAGATGCCATCCAAGGCTTGTTTGTTGAACTGCAATGTTGTAGATCAGAAGAATGAGCATCAAAATGGTATCTGTGTCTGGAATGCATTTGAACTGTATCTGAAGACTGAGTCTGTATGAGCAAAGGAATGGCGTCCGTGTCTGGAGCATATCCGAGCTGTAACTGTATTTGATCTTTGAATGAATATCAGAATGACTGTCGTGTCTGGAGTGCATCTATATTATGAATGGGTAATAGAGAAACATTTGTATATGGAGCAACTGTGTGTTGGGGATAAATTCCAAATGAGTGACAGAATGGCGACCGTGTCTGGAGCGTATCTGGACTGTATCTGAAGTTGAGATCTGTATGAGTAGCAGAATGACTTCCGTGTCTGGAGTGTATCTGAGACTAACGGGGATCTGAATAAGTGACAGAATGACTTCCGTGGCGACTGCACTGGGGAGAATCAAACTTTTGGTGTAAGGGCCAGAATGGCATTCGTGTTTGGAGCGTATCCGAACTTGAAGTTGATAATTGAATATGAATGAGAGATAGAATGGCCTCCGTGTTTGGAGCGTATCTAGTTTGTATCAGATTGCTGGAGTCTGAATGAGTAGTAGAATGACTGCCGTGTCTGGAGTGTATCCATACTTGGTATCTGAATAATTGTTAACGATAGCCCTTTTATCTTATCCTGAAAAGGGTAAAATGTTAGCTAGAACAAAAAGTTATGTTTCATGATATGTATGATGCAATGAACTGTGTTTCATCAATGTTTATGACATATGAATGTAATGGATGTGCATGTAAGCTGATTAGTTGTCTTGCTGAGGAAAATAAATCCTTTATAACTGGAGATAATGAAATCTTTGACTGCTGTCGGAGGAAGTAAATTCCTGACCGATGCTGAGGATTCAAAAATCTTTGATTGTTGAAGATGAGAAATCCTTGCTGACTGCTTGGGGATTAAAGATCTTTGATTGTTGAGAATGAGAAATCCTGGGACCACTGCTGGGGATTAAAAATCCTTGGTGACTTGTGGGGATTTAACAAGAGCTTCGACAACTTCTGCGGGGAATGAGAATCCTTTATGACTTTCCTGGGAAATAAGAAAAACTCTGAAAATCTCTACTGGGGAACTAAAACCTGGGAGGCTTCTGCTGGAGAAACGAGACCGAGAATCTTCGATTTACTGGGAAATAACTCTGTGGGGAGAATGTTTACTCGGCCGGTGAAATCAGGAGCTTGGGTGTTATGCTAATATACTGGGGAAGTTGGGGAACACTGAATGGTTCTCACTAGGGATCGATAGTCGGAAATTTGACTTCGCTGGGGAATAAGGTTTTAGAATATTCTAACTCCGCTAGGGATATGTATTTCAGGGTTTTCGGGCTCCACTAGGGGTCGGGAGTTTGAACTCTGATGGAAACTTTGAAACTTAACTCTGTTGGGGGATAAAGTTTAGAACAGACTGGCTCCGCTGGGGATCTTGAAATTTAACTCTGCCGGGGATGTATACTTCAAGGTTTTAGCTTTGTTGAGGATCTGAATGATGTACTGTAGGGGATTTCTTCTGGAATAGCACAAGGATATCTTCCTACACCTTCAACCTATCAGTAATTGTCCTTTCTCAATTTTGTTTTATTTGTAAGCAGTGATTATATTCAAATGCATATGCCTATTTAACAAAACTTTGGACGTTTTCAAATAAAACACAAGTGTAAAAAAGAAAGGAAAGGCAAGCAAATTTCTGCACTTTGAAGTATTTTTGTATTAAATTTCGTAAGTATCTTTGTACAAAGGAAACAGGCATCCTAGTAAGAGAATGTTGTCATAAAATTGAGAAAAAATTTATACAAAAAGAAAGATGGCTATGTGTAACAATTCCATGGGGTTCCCATTCTGCTGTATCCTTCACAACTATGAGTATCTTGTCCATTCGCTGCTTCGTCCGCCGATGATTGGATTGATCAGAAGCTTAGACCTTGTTGGTGAAGAGATTATTCTTAAAGTTATCCGACGAGACATAGTCATACGCTTTAATTCCCTAACTTTTTCCTGGACCGCCCTTTCAGGTTTTCGATCCACCGGGAAACCCTTTTTTACACAAGTCTCCCTTTCGGGTTTTCAACTTTCCGGGTGTACAGATTTTTTTGTTTATCCCTAATTTTTGCCTGAACCGCCCTTTCGGGTTTTCGATTCACCGGGATGCCCATTTCTTCCCAAGTCGCCATTTCGGGTTTTCAACTTGTCGGGTCATTTTATGCGTAGTATCTTTTGACTATGTCTGCATTCGCAGGGTGCGGCAAGCCTTCGCCGTCCATGGTGGTCAGAATCATTGCCCCACCAGAAAAGATGTTCTTGATCATAAATGGTCCTTCGTAAGTAGGAGTCCATTTGCCCCTGGGATCATTTTGTGGCAAGATGATCCGCTTGATTACAAGATCTCCGACTTTATATAACTGACGCTTGACTTTCTTGTTGAAAGCCTTGATCATCCGCTTTTGATACGTCTGACCATGACAAACAGCAGTAAGTCACTTCTCGTCGATCAAGTTAAGCTGATCAAGCCGGGTCTGAATCCAATCGTCTTCACTCAAACCGGTATCTTTCATGATCCTCAAGGAAGGAATCTGAACTTCCATAGGTAAGACAGTTTCCATGCCATATACCAAGGAAAAGGGGGTTGCCCTTGTTGAAGTACGTGCCGTGGTACGATATCCATGTAGATCAAACGACAACATCTCATGCCAGTCCTTGTAGGTGACTGTCATCTTTTGAATGATCTTCTTGATATTTTTATTCGCGGCTTCAACAGCACCGTTCATCTTTGGCCGATAGGGAGATGAATTGTGATGATAAATCTTGAACTGCTCGCACAGAGTGGTGATCATAGTGTTATTCAAATTTGTATCGTTGTCCGTGATAATCCTGTCGAAGATACCGTACCGGCATATGAGGTTCTGCTTGATGAAGCGGGCAACCACATTCTTTGTAACTGAGGCGTAGGAAGCTGCTTCGACCCATTTGGTGAAGTAATCAATAGCCACTGGGATGAAGCGATGTCCGTTGGATATAGTAGGCTTGATCTCTCCAATCATGTCAATGCCCCACATTGCGAATGGCCAAGGAGCGGTTAGAACGTTGAGAGGAATAGGAGGAATATGCACCTTGTCAGCATAGACTTGGCATTTGTGGCAAGTGCGGGAATGTTGATGACAATCAGCTTCCATGGTAGACCAGTAGTAGCATGCCCTTAGAATCTTCTTAGCCATCGTATGTCCACTCAAGTGGGTGCCAAATGTGCCACTATGTATTTCGATCATGATCAACTCTGCTTCAACCTTGTCCACACAACGAAGTAGAACACAGTCATGGCTGCGCTTATAAAGGATGCCATTTCTTAGGAAGAACTTGGCAGCAAATCTCCTTAAGAACTTTTTGTCATTGACGGAATCTCCTTCAGGGTATTCTCGAGTCTGGAGATACCTTTTGATTTCATGGAACCAGGGTTGTTCCACTACTTCTTCGGTATTAATCTCGTGACAGTGCGCAGGTTCATCCATTCGCTCGATGGTGATTTGGGGAGCCTCGTTATCCCAATTGAGTTTAAACATGGAAGACATTGTAGCCAGAGCATCTGCTAGCTGATTTTCTTCTCGCGGGAAGTGCTCGAAATTAATCTGCTCGAAATGAGGCAACAATGTCAAGACATGTTCTTTGTATGGGATAATATTAGGATGTTTCGTATCCCACTCTCCTTTGACTTGACTGATGACCAAAGCCGAGTCCCCAAATACGACCAAAGATTTGATTCCCAAGTCTATAGCATCCTTGAGACCAAAGATGCAAGCTTCATATTCAGCCATGTTGTTGGTACAGCTGAAGCAAAGTCGAGCGGTGAAGGGTGTATGGTAACCTTCCGGAGAAATGAGTACCGCACTGATACCGTTGCCAAGTGCATTTGAAGCACCATCAAAGTACAGGGTCCATCGGGATCCTTGTTCAGGTCCGTCATACGGTCTGTTACCTTTAATATTGTCCAATGTCATGATGTCCTCGTCAGGGAAGTCGAATCTCATAGATTGGTAATCTTCGACGGCTTGATGATCTAGATGGTCAGCGAGTACACTCCCCTTTATAGCTTTTTGGGTAGTATACTGGATATCATACTCTGTCAGGATCATTTGCCATCTAGCGATTCTTTCAGATAAAGCAGGCTTCTCGAAGATGTACTTAATCAGATCCATCTTGGAAATCAGCAAAGTGGTATGAGTCAACATATACTGCCTTAGCCGGCGAGAAGCCCATACCAAAGCGCAACAAGTTTTCTCGAGCAATGAGTAGCTAGTCTCACAGTCGGTAAACTTTTTTCTAAGGTAATAAATGGCATGCTCTTTTCGGCCAGACTCGTCATGTTGGCCCAGTACGCACCGCATTGAATTATCCAAAACAGTCAGATACATGATTAACGGCCTTCCTTCGACGGGTGGCATCAATATAGGAGGTTCCAGAAAATACTCCTTGATCTTATCAAAATAAACTTGGAAATCATTGTTCCATTCAACTACCTGATCTTTCTTTAACAGTTTGAAGATTGGCTCACAGGTAGATGTTAGGTGAGATATGAACCTTGCGATATAGTTTAAGCGTCCCAAGAAACCTCTAACCTCCTTTTCAGTGCGGGGGCTGGCATTTCTTGTATAACTTTGACTTTAGTAGGATCGACCTCAATGCCTTTGTTGCTGATAATAAATCCCAAAAGTTTACCAGACCTGACTCCAAAAGTGCACTTGCTTGGGTTCAGTCTGAGCTTATACTCCTTCAACCTGACAAACAGCTTTTGCAGATGATCAAGGTGTTCTTCTTGTGTTGAGCTGTGTTGTCAACCAAGATGTCAATGTGTGGTAGTGGAAAATCGTCTTTAGGGCTAGCCCTGTTTAAATCCTGATAGTCCACACACATTATGACTTTGCCGTTCTTCTTAGGTACGGGCACAATGTTAGCAACCCATTGTGGATAGGAAGTAACAACCAGAAAGCCAGCATTGAATTGCTTCATTACCTCAGCTTTGATCTTCTCGGACATGTCGGGCCTCATTCGGCGGACCTTTTGCTTGATCGGTGGACAGTCTTCTTTTGTAGGGAGACGGTGAACCATGATGTCTGTATCTAGTCCCGACATGTCTTTATAGGACCAGGCGAAGATTTAAACATATTCATTCAACAATTGTACTAGGCGCTCCTTGACACTTGGTTCCAGGTTGGCACCCACCTTTACCTCTTTCTTGTCTTCCTCTGTTCCCAAGTTAATGGTCTCTAACAACTCTTCATGGGGCAGAATGGCCCTTTCCTCTTGTTGCAGAAGTCTAGCTATCTCACCAGGCACTTCACAATCTTCATCACCTTCGTACTCGGCATGATTGACCAAATCTTCAGAGTCACCGAAAGCTAAAGCAGAATAGTCACCCATGGAATCCGGAGTGGATGGGTACCTGCATTTTGTGAGTGTGGGTGTGTGTAAGGGATAGCCATCCTTAAACAAAACAAAATGTAAAAGGAAAGAAAATGAACACAACTGTTTATAGATGAAAACGTCCAATGATTCATTTAAACATGGCATATGATAATGAAGAAATCAAGCCCTTACAAATGGACCTATATGCCCCGGGTAAGGCATAAGGTGAATAGAGTGTGTACGAATTGTTTAATTATTACAGACCAAAATAGGAAATTGTTCAAAGATAAATTACTGGTTGATGAAAGTGATGGGAACGAAGTCCTTCGCTTCCCAGTTTCTTAATCCTTCTTTGACGGTTGGAAAGATCCAATCTTCAAAGTTGTCTTCTTCATCATCATCTTCTAAGGCATTAATTCCATGGTGAGTGATATTAAAGGGTGGTCCTCCAGCCCTGGAGTGACGCACAGCTTTCTGGCCAGCAGTAGTAAAACCTAGTCCGAACTTGTCCGTCTTGTGATAAAACTCAGGTAGTTGCCCCTACACTGTACTCCTTCCTTCTTTGATTATAGCCTCTGCGTCCTTGAGAGATGCCATCCTAGACACATGCTTGGAAACGATAGGCACATCAACTATTGTCTTTGCAACTGCGACTTCAGGAGAAACTTCTTCAAAATGTTGGAAAGGCGTTTCTATGAGTTCGCCATCCAACTCCACATAGCGGAAGGAGTTAAGGTGACTTATCATGTACTCTTCCTCGCCGTGCACCGTTATAATCTTACCCTGAACAGGATACTTTAGCATTTGGTGTAAAGAGGAGGTAACTGCCCCAGCATAGTGGATCCACGGCCTTCCCAACAAACACGAATATGAAGGACGGATGTCCATCACATAAAAGGTGGAGTTGAAGGTCTCAGTGCCCACTTTTATAGGAATGTCCACTTCTCCATGAACCATCCTCTTAGAACCGTCGAAGGCTCTAACAACGATGTTACTGGGTTTAAGGGTCAATCCTTCGCAGTCCAATCGGTTTAACGCTTTCTTCGGCAGCACATTCAAAGATGAACCGGTATCAACTAGGACATGGGCAAGGGTGGTTCCCCTGCATTCTACTGAGACGTGCAGTGCATCATTGTGCTTCCTTCCCTTGGGGGTCAAGTCAGCATCGGAAAAACCAAGACCATTATCAGCAGTAAGGCTGGCCACGCACTCTTGAAACTGGTCAGCCGAAGTTTCTTGAGGCACGTGTGCCATCTTTAAAAATTTAATCAAGGCCTTAGCATGAGCCTCAGAGCAGAGTAGAAGAGCCAACATGGAGATTTTGGAAGGGGTCTGCCCTAGTTGTTCCACGACATCGTAGTCACTCCTCTTGATTATCTTTAAGATTTCTTCCATTTCTTTCTGGGTGGTTTCGGGGATTACCACAATCTGAGCCTTCATCCTGACAGGCGCTTCTAGTATCCCCTTACCCTTATCGGTAGCATCAACAGAGGGTATAACTTCAAGAGTATCCAATTCTTAAATTATCGGGCTTTGCACAGATGGCTTAACGGGTACAGAAGCTTTCGAGGGTCTGAAGACTGCTCGTGGAGGAGCAATCTCCGGAGAGAAGATCCGTCTGCTGCGAGTTATCTTGCTTGTTCCCGCAATGTTCCTTATATCAGGGGTTTCATCATCAGAATTCTCTTGGACTGATTCAATCTGTTTGATACCATGATAGAAGATTTCTCCTCCGTAGTTATATGGTATCGTCTTGTTAGATTTATACGGGACAGGCCCCGGCATGGTGATTTTCAACGGCACAAACTTAGGATCATGCGTAATCTTGACAGACCTTTTGCAAGCCTTGGGAATATTGTTGGAGATGGTTATTATTGCAATATCATTGGTTGAAGTAACAAAGGTAGCAGGAGTGAAGGTATCAATATGAGTCTTTTGAAAGAGTATCTCTTGGGTATCCATCAGGCGTTGGATGCCTGATTTCAACATTGGGCAGTCATCTCGTATGTTTAAACAAAAGTAACAGTCTTTTCCACAGCCTGGGAATATCCAGGCTTTCATCAAATTCACTTTAATCACTGGTAACAAAGTCAAAATGTCGGCAATATTGGTAACATGAAGGTCTTCCATAACGGCATGAACATTATGATCGTGCTTGGGCATTGGGGCAGAAATGACATTCAACTTTTCAGGCACATCAAATTCTACCTCCTTGGCATCGATCAGGTCTTGGATTTTGTTCTTAAGAGCCCAACAGTTGTTGGTATCATACCCTACACTGTCAGAGTGGTAAGCACATTTTGCATTGGAGTGGTAATATGGAGAAGAGGTATTAGGATTCTTTGGCGCTTCCTTCAAATTGGTAAGGTTCAGCTTTAGCAAATGAGGGAGTACTTGAGCCGGTGTCATGTTGATTCGGGTGAATTTCCGTTGTGGCCTTTCTACCCTTTGCTGGTTAGATCTGCGAGGTTGGTCAATTGAAGAGTTTTGAATCATCACAGCCCCTACCGTTGGTCGGCGCTTGGCTCTTCCTTGGTTTCTCTGGTTGTGAACAGCAGAAACTTCCTTCTTAGCCGGGAAGGTCTTCTTAATAGCAGTGGACACGGAGGCATCTTTCTGAATGTTACCACTTTTAATGTCGGCCTCGACCCTTTCACCGGTCAGAATTAGTTCGGTGAATCCCGCAGAGGAACTCCTGATTAAATGATTGAAGAAAGGGCCAGACAGGGTCCCTAAAAACATGTCAACCAGCTCTCTATCCGACAATGGTGGTTGCACCCTTCCAGCCAGATCACGCCACTTTTGGGCATACTCCTTAAATCCTTCATTAGAAGCCATACCCATACTTTGTAGTTGAGTACGAGTAGGCACTAAATCAACATTGTATTGGTATTGTCGGTAGAACGCAACAGCTAAGTCTTCCCAGTTATGAACCTCCGATCTCTCGAGTTGATAGAACCAGTCCAATTGTGTGCCTGACAAACTGTCTTGGAAAAAATGGACCCAAAGATCCTTATCAGATGAGTGGGGTTGGATATTTCTAACGTAGGACCTTAGATGCATCTTTGGACAGGACAAATCGTCATACTTAGCAAATGTAGGTACTTTGAACTTGGGAGGAATGACGATTCCAGCGACCAACCCTAGTTCTTCGAAATCTAAACCAGGTACCCTTTGCAACTCCATGGCTGCCAACCGATCCTCAAGATTTTTAAATTTATCATCCGCCGGGGGATATTTCTATTCAGAGTAATCTTCATCCTCTTCTTCTTCTTCCTCTTCAACTTCAGATCTAGAAGGCATCGCAGCTCCTTTTCCCTTACCAGCCCCTTCATCAGACGTCGAGGGGAATTCGAGAACTTTTCTAGCATTGCTTCCAAACCTTCTTCCTATAGTAACCACACCTGTCCTTTTATTCTTTTTCTCTTTTTCTAACAGTGCTTTAAGGTCCTCTTGACCCTTTGTTAAGGTCACGAGGAGTTACTGGAATTGCGAATTCTGTGCTTGCAGATCCTTAACCGTCTGCTCCAAATCCATCTTGCTGAAATAAACAGTAGAAGGATAAGAAAACCTGGTGTGAAGACCTGTTTATGCATATGATGAATGATATGTTATTCATGTAATGCATTCAAGGATTCAAAAATTCAAATTTGTTGCAAACAAAAAGAACACACGTCATATTAAGAAAGAATTTGTTAGTACATAAGTTCCCCATGGGCAAAATATTACAAAATTCTTAATGTAAAAAAGACATTGCGCATCCTCTTTGGTGCAATGTAAGTGTTGAGAGTCTCCTCTTCATGAAGTCGGCGGGTAAGCTCCAAAACCTTCTTCTCACTGGCATAGAAGCTGGCTTCAAAAGTATCTTGTTCTTCTTTGAGTTTGATCCAACTCTTTTGCAATTCTTCCAATGATGTTGGCATGTCTGGATGTAGAAGGGTGTATGGAACCTCTCCTTCCATAACAGGCTCTTTGATCACGGGGAGAATGTGAGGATATGGCATCATAAGATTCTGGGCGCGGGTTCGTACCCACTTGAGATAAGGCTCAAGGAGGATGGAATTCTTGTGCCCCAGTGTCTTACTATCCACTTTGTTGGGCATCCTCCAAGCTCGGATAAACCTTTGTCGAAGTCCTTGAGCGTCGTTGTCGAAGTCAAAAACTAGGTCAGGAATCAGCATATCATGAGGGCCATCCCTCCGGGCATATCCAAACTGTCTTAAAGCTAGACAGGGGTTGTAGGTAATGCCTCCCCTAATGCCAAGTAGTGGAACATTAAAGAATTCCCCATAATGATTAATGATGATGACATTTTCTCTGGACCAAGAACACCAATGAACATCAGAATTTGTTAAGGTCATCAATCGTTGTGACCACCTTAAACCCTGCTCATTCTTCAAAACTGATTGTGGAAGGTGATAAATAAACCACCTTTCTAGAAGAGGAGTACAGCACATGAGAACACCTCTTTTCCTCATTGTTCATGTGTAAAATGAGTGTAGGATGTCCCCAAGCAATGTAGGCACAGGATTCCGTGATATGATAATCTTGACAGCATTCACATCTATAAGCTTATCAGGGTTTGGGAACAAGACCAACCCATAGATGAGGAGTGCCACAATCTCTTCAAAAGCTTGTAAATCCAGAGAATTCCAGCAGTCTTGTGACTTCTCAAACATAAACTTTGCCAAGAAACCCTTGACACCACTTCTGGTTTCCCAATGTCCTTTGATATCATATGGTTGCAAGTGTAATGCTTGAGCAACATCTTCAGGCTTTGGTTCTTTTTTTGTACCGTTGTGGGGTAGTTGATGAAGAATAGGAATCTTAAAGAGTTGAGAAAATTCCTCCAAAGTAGGTACTAATTGGTAATCAGGGAATGTGAAACAGTGGTGTAGGGGGTCAAAGAACTGGAAGAGAACTTTCACCATGTCTTCTTCAATGTTGGAGTTGACTAAGCTGAGAAGTCTACCATGTCTTTCACTGAAAGGAGAATTCTCTGGTATCTTGTAAGTGAGCTCCTTGAGTTGAGGATGGATTCTCACAAGGTTGACTTGTATTGTTTTCCTGCGAAGAGATTCCATGACCTACAAAACAAGAACAAAGATGAAGATCCAAACCCTTGAAATGGTTAGTGGATGCATATGATGCTTTATGATGTTCATGATGTATGCACAAGCATATGTGCAAGAAAGTCATACAAGATCCTAGTTTCAGGCTTGCATGAGGTTTTATAGGTAAGTACCCTCTTGAGTTTAGTTGGCTCAAACCTGTCCTATAAATAGTAACCGGGTTCTAAGGAGCTCAATATCACTGGATTATTTTCTGTGTTCATTGTTTTGGTTTAGCCACTTAACTGGCGACCAAAATATTCCAAGAAAACAACCCTCAATGAGTGTAGTATCGAGTGTCTACCAACTTCGGACTGCACCAAAGCCGGTCATCTCACTACCCCTCATAAAAGGCCAAGATGGTCAAGTAAGGTTCTAAGAGTTCATTAGTGCTTCATGACATCACTCAACGGCCTCGTATTCTCTTTGATTGACTCAAAGGCTGCCGGTACTCACAAATATGTCTCACTAATATAGCTATTGCTTCAACCATGTCGGTATACCTCGCACAGTTTCCACAACGTATTGCTATTTACCTATGAATGTTTCCCAAATTCTGGTAGAGGATTTCAAGCCCAAACAAGAGAACCAAATGTAAAGCAATCAAGATAATCATGCAAAGGGTGATCTAAGACCTAAGGTTACTCCACTTTTAGAATGATTCTCCAGCAGAGTCTCCAGTTCTGTGATACGGTGGGAGAACTGACTTGAGGTTTTGCGTTTGTGTTCAGAAATGTTTCGGTTTAGCAAGAGTCGCCACTGACTTTTTATTTTATCCTAAGGAAAGGTTAAAAAGCACATGAAAGACCTTTGAGATGTTTTCTTGGGTTCGGGGAGTAGATTATGAAAAGGGAAGGTATTAGCACCCTTTTCATCCATGGTTTTCCATGGGCTCTTAGTTACTTGTTTAGATCACTTGCTTTGTTTTTCAATTGTTTGAAATGGTGCTCTTCAATTGTTTGAAATGGTGCTTTGTGTGTGGTCTTGAAAGATGTTTTGAAAAGAGGTCATCGTTATGGCAACCTTTGTAATGATTCTTGTTTGAATGTATGCAAAGGTGTATTTGTCTTTTGAAAAGTTTTCAATGTTTGAAAGTTGGATTTTGAAATTGTGTTGTGAAGTGTGTTTGAAAGTAGCAAGGATGTTTTGCAAGCTTTTGATCAAGTAACTAAGAGCTACCTACCCTATTTTACTCAAAGATCTTTCTTATGTTTTTTAACCCTTTTAATAGTATTGTTTCACCATTGTATTTGGTGAACAACCTTGTGTTAGGATGTGAAACGGGACAGGCGCGGGTCATCGTATAGACCATGATAGCAATTGTGTCAAGTATTTTTGGCAATTTTCTTGAGGGACTTGATCATTTTGTTTAGGCAACTCAGATAGCGTCATCGAGGGACTATGATCTTTATTTTGTTTTTGTTTTGCCAAAGTACTTAACATGCATATCATGGCCCATTTTTGAAGGCAGCAAGTAGATTGTAACCCTAGGGGTGCAGGTATGTATTGTGTTTGTTTTTCATGCATTTTTTGTCTTTGATTAGGTCAAACTATTTGTTGGTTTTGATTTTACATACAAAACCTAATTCTCTAATCATGGCATAATTGAAAGCGTAAAGGTGCGTGAAAATAAATCTAAGCTATTACAACTTTGATATAGGGAAGGGGGTACAAGTTTTGAATAGGAGGTATTTTGCAAGAAATTAAAACCCTAATTTATTACAACCAAATTGAATTTCTAATACATAATATTTAAATGTACAAAATTTAAATGGCAAAATAAACAAATATTAAATAAAAATATATTATGCAAAAAAAGAAGTTTTTTATGTATGTAAAAATATTTTCAAATGTAAAGAAATATAAAATAAATAAAAAAAAGATTAATTTTATTTATAAAAGGGGTAAACCGTAATTTTCCTTAAAGAAAATAATATTATATTATTTATATACAAAAATATATTAATATGTACAAAAAAATAAAAATATATTGAAAAAAGTGTTTTTTTAGTATAAAATAACAATAAAAATAAAAATGTATTATTTTTGTATTTTTATTCTATGTTTTTAATAAAGTAAAGTATATATATATATATATATATATATATATATATATATATATATATATATATATATATATATATATATATATATATATATATATATATATATATATATATATATATATATATATATATATATATATATATATATATATATATATATATATATATATATATATATATATATATATATATATATATATATATATATATATATATATATATATATATATATATATATATTAAGGATGCATAAAATAAAATAAAATATTTACAAAAATAAAATATATTCAAGAAAATATTTTCAATGTAAATAAAAATAAGAAATGAAAATAAAAGTATTATTTACATTATTTTCAAGTCTTAATAATATATAAAAAGCATTTAATATGTTTTCTATATTAGGAAAAATAAAATAAAATGCCAAATAAATGTAAAAAATTATAAAAATATTTTTGGAACATTTTTTATGTTTGAAAATAAAATAATAAAGTCAGAAATGAAATAAAAATGCAAAAATAATAAAAATACAAGAAGTTGGGCTAGGGGGTGTGAAAAGCAAGCATAGGGGTGCAAAAAGTGAGAAATAGCCAGGCCCAACCCAACTACTTCATCTTCTTCCTTGTGACAACAGAAAACGCGCGCCCTGTATCCATCTTTGAACATCCTGGAAACGTGACTTTTTGCCAAAACTCACAAAATCAAACTTGTAGAGAATTTAAACACGAATCTAACCATATAAAGCATTAAACCTAACTCTCAAATACCAGAGAGAATTTCTCTGGCCCTAAAATCTAACCTAACTTTTTCAGCATGTTCATGGATGAAATTCTCCTAGCACTCTTAATATAAATGAAAACTGAGCATATGTATGGTTCCAGGGCAATAAGTACTACATCTTTCATTCACAAACCTAAGGCTAAATGTCTCTAAATAGAGAGATAGAAGTTGATGAAAAACCTGTTTCATTTGGATTCGAGTTGGACAATGCAGCAACTTTCAGTGAGGCCTAAGGTTCTTTTGAGCTTGCTTGAAGTTCCTTGGACCTGTCTCAATGCTTAGCTTGCTTCGAATGTTCATGAATCAGCCTCCAGAAGTCAACCTGCACAAGCTTGAAATGAAAATGGTGAACACTGTAAATGGAGTTACAATTGGCAATGGAGGTTTGGGATAGCTTGAGTGAGTTGAATGGAAGGTATTGGGACAAGTTTGGGGCAAAATGCACGAGGCAATGTGAAGATGGAAGTGATTCTGCAGGGCCTGCCCTGTTTTGCAAGAAAATGTGGTTTTTATGTACAAGGGTGTTTGAGGGATGAATGGCTCGTGTTTCTGGCTCACAAGGATGTGCAAAACCTGTTTGAAATGTTGGCCTAAGTTGATTTTATCAGATATGCAAGTTATGGAATTTTGGCACAATGACTTGGTTTTGAAGCAAAAAGTGAGAGTTGACAATGCAATGGTTGTACTGGCTTGTAACCTAGCTGCACAAAGTTGTTGAACTTTGCCTAACATTAGGGAGCCTTGTTTGCAGCAAAAGGATTGGTGTATGGCTCAAGAAATGAAACTTGACATAAATCTTGCTTTATGAAAATGAAAGTGTTATCTTTATGCCCAAAATGGAATTATTCATTGTGTCAAGCTCTAATGATCAGAATAACACCAATTTCCAATGTATTTGCATTCAATTTTTTAGTGTAAATTTGTTTAGATACCTGTAATCAAGTACAAAGCTAGTTTGGTCAGATTTTGCAACTTGTATGAACATGTAATTTCCATGGTTACAAAGTGAGTTTTTGCCAACTTCAAGCATTTGATTCTCCCTAACCACAAAGGTGTTTGAGGAGTTCTTGGACAATTTGGAAAGCTTGCAACATGTACTATAATCCATATTTGAAATGCAACTTTAGAATCAAGTGGAACTATGTGAAAAATGGCCAAGAAGATGGGTCAAAATCCTGGCTAAATTAGGGCAAAATTTCTCTAAGTTAAAAGTTTTAGGGACCCTTGTTCCAAAAATCATAACTTGATATCCAAGCTTCTTTTGAGAAAACTTTGTGAATCAGAGTTGTATACTTTTTGGAGGACTACAACTTTCATGTTGTAAGTTTTGTTTGAATCCATTTGCATCTTGGTGAAAATATGGGACAAAGTTAGGAAAAATTAAGAAAATTTCATAACTTCGAAAATTTCTAAGTTATGAAAATTTTCAATTTCAAACCCTAATTTGTAATTTTGGGTTTCTTGATGACCAAGTTTCATATTTTGACACATCTTGATGAAAAATGACCCTTGGCACTTGATTTTGACCAAAAAGTCAAAGTTTGACTTTTCAGTGTACAGTTGATTTTGATCAGTTGACTGAAGATTCATCTGTCAATCCTATGCATTTGAGATCTTTTGAATTTGTTGAATAAGTCAAGATGATTCCATTGAGTCCTTGAGTCCATGGTTGAGCTTAATTGGACATTTGCTAGGTCAAATAGTCAAAAGTTGCCTTTGTATAGTCAAAACCCTAAAAATGACCATTTGGCCCTTTTGGTGATCTGATCAAATTTCTTGTGGAATTGTGGTCCAAACTTGATCAAATGGTTCATATGAGTTCATAATGTTGATGTGGGTCAAAATTCATGAGGTTTGACTGTCAATTGGCCACAGTTGACTTTTTCCCCAATACAACTGATTTTTAGGTCAATTGTCCAATTGACTGGGCAAAAATGTGATTCAAGGCTTGAAACTTGGTATGGACAAACTTATGAGTCCAACATGAAGTATGAAAGTCAATTTGGGAATTGAAGGTCCAAAAATCCCTGTGAAAACTCAAACCCTAATTTAGGTCAATAGTGCAAGGAGGTGCCTTGAGCAGAGCAAACCCTAGCTTGATCTTGAATTCCAAGAGACTTGTGAAGAGGAATGTTGATAAAATGAGAGGGAAAATTTTGGGGTACAACAGTTATCATTCGTAAGAACGTATACAAAGTGTTGACCTTTTGAAAATGTTTCATGTTTGGAAAATTTTTTGAAAGTGTTTTTTGAAAGTGTTGGTGTTTGTTTTGAAAATAAGCAAGAGTGTATGATTTGAAATTGAGCAAGAAACTAGGAAGAATCTACCTACTCAAAAGTCTTAGTTCATTTCTTCCTTTCCTTTGATATTTCTATCTTATCATTGGTTTGGTAAGAATCCCTATCTTTGGATGTAAAGGGACGGGCGTGGGTCGTCATATAGCCATGATAGCAATGTTGTGAAATATCTTAGTAATTCTCTTTGAGGGACTAAGATCATTTTGAAAGGCAATATTGATAGCATCATCGAGGGACTATGATCTTTTATTTTTGATTGCTTTTTGCTAAGATATCCCACATGCATAACATGGCCATTTTTGTAAGGCAACAAAGTAGAATTACCCTAAGGGTGCAAGTGTGCAAATGTGTTTATTTACATGCATTGTTTTATCTTGAATTAGGGTTTGCTAACTTGTTGATTTTATCTTTCCATACAAACCCTAATTACTAGCATTTATATAAAGCGATAAATTACGGAAAGTAAAAATACTAAGCTATTACATCATTAGGAGAGAGGGTGTACAAATTTACAAATGGGGATTTTGCAAGAAAATTAAATCTAATTAACTATTACAACCATATTGAATAAATGTACAATAGTAGAAAAACATAATGTACAAATGCAAAATGGAAAAGGAAATGATTTTTATTTGATTTTATGAAAGGGTTTTAACCTAAAACTATTTAAGAAAATAATTAATGAAAAATAAACAAATTTAAAACCTAAATTAATTAAGAAGGAAATTAAGTTAAAAATGTTTTAAAGGTTTTTTATGAAAACGTTTTAAATTAAGGAAAATAATGTGAAAATTAATAATTAAAGGAAACCTAAATTCTAAGTTAATTTTAATTTAAAGTAAAATAATATAATAAATAAACCTAAGCCTAAATATTAATTAAAAAAGGAAATTAATTTATTAAAAGAAAATATTTTTGTTCTTTATAAATAAAAATAAATAAGTGTAAAAAAAAAATAATAATATTTTTGGATTCTTTATTAGTAAAGATAAAAATAACATTAATAATAATAATAAAAATATTAAAGGAAATAAAAATATAATGAAATAAAAAAAGAAAAAATGAAAATAATAAAGAAAAAATGGGCCAGGGGTGCAAAAATGAAACTGGGGTTAGAAGAAGCAAAAAATAGCCAGGCCCAATGTTGGAGGCCCAGCGCTGCAAACTGAAACAAAAAAAGAAGTGAGAAAATGTAAAAAATGCACAAAAGGGTACCACTGGGGCTCGAACCCAGGTCTCATAGGTAACAAGCGTGCGCTTTAACCACTGCAGTGGTGATACATCCGTTAACTTAAACAAAACAATAAATATGTAACATAAATTTTGCCCTGAATGTAACTTCATCTTCAACCTCCAGCCAAAGAACCTGTAACTCATTCATTTCTCATCCATTCACAAAACTTCCAACATCAAACTTATTAGAAATTTCCTCACAATTCTGAATATGTAAATAACTTAAGCTAATTCTTAAAGATGAGCATGAATTTCTAACAGTACCAAATTCTGACCTAAATATTTTCAGAGGTTTAAACTCAAAATTCTCCCTACTCAAGAAACATAAATTAAATTTATGGACATGTATAGTTTCAGGGCAATGATGTCTATATTTTATCTTCACAAATGCAAGCCTAACAATGCCTAAATATGAAGATAGAAGTTCAAGAAAAATACCTCAAAACTGGAAATCGTGAAATGCATTTGAGCTTGATTCAAGGTGCTGCAATGATCATGTTAGCTTCCTTGAGTCTCTAGGAAGCTAATGCAATGCTTAGCTTGAGTTAAGAGTGGCTGGAATGGCCTGGAGAAGTCCAACTACAATGCTCTGTTTTTGGTTATGGATGATGATGGAAATGGAGTTACAGTCGTGTAACATGGACAGGGATGTTTGTATTTGATGTGAGGAAGCTTTTGAAATTAAAAGGCCAAGAAACGCACGAGGGAAATCGAAGTTTGAAGTTCAAAATCAGAAATAACACAAAAATGGAGGTTTTATGCAATCTCTGGCTTGAGGGAATTTGGGAGTGCTTAAGGGTGTTCAACACTCGTGTCCTAGCTTGCATAATAGTGTTTTGATATATAGGAAAAGGTTTGGAGACTTGAGATGGTCAGAAGTACAAGATCACATGTTTTGGCTTCTTGGCTTATTTTTGAAGTAAGGATGACAAACATGGTTTCAATGCATAGTATAAGCATGGTCTGCATAGTTAGAGGCTCTAGAATAGTTTCTTATGGCTTTTAGATTGTGTGTGATCAGAAGGAACAAGTGCAAAGCTCAAGACAAGTTGACTTTGTGATTAAAGCCTCTTTACTAGAATGACAATGTTACTTTGTGCCATTAATGGAAATGCAACTTGGATAATGGCTCAAATGCTTGGATAAAAACTCTAATAGTTGTGTAAACATTTAATTATGGAGTGACAAACAATTTTGAGGCCTACAAAGCAAATATTATGCAGCCTAGCATGGATTTGGTTCATGTATTCTTCACAAAATGGCTTGTAATTCAAGTTTGAAAACCATAACTTCTTGCCTTCTATTCTCTTAGCTCAAGAATTATTTCAATGAGTTCTTGGACATTTTGGAAAACTTGTAACACCATGTACAACCTCTATGTTTGACATTTTTGAAAATTCCTCTTGGAACTATGTGAAAAATTGCCATCAAGTTAGGTCAAAATCCTTCCTAAACTAGGGCAAAATTTCACTAAGTTTCCGAGTTTCATGAACATGTGTTCATAAAATCATAACTTGAAATCCATGCATTTCTAGTAGAAGTTGTGTTCTACAATGTTTTATATCTAATTGATATATAAAACTTTCATGTTGGAAGTTTCCTTTGAATCATCTTGCATCATGGTGAAAAATTGGCTCAAAGTTGTGAACAAAATATGAAGTTTTCAACACTTAGAAAAATTTCTAAGTTTAGAAATTTTGACTTTTCAAAATGAAATCTTGATTTTTTTGATTTCTTGATGAACAAGTTTTATATTTTGACATGTTTTGATAAATTTTGATCTTTGACACTTGATTTTGAATAAAAAGTCAAAGTTTGACTTTTTAGTGTACAATTGACTTTTGATCAGTTGACTGAAAATTTATCTATCAATCAATTGAAATTGAGAGATGTTTTGAGCCATTAAATTAGTTCAAAATGAAGAATTTGAATCCTTGAGATCATGTCTCAAAACAATCAATCATTTTCTAGGTCAAAAATCAGAAATTGCCCTTTCTCAATCAAAACCCTAATTTTGACAATTTTGCGCTTTTGATTATCTGATCAAATTTCTTGAGGTATTGTGATACAAACTTGATCAAATGACATATATGAGTTCATATTGTTGATATGGACCAAAAATTATGAAGTTTGACTGCAAATTGACCACAATTGATTTTTTCCCCAATACTGCTGATTTTTAGGTCAATTGATCAATTGACTTAGCAAAAATGTGATCCAAGACTTGAAACTTGACATGAGAAATATTGAGGGTCCAAAATGATACACGAAAGTCATATGAGGAATTAAAAGTTCAATTGTCCTTGTGCAATCTCAAACCCTAATTTTCAGTCATCAGTGTTTAAGGAGGTGTTTGAAGCTGATCAATCCTTGTGCAGTCTTGAATCAAAGGAGATATTGTGAGAGAGTACTTGATAAATGAGAGGAAAAATTTTGGGGTACAACAGGAACCTACAAAAATATAATAAAATAACCCGTCGTCAGTTGGATCAGAGGTGTATGGTGTTGAACTTTGTTGGGCGGACTACGATTCGATCCTCTACAACTGCAGTTGGTTAAATAAAAGGGGTTACCAAACTTATGTACTATAACCCCGTGAAAAGGTTTATAATCACTAATCTATTTCCCTACTATGTGTGTGTATGGATAATGGGCTTAATGTGATTATGCTTGAATGAAAAGAGTGAAAGGAAAATGAGAGTTATATGTTGAGTTATAATAGCATGATTCAAATTGGTTTGCATAAAGAAGGAGTCTTTGAACATTGTGTCGCTACGGTATCCTTGGTATTAAACAATAATATCTATCGATCTAACATTGTCCTAGAAACCGCATATGATTAGGAGCCGTGTCGTGCCCTTGTTTCAAATCGCGCTTAGTTATTTCTTTTACCGTGTTGGTCGATTTCTTGAGGACAAGCAATGGTTTAAGTGTGGGGGAATTTGATAATGTGAAATTATATCGTATATTCAACTTGATTCACATGCACTTTTAAATTATTTTTCATTCATTTTATCTTGTTATGCCGATATTTCTATTTCATTTCAGGTATTTATATTCCACATGGCTTGCATGAGAAAAGAGGAAGAAATGGAAAAGAAATGAGTTGAAAATCACATTGTTGTAGAAAAATAGCAGGAAAATGCATGACAAAAGACTGTGACGATCGCCACAGCCTTCATGCCGGTCGCCACGCCTTAAAAATATGTGTGCCCTTCGGCACACATGATGTTACGGTCGGCACATGTTAAAATATGTGTGCCCATCGGCACACATGATGTTACAGTCGACACATGTTAAAAGATGTGTGTCCCACAACACACAATGCCCGCCACTTGTCACAAGTTTTATGCGCGGAAGCTGCTCACAATTTTAGGCAGAAATCACTTTGTAAAAGTGGTAGTTTCTCACACCGGGGAACTACCACACCATTAGTTTTAGGCCTACAATTTATGTACTCTTGGATCAAATCTTGCCGCTTTAATAGAAGCTATTTCAGTTTCATCTTTATTTTAAGTCTCATAATTTATTCCCAACTTTTACAGGTTTTCTTTTATTGCTTTATTATTATTATTATTATTATTATTACTATTATTATTATTATTATTATTATTTTTATTATTATTATTATTATTATTGTCGTTTATCATTGTTAATTTAATTACTCTGTCGTTCTTAATTGCAGTTGTTATCTTAAATTCGTTTTTACTTAATTCCATGTTTAGCTAAATTGTCTTGAGTCCGGTATGTGAGGAATGTCATTTTAGAAGGGACTCGGCAACAAATGTTGGCTTAATATTTAATTTAGAAATTATGTTTTGGTCTTTGTTTTTAAACTTAATTTAAATAGCTTTGTCACGAGAGTGAGAGGTTACTTAACACGATTTTGCCACGAGAGTGGGAAATGAACTAAGGTTCGAGCCGACACTGCGAGAACGTGGGGGTCGAACAGGATAGTAGAAACTAGGCATTAGTCCTAAACACAGCGAGAGCTATTTGGGATTAAATAGAACTTGTTCAGTTTTCAAAACGTGTTCCTTAATTAAAATGGGCGAGAGAGAGTAAAATTTCATAGTTAAGGAATGTGGCTTTATTCAAAATCACGAGAGTGTGAGGTTCAGTCTTTAAATTGATATTTTCTACTAAACACTTTTCTAACGTCAGTATAAGCCAACGGGTTACAGAGTCCCAGAGGTACGCAGAATACACATTCTGGTCTTTCTTTTCTTATATATTTCCTTAATCTTATTTTATTTTAGTTTTAGTTTTTAGTTTCCCCTAAATCAATTATTCATTAGCCTTAGCTTTACAAAGCGACAATATATTACAGTAGGTTAACATTGGTCTTCGTGGGTTCAAAAATCTTTTATATTACTTCGATATTTCCATGCACTTGCGACCCATCAGACACCATATGAATCGCGTAAAAAAACGTGGAAAATCTGAATTCTGCTTCACAGTGCTGCTTAACAGAACATGAATGTTTGCATATGGTAATGAAGTATAAGCCAATTGGATTTAAAATGAAGAGGAAAAAATTTGGGGTATAACACTTGGTTTGTAATTCAACAATCAGTAGGTTAATTGTTAGAAAAAAAAGGTTAAAATCTACTATTCCTGTTGGCTTAGAGTGAAATAATTAGTTGGCTCTATTTTCATCAACTTTCCTTTTTACTGTTAAACTCCCCAGCCTTATTTATGATCAATTGCTAACTCTAATTTCAATTTACTATCTGTGATGTTACAGCTGCAATGGCATGTTTTTTTTTAATGGAATGCCGCAATTAAACCTTGTGCAAGGCATGGTTTGAATTGAAGCATGGCTATTTCATGGAATGAAGAAAGATGAAGATTATGCTTAGGACCAAATTTTGTTAGGTTTAAGAATGTGTCTTGATGTAAATCCATGTAACCTTTCTTGCAATGATGTATTGGTGACTTTGAATTTGAAGCATTCTTGTATTTTGTACACTTTGTAATTCTTTGAAATTAATGATAAAAACTCCAAGTATTCAAAGCCAACTTTCTTCTTCAAATGGCATATTTCTTCTCTTGTATTATGTAATCTTTTGACCATGGTATGAATTCCATAAGAGATTTTCCAAAACAATCAAGAAATGACCTTAAAGTATTGACCTTCTCCACATTATTGCCTTTTGAATTTTCATATCTTCATTAAATTGCAACTCGAATAGTGTACAATCTAGAATATTTTTATTTCGTCCGAGATGAAACTTTGGCAAATAGGGAGATGTGGGCCAATGTACTGAGGTATATTTAAAGGGCAGATTCGATCCCACGACTAGGCCTCATCCGGGTACAAAGCCAGCAACGATTATTGCATGAGAGTCATGTCGGGTAAGGTCCCGGTTCGTGGGGATTAGATAGGCTATCGGGTACAAGACCGAGTATAACGAAATCAAGGATTGTAACAGTCGACTTAATGGCAAGACAAATGTCACAAACATTAATACGTTACAAGACATTTAATAGGCGATTATGTTTATTAGGCCATAAAGCCTTCTAATGGTGATTGTTTGGAGAAAAAGGAAGGCCTATATAAAGGGTCCTTTGAGATTGGAACCAGTGGAAAGTAAGAAAGAGCATAAACAACAAAGAAAAAGGAGTTCGCCAACAATGGAAGTCCTTCACCCTTCTGCCAAAACACCTAAAAAATAATCATATAAGGATGGACTCCTGCCATAGAGATAAGCAAGACATTTATCTTGGGTCAATACGTATCACTGTCATAGTACCCAAATCTCCCAAAATCATATAAAAATCTATTATTGTTGAGGTTCTCCTTGTTCCTACAAGAAAGTCACTTGTTTAGTATTTTTGTTTTTCGCAAAAACATTTGACACCCACCATAAGACTATGATAAAACTTTCTCCGACCACACAGATAATATCTAAACAATCACCTTTTTCCTAGTGATTCATGATGAAACAATTTCACCATAACAATATCGTTTCCAGTCTAGAAATTGAAACACTCATATTCCAACACCGTGGAATAGTAGATCCTACCCACAAATCATCACTATCAAGTAAAACCATATCCCAAAATGGTTCCCACCACTATGCAATGATCTCGATGAAAGGTTGTCCCTAGATCCTGGCGTGCTCAGGATCGAAATCACTATAGAGCCGAGAAATGTAATAAGTTGGGAAATTCAGATATCGGTGGGCATTGGTCTGAGGATCAATGTTGATAAGGAAAACTTCATCTGCGGATCAAGGAATCATATACGCATGTCATTGAAAATAATTGCGAAAGGGAGAAAGATCCTAGGCGAAATTGGGGTTACAAATCCAAGTCACAAAGATTAGTTATTGTCGGCATCCTCGTCGAGAGATAAGTCGTTTAACTCATTGCATCTTTTATAATTAATGTGTCTATACATAGAATTATAAATTAGGGTGAGGATTACGCTAACTTTTCTATCCATGGCTCACTATCGAACTCGACTGTGATCGATTAATATGACTCACTATCGAACTCCTAAATGTCGTGTGTTAATCGGAATTGTTCTTGTGGTAATGTTCAGGTAACCAGAAAAGCGAAGATTTAACATATTTAAAATGCTTTATTTGGTTCAATATACCACAATGATAGCTTGAGCAGTCTGGGTCACCTGCCGTAACCCTCATGATCATGTTTAATGAACCGTAAAAACGTCTCACAGCATTCAATAGTTAACGTCTAAATCAGAGTGAAGCTGTTCGAGGTTACTTATGACCGGTGCTCCGGCAAACAAAGAAGAGAAATACAGAATCAAGTCGGAATGTTGGCAACGGTCACAGTGATTTACGTTAAAATACAGAATGGAACTCGGAGGCGCAAATTATAAAATTGTTATGTATTGAGTCACCTCGTGTGAGAGTCTTTTCACTAGTTCTGAAGGCGGAATCCTATTTTAGCAAATACGGATAGGGCCACAAGCCGGTGGCTCGATGATTCAAGCCGATGGACCGATGATGCCAACACCACCATAAAAAGATAAGTAATTTCTACTGATTTTGCTTACTAATTATAATGGACTATTGTCATGCAAAAAAGTGTATTTTCGATAACATTCTTCTATTACTTGAGTTATATTCAATGTTGCAGTTGGATGAAAAGATGACGCTTGTGTCTTTACTAGGTAGCAATACAACTGCTAGTCAGGTTCAACAAAGCGGTTGAAGTATGTTTCATTAACTACAGGAATGATTCATCGACTTGGGGCTACCGAATTCTTACACTCCGGAATCCACAGTTGCCTCCAGATTAGAAATGAAGCTCGCATTGCTAGTCGCAGGTCCATGTAGAATTTTATAACAGAATATCCGATCGGATGACAAGGGAATCATAATGTCGTCTCTACCACAGAAAGATAAGTTACTTTTATCTGATCTATTGATGGATTGTAAATGCGAATATTTGATTGTTCTGGTTTAACTCTTTATGTTTATGTGTACACATGAACATTTGTTTTAGTGCGATAATGTATATCTTGCAACCACACAAGAAATAGGTTGCTAGGCAAAATCCAATACTTCCTAGTTATGGAGCCAGTGCCTTCCCACTATGGAAAGGCTATTCTTTGCATCTATTACTACCAGCATATACGTTTTGTAGAGTTCTCTTTTGATAAGTGTTTTTATGTTTTAGTAATATAATGAGTAGTTAATTACATGATTAACTGAACAAAAAGGTTACGGATGGTTTTCCAAGTAATGCATTGGGTTGTTTTTCCGATAAATGAATGACTCAATGATCCAATGTCTGCATCATTCTGGTAGCACAGACAGGGTAACATTTGACAACAAGTCGCCTCGTGGCATGAATACATTGTCAAGAATTATTGAAAAGACGTTGTCACCAAGCCAAATTTGACATTAAGCGTCCAATCTAAACGTGGCATATGTTAGGAACATTGATCACAAGCATGATGTCGAAATCATGTTCGCGCCTCCGTTTATAAGTTATTCTATATATTCTACATATAGATTGCGGTTTGTTTATGAACGCTTATTGTTATGATTAAAACGATAAGGTCAGTTAGAAATTATTATAGATGATTTATGACTAAAAGACTATGGATTATGCCCATTATCATATTGTTCATGTTTCTATTCCATTCATCGTATATGAAATGAATGCATGTTGTAGCGGTAGAAATGTTGAGACTAAACAATTAGATTGATTTAATTCGCAAAATCAGTGAAAGTTGCCATCGCATTTTTATTTTATCCAAAAAAATGGGAAAAGAGAGAATAAACCTAAAGTAAAATATAGGTCAAGGTAAGGAGATTTGTTATGCAAAGGAAAGATATTAACATCTTAAACATCTACAGTACTCCGCAGGAACCTATTTGAAAATCTGTGTATTTTGTCTATAAAAAAAAATTTACAAAATGAGATTGTGGAGATGAGAGAAGAAGTGTTTTTTAAAATTTTTGCACCCACCGCGGTTGCGAATCTTTTGTGCCTATTTACCATCTTTCGTGCAATAGAGGATCAGGGCACTCATAGTTCTTCTCAAAAAATTTGAAAAGCATTGTGTGTTGGTTAATTTTAAGAAAAGATTTTAAAGAGAAAAACCAAAGCGGCAAAAAGGTTTGAATTTGTTTTATATTTTTTTAATTATTGAAGAAAGAAGTCATATATTGATTAAGATTGATTGATGACTTTATTAAGAAAAGAATTTTGAAAAATGCATGGAATTAAGTCCAATTTTTTTATGAAAGTGTTCAAGTTAGAAAACAAGAATCCTTTGAAAATGGGAGAAGATTTTGAAAATTAAAGAGGAATTTGAGGAGATGAAGAGACTATCATATGTACACAAAGTAAAAGTTAAGGTAAGAAAAGATCTAACCAAACGAGAAGTCAACACTTGACATTATGAAGTCAATGTAGAATTTTCATCCTTTGGATTAAAAGCCACAAGTACCAAATAGACCAAGAGCATACCAATCATCCATGTGAAAATAAATCACAAGAATAGAAGTATCAAAGAAATCCAAAGGTTTTAAAACCCAAAGCAAGGTCTTCAATATTGAGTCATATGCCATATAGATCACTTAAGGCCAACAGAATAACACATGTACATAGAAGATTTCCCAATACAAGCAAAATAACAATGAAATAACACAAGGTCCGAAGGTCTCAAAGTCTCAAAGTATCGGGGCAAGGCTTCTAATCCTAAGTCTAAGATCTAGAAATAGTTTTTAACAATTAAAATAATTCAAATAAAGAGAAAAATCATAAAAAATATCAAATCATAAAATAAAATTATGACAAAAATAAAAATCAGAAAGAGAATATTCAAAAATACTTTTAGTAATTTTTTCATAATTTTTGAATGTGAAATGAATTTTTTATGATTTTTTGAAATTTAAAACAATTAAAAACAAAAAAAATCAGACAATAAAATAAAACCAAAATAATGTGGACCATTTGATCATTGTCAAAACGCGTTAGTAATCAAATCCAAAGGATCTAGCACGTTGTGCATGTTATGGTCTTTAATGAATAAAGTACTGATTCACTTTTAAAAATCAGAAGAAAAAAATAAAATATCAAAAAACAAGGGACGTTAGATTCGGACCATTTTAAACACGCTGACAATCTGGATGGACCATATGTGTAGATACACGGTGAACCAAAGTCAATGCATGTATGGAAGTAACAAAAGTTCATCCAATCAGATTAAAACAATTGGCTCAAGGTCATTACTTGAAGAACAACATGTAGGTCGTCTTCAACCTCTAGCCATCTGCAAATAGGGCAAGGACGAAATTCTTCAAATGGAAGCGTTAGAAGTTCATAGTGGTATCATTGGATTCGTCTAATCTAGACGATCCTAATCGTACCCTCGTGAAAAATTTATATAAACTACAACGTAGTCGATTTGGAAATTACCAGAGCAAAAATATAAATTGAAAATTGAAAATTAAAGAATCAAATCACCATGAAAATTCAAACCAGAATAAGCATAAGCTTCAGAGAAGAATGGACTACATCTTAACAATTTACTTGAGCTGATTTGGTTGAGAAAAATACTTAAATGAAGTTCGATTTATAAGATCTAAAACGGAACCTCTATAACTGGATTTTGTACTCGAATTGCTTGGTTCTTGTTATAGAAAGTTTGTATGATGATTGATAATGAAGAATTTATGGCTAATTTAGAGAGAAAATGTTTGAAATACAGAAACTGAATTTCAAGCTCAAGAGTTTGTATGGGATCTTAGCAGGGCTTAACTGGCTATCCAAAGCTTTGGAAATGAGAAAAATATGATCCTCTATTTATAGGAGAGTGAGTGGTGATGATATTTGGAAGAATTCGTGGAAAAATCGTGCAAACCAAGCTAACCCGATGGTTGCAAAAAATGTGAATCCATGTGCATCAAAACTCAGCCAAAACTTGTGTTTTAATGCTTAATCCATCTTAAGCAAATTTGTTAAACATGTTTAAGTAAAAAACGTGCAACAATATAGTCATTAAAACCCACATTAACTAATTTGCAAACTGACTTGGTGAGAAACTTCAGTTTCAAGGTACCATCTTTAAATCCACAGGATAAGCTTCTCAAGAGGCTTTATGACATGGTTATTAATGCTTGGAAATATCTCATCTTAAATTTTTCAATGTGCCAAGAAAGTATTCATTTGGATGATTGAGCTGGAAGTTATGTCCATTTGAAGTCGTAAAAAACACACTAACTTCTATACAGAAATATTTCTAAGTATAAACTTCCAAAATGATCTATAATGTCTTGCAAAGCTAAACGAACTTCCACTCAAAATTAGATCTTGATCCTTGAATATGAAATAAAGTAGACTTCTTGAATGGAATTGTGAAATTTAGATCACTCAAAAATCATAAAAATTGAGAGAGTTATGGTCTTTGGAAGATGATGAAATTTTCTTGAGAAATCCACAAATGACCTATAATCTTTTCAAAACTTAAATGACTTTTTATTCAAAATTAGCCTTAGGTCCTTGAAGAGAAGTTGTAATATAAATCCTCAAGATTATTATGAAAAAATAATGAGCCCAAGGAGACAAAAATTGATCAAGTTACGATCTTTTGAAGTCAAATCAAATAATCTAATGGCTTTTTCCAAAGGACTTGTAATCTTGTTCAAACTTAAATGATCTTCCACTCAAAATTGGCCTTAGGTCATTTAAGAGGAGTTGTTAAGGACTATTTGAAGAGAATCATGGCTTTATAATCAATTCAAAATCTCAAAAATTAAGCAAGATATGGTCTTGGGAAGTTGACAAACCCTTACTCAGAAAATGCAAAAGTTACTTGTAACATACTTCAACTTTTGATGATCTTATTTGCTCAATTGGATCTTGTCATATGAAGAGAAGTTGTTGTGAATGATGAGAATAGTCCATGGAGAAAAGAAATATTTCAAAATATTGAAAATTGAGATAATTATGCACTTCTGACCATAGAATCAAGGACTTGTCAAATTAGGTCAAACCACTTGGATCAACTTTGAATCTTTTGAACTTTTCTTGCAAATTAAGGGATGATGAATCACAATAGACCTTGAAATGATTTTATATTGAATCACTATTGATGAAAAGGCTCAAAGGTTGATGAAACTTATTAGAGAAGGCATGGAAATAAACACACGAACCTATGAAGTTTCTTGATGAACTCAACCACTAACTTTGAGACAACCTTGACCAAATGAAATTGAGGAAGTCCTCAAACCATATAACTTTGAATTGATAACCATAGGTTTGAAGTCCAAGCCCTTAAAATCAACCAAATAACAAGTTGATTGAGGATTATCCTACAAAACCCTAGCTTAGGAGGTGAGAGATATGTACTTGGCTCAATACCTATAATGTACAAAGCATAAAGAGGAAACATATATTTTTTGGATTTTGGTTATAGGTTAGTAAACATAAAATACACATACAAGATACACATTTCAAGGTGATTGGTGATCCCTCAAGAGAAAACTCAAAAGTAAGATTGTTCTTAATAAACCGCACCACCACTTATTTGGTCACATTAGCATAAAAAGTTGCTTCCACCCATTTGGGGAAGTAGTTAATTGCCACTAAGATGAAATGATGTCCATTCGAAGCCTTAGATTCAATCATCCTGATTATATCAATACCCCATATAGAGAAAGACCATAGGGAAGAAATAACATTGAGAGGAGTTGAAGGCACATGAATCTTGTCAGCATAAATCTGACACTTATGGAACTTCCTCGCAAATTTGTAACACTCATATTCCATTGTCAACCAATAGTAACCTGCCCTTAGCATCTTCTTTTTCATTAAATGTTCATTGGAATGGGTACCAAATGAACCTTCATGGATCTCATTCATTAACATGTCTGATTCGTGTCTATCCACGCATCTGAGCAAGACCGTGTCATAATTCCTTTTGTATAACACATATTTATTAAGGAAGAAACTACCGGCCAACCTTCTCAATGTCTTCCTATCCTTGTTTGACGCACCAAGTGGATATTCTTGAGTCTAAAGGAAGTGCTTGATATCATAATACCAAGGTTTATCATCTGATGTCACCTTTACAGTAAATACACGAGTTGGCCTTTCAAGGCGTTGGATTGTAATATGAGGTACATCATTCCAAGAATTCACTTGGTACATGGAAGACAATGTGGCTAAAGCATCTTCCATCTGATTCTCGTCTCGAGGAATGTGATGGAATTCAACTTTATTTAAGAAAGTCAATAACCTTCTTGCATAGTATTTGTAGGGAATCAAGCTAGGGTGGCGGGTATCCCACTCTCCTTTAATCTGGTTTATCACTAAAGCTGAATCGCCATATACACCAAGGATCTTAATTCTGAGATCTATAGCCTCTTCAAGACCCATGATACATGCCTATTCTACCATGTTATTGGTGCAATCAAATGTCAACCTTGTGGTGAAAGGGATATGAGACCTATGAGGAGAGTGATAATCACAACACCAATTTCTTTACCATAAGCATTCACAGCTCCATCAAATACCATACCCTTCGGTATTCGAGATCTGGACCTTCCTTGGGCAATGGTTCATCACAATCTTTAACTTTTAAATACATCACATCTTCATCAGGGAAATCATACTTCACATACTGATAATCATTAACCGGTTGGTGAGCAAGGTAATCAGCCAACACACTAATTTTAATAGCCTTCCGAGTATAGTATTCAATGTCATATTTAGATAGCAGCATCTGCCAACGAGCAATTCTTCCAGTAAGAGTAGGATTTTTAAAGATATACTTAATTGGATCAATTTTGGATATCAACCAAGTAGTATGATTAAGCATATATTGCCGCTGACACTTCGCAGCCAAGGCCAAAGCACGTCATGTTTTTTCTAGCATAGAATACCGTGACTCACAGTCAGTGAAATTCTTGCTCATGTAATAAATTGTATACTCTTTTCTTCTTGTTTCATCTTGTTGTCCCAAAATACAACCCATGGAGCTATCCAACAAAGTCAGATACATAATCAATAATTTTCCTTCAATAGGAGGGAGCAAGATAGGAGGTTCAAGCAGATACTCGTTAATGCTTTCAAAAGAATTTTGACAATCATATATCCATACACAACCTTGATCTTTATTTAGAAGCTTGAAGATTGGCTTGCAGGTGGCAATCATGTGAGAAATAAACCTGGAGATGAAACTTAAACGTCCAAGGAAGCCTCTGACTTGTTTTTCAGTTCTTGGTGCATGAATCTCTTGAATTTCCCTAACTTTATCGGGGTAACCTCAATACCTTTCGGGCTAACAATGATGCCTAACAACTTTCCATAACAGACACTAAAAGTACACTTATTCAAATTCAAGCAAAGACGACATGTCCTCAAACGCTGAAACAATTTCAACAAGTGTTGATAAGACCAAGAAAAGATGTTGACTGACTGTAAGTCACAGTATTCTAGTACGGTATTCAGGTTTCAACAAAAAGTGATGCTCTATAATATCGGTATCCAACACAAGCATGTCTTGATAAGACCAAGCAAAGATGTTAACATATTCCTTCAATAACTCAATTCAACATGCACTTCACATCGGGATGCAGTAGTGCTCTAATCTTGACTTCCTTTAAATCCTCTTAAGAACCCAAGTTAATAGTTTCCAACGGCTCTTTGCATGGATGAATGGTAATTTCCCCGCGTTTAAGAAACCGAGAAACCTCTTCTGGGATTTCAGTAGACTCTTCTTCTTTAGCCACATACACGAGATATTAAAAGTTGGGAGAGGACGCAGGGTCATTGTTTTCAACGGGTTTTTTAATTAATCTGCACATATAATTATGCTTGATTTTAGAAACTTATAAATGCAACAAGTGATTATGCAAATTTATTTGCAGTTATTATTTATTTTGAAAGGTTTTCACTTATTACAGTTTTTCAAGAAAAAAAGCATAAAATAAAAATACAATTGGAAATAAAAAACAACTTTTATAAATGATTTTAAATTTCAAAACAAAATACACGCCCATACAATTTCACTTTCACCTTGGGCAGAGTGAAAGGGTTTTGAAAAACAAGCAAAGAAAAATTACTTCTAATTGTGAATACAATTGGGAGCATCAACAATGATCATGTTCTGGACTCCCACTCCATGCGTCACAAAATTCGACATCTCCTGATCTGGCTCATCTTCAATGATAGCATCAACCTCTGGAGTAGTTGGATGAAGATAACCAGCACTATGGAAGATACCTTGATATAAATGGAAAGTAGACTTTGACTTCACCACCTCATTATTGTCTTTCTTTAGAGAGAAACCTAGACATGTCTTGTTTTTATTCATGGGTGGATCAATAACCTGACCCCACACAGTGGTAGGACCCTTTTAAACCACTTGTTGTGCATATCTAAAAGAGGTAATGAAGTCTTCATTCTTCTTGAGGTTTTAAATAGACAAAGCTTGGAACTGAGTTCCAACAGTAGCTTCACTAGCTTCTACAACATTGAAAGAAGGCAAATGTGATACCAACAAAGCTTGTTCACCATTCACAATCACTACTTTCACTTCACAGACAAGTTTCAGTTTCTAATGTAAGGTGAATGTGATGGCTCCTACCTCATGGATCCAATGTCGTCCCAACAAGAAGTTGTAGGCTGGGAAGATATCGCTGACCTGAAAAGTGATTTGAAACATGCGTGGATCTATGTGTATGGGCAAGTCTACTTCTCCAATGAAAGATTTCCTTGAACCATCAAAAGCTTTCACTACAATACCACTATAGCGCATAGGAGTTCCTTGATATTTGAGCTTCAAAAAGTACTTTTTGGTATCGCATTCAGAGAAGAACCATTATCTATCAACATATTAGACAAGGAATCATTCTTACAATTCAGAGATATGTGCAAGGCCATGTTGTGATTTATTCCCACAACATCATTAAACTGGTCAATTGAGACATCCTTTTCATCAAAAGCTTTTTCCAAGACCCTCATTGGAGATTCTTGATGAGCTGCAGAATTCATTAATAATGCCAAAATGGAAAATTTGGATGGAGTTTGAAGCAATTGGTCAACAATTTTATAATCACACATCTTAATGATCTTCAAAAGGTCATCAACATCCTTTTCCAACACAGTGCCACTAGTCTGTCCAACTACCTTCTTGGGTTCAACACTAGTTTTGACAATTTTCTTACCATAATCAACATCTCCTTGAAAGGTGGGAGCAAACACACAACCACTACGGGTCACCCGAATGGCCTCAAAAATATTTTAAACATAAGATAAAGGCTGAATTAGAACTTCCACGTTGTCTTCTGGAAAGTTGCATTATACTTATAAGGTATAGCCCTATCAGACTCATACCGAACAAGATCAGGTAAATAGATAGCCACAGGAGTCACTGCAGGCTTACTGCAGTATGCAATTTCCACAGGAGTGGGAATGTCAAAATATGGGACAATAACATTCACCTTATCCTCTTCATCATATTCAACAGGTAATTCATCAAGAATTACAAAATAATTATCATAAGTTACACCTTCATTAGCAGACTCAAACTCATCAAAAGATATAAACTCATCAAAAGTCTCAGACTCAACATCATGATCTTCAATCATATTAACATCTTCATACTCAACTCTTTGTTGGATAATATGGATAAGGATCTCATCCATCATTTCTTGGAGATCACTTATCACTTTATCACATCCATGAATATTTGTACTACAAACACTACAACTTGCATTATCATATGTATAGTAACTAAACTCACAAAGATCTGCATGCATTTGTACCAGATTAATATAAAAAGTTTGGAATTCTCCAGGACATCCATAAACCATGTTTATAACATTCCCCCTGAATGCTTGAATAGAGGATTGACTTGCACATTTGGACCTATATCCTAGAAAGACAGGATACCAAATCTTACTAGCTCCTAAACTTCAGCTTTTAATGGATAACAATGCTCAATACTATGCCTTAGGGCTCCCTGATGAAAGCATAAGTCAAATCAGATTTGTAGTACCAAGGAAGTTATTCAGGTATGGCTGGAGGAAACCTAGTATAAACTAGGTTCTTCTAGATTAATGCAGGAAATAACTCAATATAGCTCATTGGAATAGGATCAAAAGCTTATCTTTTTGGATGTTGCCTTTTCTGAGGCGCTTTCTGATAAGCAACGGGGATTGGAGTTGCGTTAACAATTGGGGTTACAGAGGAAACATGTTGTCGGTGCTGGTGATGTCCTCTTGGAGGCCTACTTCTTCTCTCTTGAGTAATACCAGTTGTATCTCCTTCCTTCATCCTGGATATACCTAATGACTGCTTCTTAGTACCATTGGAATCGTCATCCCTTGACAAACGTGCTTCTCTAACAGCCTCTTCCAATCGAACACCCATACCAACCATCTCATTAAAGTCACTAGGTGCACTGGCCACCATCCTTTCATAGTAGAGCGGACCAAGAGTTTTCAAAAATAACTTAGTCATCTCTTGTTCATCCATCGAGGAACAACATGAGAAACAACCATGCACCAGCGTTGCGCATATTCCTTGAATGATTCCCTGTCTTTTTGAGCCATTGCTCTTAGCTGATCGCGATCAGGTTCCATAAACAAGTTATACTTATACTGCCTGAAGAAAGCTTCACCCAGGTTATTGAATGTGTGGATGTTGTTGTTGTCCAAACCCATGTACCACTTCAATGCAGCACCAGTCAGACTATCTTGGAAAAAGTGGATAAGCAGGCGTTATTCGTCAGTATGAGTGGACATCCTTCTAACATACATCATAAGATGAGCACGAGGGAAAGTATTTCCCTTATACTTCTCAAACTTTGGTACCTTGAACTTAGTGGTTACCTTCATATTGGGAACCAAGCAAAGATTACTAACATTCTATCCAAAAAAATAATTTCCTCGGAGAGCTTTCATCTCCTTCTACATCTCATTAAACTGGTCCTATAACTCATCCATTCTGTCATAAAAACTCAAGTTTTCACTTGGTGCAGCAGCAACATGGTGTACTTCATCATTAATGACGGGACCAATTTGCACAATAGGTGGTGCAGAAGTCACAACAGGATGGACATAATGAGCAACTTGGGCAGTGGGATTGTACCCTTTAGGAATGAAATTATTTGGCATTCCCCATGGATAACCATGAAGCATCTGGAATTGAGGAGCAGAAGTAGCAAGAGTAGCAGAGATGGGTACTGTCAGTATCTCGGAAATGACTGTTGTCTGTTGCGGTTAAGTAGTATGAGGAGAAGGAGGTGGAAAAGGTGGTGGCTGATTCTGAGCATCCATCAATGACTCTTTCAAAGCAATGAGATTAGACATTCCAGTTCTTAAGGTAGTGACTTCTTCCTTGAGTTCCCGATTCTCTTGTTCTAAGTGTTCCATCTTCTTTTGGTAGTTAGCCCGAGTGCAATAAGATTGTGATAACTTGCCGACTGAATGAAGTAGAAGAAACATATAAGACACCTGAGGAAAAACCGGAATGGAAAAAAATGTGCAAAATGATGCATGATATGCAATGCACATGATTTATTTTGTTTATTTGATTTTCAAGAAACTTTAAAGAATTGTAACAATTACAAACATTAAAGGAATAACACATTTTGCAACATATAATAATCTCATTATATTAATAAGTCTTGGAAGGATTATGACTTTTTAGCATAGGTTTCTAAAATCCTGAAATACAAGAAAAAAAGCTAAAATATATGGGTCCTAAGGAGCCAAGGATGAAGAACATCCCACTGCATGCTGATGCTTCCTTTTAAGCATCCTAATCTGATCCTTCAACTACTTGTTCTCTTCCACAAACTTATTGATGACTCCTTTCCATCCATCATAAGAAGGGAATAAATGATAAGTCTTGCTCAATGAGACTTGGTTGAATGCTAAAGGAAAATAAATCCTTTTACTTCTCCCTCATCTCTACAGCATTTCGCTCAAGAATCTTAGTCAAGTCATCTTTCTCCTTTAGTTGCTCCTGGAGTGCTGAATATCCCATATCCAAAGTCTATTATTTCCATCAATTTCATGACTTTCCACCTCTTTTTTGCTCTTAATTCTTGTATCAAAGTTGGAGTATGCATCCTCAAGTTTATTATGAAAAAATAATGGGCTCAAAGAGATAAAAATTGACCAAGTTATGATCTTTTGAAGTCAAATCAAAGAGTTCAATGGCTTTTTCAAAGGACTTGTAATCTTCTTCAAACTTAAATGACTTTCCACTACAAATTGGCCTTAGATATTTGAAGAGAAGTTGAAGATGAATCTTTGAAGAGAACCATGGATTTGGAATTACATCAAAATCTCAAAAAATGAGCAAGCTATGGTGTTGAAAAGTCAACAGATCCTTACTCAATCCTTGCTAAAGTGACTTGTCACATTCTACACCTTTTTGATCATTTTCTTTGCACAAGTGGATATTGTCATGTAAAGAGAAGTTGTTAGTAAGGATGAGAAGAATCCATAGCAAAAAGAATTAACTCAAGATGACAAAAATTGAAGAAGTTATACCTTTGTAACCTTGAAATCAAGCACTTGTCAAAATTAGGTCAAACCTCTTAAATCAACTTTGTATCTCTTAAACTTTTCTTGCAAATTAAGGCATGATGAATCACATTAGAACTTGAAATGATGTTATATTTAAGCACACTTGTTGAAAAGTCATGGAAATAAACACATGAATCTATGAAGTTTCTTGATAAATTCCACCACCAACTTTGAGACAATCTTGACCAAATGAAATTGAGAGAGTCGTCAAACCATAGAAATTTGATGCCATAACCATAGCCTTGGAGTTCAAGCCTTTAAAATCCAATAAATGGCAATTTGACTGAGGACCATCCTTCAAAACCCTAGCTTAGTGTCATGCCCTAAATTTGCCTGCCCCATTTTTTAAATATTCAAATTAATTTTAAATTTGGTTTCATAAATTTTTTGGGTATTACTCACGTTTGGTTTAACAATAATTTATTTTTGCTTATTTAAAATTTATAATAATTTACTTTAAATTATTTGTATTTTTAAAATAGCAAAATATTTTTCCCACCTTCATATGCTTCCATATGCCTTTTTGTCCGGAATAAAATGGCATAGCATAGTTGGTAAGGGAGTAAGGCTTGCAAGTGGAAGGTCTTGAGTTCAAGTTCCATTACACTACTTTTGGTATTTATATTCTTTTGTATGTTTTTTTTAATAAAAAGGATAAAAAAGTCATTTTCCAATTATTTTATTTTTATTTTTATTTTTCTATTTTAAAGGTATTTTAATTTTTTTTTATTAAAACCATTATTTTATGCAAAAAATATCCAAAAAATCTAAAAGTAAATGAAATCTTTTTCTGTTTAAATATTTTTCAAATCGTATCTTGTATAGAGTCACAAATAGAACCAAATTCTTAAACTTGCTGTCCAAGATAGAAATTTGGGCTTTTTATGTTGGGTAATTTCCTTTTTGGTGTTTCGAACCTAATTTTTAATTCTATAAGTAAAGCTCTCTTCACCATAAATTTTCATCAACAATTACATCAACAATTTTCTATCTCTCCCTCACAAACATTAATTTTAGGGTTTTGAACAGAATACCTAAATTTTTTCCATCAGCAATCATTTGGAGAATCAATAATCATTTGCAAATCAACCATTATCTACGAATCAACAATTTTGTTATTGTCTTTAATAGACAATAACGAAGAATCATCCACAATTTAATTTTCACCAAGAAAACTCTATCGCGTTGACCTTTTTAACTTGCGACGCTTTCTTATTTTTACATTATGCAAGATGTTGTTTTGTTTTGTGTTTAAAGAATAAGAACAAAGGCAGCGATGAAGCAGACAAACAAGAGAGAAAGAAAAAATTTTCTTTATAGAAGAACCTGAGATCTACGAAAGAGAAAGAGGTAATTTTATTCAATATTTGCTATATTCTATTCTATGTTAATAAGTGGTGGCATTGTTATCTTTTTTTCAATTTCTTACTGCCGCATGACAATCTTTGGTTGGATACTTGTTTTACTTTGAAAATTAACAAACTAATATTTTACTGATAAACCACAAGGGGTCCGCCTCTTCCCTCATTTTGGCAACTATGTTTTTCCATTATTTATAATTACTATTAATATTATTTATTAATATTATTTATTATTATTATTATTATTATTATTATTATTATTATTATTATTATTATTATTATTATTATTTTTAAAAGATAGTAGGAATTGGCAATTAGTTATTAGGTTTAACATTAGCTTTTACTTGTAAAATTTCATTGTAGCCACATTAGTTTTTTTTAGGATTTAGGCTTAACATTTTTACCATTTTATATTCTTTTGCTTTTATTCTTTTTTTCCATATAAATCTAACACAACTTTTTAAATTAAAACAAATATAATCTCAAACTTAAATCAAATTAATTCAAAATAGCCAATCCACCAAATACTAACAATTTTACTACTAACATATCAAATTCAAGATATTTTCAAAAAGGATTGTGAATCTATTTTATATTAATTGTGAACTTCGTCTACAATTCTGCTATTTTCACCCTAGACTTGGTTCAAGGATTAATTCAAAATATTTTCACAATCCATAAAAAAAAACCAAACACTTTGAACTACAAATTGGGATTCTAATTATTCATAAGAGCATACGTAGACATACGAATTAAAAACTGTGATGAGTTCCCAAAACTAAAAAATTAAAACCCAATTCCTAAACCTTAAACCTAAACCCTAGTATCCTTGTGAATAAGGTAGATAAAGGGTGCCTAACACCTTCCCTTCGTATAAAGTGAGTCAAGAACTTCGAATCTATGTATCATCAATTAAGGTTATCCTGTTATATTCTTGTCTTAGGATAAAAATTAATGGTGGTGACTCATTATTTTTTGTCGGTTACGACAGCTGACGACTCTGCTGGAGAATCAACTCTAGGGTTTAGAAACTTCTCTCTTTTTAGGTTTAGGATTTTTCTAAATTTTTTTGGTTTCTATATTTATTTAAATTATTTAATTATTTGGTTTTATTTATTTATTTTATATTATTGTCAATATCATGTTATTTTGTTGTGACGGGATTTTATTATTTCAAAATAAATTCAAAACCTTAGAAAGAAGGTTCATCTTTTGGCCAAGGGGATATATCATCCCTATGAGTTTTAGTGACGTCTCCGCCTAGAGTCGCTCGAATTCTAAAAAAAAGATATGTCTCAAGAGGTATCCTCTTGTGGGATAGTACTTTGAAATGAAAACTATGACTTTTTGTAACCCTAAACTAAAATCTTATGGTGAGACCTTGTACGACCTTAGAGACGAAAGTTTCGGTCTAAAATGAGGCTTCGCTTAAGGAGGCCCTTGTGATATTCCCTATAGTGTTATCCTTGATGCTCTTAAGTAAGCCACCTTATGAGGAGGGTAGAATATCCGTAGGACGAAACTAGGAACCTACCAACTAAGGATACCTTTCATAAAATTCCACTACAATCCCTAAACCTGCAAGGGTTATCTTTTCATCCATTACTATCTTTAGCCTATTGGAGTTTCCCTTTTCTATGTCATAACCCCTAGCCTGTAGGGATTCCTTTTTGTGCGTCACAATCCCTAGCCTGTAGTGATCCCCCTTTTTTATCCATCATTATCTTTAGGACGTCTTCGCTGATGCATGCCATATGGCCTATATCAGGCCATGGGATTTTGTGATTGTTGATCGATCACCATGTGCTCTCTTCCATGCTTTTCTCTCAAGTTAAGTCATCATCTCAACTGTCGATTGGCTTATCATAATCCCTAGCCTATAGGGGTATCTTTTGTAAGTCATAATCCCTAGCTTGTAGGGGTTTCACATTGTATATATATCCCTAAAACCCGTGTATGGCGTCCTTAGGTTTATCTTTGTTCTAACCTCGCATTGCATTACGTCTCCATGGAAATATTTTTGCATACCCTCAAAAGGTAAAAAACAAATTTGCATACCCATGCATTTTCGTACATTCATACATTTGCATTTCATGCATTTCCACCTTCGCCTTTGGTCGCTATCAATCCAGCTAGCAAGATTTCCCGATACTCAAAGAACAAATTCCAAACATGCTTTAAGAAAGTTATGAAGGTCCTAGATTGGTGAACGAGAGGTCAAACATTGAAGATTCAATGGAGTTTGGTCCTACAAATCTTATTGTAGAGAGAAGGCAGCCCTTCGTCATACAAGTCAAAGGCCTACACAACGCCTCAAATTCCACCACCATGGGTGAACCCTCCCCATAAATAGAAACTGCCTTATTGGCAGAGTTGGTATGCCCAAGAGAAATCCAGGGTCACCCCCATGCTCTGACAAGTCCAAGAACTAAGAAGTATCTCCTAAAGTCAAGTTGATCAAATGAAGAAGCTCTTCCCTAAGATCATTAGACTTATCAATTTCTGTTGTACCTAAAATTTTTCCCTCCCATTGTTCAAGACAAATTATTTCAATAGGTCTCCCCATGCTCTTAAGGTTCTCAATTGCTCAATACTACTCAAGGATTGATCAAACAAACCCTTCTCCTAAGCAGTTGACCTACAACTAGGGATTTTCTTCTCTCAAGGAAATTAAAATTCTAATTCCTCAAGTGGATTTCATGGTTTCTCATGTGTCTCAAAGAATCCTCATGCCAAATTCCAAGCCTTGCAGCACAAGTTTGCTCAGTCAATTAGTCTGATGATTGAAAATCAACTGTATTAGGCAAAAAGTCAACTTTGACCAATTTACAGTCAATCATCAAGATTTTTGGTCAACATCAACATTTTGAAGTCACATTCATAATTTTATCAACGGTTAATCATGATTCATAAAGAAAACTCAAGATTCATCAAAAGTCAAAAGTTACTAAAGTAGGGTTTTCTTAAGGAGAAGTCAATTGAACTTTGACCAAGCGTACCTTTCACATACTTCATCATAAATTTCTCAACCAAATCTCATTTTGAAGTAAATTAAATTCTCTACAACTTTGTCTCTCTAAGCTCAAGGCCAAAAATGCTTCATTTGAGAGATATGGGCCAAAACATTACAGGTCATTTTAAAAGTAAACAAAAAGACACTTTTTTTCAAAGCAATTTACATCAAGATAAAGGCTTCAAATGAAAAAATTACCAACATGAATATTGTAGGGGATATCTTGATATTTCCAAAGAGTCCAAGATCACCTTCATATAATAAAAATTGAGTGAGATATGATTTGTGCAAGTTGGGCAATTTTGAGAAAATGTATGAAATCCAAATTAAGAAAATTTGAAATTTTGGGCTAATGGGCCTATCTTTTAAGGTCCAAATGTGTTCTTGACCTCATAATAGACTCCTAAATCCATTCATTTATTCTTGTGGTATTTATTTCTTTTATTTTTGGTTTTATTCAATTAAAAGCAAAATAAATCAAATAAAATACCAAGTGAATGAATCAAGGCATGATGATCTATTTTTGAATCAAATCATAAGTCTAATAAGCTGGTGACAACTTGCAAAAAAACGTGTAAGGATGATTGGTACATGATTGGCCTAAAAAAGAAATATTTCATGCAAAAACTTCAATCAAAGATTGGATCATGAAATACAAAAGATTGAATCTACTTTTGTTGACCTAAATATTCCACTATATATACTCATCATATTCAGACAAAGAGGACATGAAAATTGCCTAAAGAACACCCTCTCAAGAAATCTCATTTTTTGTCAAAATTAGGGCTAAGTGAAGACCAAAGATCCAACCACTTTCAGTCCAAGCCATCCATTACAAATAATTATTGAGGTATCTATGGTTTGAGATGTCTTCTTCGAAAGTCATGATACAAGTGTTTTCAGGCCAAACAAATACCACCATTGGATTTGCAAGGGTCGAATTAGGGGGATATGATCCTTTTTATGGTCTAATAGATGTTATTTTACTGGTTTTAAAATCCTCTCACCAGAGAAGACGACCAGAGCTAGGGCTCCGACGCTTCCCTAGTTCACTTGTTTATTATATATTTGTTTGCTTATATTTTAATAACAAAAACAAAGTGCAGCGCAACTGGTTGAGACAAAGCCATGTAACGTGAAGGGCGTGGGTTCGATCCCTGTGTCTTACAGTTATCTTTTGTTATTTTTCAAACTAACGCGCAGGTTTTATATAATATTAATCAATGCCTATTTCTTAAACACCAATAGGCGCTTGGCCTAGTGGCAAGAAGTGGAGTTTGTGAAGCCAGGGGGTGTGGATTCAACACCCACCCCATGTAGTTTTTTTTACCCTATTTTTCTAACCTAATTTTTCTATTTTCTTTCTTAATTTTTCCTTAATTATTTTTTAGTTAACAATTAAATAACCTAATATTTTTTCTTAATAACTAACAAATTGAGATTAAGGTTTTAGTTAGTAATTAATTTTTTCTTATATTTTTTGTTTACTAATTAATTAAATTAGCTTTTTTCTTAACATTAAAATAAATTAGGATTTAGGTTTTAATTACTATTATTAACTTAAATTATTTTTCTACAAAAAAAATCATAAAACATTTTAACATTCTTTTTCTATTTTATTTCTTCTTACTATTTAATTTTCATAGAAAATTGTAATAGCGTAGATTTTTTTTCTCGCATTTTTTCCTAATTATGTAACTGCTCACAAGATGTAATAGCATAGGTTTTCTTTCTCGCGAATTTTTATACTTATGTACCTCTCCAAAAGCCATATAATAGTTTAGGACTTTACATTCCACACTATATTTTTCTGTAAATATTTAACTGCTAGTAACTAGGGTTCACGTGGCAAGACTAAAAACAATCTAGAAAACCCTAATATTCAAGATAAATAATTGAACCAATACACTTCACACACTTGCACCTCTAGGATAACCTCTCTTGTTGCCTTATGATATTGGTCACGTCCCTCAAAAGTGGGGATACTTTAGCAAAAGACCCTCGATTAATTCATCATAACCCTTTCGAATAAAGATCATAGTCCCTCGATGTTCCTCAAGTTGCCTTCGGAAAAATGATCTAGTCCCTCAAAGTTGCCTATAAAGTGATGATAGTCCCTTTGATATAATTGCTAAAGTATCCTTACCTGTTGCCTTCGATGACCATACGATGATCCTACGCCTGTCCCTTCATATTCAATAGATAGGGCTACATACCAACTAATGGTATGGATAGTACTATCTCTAAAGGAGAAGGAAAAGAATAAGAAAGACTTTAGTGGGTATGAAACTATTAATTGCTTGCCCACAACTTTTCTCAATTTTTTTTCACACTACACTTTCAAACAAATATTTTCAAAAATAACACTTTTTATACATTCTTGAGGACTAATACAAGAATCATTACAAAGTGATCCTTACATTGGCGATTTCAAAATATTTTCAAACAAATCACACACAACAAGATTTTCAAGAGTGAGCTAAGCAATTAAGATCCCGTAGATAACTACAGATGAAAAGGGTGCTAACACCTTCCCTTTTAATAACTTAACCCCCGAACTCAAAATCTATCAAAGGTCTTTCTTATTCTTTTCACCTTTCCTAAATATTGGATAAAAGAAAAGTCGGCGGCGACTCTAGCTATCCATATATTTGGATAAAACCAAAAATTCAGTTCTTCCACCGTATTATAGAACTGGTGACTCTGTTAGAGATTACTACTTAAAAAAGAGGGGTTACCTTAGAGTTTAAGATCACTTTACTTGCTTTTAATTGTATTCTTTTCTTGATTTACTTTAAGGGTTTGTTTGGGTTTAATTGCTTATAAGATCCTACACTCGGATCTAGGGATGCCTTAGGCAAGTAGAAATAGATCATAAAGGTTGTACGGTGTAGATCGATATGGTTAACATGATGGCTACAGTTAGTGTGACACTTTGGTTTGTACTGATGTTCCTTGAGTCAATCAAGGATAACATTAGGCTTCTATGTGGTGCCGTTAACACTAACTTACTTTTAGAACCTTAATTGACCCATCTTGGCCATTAGAAGATAGTGAGATATTCGACTTTGGTGCAGTCTAAGGTTGATTAATATTCGAAACTACGCTCATTGAGATTTGAATTTCGGGATGTTTTGGTTGCAAGCCAGATACCGTGCTAAAATAAAGCATGCAAGAAAGATCAGTGATATGAGATTCCTAGAACCTGGTTACTATTTTAGGACAGGTTGAGCCAACTTTACTTCAATGGGGAAGGGTACGTAACTATGGACTTCATGCAAGCCTTTAAACCTAAGGCTCTTGTGTGAATTATGTGTGTTTTCTACTTATCTAACATGAACATGACATCATAACATCATATCATCATAACATAACATTTTCACTAACCATTTCAAGGACCTAGGGATTTATCTTTGTTCTTTGTTGTAGGTTATGGCCTCCACTTGCATAAACACTATCCGGTTCAACTGTAAGGGTACCTTCTCATCTTAAGGAGTTAGTCTCAAAGGTTCCCGAAAACTATCAATTCACTAAAAGGCATGGTTATCTACTCAGTTTGGTTACCTCAGGTTTTGAAGAAGACATGATGAGTGTTTTGTTCCAATTCTTTGATCCTGAGCATCACTATTTTACCTTTCCAGATTATCATTTGGTACCCACAATGGAAGAGTTCTCTAAGCTACTCAGAGTACTTATTCTTGATCTGACACCCTTCACCGGTTTAGAGAAAGTTCTAAAACCCGAAGATATTGCAGCAGCCTTACATCTGAAGAGGTTCAACATTTTATCTAATTGGGAAACAAGAAGTGGAGTCAAGGGCCTTCTTGCTAAATTTCTGATAGAGAAGGCTCAATTATTTCTGGATGTTATGAGTTTTCATGCTTTCTACGAGATCTTGGCTCTGTTAAGCTATGGTTTGGTATTATTCCCTAATCCAGACCAAGTCATAGATGTGAGCGCCATCAAAATATTTCTTACTCATAATCATGTGCCTACTTTACTTGGAGATATTTTACATTCTATGCACACTCATACTATGATAAAGCGAGTGACTCTTATGTGTTGCATACCTTTACTATCCAGGTGGTTTATTTCACACATTCCCTGATCAGTGATGAATAATGAACAAGGTTTGAGGTGGTCTTAAAGGATGATGTCACTTTCTCATTAAAATATCTATTGATGTTTCTGATATCAAAAGGATATCACTATTATTAACTGCTGTGGGGAATCCTCTAATGTGCCGCTCCTTGGCATAATGAGAGATATCACTTACAACCATTCCCTAGCTCTATGTCAATTTGGTTATGCTCGAAGAGACGATCCTCATGATATGCTCATCTTAGGTATTATATTCGATTACGAGAATGATCCTCAAGGTTACCATCAAAGGTTTATACGTGTTTTGGGCATGGTGAATAAGATTGATAGCAAGACTTTGGGACAGAAAAAATCCATGCCTCTGGAGCCCTACCTCAGATGGGTGCGATCTTGTGCTCAAAATATTATAATGCCACATCCCAATGTCCTACCAGTAATTGTGGATCCTGTTACTGAAGGAGATATTCCTCATACTGTTCTTCATACAGATATGCCTACTAACCTTAAAGAGCTACAAAAGTCTTGAATTCAACTGAAAGAAGAAAGGGACACCTTTGAGACTTAGTTCTATGCTAGTGAGAAGAAAGTATTGGAGCTGACTAAATTCCTTCACAGAGAGCATAGCCTTAATGCATATGTCAACACGAAGAGGAAGCATCCATGGGAGGCTTGAGTCATAATTTATTCCTTTGTAACCTTTCTTTTTGTTTTCATTGTAAGCCTAAAAGGTGTTTATAATCTGAACTTACTACAATAATCTTTGTTGTTGTATCCTTTTTATTAAAAAAATTTAAATCCCACGAGGTCCCTGGAAACATTGCATATTCATCTACATACCATACATATTATTACATAACAGGTTTCCAAGACATTTTTTCTCATATTCTTGATGTTTAATTCAGCAGAAAATGGCTCTTGAATAGACAATCAAAATCTCCAGGCTCAGAATGCCCAGTTCCAACAGATGTTCCAAAACTTAGCCAAGGGGCAAGAAGAGCTGAAGGCACTCATCGCCAATGGTAAGAAGAAGAAGAAGACAAAGAAACAAATCAGAGTCCTTAACATGGGGAGGAGGTTTAGAGGTCCAATCAAGCGAGCTCAAGATCTTGATATCTCATCAGACGAAGATGACAACCAGGATGAAGATGGTAAAAGTGTTAAAACTGAAAGAAACAACCTTGGTTCTGACAAGTTTCCTGATGAAAAGGAAGAGGATTATTTGGATGAACAATATCCCCCCGCTGACGAGAAGTATAAGCTGTTAGAGGAGCGTCTGAAAGCTATGGAGATCTAGAAGGTGCTTGGCTTGAACTTTGAATAATTGGGTTTAGTCTCAGGAGTCATCATTCCTCCTAAGTTCAAAACTCCTACCTTTGCCAAGTATGATGGTGTTTCTTTCCCAAAGCTTCATTTGAGATCATATGTTTGGAAAATTGAACCACACACTGCTGACAAGAAATTGTGGTTGCATTTATTTCAAGAATCTATCTGGAACACAACTAGAATGGTATTATAAAATTTAAGGTACCAATATCTATACATGGGAAGATTTGGTTGCAGATATCTATAAACACTACCAATACAATTCTGATTTGGCATCAACCGGCATGCAACTACAGAGTATGTCCATGGGTTTTGAGGAAGGCTTTAAAGAGTACACATAGAAATGGAGAGATCTTGCAGGCAGAGTTCAACCTCCTTTGGATGATAAGGAATTGGTTGCCATGTTAATGAGCATGCTAGCAGGTCCTTTCTATAATCACCTACTTGGAAGTTCTTCAGCCGGTTTCACTGAACTGATATTAACAGGAGGTCATGTTGAGAATGGAATCAGAAGCGGTAAAATTCAGGTGGCTATATCATCGAATACTTTGAAGAAGTATTATAATGGTAAGAAATAATCCAATGCCGTGTACGGACAAAAGGGTCGTAGTAAGGATAATTGTAACCAATCTGTGGGGGCAGTTCTAATATCTAATCTCATGCCAGTACCACAACAACAACGATAGAGTAATCAACATAGGCAGGATGCACCCAGGAGACAGCTCACAAGAATCAACATGCCATTGTCTCAAGCATTGCAACACATGTTGAATGCGGAACTGATCATATTGAAGGACCCTCCTCAGAATCCTAATACTTCCTCTCCATGTTATAATCCCAGTGTAAGCTGTGCATATCACTCCAATAATCCAAGACATGACACTAACAATTGTTGGGCTCTGAAGAATAAGATCCAAGACATGATTGACGCCAAGGAGATTGAATTTGATCCTCCTGGGACTCCTAATGTGATCACTGCATATATTCCTAATCACGACAAGGGAATTAATGCTATAGATGATGTTTCTTATGTTTCTGATGTGAATGACTTGACTACTCCTCCGATGATTGTTAAGAAGAAGTTTTTGCAAGCTGATTTATTTTCGGGTTGCATTGAAAGATGCTACTACTGTGCGTCCCAATCCAATGGTTGTGCACTGTTGAAAGAAGGTGTTCAGAGTTTAATGGATGACCGTGTAACTTTATTTGAGAATATTCATTCTTTAGAGAGTATGTCTCAAGACTTGAATATTGATGACGTATTTGCAATTTCTGGTACTCCTATAAGGATCACTTCTAAGGGTCCTATAAAGATTACTGTCGAACCTAGGGTTGCTCCTCTGATCATTATTGTGCCTTGGCCAATTCCATATTCCTCTAACAAGGTTATCCCTTGGAATTATGGAGCTGATTTCTACTACCATGGCGTCAAGCAAGAACCATTAATTGTCGAAGATAAAAATACTGAAATTATTGATCCCAATGTTGGCAATATTGCTGGGACTAGTAAAGTTACCAGAAGTGGAAGGGTTTTCTCTCCAAAGATCTCTCTAAAAGCCATTACTACACCAGTTCATATCACTACCACTGAATCAACTATTGAAACTCGAGGCAAAGAACATATGACTGAGCCTACCCAGACTGAGGCACTGAAAGAGGTTACTATTGAAGATACCTCTAAGCAAGAGATGGAAGAAGTACTGAAAATTATTTGAAAGAGTGACTATAAGATCGTTGAACAGTTGGGGTAGACCCCTCCAAAATATCTGTTATCTTTGTTGTTGTGCTTTGAAGCCCATGCTCATCCTCTGGTAAAGTTCCTGAAATCTGCTCATCTACCGCAGGAAATCTCTGTTGATCAATTAGGAAATTATGTTTCTAGCCTAAAAACCGATAATGGGCTAGGCTTTTCTGATGCTAACTTAACTCCCACAGGAAGGAACAATAATAAGGCCCTGCATGTCTCTATTGAGTGCATGGGCACTACCTTATCCCATGTACTGATGGAAACATGTTCCTCATTGAATGTATTGCCAAAAGCTGCTTTAGACAAACTTGACTGTGAAGGGATTATGCTAAAACCCAATGACATTGTGGTAAGAGCTTTTGATGGTTCAAAGAGAATGGTTCATGGAAAGGTTGATCTTCCAATAAAAAATGGTTCCCAGGTCTTCGACTCTACTTTCTATGTGATGGACATTCGTCCAGCCTATTCCTGTTTGCTTTGATGCCTTTGGATTCATGGGGCATGCACTGTTACTTCTACTTTACACCAAAAGTTGAAGTATCTCGTAAAAGGAAAAATCGTTACATTTTGCGGCGAAGAAGAATACATGGTGAGCCATTTGAATTCCTTTAAGTATGTTGAGATGGATGGTGAATTCTTCGAGACTCCTTGACAGACATTTGAAGTTATTCCGTAGATAACCCTTATTGACAAAGCTACTCCTACTATTCCTAAGGTTACCAGGATTCCACCAAGAATGGCTTCTCTGAAAGATGCTAAGGCTGTGGCAGAAGAAGGTGGTGACACTGGTGGAAGACGTTGATAACGACTGTAACATAGATAATTGGATTTTCCATACTACCGGCAATGGGCTCAAGACGTTATACCAATCTCCTTAATCAGGAGTAAATTCTATTTTCTGTTTTCCTGCTTTCAATTTTTTGGTTATGTAATTTAAATAATTACTTTAAACCTTGTTCCTTACCCTGGGCACAATGGTCCATTTGTTAGGGTTGTCATTTTTCATCCACATATTTTAATTTAATAAATCATTGGACATTTGCATTCAAATTTTAAGCTCAGTGTCTTTGTTTTACTTTATTATTTTCAAAATAGCTATGTGTTCTTACACACACCCACACGACAAATTTCAAATCCATATCCATCTTGGATCCCATTGACAACAATTTTTCTATTGCCAATTATGACTTCGAAAATCCAATCTACCAAGCCGAGGACGAAGGTGAGGAAGATTGTGAAGTACCTGGAGAGCTTTCTAGGTTGTTAATGCAGGAAGAAAGAGCCATACAACTGCATGAAGATCCAGTCGAGGTTGTGAACTTGGGTATTGAAGAAGACAAGAAAGAAGTCAAGATAGGTTCCAACCTAGAAGGCAGTGTCAAAAAGAGATTAATCCAGATGTTGCGTGACTATGTTGAGATCTTCGCTTGGTTGTACAAAGACATGTCAGGGCTTGATATTGACATTGTGGTTCACCGTTTAGAAATGAAGGAAGGTCGTCCTCCTATAAAATAGAAGGTTCATCGTATGCATCCCGAGATGTCTGAAAAGATCAAAGCTGAGGTTATGAAGCAGTTCAATGCAGGTTTCTTAGTTGTTACGTCCTATTCTCAGTGGGTTGAAAATATGGTTCCAGTATCTAAGAAGGATGGAAATGTGCATATGTGTATATACTACAGGGATTTGAACAAGGAAATCCCCAAAGGTGACTTTCCGCTTCCGCATATTAATCTTCTGGTTGACAACACCGCTCAGCATAAAGTATTTTCCTTCAAGGATGGTTTCTCTGGTTATAATCAAATCAAGATGGTACCTGAAGACATGGATAAGACTACCTTTGTCACATAGTAGGGAACTTTCTATTACAAAGTTATGCCTTTTGGTTTGAAGAACGCTGGTGTAACATATCAATGTGCTATGGTAGCTTTGTTACATGACATGATCCATCATGAGATAGAGGTTTACATTGATGACATGATAGCCAGGTCTTAGACTGAAGAAGAACATCTCAACCACCTACACAGGTTATTTGAGTGGTTGAAGAAATACAAGTTGAGGTTGAATCCAAACAAGTTCACCTTTGGGGTAAGATCCGGTAAACTCCTAGGTATCGTTGTCAGTGGTAAAGGTATTAAAGTTGATCCTTCCAAGGTTAAAGTCATTCAAGAAATGTCAGCTCCCCATACTGAGAAGGAATTCAGAGGTTTCCCAGGATAATTGAACTACATTGCCAGATTTATTTCCCATTTGACTGCTACTTCTGAGCCAGTCTTCAAGTTGCTGAAGAAAGATAAAGTAGTGAAGTGGAATGACGATTTTCAGATATCCTTCGACAAAATCAAGGAGTACCTCCAGGAACCTCCAATTCTGATGCCACCAGTTGAAGGAAAACCTCTGATTATGTACCTGACAGTATTAGAGAACTCAATGGGGGTGTGTATTGGGGCAACATAATAAGTCAGGTTGAAAAGAGCATGCAATATACTACCTTAGAAAAAAGTTTACCGACTGTGAAACAAGATACTCACTACTTGAGAAAACTTGTTGCGCTTTGGCATGGGATGCTCGCCAACTAAGACAATATATGTTGACTCATACTACTTTGTTAATCTCTAAGATGGATCCAATAAAATACATATTCGAGAAACCCGCTCTCTCTGGAAGAATAGCCAGATGGAAAATGGTCTTGACAAAATATGACATTCAGTATACTACTCAAAAGGCAATCAAAGGAAGTGTACTAGAAAATCATTTGGTTCATCAAGCTGTAGATGACTATCAGCCTATGAATTTTGAGTTCCCAGATGAGAATATTATGCTAGTTATTGATTATGAAGAACCTGGACCTTATGAAGGACCTGAATCAGGATCCCGATGGACTATGGTTTTTGATGGAGCTTCTAACGCGATTGGTAATGGAATCGGTGTTGTGATTATCTCTCCCAGGGGAAAATGGACTCCCACATATGAAGGGTAATTTGTGATAAAAAAAGATATTTTCTGGCGGTGCTATAATACTTACTACCATGGACGATGAAGATTTTCCACATCCTGTGAACGCGGACATAGTAAAAAAATACTACGCATAAAAGAGAACCGCTAGGTTGACAAGCCTAGGCAAAAGTAAGGGCATTCCAACGAACCAAAAGAGTTCAGGAAAAAATTAGGGACATATTCAAAAACCTTATATATCCGGCAAGTTGAAAACCTGAAAAGGTGGCTTGGGCAAAAAAGGATATCCCGATGGGCTGAAAACCCGAAAGAGCGGTCCAGGAAAAAGATAGGGATTAAAGCGTACGACTATGTCCCATTGGATCACCCATCTACTTACAACTAGCTTCATTACTAGCATCAAGTTCAAACAGTACAGAACATTTCAACCATCTTCTTCCAATAGCAAGTGATGAGATGCTTGAAGACATAGGGGAAATAGCATAGTTGAAACTTGATGGGATCGTTTCCACATAGATATTTTTCCTTGTTTTTCTTTGTGCCCTTTCTTCATTCTTACGATAATTTCCTCTTACTAGGATTTATGTCTCTTTGTATAAAATTGCTTGCTTATAGGCGAACTTTCATAATCAATGCAATTAGATTTCAAAGTTCAAAATTGTTTTACTTTCTCTATTTTGTTTGCAAAAACGTCCAATGGTTACATTGAATAGATATATGCATTTGAACATGATTACTGATAATAAAATATATGCATAGAAATAGGATTAACATTTACTAAAGACTCTAGGAGTTGGATAATGTTAAAGTCATTCATAAATCTCCACAAAGTAATCTCCAAAGAAATATCTCTACAGAGCTATCTTCACAAGATCATCCCCAACAGAGACATATTCCCCATAAAATCTAATATGCCATCAGACAGAAATTGGGGCATCTTCCAGCGGGTCACCTATATATCCCTGATGGATAGCTCAACATGATCATCTTCCCTAATAGGCCCCTTAGCGGATAAGGAAGTTTGATCATTTCCCCAACATACAGTGGAAACTTCCTTGGTACAGCCTATGAAATCCTGATCCCCATCAGAGATTATTTCTTCAACGTAGTCTACAAGGTTTATTTCCCTAACAGAGTTTATTTCTCCGATATTGCAATTCCCCAACTGGATTCTCTTCCCCGGCCAAATTTCATTCAACTTTGTCCTCCCCAGAAGAGTTGACATCCATATTTGAAACCTGGTCAGACAGCACATCAGAGGATTATCCATCTCTTTCATCCCCGGTCAGGGTACATAAGAATCAAATCCTTCAAAAGAATGATGAACGACCAATTTTCCTGGAATTATCCTATCCCCAAGCATAAGTCGAACCTCCCCAACAGAGTGTCCTTAAACAAAAAGTGGGATTCCCCAGCAAAGGCGTTCTAAAAAAAATTGAGAAACTACTGTCTTCATCCCCAACAACAGGCAGGGATTTATTTCCCTAGCCAAAGATGTTATACGAAGCTACCAGTATGTTCCAGCGACATATTGCACCCATACATCATTTATAGAATATCATAGCATATGCATACAAAACACATATAGTATTCTCATTTATTTTGAGAGCATCATTACGCAATGTATTTCATGCATCATGACATTGCATAAAACTAACTTTTTTCTTCCAGGTTAGTTCACAAATAGATAAATATTGTCAACAGTTTCTCATCCTTCAGATACAATCAGTTAACGATTCATTCTGATTCTCCTTTGGATACAGTCAGGAGTAGACTCATTCCAATAGATATTCTAGATACAGTTCATATACGATCAAGACATAGATATATTCTGATATTCATTCGGGTATATCTTCAGATACAGTCAGGCGAAGACTTATTATGATCCTCTTATAGATACAATCAAGACATAGACTCATTCTAGAACATCATTTGGATACAATTAAGACATAAGATTGATCCCGAAACTCCCCAGCGCATCTTCTAGACACAGTCAGATACAAACTCATACTAGTATACTTCTCAGATAAAATTGAGCGTAGACTCATTCTGATACTCTTATCAACACTTATTTTGGATGGCATCTATAAACTCATCTCCAGCGACACTCTATCACCTCTCCATATGGCATCTTTAAGCCCATTCAAGCAATACAATCAACCAACAGTGTTACTTCGTGCACATGTGAGTGCAAATTTTAGGCACTTAAGTGTCCAATCCTATTCCACCTCCAGATCACAAATGGTGAGCATGTCAATCTATCTCTTCAGGTTTAAGAAGATTGAACAGGGTAAATTTCGAATTGTAATTTCTATGTCGCTAAGTTGTATTTGGTGTAAATTGGTATCTTTTGACTAGTGATTCAAATAAATAATCATGCCTGTTTTTAAAATCGACCCATTCGTATTCACTCTTCTATCATTTTCCATTAATAATCAACAACTTTCCATTTTCAATCTTCTTTTCCATCTCCATTTCACAACTTTAACAAACTTTGAGAGAGAATGATGAAAACTAAATAACTAAATTTTGCTAAACTATGCTTTCAATGTAAGACCGAGCTGACGATGTAAGGCATTATTTCAAATCCTAAATAGTGGAGAAATAAGGGAGTTAACCAATAGTCAACCCCCTCGAGCCAGAAGTTGGAGTTTTGTTTTATTTTCTAAAAAAACCTTTAATTTCAACCAGGGGCAAGGTAGATTTCAATTAATTCAATGATGCATTCAAATCCAAGGAGAATCAGGCCATCTAAGCAAAGGTTCAATCATATCTCCTTCCTCGACACATCATTGAGGAAACAATATAAGAAAAGGTTCAAGCACATCATCTTCCTCGTGCACATCAATAAAGATTGAGGAAGCAATCGATAAAGACAAAGTTCACAACATCTTCTTCCTCAGTGCATCATTCAAGATCGAGGAAACGATAAAAGCGAAGATTACAACAATCAGCATGACAGTCACAAATTGTTCAAAGTAAATAAAAAATTCAAAAGGAGAAAGCCCTTTAAGTCAAATAAAAAAATATTTGACTTCGGCAAAAGATTGGGTACCCCGAAGGACCAAAATTCAAAAGAATTGGTCTGCGCAAAAATAAGGGATTGAAAAAAAAATTGGAGAACAATCTTGTGACTTCCACCTCAAGAATCATCAAGGCTTCTCATCAATGCTTGGATATTATCAATATTTTTCATCAGTGCTTAGATCTTTACTAATGCTTCTGCTCATCATCGTGACTACGAAAACTCTCTTGCAAACTGAATACATCCATTGGATTAATTGGACTTAGGATTGGAGAACATCAAGGAGAATGGGGTGGGATAAATAAAATTTTAAGCCTTATATCCTTTATTTCTTAAAACATGAATCATGACCATGTTACAACATTCAAAAGTCCTAATTGAAGCAAGGTTAACTATGAAATCATACTCGAAAAAAATTATGTTAAACTGGCTCCTATGTTTGTTAAAATTATTGCTGACCACTTTGCTTCTTCGAATCTCCATATCTAATCATCCATTTCTATTCCATAATAAAATTCGATTTCAAAATTTTCACGTGCATCACTAATAATTACTATTCAAAATGTACAATTTTATATGCGGATCAATATTTAGCATCAAGGAGATCTCAAAAAGATTTGGTTTAGTCAAAGATATCCTTTCCAGGAAGCTCCTAACTAGGGACAAAGCATCTAAAGAAGAACCATATAATCATAAGAAAGAGTAATGATCGTAGGAGTATATCACATGAAGATCCTATTTACTAGGGGAGAAAATTCTAAGATTCAATCAACTTGGTTCACATTTCAAAGCACCGTTCAATCAGGGGCATACCTTTCGAAGGGGAATTCCTTAATCAAGTTCATATCACAACATGGTAGTACTCGGTTTCCTATTTCTAAAACTTCTCAAGGCCCCGATGATCATGGGAAACCTTCCAAGATTCAAATGTTGGGGCAGTGCAAACACAGTTCATCTTATGGAACGTATGGTTCAAGTTCCGCTTCAAGCGACTTTAGATACAAACTTCGCAAGATTCGAATACTTGGGGTAATTCATAACGAACCTATATCATGGAGATCCAAGAGTACCTCCTCCAAATTCTGGATATTGAGGGGCATACAAGGAAATCGAATATGGGGGTAGATCACTACAAGGCTCAATCAAAAGGATTTGATTCAAAATGGTTCATCAAGGGAGAATATCTTCAAGAGTCCATTAATCAGGGGCATAATTCAAGATAGTAGGGTCATTCATACTATGATCAAACTACTTCCAAAATCATGTCAAGAAGAATCTCTCCAAGACCCTACCAACAAATTGGGGCAAGACAGACCACGAAGGGGCAAACTCTCCTCCTACATCAGTAATCTTCGAGTTTAAAACGAGTATCAGGAAATCATGCAAGCACAACACTCTACCACCATGTGATAAGCAGCCTTGTTACATAGGCAACCTCTCTACGTCTTAACCATCTTTGATCCCTCACAAGCATATGAGTCTGCATAAATCATTTATTAGGGCTCTTCGATCAAGAATCAAGTTTACTTATCATCTCATCCATCTGACAAATTCCGACAGCACGGATCGAGCATATCTCAAAAAGCCTAATTACTCATTGGCATTTCAAAATCAAACATTCATTGATACATATCCAAGTCACTCATTACATGCATCAATCAATCATTACATTTCATACATCAATCAAAATGTACGCACATAGCATAAAACCATGTTTCATATAAAGACAATCATCATTGTCAATCAAGTTATCTATTCTATGCAGAATCTCGGCAGTGGATTCTCCTGGTTAAATCTTAGCAGATGATTTTCCAAAAGATCTCGATAGTAGATTCCTTGGAAATCTCGATAATAGATTTCCTGTTAAGAGCCTCACATCAAGCATGACATACACATAACCATATCAAAGTATCAAGGCCATTCATAACATTTGGTGCATCTAACATACGGAAACACCAAAGAGCATTTGATAAAACATCAGAGAGTATTTTGGTTAAAAAAACGTCGAAAGAGGTCCATGACTATGCATAGGTCGACGATATAATCTTCAAATCTTGCTGGCACTATTCACTTTGTTATGTCAAATCAACTTGGAGATACCACGACGAAACAACATGCAACATTGGGGAGTCAGTGACAAAAGAAAAAATAGCCAATGGTTTAAAAGGAGAAAAAGATCAAAAGTATTTACAATACATTTGGTGCATGAAAATATGAAACATTTGGTGCATATACATACACATTTGGGTTTCATGTCGATTTAGGGCATCGTGCATATACATCGTGCATGGAATTTTCAAATCTAATTTGGGTAATAGTACTATGACTTTTCTTGGGGCCTATTGTTGAATTATCTTATCTACGCCAAACAAGTAAACACCTTAGTTTAGAACATATACAACTGGTAAACTTTGATCTTATCTTTAGTTTAGTTATCTAATATTTGATTATCAAAGCACTTTTAAAATATCTATCCTCTAGGTTGTGGTAGGTATGCGAAAATCTGTAGTTCATAGTGTCAGTCTCTAAGTGATAATGAATTATTAGGTTTGTGCAATTTATCCTCTAGGTCGTGATAAATACATAAGACTATCCTCGTATTATCTATCCTCTAGGTTGTGGTAGATATGCAAAAATCCATAGTTCATTGTGTCAGTCCCTAAGCGATAATGAATTATTAGGTTTGTGTTATTTATCCTCTAGGTCGTGATAAATACACAAGCCTATACTCGTGTTATCTACCCCCTAAGTTATGGTAGATATGCGAAAATCTATAGTTCGTTGTGTCAGTCTCTAAGCGATAATGAATTATCATGTTTGTGTTATTTATCCTCTAAGTTGTGATAAATACACAAGCCTATACTCATGTTATCTACCCCATAGGTTGTGGTAGGTATGCGAAAATTTGTGATATAGTTCATTGTGCCAGTCTCTAAGCGGCGGTGAATTATCAAGTTTGTGTTATTTATTCTTTAGGACGTGATAAATACAAAAACCTATATTTATATTATTTACTCCCTAGGTTGTAGTAAATATACAAAATTTTCAATATAACTCACTGCGTTAGTCTTGAAGCAGCAATAGGTTATCTGTCTCTCTGTGATATAATTCATTGTATTAAGTCTACATGCAGTAATGGATTATCAACTCTGTTTTATTCATCCCCTAGGCTGTGATGAATAGACAAAATCTGCGTTATAAGCTTACTATGTTAGTCTTGAAGTGTTAATAAGTCAACTTTCAAACTTTTATTATTTACCTCCTAGGTTACGGTAAATATGCAAAATCTACGATCTCTTTTCTAGATATTGGCGAGTTATCTGCGTCGTCATATCTAGGTCAATCTCTCTTTTCACTCTAACTCTGGTAGGATGATACATCATCATCTTTGCCTATTTTTCTGAACTCTTGGGAACACTGTACAGTGTATCCCTATAATCTCTGGTCCAAATTTTGGGGTCTTCCATTATTTAATAATCCTCCAATCCAAATGTGCAAAACTTTGTATACTTGCACGCTTCAATCGAAGAGTAATTAAATAGGGGCAGCTGTCATACCCCAAATTTACCTGACCTATTTTTAAAATATTTAAATTATTTTTAAACTTGGTTTCATAATTTTTTTGGGTATTACTCACGTTTGCTTTAACAATAATTTATTTTTGCTTATTTAAAATATATAATAATTTACTTTAAATTATTTGTATTTTTAAAATAGCAAAGTATTTTCCCACATTCGTATGCTTCTAAGTGCCTTTTTGTCTCGAATAGAATGACATAGCACAGTTGGTAAGGGAGTAAGGCTTGCAAGTGGAAGGTCTTGAGTTCAAGTCTCTTTACACTATTCTTTGGTATTTATATTCTTTTGTGTGTGTTTTTTTAATAAAAAGGATAAAAAAGTCATTTTTCAATTATTTTATTATTATTTTCGTTTTCTGTTTTAAGGGTATTTTAAAATTATTTTTTATTAAAACCATTATTTTATTCAAAAAGTAGCCAAAAAATCTTAAAGTAACAGAAATCTTTTTCAATTTAAATATTTTTTAAATCGTATCTTATATAGAGTCACAAATAGGACCAGATTCTAAAACTTGCTGACCAAGATAAAAATTTGGGCTTTTTATGTTAGGTAATTTCCTTTTTTCGTGTTTTGAACCTAATTTATAATTCTATAAATAGGGCTCTCTTCACCATAATTTTTCATCAATAATTGCATCAACAATTTTCTATCTCTCCCTCACAAACATTCTTTCTACTCAACTCTTTTGGTTAATTTTAGGGTTTTGAACATAATACCTAAATTTTTTCTATCAGCAATCATTTGGAGAATCAATAATCATTTGCAGATTAACAATTATATACGAATCAACGATTTTGTTATTGTCTTTAACAGACAATAGCGGACAATCATCCACGATTCAATTTTTACCAAGAAAACTACACCGCACCGATGTTTGGCCCTTGTGGTGCTTTCTTCTTTTTACTTTATGCAAGATGTTGTTTTGTGTTTAAAAAATTAGAACAAAGGCGGTGAAGAAGTAGACAAACAAGAGAGAAAGAAATTTTTTTCTTGATAGAAGAACGTGTGACCTACGAAAGGGAAAGATGTAATTTTATTCAATATTTTCTATATTCTATTCTATGTTAATAAGTGGTGGTATTGTTATCTTTTTTCAATTTCTCACTGCCGCATGACAATCTTTGGTTGGATACTTGTTTTACTTTGAAAATTAACAACCTAATATTTTATTGATAAACAACAAGGGGTCCGTCCCCTCCCTCATTTTGGCGACTATGTTTTTCCATTATTTATAATTACTATTACTATTATTTATTATTATTATTATTACTATTATTATTAATATTATTATTAATATTATTAATATTATTATTATTACTCTTAAAAGATAGTAGTAATTGACAATTAGTTATTAGGTTTAACATTAGCTTTTAGTTGTAAAACTTCACTGTAGCCACGATAATTTTTTTAAGGATTTAGGATTAACATTTTTACCATTTTATATTCTTTTGTTTTTATTCCTTTTTATTTTTTCATATAAATCTAACAAAACCTTTTTAAATTAAAACAAACATAATCTCAAACTTAAATCAAATTAATTCAAAATAGTTAATCCATCAAATACTAACAATTTTTCTACTAACATACAAAATTTAAGATATTTTCAAAAATGACTATGAATCTATTTTATATTAAATGCGAGCTGCGTCTATGATTCCACTATTTTCAACTCAGACTTGGTTGAAGGATTAATTCAAAATATTTCCATAATCCATAAAAAAAAACAACCAAACAATTTCAAACTACAAATTGGGACTATGATTCCTCATAAGAGGATGCATATGCATTAGACTTAAAAACCGTGGCGAGTTCCCCTAACTAAAAAATTAAAACCTAATTCCTAAACCTTAAACCTAAACCCTAGTATCCTTGTGAACAAGGTAGATGAAGGGTGCCTAACACCTTCCCTTCGTCTAAAGTGAGTCAAGAACTTAGTAAAGGTGTGAAAAACACAAGAAAGGGGGTTTGAATTGGGTTTTAAAACAAAAAACTTTTCTTTAAAAATATATCCCTTTACGTTAAAATCCTTTTAATCTTCACTCTTGATAATAACAATAAGTAAGAAAAGTAAGTAAAGAACAATGTATGTTTATACTAATTCACTTGAAAATAATAACCTAGTCTAGTCCACCCGCCAAGGTGATTTTGCCTCACTCAACCGATGACTTAATTTACTATAACCAAATTGATTATAATTTGTAGAAGCTACCCACAAGTGACTAACAACTTATAAGACTCGTAAGTCAAAGACTTATTAAGGCTACAGACCTACCCGACCCCTTAAGGAATATCAAACAATAATCAACCTGATTATTACAATGCACAAGCTACCCACAAGGGATTAACAATCTCTAAAACTCGTAAGTCCTAGACTTCATATGAATACACACCTACCCAGTCCCTTAAGGAATATCAAACAACTATTTGAATATAAGTTTTGTTTACAAGAATGTTGCTTCTAATAAGCTGAATATGTAAACTATTTTAAGAACAGTGACTTAAGAATTTGAAAGCTATGAAAAACATTTACGCGTGAATATTTCGTTGATTGGTAGCTTTCTCTCTTAGTCTTCAAGTCTTTATATATCCAATAAAATAATATATCCGTTGAGAGGTACTCTTGGGATTTCCAGAAACATTGGCAGCTTGAGCACTAACATGGGGGACAAGATCGTGCGACGTGTCTGTCCTTTCATGGTAGTGGAATGAAGTGTTGATTGTACCATGTACTATTTGTAGCACGTTAATGTTATCTTCTTTCCTTCTGCACTTCAGAGGCTTCTGCGAGTATGAGTTTAGAAGCGATAAGATAACTTAAATTCATCAAAACTTCAAGTCTTCAGAGTCTTCAGAAGTGCGTCTTCAGTACTTGGTTGTGAGAACCTATTTTTTGGAGCCTTGGGTCTTTAGAACTTCAAGTATTTAGAATCTTTAGAACTGCGTCTTCAGATTCTTCAACACTTGGTCTTTAGAACCCTTATCTTTTAAACTTTGGGTCTTACGAAACTTGAGTCTTTAGCATTTGGACTTGAGTAAAAACTTATGTCTTTAGATCTTCTGATGGTTTCTTTTGAACCCATTGTCTTTAAAAACATAAGTCTTCAACATCTGTACTTAAGTAGCAACTTCTGTCTTCAGATCTTCTGACTGGTTTCCTTAAAAAAATACCAGAGCTTACACTTTAGAGCCTTCTGGAGTGTCTTGCTACTATTTAACATAACTTATGTAGCATAGAGACGAAACTAATTCTCTTATAATGTCTTGGCCACGCCATCCACCAGAAGCAGAACCTGTTTGTTAAGTACTCAACAATAACAAACATTAGTATAACAAAATTGTTCATACAAATATACTCACTTGTTATCATCAAAACTCAGAGATAATATTGCAGAACCAAATCTTATTCTAACAATCTCCCCATTTTTGATGATGACAAAACTATGTATTTTGATGACACAATTTTGTTCACATAATCAGAAAAAGTGAAAATAGAAAGGTAAGGAATACTTCTCCTTTTTATGATACTCCCCCTGAGTCAATGACTTGATGAAGATTGAATATCCTGATTCTGAACCATTTGAGTAAAACTCCCCATGGTTCCAATAGATGGGATATCGAGATCTTGAGAGTCTTGACTTAGGATGCCTATGAAAAAAATTGAGATCTTGATGTCGATAGAACAATTGAGATCTTGATTTCATAGAACTTCTTCTTATTGAATCTTGACTTTAGATGCCAATGAAAATGAATTCCAATTGAAATCTTTGAAACTTTAATGTCAGTAAGACAACTTCAAGATTCTCAATTCTTTGGAGTCTGATTCCATATTTCACTTCTTGGAGTATGATTATGAACTAAAAAATTTCTTCAGAGTTTTAAGCTAATAGGTTAGACATAAGCCTTGCACAATGCTTTTAGATCCTTGTCTTTAATCAGAGTTCTCATTTCCTGAAAAAGAAAAACAATTCTAATAGAAACATAAGTTTAACATGGTTAGAATTTAAGCAGCTCTTTACAGAGAATATTTTCCAGAACTTGATTATTGAAATCAAAATTTATGTTCATTTAATTACTCCCTTTTTTTGTCATAATAAAAAAGGTAATTATGTGTGAAAAACATAAAGACCAGAAGAAATGACAAGAAAAGATAAAAAAGTTTTCATTAATACTCGAAGGAGATTACAACAGAATAAACATAGACAGGGAAAGCTATATAAACTTCAAACGCATCACAACTCTCATCAAATAGAGAATTTCCTTTAATGAACGAATTTATTTGAACAATTTCAATTATACATGCTAACTCAAACAATTCAGACAATACACATCCATACGAAATGAATGATTTTGAGAGTTCCTGGATGCTAGGATTGATAGCTTCAGATGATTGAATATTTTTTATGAAAGATGAATTGGAATACTCTTGCGAAGGCAATAAAAGAAGACACATATCCCTGGGAAAAACTTTATCAATATCTTCTCCTCTAGGATGAAGATTTTTCAACATGAACTGAAACCAGATTTTCGCAAGTGGTTTCAAATGATCTGAATTAAGGGGCTCATATCTAAATGAGGTGTTATTAACATTTGGAAAAATGTCAACATTCATGCAAGAGTTGGGTAAAGGTGGACTCTAGATGGCTTCATCAATGGAGGAGCGAGTGATGGTTATCGAAACGCCAAAGATGTAGGAATGAATAGTGTTTTCATCAGGACTGACAGAAGCATGAAGCCATGAGTTCTTTAAGAGTTTAGGATAAATATGACCTCTTAGCATTGTTGAATACCCATACCATCCTTGATTTTCAATAAGCTCGTTGTTGAAACCATCATCAGACACATAGTTGGATCTTTTCTCTTTGATTACTTCGAGAAGATTTTCATCTCCTTGAAAGATTCTAACAAACATGGTATGCAGACAAGTTTGAAAAGAAGATACAGTTGGAGATTATTCAAAGAAATAGACTTGATGAATGACTATAGATAAGAAAGAGATATAAATAATCAGTCAAGAAGTTCACGAAGTGAGACGATTGAAGCACTCAAATGACGTCATTGATTGCTAAAAGAAGGAAATGAAATAAAAAGTAGATTAACGTTAAGGTGAAAGAACACGAAAACATTTAATTAGATCATGACATGTAATATCAGATAAAGTCATTAAACGTTTGTTCCTAAGACATAGTGAAGAGGAGTAGTTAAATAAATGTAATCATGATTAATCAATTTCCAGAAAAATAACTGCTTGTGCATCACCTAGGTAGAGTGTGATAGACATCTTCTGATGATTGAGATAAAACAAATTAGAATTCTTTTGTTTAAGTCAGAATTTTATCCCTTTATACTATGACTAAAACACGTTTGATTCTAATGACATCTTACTCTGGACATAGACCTATTTTTAGATTCTTTAGGATAAACATAAATCTATCTTCAGATAAGGGTTTTATAAAAATGACTGCCCGTTGATGGTCTGTATCTATAAAATTCAAAGATAGGATCCCTTTCTGAACATAATCTCTAATAAAGTGATGTTTGATTTATATGTGTTTAGCCATAGAGTGTAGGATAGGATTCTTACTTAAGCAAATAGTGGTAGTACTATCATAGAAGATAGGAATGTTACTCTCATATATCTGGTAATCTTCCAGCTGATTCTTCATCCATAACATCTGAGTACTGCATAGTACTGCTGAAAAGTACTATGCTTCTATTGTTGAAAGAGCAATTGTTGATTGCCTCTTGCTTGACCATGAGATTATATTCTTTCCTAGAAACTAACATTTTCCAAAAGTACTTTTCCTCTCTAGCCAATCTCCAGCGTAGTCTACATCACATAAACCAGAAAGATAATACTCTGATGTTTTCTCATACATTAAGCCAAAGTTAGGGGTTCCTTTTAGATACCTTAGAATCCTCTTAACAGTAGTTAATTGAGATTCCCTAGGATCATATTGGAATCTAGCACAAATATGGACATTGAATAGAATATCAGGTCTAGATGCAGTCAGATACATAAGAGAGCCTATCATACCATGATAAAGCTTATGACATACATTTCCACTTACCTCTTCTTTCCCTAGAATACATGTTGGATGCATTGGAGTCTTTTCTATAGTGCAGTCTATCATGTTGAATTTCTTCAGAAGTTCTTTGGTGTACTTACTTTGATGAATGTAAGTAGCCTCTGGTTTTTGATCAATCTGAATTCCCAGAAAGAACTTCAATTCCCTCATCATGCTCATTTCAAATTCAGTCTACATTAACTTAGAGAATTCCTCGCAGAGGGATGAATTAGCATAACCAAAAATACTATCATCAACATAAATTTGAACAATTAGAATATCATTTTTGAATGTTTTGTAGAAGAGTGTAGTGTCAACCTTTCCTCTGGTAAACTTATCTTCTAAAAGAAAATTGCTCAATCTGGCATGCCAAGCTCTAGGATCTTGTTTCAAGCCATAAAGAGATTTCTTTAGTTTAAAAAAAAAGTTTGAATTCTCAGAGTTTTCAAAGCCAATAGTCTATTTGACATACACTTATTATGAAATATAACCATTCAGAAATGCACTCTTAACATCCATCTGATAAAGGATGATGTTATGATTTGCAGAAAAAGAAACTAACAACCAAATAGCTTCTAACATAGCGACTGGTGCAAAGGTTTATGTATAGTATATTCCTTCTTATTGACTATAACCTTGTGCAACCAGTCGTTCTTTGTTTCTAACAACTTCACCCGTCTCATTGAGCTTGTTTCAGAACACCCATCTAGTTCCAATGACATGGACACCTTTAGGTTTCTGAACAACATCCCATACATAATTCTTTGAGAATTGGTTTAGTTCTTCTTCCATATCCAAAATCCAATCCTTATCTATAAGGGGTTCCTCAATAGATGTAGGTTCTATTAAAGAAAATAAACCCAAAATCACTTTATCATAAGGTTTGAGTGTTAATATTGTTCTGACGGGAGCATCTTTACTTCTAAGAATGAGATCTTCAGGATGAGAGGATGCAATTCGGTTCTTTCTTGGTTGAGGTTGATTATAAGGACTATCAATAACATCAGAAGAAAGAGCTTCTTATTATTTATCTTCTTGAATCTTCTCCTTTGGTTCAGTGAATGTTATAGTCACATCTGCAAGCTTTTCACACAACTTTGGCTTTTCATAGTCAAGCATATCATCAAATATAACATGGATTGACTCCTCCCTAATTTTTGATTCTGTGTTATAGATTCTGAAGTCCTTAGAGAGTTCAGAGTATCCTAATATCAAACACTTATGTGCTTTGGAATCAAACTTACCTAGATTCTCTTTAGTGTTTAACATATAACAAGTACATCCAAATGGATGGAAATAGGAAATGTTGGGCTTTCTATTCTTCCACAATTCATAAGGAGTCTAGCTCAAAATAGGTCTGATGGAGATCCTATTTTGAATATAACATGTTGTATTCACTGCTTCTTCCCAAAAGTGCTTTGCCATTTGAGTTTCTTGGATCATGGTGCGAGCCATTTCTTGTAGTGTTCTATTTTTCCTTTTTATAACCCCATTTTATTGTGGAGTTCTAGGACAATTAAAATCATGTACTATGCCATTTGAATCAAAACGTTTTTCAAAATCTTTATTTTTAAATTCTCCATCATGATCACTTCGAACTCTGACTATTTTGAAATCTTTTTCATTTTACACTTGGGAACAGAAGGAAGCAAATACAAAGTATAACTCATCCTTGTGTTTCAAGAATTTTACCCATGTCCATCTGCTATAATCATCAATGATGGAAATTCCATATATCTTACCATTGACAAAAGCAATTTTCACTGGTCCAAATAAGTCATTGTGAATAAGTTCTAATAGCCTAGAAGTAGAAACAATATTTTTAGCTTTGAAGGAGGTTTTTTAAAATTTTCCTTTCTGACAAGCTTCACAAAGGGCATCTAAAGTATATTTCATATTGGGCAAGCCTCTGACTAATCCAAGCTTATTTAGTTGAGAAATCTTTCTCAAGCTAACATGACCCAGACGTCGATGTCAGACCCATTGCTCTTCTTGAATAGTCAGAAGACATTTTACATTTTGATTTTTCAAATCTGACAATCTTATTTTGTAAATATTGTTCATCCTCTTTCCATTGAACAGAACTGATCCATCCTTCTAACTAACAACTTTATAAATTGTTTGATTAAATATGACGTCATAACCATTGTCACTAAGTTGACTGATTGACAATAAGTTATGCATCAGACCTTCGAATAAAAGAACATTATTAATATAAGGGAATTTACCATTACCAATTGTTCCAGATCCAATGATCTTTCCCTTCTGATTGCCTCCGAGCCCAATAATGCCTCTAGACTTAAGTTCCAAATCTTAGAACATATGTCCTTCGCCCATCATGTGTCGCGACCATCCATTGTCAGGTACCATGACTGGTTTTTCAGTGGCGCCATCAAGGAAATCTGCAATGTAGATATCTGATCCTAAGGTACCCACTTTCTGGGTCCTCTCTTGTTAGAAGTTACAAAGGTCCTAACACCATTGAACTTTTGTGCAATAGGATAATCATGTGAAATTTGTGCATGATACTTTGGTTTAGAAGTTTCCTTTTGTGTCTGTGTTTATGCTATAGTAGTATCTGAATCTTCTTGTTCTAGACATTTCAAATCTGTGCCAGCAAGCACGAAATATTTAGAAAGAGGTTTTGGTTTGACATTCAGAGTCTTATCAAATTTCTTTGATGGTCCTGAATATCCCAAACCTCTGCTTCCATTTCTACTAACACCACAGATCATTGAAGCCATTTTGCTTCTATCTATTCTTTTAGAAAGGAAGTGTTGAAAATATCTATCATATCTGATTATTTCGTCATTAACGGATGTGCTAGAAAAAATATCTTCTTCTAAATGAGACACTTTACTTTTCAGAGCCATGTTTAATTTAAAAAAAAAGTTATCATTTAAGTCAGAAATTTTTCGCTCATTTATAGTAGTATTCTCAAAAGTAGCTACAAAACTCTTTTTCAAGATTTTGTGTTTACGTAGAAGAGATTGATACCTTTTCATTAATTCAGATAAACCAATTTCATGTTCAGAACGAGATAAGGAAGAAAGTACCTCTTTGTTGTCATCAGAGTCTGACTCATAGTTGTGTGTGAGTTTATCTTCTGATGTTGCTTCTCCCTTGCTGGTCCTGGCCATGAATTCCATGTTTGCATGCTCTTCATCATAATCTTCGTTTTTTTATATTATGAATCATCCCATGTTGTCATGAGACCCTTTTTATCTTTGTAAGCCTTCTTAGGCTTCTAGTCTTTCTTAAGTTCTGGACAATCATTTTTGTAATGTCCAGGCTCGTTGCATTCAAAGCAAGTGTTCTTTTCCAAAAGCATTCCTCTGTCTGGAAGTGGATTCACCTCTTTTATATTTCCTTCATTGACCTCCGAACTTGCTTTTTTTGTGCTTCTAGATTTGACTTATTCGTCTGGATATCAAAGAGAGTTCATCATCATCTGAATCTTCTTCAGATTCTTGTGATTCTTCCTTAGCTTGATAAGCATTGGTTTTCCCAGAAGTAGACTTTAGAACAATTGATTTCATCCTCTTCCGAGGTTCATCTAGTTCCAGATCTATTTCATGACTTCTTAAAGAGCTAATAAGCTCCTTAAGAGAGGTGTTATTCAGATCCTTTGCCAATTCTAAAGAAGTTACCATTGGTCTCCATTTGACAGACATACTTTTGATAATATTTTTAACGTGATCTAAAGTAGAGTAACCTTTATTCATAACCTTGAGTCCTGCCACAAGAGTCTGAAGTCTTGAAAACATCATTTTCACAGATTCGTTGTCTTCCATCTTGAAGGCTTCATATTTTTGAATTTAGGCCAAAGCTTTTGTTTCTTTTACTTGTGTGTTGCCTTCTCGTGTCATATGAAGATAATCAAATATGGACTTTGTAGTCTCTCTATATGTGATTTTCTCATATTCATTATATGAAATAGCACTTAGAAGAATGATTCTTGCTTTGTAGTGATTTCTACATATTTTCTTCTATGCTTCTGTCATTGCACTTCTTTCAATCTCATGACCTTTATCATTTGTTGGGTTAGTGTAGCCATAAACTACCAAATCCCATAGATCCAAGTCATCTGCCAGAAAATAACTTTCTATTATATCCTTCCAATAGTCAAATTTCTCCCCATCACACATAGGTGTTTTTAAACTATAGTGATCTCTATCATTATCCCTATTATCGACAGTGGAAGTAGATGTAGCCATTCGTTTTTCACACACAGTGGACTGATACTAGACACTGTTAAGTGTTGATAAAAATTTAAATTTTTTACCTCCTCAGAACCAGAGCTCTGATGCCAATTGAAGGTGTGAAAAACACAAGAAAGGGAGGGGTTTGAATTGGGTTTTAAAACAAAAAACTTTTCTTTAAAAAATATTCCCCTTTAAGTTAATAACAATAAGTAAGAACAGGAAGTAAAGAATAATGTATGTTTATACTAGTTCACTTGAAAATTATCAAGCTAGTCTAGTCCACCCGCCAAGGTGATTTTGCCTCACTCAATCTAGGACTTAATTCACTATAACCAAAATGATTACAATTTGCAAATCTACCCGCAAGTGACTAACAAATTCTAAGACTCACAAGTCAAAGACTTCTTAAGGCTGCAGACCTTCCCGGTCCTTTAAGGAATATCAAAAAATAATCAACCTGATTATTACAACACACAAGCTACCTGCAAGTGACTAACAACCTCTAAAACTCGCAAGTCCTAGACTTCTTAAGAATACAGACCTACCCGGTCCCTTAAGGAATACCAAACAGCTGTTTGAATACAATTTTTGTTTACAAGAATGTTGCTTCTAAAAAGTTGAATATGTAAACTATTTTAAGAACAATGACTTAAGAATGTGAAAGCTATGAACAACTTTTGCGCGTGAATATTTTGTTGATTGGAAGATTTCTCTCTAAGTCTTCAAGACTTTATATAGCCAATAAAATAATATATTCATTGAGGGGTACTCTTGGGATTTCCAGAAACATTGGCAGCTTCAAAAATAACGTGGGGGACAAGATCATGCGACACGTCCATCCTTTCATGGTAGTGGAATGAAGTGTTGATTGTACCATGTACTATTTGTACCATGTTAACATTATCTTCTTTCCTTCTGCACTTCAGAGGCTTTTGTGGGTATGAGTTTAGAAGCGAGAACATAACATAAGGTCATCAAAACTTCAAGTCTTCAAAGTCTTCCGAGCTACGTGTACAGAGTCTTCAGCACTTGGTTATGAGAACCTATTTCTTGGAGCCTTGGGTATTTAGAACTTCAAGTCTTTAGAATCTTTAGAACTGCATCTTCAGAGTCTTCATCAGTTGGTCTTTTGAACCCTTATCTTTTAAATTTTAGGTCTCTTGAAACTTGATTTATTAGCATATGGACTTAAGTAGAAACTTATGTCTTTATATCTTCTTACGATTTCTTTAGAACCCATTGTCTTTAAAAACACGAGTCTTCAGCATCTGGACTTAAGTAGCAACTTCTGTCTTCAGATCTTCTGACTGGTTTTTTTAGGCAAATATCAGAGCTTACACTTTAGAGCCTTCTGGAGTGTCTTGCTACTATTTAATAGAACTTGTGTAGTGCAGAGGCGAAATGAATTCTCTTCTAATGTCTTGGTCACGCCATCCAGCATAAGAAGAACCTGTTTGTTAAGTACTCAACAATAACAAATATTAGTATAACAAAAATTTTCACCCAAATATACTCATTTGTTATCATCAAAACTCATAGATAACATTGCAGAACCAAATCTTTTTCTAACACCTAGAATCTATGTGTCATCAATTAGGGTTATTTTTTTATATTCCCGTCTTAGGATAAAAATTAATGGTGGTGACTCGTTATTTTTTGCCGTTTATGACACTTAGGAGATGCGAGAGATGTATTTGGCTCAATACCTACAATGTACAAAGCATAGAGAGGGAACATACATTATTTGGATTTTTGTTAAAGGTTAATAAACATAAAATATATATACAAGATACACAATTCAAGATGCTTGATGATACTTCAAGGGCAAACTCAAAGATAAGAGAGAGTAGAAATGAGAACAAACCCTAATGTGTGATCTTGAGGCATTGTGATAATATGAAGTGATGATGGATCTTAGGGGAAAAAATTGGGGTATAACACCTACCAGATTCAAAGACTTCAAACTTGTTGATATCCACTAAGGGCTCTCTGACTTCCTGAGGTGTAGAATTCTTCCAAGTACTGTAACGACCATATGAAGCAACCGACTGAATAATCAACTGATAATGAATTCAATGAAGTCACCATTGAACATTTTTTATCCCACAGGAAGGGAAAGGTAAACATCTAGTAAACCCGAGAAGGGTGAAATCACGATCAAACGACCGAGAGATCAGGTAAGGGATTGTGTTACGCGAGGGGAAGGTATTAGCACCCCACACACCCATAGTACTCTATAGTATCCACTCTTATTGTTCTAATCAAAGGGTGTGTCTAATCTATGCTTAAGATCTAAAATAAAATGAAAAGAGGGAATACATGCAAAATAAAAGATAAAATAATGTAGGGAAAATAAATTTATGCTCGTTTGGGCCCTACCCCAATGCCTACGTATCCTTTTTAAGGAATCAGAGCAGCCGTAGTTCGGCTCACATGTTTTGGTGGGTTTGTGTTTTTTAATTGAAAAATGTTAGATTCAAACATTCCACCATGGCTCGACCTTTGGAGACTTACGAACTGTAGTCGAAAGGAACTAACATGCTCTTAGAAGAGAAAAGCTGATTGGTAAAAAGAAAAGAATTGGTTGGTGTTTTTTACCTAGAAATAGGATTTGAATTTTTTAGATGATTTATGCATTTGCCAAGAAAAAAGAAATTTTTTGTTTTAAATGAAAAGGATGCAAAAGGAAAGAAAACATCTAAGAGGGACTATCTAAATCTAATCCCTAATGTTATCATACAATGATTGATCCTAAAGTTGAGTTTTGAAGGGAAATCTCTACCCTATGTTGACATGCTTGGATAACAATCCTAATGTCTATCTCAAATCATCATCTATGGATGAATCAAGAAGTCCTAAATGATCATAGAAATGGTATATCACGTAAAACTATATCTATCTCGAATCATCATCTATAGATGAATCGAGAGATCATAAGGGAGCATGTTGAGCGTATATCATCTCAAAACATGCACACAAAGATGAAATCAAGAAAGAAAGTCAATAAGCTCAAGAGAGCACACACAACATGTCATGAGTATCACATACCAACTCAAGTCAAATGCCTAACCATGATATAGAAGATCAAGGTATGTATAAAATCATGTAGGGATGCTTTAGCCAAGGGTTCATATAAACTTAGGAAAACAAGCGCAGAGGGGATATAAGCAAACACATAACATCAATGTGGACTATTGTACCCAAAAATTTGCCCTCTCCTTTTATCAACATTTCTCATCACAAAGCCCTTGGAACTCAAGATCAAGCTAGGGTTTGCTCAGCTCAAGACACCTCCTTGCACTGTTGACCTAAATTAGGGTTTGAGTTTGCACAGGGATATTTTGACCCACAATGCCCAAAGTGACTTTCATAATTCATGTTGGATTCACAAGTTTGCCCATACCAAGTTTCAAGCCTTGATTCAAATCTTTACCCAATCAATTGGACAGTTGACCTAGAAATCAACTGTATTGGGGAAAAAGTCAACTGTGGCCAATTGACAGTCAAACCTCGTGAAATTTGACCCACATCAACATTATGAACTCATATGAACCATTTTATCAAGTTTGGATCACAATTCAACAAGAAATTTGATCAGATCGCCAAAAGGGCAAAATGGTCATTTTTAGGGTTTTGACTGCACAAAGGAAATTTTTGACTGTTTGACCTAACCAATGGCAAATCAAGCCCACATATGGACTCAAGGACTCAATGACATTGTCTTGACCCATTCAACAAGTTCAAAAGATCTCAAATGCATAGGATTGACAGATGAATTTTTCAGTCAACTGATCAAAATTTGACTGTATACTGAAAAGTCAAACTTTGACTTTTTGGTCAAAATCAAGTGCCAAGAGTTATTTTTCATCAAGACATGTCAAATTATGAAACTTGTTCATCAAGAAACCCAAAAATGCAAATTAGGGTTTAAAATGGAAAATTTTCATAACTTAGAATTTTTCTAAGTTATGAAATTTTCTTATTTTTTCCTAACTTTATCACATTTTTTTCACCAAGATGCAAATTGATTCAAACAAAACTTGCAACATAAAAGTTGTAGTCCATCACAAAGTATACAACTTTGATTCACAAAGTTTTCACAAAAGAAGCTTGTATCTCAAGTTATGAGTTTTGGAACAAGGGTACCTAAAACTTTTAACTTAGAGAAAATTTGCCCTAATCTAGGCAGGATTTTGACCCATCTTCTTGGCCATTTTTCACATAGTTCCACTTGGAGTTTCAAGTTGCATTAAAAAGATGGATTGTAGTACAGGTTCCAAGCTTTCCAAATTGTCCAAGAACTCCTCAAACACCCTTGTGGTTAGAGAGAATCGAATTCTTGAAGTTGGCAAAAACTCACTTTTGTCCATGGCCAATACATGTTCATAACAACTTGCAATTCTGATCTAGCTAGCTTGGTTCAACATTACAGGCCTCAAAACCAATTTTCACTCCATAATTTAATGCCAATCCATCAGTTTAAGCCTTTGTTTTGTTCATTTGGTTATTATACACAATGTTGTACCCCAAAATTTGCCCTCTCATATTCCTCAAGATTTGCCAAGAATGATCTTCAAATTGTTCAAGATTTCTCAAGAGGTTGTACAGGCCAAACCACCTCCTAAGCCAGTCAAAACTAGGGTTTTGGTTCTTTCAAGGAATTTGAGGTTTCCAATGGCTCAATCAAGTCTCATATGCCCATATACATTCTCAAGCACCTACATGCCAAGTTTCAAGACTCACAATGCCAATTTGCACAGTCAAAAGCCCTATTTGCTTTACAGTCAACTGCAGGGGTAAAATGGTCATTTTGCAGTCAAAAGTCAGAATTTTTGGTCAAAATCTTATTTTGAGTACACATTCATCATTTGATCAAATCTTGATCATGATTCCACAAGCATGGCTCAAAAATCATCAAGATGCAAAAAGTTACTATTTTTGGACAATAGAAAAAGTCAACTGTATCTTGACCAGGGCATAACTTTTTCATGGGTCATCATGAAAATACCATCCAATGCTCATTTTTAAGGGGATGGAATTTCCTACAATCCACCTTCACATTCCAAGTCCAGGAAATGCACTCATAAAAAGTTATCAATTTCTACATTATAGGTCAATTTCAAAAGTCAATAAAAAGGCACTTTAAGTCAAAGACCATAACTTGAGATTGGTAAATCCAAATGACATGGGACCAAAGTAATTGGATAGAGGACTTCAAGAACTTTCCAAAATGTCCAAGAACATGTTCATATGATAAAAATTGAGCAAGATATGCATTGGAGAAGTTGGGAAATTTTTGTGAATTTGCAAAAGTCAACTTTGCTCAAAACACCTTATTTTTGCTAATGGGCCTCGAATTTCTTCTTGAAATTTCATCCATGGCCTATGCACGACCCATCAAGCTTAATTGAATTTATTTTCTTATTTTTATTAATTAATTGGATTTTTAATCAATATTAATTCATTTAATTAATTTAAATTGTAGGAAAATACAAAGATTTGATTTTTCAATCTTTTTGTGAAGCAAGTATGACCTAAAAAGGCTGGCAATTTCGTGCACCAAGTCAAAGATGCAATATCTCCAAAATTGGCAACTTTCTTCAATCATGAAAATGCAAAAAAGATTTGATTTTCAATCAAATATTCAATCATCATTCCAATGGATTTTTGTGCAAGATTCTGACCTAATTCCCTTCCCCTATATATACACAAGCAAACCCTGATCATGCACACGTGAAACTTCTGCAGAAAAAGCCATAACCATATTAAAAAAATTCAAGAAAACTTGAAAACTGATTTCTATATTCCAGGGCGATTTAAATACTTTTGTTGGTTCTAATCTATTGCAGGAGTTCTCAGGGACGTTTTGCAATCAAAACCAAACATTGAAGCTCAAAGAATCATTAAGAACAGAGTCACGGTTTGCGTTTTATCTTGAGAATCGTATAACTTATTTCATGCACATTTAACATGATTTATTGTTTGTTTTGCATTGCTTGAATCCATATGAAGCTAATGGCATAAGTTAATTGAATTATAATGTACAGAATCACAAGTTACCATGGACGAATTCTAGGGTTCATAAGCTTTCAAATTGGGGCTTTGCAGTACAAGAAAAATTAAGCCTTGTGAGACACATGGTTGGATTCGTGAGAACCAGACGAATTCAAAGCAACCCTCGCGAAACATTTATGTAAATCACAGGGCTAATCGCTATTTTTCCTTACTGCAGTTTGTGGGGGTTAAAAACCCTCGCTATCTAACATTGTTTCTGCAGGTTCAGCGAGGAAGATGATGATGTGTTGATACATCATTGGTCAATTCAAAAAACACGCGCATTTTATTTTGGTTTCAGCATATTGTTGATTTGTCATATATAATAATTGCCCTCTATACTAATAATGACTGAAGCGCGATGGTGTAGTGGTGGATGTGCTGGCTTGGAATCATTGGGACCTGGGTTCGAATCCCAGGTCCCCCAAAATACTTGTTTATATTTTTTCTTCACATAATCATATGCAGCTTTCCAGGATATGTCCTACCATGCACTTCAAATATCCAGGTGCCATGTGTCTAAGACTCAAATCCAATGGTCCAAAGCTGGATGATCACCATACTCCCAGTCAATACGTACTATGGACAATCAAAAAAAGTCAAACGGACTGGCAGCTTAGTGGGCCTGAGAATTGCCAAAGAAACCTCCATATTGGGCCAACACCCCCCTTGGGTTTATTCTTTTTCTTCTTACTTTATATTTATTTATTTAATTGTTTTATTATTAACTATTATTATTATTTTCACTAACCAAAAATAATTAACATTTTTCATAATAGATCCAGAAAACATAAAAAATAATAATATTTTTATTTATTAAATTTAATTAGTTATTTTTGTAAATAAATACTAACATAAATTAACTGAGTTAATTAGATTAATTTTAACTTTTTTTTCAATAATTTAAAATCAATATAGAAATTAGGTTTTTGACAATTTTAATCCTTTTATTTTTATTTTCTTAAGACATCAAAAAACCCAAAAATATTTCTTTTTTTGTTAATTAATTAGTTTTAGGTTTAATTTAATTAAATGAAAAAAGAACAACCAAAACTTCTTTCTTTCTCAGAAAAGGGTCAAAACCCTAATGTTGTACCCCAAAATTTGCCCTCGCATTTTTCCACAAGAAATCACAGCTTCAGGCGTTTCCTGATTTTTCAAACTGGCTCAAGAATCGGTCAAACAGACTTTTCTCGTCAGTCAGACACAATTAGGGTTTTATTGATTTTCATGGCTCTAGAACAGTTCACACAGTTTGCTTAGGGTTTTGATTGATTTTGGCTCAACTTTGATCAGGCGAACGTTCTTTGGCATTTAATCAAGAATTAGGGTTTTCATGCGCGGTTCCTTAGAAAGATTTAATTCTACGATGCTTTGCAAGTTATTCCGAGATTTGGATTGAATTCGCATTGTTTGACTTAATCAGTAAAAGAATGCATTTGGATTGAATTCACGTTTGTTTGACTGAATCAGTAAAAGGTTGCATTGGGTTTGAATTTGCAATGTTTGATTAAAGTCAGTAAAGGGAAAAAAACGTCTGGGCAATTGCTGTGATTGACTGTTTGTTTTGCTTTGGATGTTGGAAACGCCAGGTTTAATTGATCAATGCTGAAGCAATGTTTATTTAATTATTTATTATTCTAAGATTAAATGATTGGAATGTATTTTCAATTATTTTAATTTAAAGAATTATAAATAATAAAATAAATAATTGAAAAGAAGAAAAGAATTAACTGGATAAAAAAGAGTTTTTATTTATCTTTAATTTATTTGTACAATTGTTTTGTTTACAAATTGTTTACAATAACAATTTTATAATAATTAAATTTAAAATAAGACTATCCTAATTTTTTCTAAATCTTCAATTCTTCATCTTTTGCTATTCCTCTCCATTCAATTATTTATCTGCAAAGAAAAGAAGGAAAAGTCAGTTGAAGCGCACAAACAATTAAAGAGACAGATAAAAATAAAGTTCATCATTAAGGGCAACTGACTGGGATCAGTTAGCCCTCTTTGCAAATCACGGGATTTCTCCCGGTTCACAAAGAGGGATGAATATTTGCTTGCTAATTTGGAATGCACAAAGTTGAAATTCACAAGTCAAAATTGTCAAACCACTACATACTGCATATTTCAAAACAAACTGAACTAGGCCTAACCACAAAGTCCAAACTGAATTACAAATTCCAAACTGTCCACAAAATGTATAAGGCTACTCAAAGCTGTCAAAAAGAAGATATCAAAGTATCAAAAGGTACAAGGTGCAGCACAAAATCTGGAAGAAAAGGGACAAATATGCAGAGTAAACATGTAATGCAAGCAAGCTTCTCATATCATCATTTCCCGGTGCTGCCCTTTCAGCTTTAAGTACACATAAAACATTGTTTATTATTTTAATTGTACTGGAGAGAGAGAGAGAGAAGAGAAAAGAAGTGTAGGTTTTGCAGGCTTAGGCTTTAGGCATGAGAAACAAAATATAAAAAGCAATCTGTCAATAAGACGGTAGGACAAAACAAATATACAAAAACTGCAACAGCATGTCCAGGCCATAGGATAACCTGCAATAAAACCTCCAGCCTAAAAAAAACGGGTAAAGCCTCAAGCTTAACCATTCAAGGACCAAACCTGTGTCCAACAAAAACACCCAACCTGCCTTCTTTTAAAAAAAAAATAGTAAGGCCATAACCTGCCTGAAGCAAGCCACCAAAGCCCTGAACCTGCATAAACCAGAAAACCAGTTCCCAAAACCAATATACCCTGTCAAACCAAAACCTAAACTCACCCAAGCCCTGCCATTCACACAAGGCCACAACCTGTAAACCTTGCAAGTCTCAAATAACCAAAAGCCAAAACATTTCAAAAGCCACAACCTGCCAAACCCAATAGCATAAACTGTAAAACCAAGCCTGAAAACCAGTAAAGCCTTAAGCTCAACAAACCTGCTAAGCCTCAATCACAACCTGAAGCAAGCATCCAACCTTAAACCTATCAAGATATTATTTCAAACCTGTAACACAAAGCTTTTGTTCCAAACCTGTAATAGCCTAAAAGCCTGTTAAAGCTTCAAGTCCAAACCAGAGCATCAAACACAAAAGCCCTCAGTAAACACCATCATTGGGCAAACACATTAACAAGCCAAAATCATTCAATCTCAGCATCCAAGCATCAAGACAACCAAACAAAAAGGAAACGTTCAAGGCAACTCAGTGTCAAACATCAAAGGCCCTCAGAATATTCATCATTGGGCAACGAACAAGCATACAAAGGGTCCAGCATACAAAGCAACAATTCAACAGCATATCAGGGCCAACACACGAAGCATACGAAGCAAAGAGGGACGGAAGAAGAAGAAGAAAAGAGGATATACTGGATTTTCAGCATGCGTCATTAAACAACGAAAAGAAAAGGGCAAGAATACTGAGTACCAGGGAAATCTCCCCAAAGTTCATAGCCTCATCAAGTTTTTCCTCGCCGCCGGCCCTCCAAACGCCTCCTAGATCCCTCCTCCGTCTCCGAAAGGTAGTCCTCTTATATCCTTTACATACATGTCAAAATAACGAAAGCAAACACATAAATCAAAGACCCAATTGAAACTTAAAATCAAAGATATAATGAAAACCCTAAACGCGAGAAAGACAGAGTTCAAACCTTGCAAGTGTCACCTAAACGGCCCATTGGAGGGAGAAAAGGGAACGGTGGCGTTGGTGGCAGGCATCAAGGCATGAGAAGACAAAGAGGGTGAACAAAGGAGAACGACGCCGCTTCTGTGTACATCAAACCCTAAAACTTCCCTTTCTGAAACAAAATCATCCAACCCTAAACATTTGTCCCACAAAAACCATTTGGGCCTTGCCCGTTGCAAAACCTTAAGCCCGTTGCAAGCTGGGCACGCACCCCCTTTATTTTCTTTCTATTTGTTCTTTTTTTTGTTTTATTTTGTTTGGGCCCAAGCCCACTTATTTCTTCTTTTCATTTCTTTTTTTTACAAACTAAAATTTTGTTTATTTTCTTTTAAACATAACTCTTTTGAAATGATACACTAATTTTGCATATAAAAATATTAACTAAAAAAAAAACATGAACATAATGATTTTCTCAATTTTAAAGCATTTTCTTTTAATTTATAAAAAACATAAAAATACATTATTTAAAACACTTTGTTATTTTATTAAACTTATTTTGATTTATACATAACTTATTCTTTAATTTAATACATTTTTCTTTTCTTAGAAATAATTTGTACATAATCAATAAAATACATTTTTCTAATATACATAATTTAAATTTTAAACATTTAATTAAAATATTCTTTTGTATATATTAAACACAAAATATAAAGATACAAATTTATATCAAATGTAAGTAACAATTTTCAAACTTAGAACATTTTCTTTTCTTAAATTTTCTTTTTGTACATATTAAAGAAAAATACAAGACTACAAAGATTAAATAAATAAACATTTAATTCTTTTCATTTAAATTAAAACAATACTTAATAATACTCATTTAATTCACATCTTAACTTGTAAATAATTCTCATACATGAACAATTACACTTACACAATACACTTTACATCTTATACATGTACAATTGCTATTCTTATACGTTACTATACATTGTTTACACTTTTATCGCAATTCGATTTGGTTGTAAATTATTGGACACTACATTCCTAAAGTCTCATCCCCATTTGTGAATTTGTACCCCCACTCTCGGATACTATTTGTAATAGCGTAGACTTTTAAATTCCCGCAATTTACCGCTTCCAATTATACCATGATTAGACTTAGGGTTTGCATGTACATAAAATAAAACGCTAGATAACCTAATACAAGACAAATACATGAAATCAATACACAATCACACTTGCACCCCCTAGGGTAATCCCACATGTTGCCTTCCAAAATGGGCCATGCTTGCACGTCGAGTTTCTTTGGCAAAACAAAATCAAATGATCATAAGTCCCTCGATGACGCTTTCGAAAGTTGCCTAAATGGAATGATAGTCCCTTCAAAGCAAGTTGCCAAAGATACTTGGCACCATTGCATCCATGGTCCATACGATGACCCGCGCCCGTCCCGTTAAACATCCTAAACGCAAGATTGTCCATCAAATTCAATGGTGGAATAAAATTGTTAAAAGGGGTTGAAAACATGAGAAAAACCTTTGAGTACAATAGGGGTAGACAAAACTCTTAGTAACCTGAGATCAACTTGCAAAAACACTTGCCTCCTTTTCAAAAACCACACTTCATACACACTTTCAAACAACTCTCAAAAACATTTTGAAACATCTTTTCGAAAAGATACACACTTTTGTAAAACACTCAAACACGAGTCAAATAAAACGGTTGCCTAAGACAAGGCATCTCTTCAAAAACATTTTCAAAACACACACCCACACACCACAATTTCAAAGCAATCGAAAATCAAGGCAAGTGATCTAAAAACCAAGTAACTAAGAGCCCATGGATAACCATGGATGAAAAGGGTGCTAATACCTTCCCTTTTCATAATCTACCCCCCGAACCCACGAAATATCTCAAAAGGTTTTTGCTGTGCTTTTTAACCTTTCCTTTAGGATAAAATAAAAAGTCGGTGGCGACTCTTGCTCAACCGAACAAGTGCGAATACAAACGCAAAACTCAAGTCAGTTCTCCCACCGTATCACACCTAAGGACTTCTCCGATTCAATTTTCTTTCGCGCATATTATTTTTGATCATATTTATGTATTTGCTCTGAGAATGTAATAGCGTAATTAGGACTTTTTATCGCTTTATTTATTTTTCTCGCAATTTACTTTTTCCAAGGGTTTGTTTTTGGCGATGTAAATACCTGACGCCTTGTAATAGCGTAGCTTTACTTTCCGCAATTTACTTTCCGCAAACTATTAACTGTTAGATGTATGTTAACTAGGCTATGCATGACAAGACTTATCTGAAAATTAAAATCAAAATGTAGCTCACCATAACATGTATAAAGATAACATAATCTGAAACCTGACACATGTGCACATGCCACTCCTAGGGTACGCCTCACTTGGTTGCCTCGACGTGGTCATTGAGTATAGGGTGTTTTAGAGGTCGCCCTCCTGTCTAAAGATCCAAGTTGCCTCGAAACAGTTGCCTCGGATAAAAAGGATCTAGGACATTAGGGTTACCGCTAAGGCGTCCTACCATTGCTTTAGTGACCACATGTCCCTATAATCGAATTGACCCGAATAACTCCAACGACGGTGCTACCTACTTCTCAATAGTGGGATGGCACTGTCTAAAGGACATTTACACAGCTTAATTTCTTTTGAGTAGGTAGAGGTTCTTAGATACTTGCTCTTTCAAAACAAAAATACTTTTCGCACCTACACTTTTCTGACAAAAGTTTTCAAATAACACTTCATACACTCTTGAGGACTGATACAAGAGTTAAAACGACGTTTTCAAACAAACTTTTTCAAAACCCACAAACACAAGAAAAGAAAAAATCTTTTGAAAACATAGTGAGCAAGTACCTAAGAGCCCGTGGATAACCACGGATAGAAAGGGTGCTAACACCTCCCCTTTCTATAATCTACCTCCCGAACCGAGAAGCATCTCGAAAAGGAATTTTGCTGTGCTTTTGTCCTTTCCTTGTTGGAGAAAATAAAAGACGGTGGCGACTCTTGCTTACCGCGACATTTCGTGAACCAGCATTTCAAAATAGTCAGTTCTATTTCCACCGATCACAGAACTGGCGACTCTGCTGGGGAAATCTTATAAGTGAGGTGTACCTTAGGATTATATCATTATATGTTTTCTATCACATGCTTTGTATGATTTATATTTGTGGGCTTGTATTGGAGTTTCATAGATCCTAACCCGGATCTGAGGAATACCCTTTAGGTAGCAATAAACTGTGAGGGACCTGTCCGGCGTAGACCGACACGGGTGAAGTAGTAGCTACGTTGGTGTGACACCTTGGTCTGTACCGATATCCCTTGTGTTGGAACGAGGAGAATATGGGTCTTCTGAGGAGTCGTTAAGCACCAACTGACCTTATTACCTTAAATTGACCAACTTGGCCATAAAACAGTAGCAGTATGCTACACTCATTGAGGCTAAACTCTCGCGATGGTTCCGGCCGCAAGAAAAGGTTGCGAAGCTGGAGTTATGACCGATCGAGGGTAGTCAGTGATATTGAGATCCTCTAGAACCCGATTACTATTTTTAGGACAGGTCTTAACCCACTAAAACTGAAAGAGGGTAGTACCTAAACTTCATGCCAGCCTGAAATCTAAGGGCTCTTGTGTGACTTGTGTGCCTTACCATGGTTGCCTTTTGTGAATACTTGTGGTGTGCCTTATCATAACATCATACCATCATACCATTGCATACATCTTGCATAAGGACTAACCCATTTCAGGGATCTCAAGGGTTTGTGATGCAGGTCATGATGAACCAACTATCTAGCAAGGGGCAAAGGGGATTTATTTTCCTCTAGCCAGGGTTGTTTGGAGATCAAAACATGATGACTTGAGTCAGGGGCTATGACCCACTTGATATGGTGAGCTTTAAATCTTGAAGAAGGACTCTCAACAACATGAAGTTCCTTCAATCAAGCCGCAAAATTCAAATTCTAACAAGTTTCTCTGTTTACCCTGCGAGATCCTTGAAAACATTGCATGCATATCATACATATCATTGCATTACAGGTACCCTTTTACAGGTCACTTATCTTCTTCGCTGTTTATTTCAGCAATCATCATGTCTTCTGAACCTACTACCGAACAAGCTATCAAGGCCCTCCAGGCCCAGAATGCCCAGTTCCAAGAGTTGGTTATGAGCCTAGCCCAGGGTCAATAGGAGTTGAAGACTCTGATTCTGAAGAAGAAGAAGAAGAAGAAGAGGACCGTCTTGTTCAACACTGGACGCAGATTTAGGAATGGACTACAAAATGAGGTTGATCTGACTACTTCATCTGTAGGAAAAGACATTCCCCAAGAGAGAAGGGTTCCTAGTCCCGTGGTCTCCGACAACGAGACGGATTATAATGATGAACAATACCCTCCTGCTGAGGACAAGTACAAACAGCTGGAGGACCGCTTAAGTGCTATGGAGATTCAAAATGTTCCTGGGTTGGACTTTGGAGACATAGGCTTATCCTCTGGGGTGGTGATTCCCCATAAGTTCAAGGCACCTGCTTTTGCAAAATACGACGAAGCTTCCTGTCCTAAGCTGCACCTCCGGTCGTATGTAAGGAAGATCCAACCTTACACAGCTGACAAGAATTTGTGGATCCATTTCTTCCAGGATAGTCTTTCAGGGACTCAACTCGAATGGTTCTATCAGCTGGATGGAGCCAGTATTCGTAACTGGGAGGATTTGGCTACTGCGTTCTATAAGCAGTATCAGTATAATTCCGACCTCGCTCCTACGCGTACCCAACTCCAGGGTATGTCATTAGGGACGGGTGAAGGATTTAAGGAATATGCTCAAAAGTGGAGAGACCTAGCTGGAAGGGTGCAGCCACCCTTAACTGATCGTGAACTTGTTGATATGTTTCTGGGGACCCTATCTGGTCCATTCTTCAACCATTTGATCGGGAACTCTTCAGCCGGGTTCACAGACCTTATCTTGAATGGTGAAAGAATTGAAGCTGGCATCAAAAGCGGGAAGATTCAAGAGGCTACACCTTTTGATACTCAGAAAAATCCCTACAATGGGAAGAAAGAGTCCAATGTTGTACATGGGAAAAAGAGTCATCTTGATCAACATGTAGGGGCAACCCAGATCTCCGATCCCACGCCTGTTCAAAAAAGACAGAGCAATAGGCGTAGGGTAAAGTATCAAGAAAGGCAGTATAGTGACATCAACATGCCTTTGTCTCAAGCGTTACAACAATTGTTGAAGGTGAAACTGATCACACTAAAGGATCCTCCTCAAAATCCTGATACTTCCTCTTCCAAGTATAACCCGAGTGTGAGATGTGCCTACCATTCTGACAGTCATGGACATGACACCGATGACTGCTGAAGTTTGAAGAATAAGATCCAAGACCTGATTGATGCCAAGGAGATCAAGTTTGATCACTGATCCTACACCAAATCATTGAGAATGTCTTTTGTTCATTAGAATTTTCAATTTGTAATTTTCTTTTGTTTGTTCAAACATTTATTCATGTCAAACTTTATTACTTTATCAACGCATTGCATATGTCTGTTTTTGAATCAATCCATTCGTATTCACTATATTCAAATTGCTTTCATTTTTTTTGTGATGTTCAACTCTCGATAAAAAAAAATTCTAAACCTTTTGAGGGAGGATGACGAAAACGATACCACGATCTTTACAGTATGCTTTTGAACAGACCCCGCTGATGAGGTACATGCGTTGTTTCAAATCCTAAACAGTGGAGTTATAAGGAAGATAATCCCTCGTCAACCCCTTTGAGCCAAAGAAGTCAGAGTTTTTCTTTTCACAAAAAAAATTAAAACCCTTAATCATAACTTGGGGCAGGGTAGTTCTCTAAGTTGATCCAGGTGCACAATGAACAACGTCAAAAAAGTCCTTCCGAAACAAAAGACAGTGATGGTTCCCTATAATCGTCAAGACAGGCAGTCATTATCTCTCAAAATAAAAGCCCAATAAGTCAAAACCTATAAAGGAGACTTACAAAACTGGGGCATCCCCGCTGACTGTAATCACAAAAGAAACAGTTCAGGCAAAAAGACGGGGATAACACAAATCAAAAGAACGAGGTCGCTAAAAATCCTCAACAACATGAAAGATGTTGCAAAAATGACTGCCTGTTCAAAATAAATTGTCGGTATCCGAACCATCACCGGAATATCAGAGCAAAGACTCAAACAAGATCTAACGCACGATTAGCTGAGTTTAGGATCGAAGAACATCACGAAGAGCGGGTGGGTACAAATAAATTTTGAGCCTTTATCCTTTATTTCTTAAACCGTGAACCAGGCCATGTTATAACCCTTAAAAGTCCTAGCTGAAGCATGGGTTAGTTCGAAAGCATACTGTTACGAAAGGTATCCTGACTCCTATAGGGCTCGCTGTAAAATCTTGAGTTGACATTACGTTTTACAAAAATTCACTTGTTTTATTGAAAACTGCATTTTCAAAAACTTCAAGACAGACATAAGCTTTGCATTCTTAAAATAACATTGTTTGCATATGACTATTTGTTCGAACAGCAGAGAAATTCACACGATGAATATCTTGTGAACAAAAACCTTTTCAATAAAAAGAGTCACCTCAAGTGGAAAAAACACTTCCAATCAAGGGGAAGACATGATCATTGTTCATCATCTGGGGCAGTCAAGTCAAGATTCAAGGAATCTCTTAAGATGCCAAATAGCCAGGGGCAAATCTCCGCCTGAGTCACTTGGGGCATTGGACATGAATTCCAGCGACGAATCTTGCACGATCAAACATCTTCTGGTAGTATGGCGACACAATACTACCGACAGTGGCGCCTCCCTACATCCTGAGAGCATGGACATAGTCAAAAAAAAATACTGCGCATAATCAAAGACCCGCTAGGTTGACTGACCTAGGCAAAAATAAGGGCTTCCCGGCAAACCAAAAGGGTTCGGGCAAAAATAAGGGATGAAAATGAAAAATCTTTACACCCGGCAAGTCGAAAACCTGAAAAGGCGGCTTGGGCAAAAAAGGGTATCCCGGTGGACTGAAAACTCGAAAGGGAGGTCCAGGAAAAAATTAGGGATCAAAGCGTACGACTATGTCCCGTCATCTCGTCACTTGCTTACCAGAAGAAGATTTGTCAATCGGCAGTTATCAAGCACCTCATAGGCCTTCTTCTCCCGCAGAAACTGGGGCAATAAGAATTGCCCGAACTGTGCAGTTGCTCTGTCCACCAAGGTACCAAGGTAGCTTCAGCTGAAGAGTATGACCAAGATACCTTCACTCCCCGCAGAGTAAGACAAGATTCAGTAATACTCTCTCCCAAGCAGAGTTGGTCTACCATCAGTCCTGAGAAAGTTGGGTATCCCCAACAAGTCTTAATATTCCCCAACGGAGTATAAAGATATCCCTCAGCAAGTATCCCCGACAGTCTTAATATTCCTCGACGGAAATATAAGATTGTTCCCCGGCGGAATACAAGATACCCCAGTGGAGCCATTTCCTCAAAAGTTTCCCCAGGAGAGTTGAATCATTTCCCCAGTAGATTCTGGAAGCTTATTCCCTGCAGAGTATAAAAATCTCTCCCCATCTATATTTAGAGGTCATCCCCCACCAGAGTCTAACTGGGTTATCCTCAGCAAATTGCAACGGAAAGACGTCCTCAGCGAAGTTCTTTCTATCCCCCAGCGGAGTTCATCAAAATTCCCCAACAGAGCTTATCAACGGAATCCCCAGCGGAGCTATCATTAAAATCTCAGCAAAGCATCTCTTCCCACAGAGTAATTCCCCGTAGAGTAATCTCTTCCCCAGGTTTATTCCCCAACGGAGTCATCTTCTCCTACTTGTTTATTCTTGCAATAATCCTCGTTAATAATCCCCAGCGGAAACGAAGGACTCTACTCTTCAACATCACCCCAGGATTTAACAAACTTCCCGGCATCTGTCAAGGATTTATTTTCCCAGACGAAAATACATTCATAAACATTTCGCATTTCATATCTCTTGCTTATATACATGATAAAGTGCATACGACACAATCTCATTTATTTTTTAGAGCATCATGACATCATGCATTTCATACATCATGATATTGCATACAACTGATGTTTTGCCTTTTCAGGAAAAAGTCAATCAAAAGAAGATTACCATCAACCTTTGCAGTTCCAGATCAACACCTGTAACTAGCCAGGAAAATATCTGTGGACGATTGATTATAGATCTATACCTGTAACTATCCAGGAAAGTTATCTACATGAAGAGATTGAAGAGTAATACTTGAAGCAAGCCAGGAAGCCTTTCTTTCTCAGGTCAGAGATCAATACCTGAAACCAGCCAAGACAGTATCTCCTTGACCAACCTTTTCAAGTTCCGGATTAATACCTGTAACTAGCCAGGAAAATATCTGTGGACGATTGATTGTAGATCTATACCTGTAACTAGCCAGGAAAGTTATCTACATGAAGAGATTGAAGAGTAATACCTGAAGCAAGCCAGGAAGCCTTTCTTTCTCAGGTCAGAGATCAATACCTGAAACCAGCCAGGACAGTATCTCCTTGACCAACCTTTTCAAGTTCCGGATTAATACCTGTAACTAGCCAGGAAAATATCTGTGGACGATTGATTGTAGATCTATACCTGTAACTAGACAGGAAAGTTATCTACATGAAGAGATTGAAGAGTAATACTTGAAGCAAGCCAGGAAGCCTTTCTTTCTCAAGTCAGAGATCAATACTTGAAACCAGCCAGGACAGTATCTCCTTGACCAACCTTTTTAAGTTCCGGATTAATACCTGTAGCAAGCCAGGAAAATTCTGTGGACGATTGGTTGTGGATTAATACCTGTAGCAAGCCAAGAAATTTTCTACATGAAGAGATTGAAGAGTAATACCTGAAGCAAGCCAGGAAGCCTTTCTTTCTCAAGTCAGAGATCAATACTTGAAACCAGCCAGGACAGTATCTCCTTGACCAACCTTTTCAAGTTCCGGATTAACACCTGAAACCAGCCAGGACAACTATCTATTCGACCAGCTCAAACGATTCAACAATCATTTCTGGATGGCATCTTTAAGCCCATCTCCACAACTATCCACTACATCTCCAGATGGCATCTATAAGCCCATCCCCGACAAGATTCTGTCGCATTACAGGTGGCATCTATAAGCCTATCCTCCTATCCATAATCTCTCCAAATGGCATATGTAAGCCCATTCCCGACATCACATTGCTGATACTACACCATGTGAGTGCAAATTTCTGGGCACTCTAGTGTTCAATCATCTTCCACCTTTGGATCACGAAAGGCACGTAAGCCAATCTACATCCTCAGGTCTAAGAAGATGGAACAGGGGAAACTGTTGTACCCCAAAATTTGCCCTCCCATATTCCTCAAGATTTACCAAGAATGATCTTCAAATTGTTCAAGATTTCTCAAGAGGTTGTACAGGCCAAACCACCTCCTAAGCCAGTCAAAACTAGGGTTTTGGATCTTTCAAGGAATTTGAGGTTTCCAATGGCTCAATCAAGTCTCATATGCCCATATACATTCTCAAGCACCTACATGCCAAGTTTCAAGACTCACAGTGCCAATTTGCACAGTCAAAAGCCCTATTTGCTTTACAGTCAACTGTAGGGGTAAAATGGTCATTTTGCAGTCAAAAGTCAGAATTTTTGGTCAACAACTTATTTTGAGTACACAATCATCATTTGATCAAATCTTGATCATGATTCCACAAGCATGGCTCAAAAATCATCAAGATGCAAAAAGTTACTATTTTTGGACAATAGAAAAAGTCAACTGTATATTGACCAGGGCATAACTTTTTCATGGTTCATCAGAAAAATCCCATCCAATGCTCATTTTGAAGGGGATTACATTTCCTACAATCCATCTTCACATTCCAAGTCCAGGAAATGCACTCACAAAAAGTTATCAATTTCTATATTATAGGTCAATTTCAAAAGTCAACAAAAAGGAACTTTAAGTCAAAGACCATAACTTGAGATTGGTAAATCCAAATGACATGGGACAAAAGGCATTGGTTAGAGGACTTCAAGACCTTTCCAAAATGTCCAAGAACATGTTCATATGATCAAAATTGAGCAAGATGTGCATTGGAGAAGTTGTGAAATTTTTGTGAATTTGCAAAAGTCAACTTTGCTCAAAACACCTTATTTTTGCTAATGGGCCTCAAATTTCTTCTTGAAATTTCATCCATGGCCTATGCACGACCCATCAAGCTTAATTGAATTTATTTTCTTATTTTTATTAATTAATTGGATTTTTAATCAATATTAATTCATTTAATTAATTTAAATTGTAGGAAAATACAAAGATTTGATTTTTCAATCTTTTTGTGAAGCAAGTATGACCTAAAAAGGCTGGCAATTTCGTGCACCAAGTCAAAGATGCAATATCTCCAAAATTGGCAACTTTCTTCAATCATGAAAATGCAAAAAAGATTTGATTTTCAATCAAATATTCAATCATCATTCCAATGGATTTTTGTGCAAGATTCTGACCTAATTCCCTTCCCCTATATATACACAAGCAAACCCTGATCATGCACACGTGAAACTTCTGCAGAAAAAGCCATAACCATATTAAAAAAATTCAAGAAAACTTGAAAACTGATTTCTATATTCCAGGGCGATTTAAATACTTTTGTTGGTTCTAATCTATTGCAGGAGTTCTCAGGGACGTTTTGCAATCAAAACCAAGCATTGAAGCTCAAAGAATCATTAAGAACAGAGTCACGGTTTGCGTTTTATCTTGAGAATCGTATAACTTATTTCATGCGCATTTAACATGATTTATTGTTTGTTTTGCATTGCTTGAATCCATATGAAGCTAATGGCATAAGTTAATTGAATTATAATGTACAGAATCACAAGTTACCATGGACGAATTCTAGGGTTCATAAGCTTTCAAATTGGGGCTTTGTAGTACAAGAAAAATTAAGCCTTGTGAGACACATGGTTGGATTCGTGAGAACCAGACGAATTCAAAGCAACCCTCGCGAAACATTTATGTAAATCACAGGGCTAATCGCTATTTTTCCTTACTGCAGTTTGTGGGGGTTAAAAACCCTCGCTATCTAACATTGTTTCTACAGGTTCAGCGAGGAAGATGATGATGTGTTGATACATCATTGGTCAATTCAAAAAACACGCGCATTTTATTTTGGTTTCAGCATATTGTTGATTTGTCATATATAATAATTACCCTCTATACTAATAATGACTGAAGCGCGATGGTGTAGTGGTGGATGTGCTGGCTTGGAATCATTGGGACCTGGGTTCGAATCCCAGGTCCCCCAAAATACTTGTTTCTATTTTTTCTTCACATAATCATATGCAGCTTTCCAGGATATGTCCTACCTTGCGCTTCAAATATCCAGGTGCCATGTGTCTAAGACTCAAATCCAATGGTCCAAAGTTGGATGATCACCATACTCCCAGTCAATACGTACCATGGTCAATAAAAAAAAGTCAAACGGACTGGCAGCTTAGTGGGCCTGAGAATTGCCAAAGAAACCTCCATATTGGGCCAACACCCCCCCTTGGGTTTATTCTTTTTCTTCTTACTTTATATTTATTTATTTAATTGTTTTATTATTAACTATTATTATTATTTTCACTAACCAAAAATAATTAACATTTTTCATAATAGATCCAGAAAACATAAAAAATAATAATATTTTTATTTATTAAATTTAATTAGTTATTTTTGTAAATAAATACTAACATAAATTAACTTAGTTAATTAGATTAATTTTAACTTTTTTTTCAATAATTTAAAATCAATATAGAAATTAGGTTTTTGACAATTTTAATCCTTTTATTTTTATTTTCTTAAGACATCAAAAAACCCAAAAATATTTCTTTTTTTGTTAATTAATTAGTTTTAGGTTTAATTTAATTAAATGCAAAAAGAACAACCAAAACTTCTTTCTTTCTCAGAAAAGGGTCAAAACCCTAAGGACTTCTCCGATTCAATTTTCTTTCGCGCATATTATTTTTGATCATATTTATGTATTTGCTCCGAGAATGTAATAGCGTAATTAGGACTTTTTATCACTTTATTTATTTTTCTCGCAATTTACTTTTTCCAAGGGTTTGTTTTTGGCGATGTAAATACCCGACGCCTTGTAATAGTGTAGCTTTACTTTCCGCAAACTATTAACTGTTAGATGTATGTTAACTAGGCTATGCATGACAAGACTTATCTGAAAATTAAAATCAAAACGTAGCTCACCATAACATGTATAAAGATAACATAATCTGAAACCTGACACACGTGCACATGCCACTCCTAGGGTACACCTCACTTGGTTGCCTCGACGTGGTCATTGAGTATAGGGTGTTTTAGAGGTCGCCCTCCTGTCTAAAGATCCAAGTTGCCTCGAAATGGTTGCCTAGGATAAAAAGGATCTAGGACATTAGGGTTACCGCTAAGGCGTCCTACCATTGCTTTAGTGACCACGTGTCCCTATAATCGAATTGACCCGAATAACTCCAACGACGGTGCTACCTACTTCTCAATAGTGGGATGGCACTGTCTAAAGGACATTTACACAACTTAATTTCTTTTGAGTAGGTAGAGGTTCTTAGATACTTGCTCTTTCAAAACAAAAATACTTTTCGCACCTACACTTTTCTGACAAAAGTTTTCAAACAACACTTCATACACTCTTGAGGACTGATACAAGAGTTAAAACGACGTTTTCAAACAAACTTTTTCAAAACCCACAAACACAAGAAAAGCAAAAATCCTTTGAAAACATAGTGAGCAAGTACCTAAGAGCCCGTGGATAACCACAGATAGAAAGGGTGCTAACACCTTCCCTTTCTATAATCTACCTCCCGAACCGAGAAGCATCTCGAAAAGGAATTTTGCTGTGCTTTTGTCCTTTCCTTGTTGGAGAAAATAAAAGACGATGGCGACTCTTGCTTACCGTGACATTTCGCGAACCAGCATTTCAAAACAGTCAGTTCTATTTCCACCGATCACACACAAGATTAAGCCTTAAGTAGAAAAAGGCAAGTTTCCATTTTTGCTTAAGTATGCTTTATGTCAAACCAACAATCCTTGAGCATTGGTCCAAGATCTCTTGCAGCAAAATAAATCCACAAATCAGAGGGGCCAAGAGCAATGTATGCAAGCATAATTGACAGCCTATACAAGCCTGTAACTTCACTTCCACATTTTGAACTTCAAGTAGAGAAAACTTGCAAAACACAAGCAACCTCTCATATCTGTTAACACAAGCTTACAAGAACTTTGAAAACAAGTTCCATACATCCCAACAAGCCTAAAGCACGACTCTTTCACCCCAAAAACCTCCTCATACTCAGAACCACTGTTTTTCTACAAAACAGGGCAGGTTCTGCATTTTGCAAGCCATAACAAAATTCCATCGTGCGTTTTGTCCCAAGATAGTTCCAACACCTTCCAATCAACTCACCTGAACTATCCCAAGCCCCCATTGCAAGCTGTAACACCTCTAACACACTTTTCCATTTTCATTTAAAAGCTCTGCAGGTTGAGTTCTACAACACGATTCAAGTTGAGCTTCCTTGGACCTCAGGCAAGCTCAACAGAAGCTCAAACACCATTGAAGGTTGCTATATTGTCCAGCTCGAAGTCAACTGAAACAGGTATTTCATGGACTTCTATCTCCCTATCTAGGAATGGTTAGGCTTAGGTTTGTGAATGAAATATGCTGTACTCATAGCCCTGAAGCCATACATATGCTTAGTTTTCATTTACATTAATCGTGCTGAGAGAATTTCACTCATGAACTTTTTGAAAAAACTAGGTTAAAAATTAGGGCCAGAGAAATTCTCTCTGGTCTTTGAGAGTTAATCTAAGTTTTTTATATGGTTAGATTCGTTATTTGATTCTCTACAAGTTTTATGTTTTGAGTTTTGTCAAAAGATCAAAGAATCAGGAGATACAGGTTGAGGTAGCTAGCGCGCGTTTTTTCAAAATCTATTGGACAGAGGAAGAAGATGAAGTAGTTGGGCTGGGCCTGGCTACTTCCTACTTTTGGAACCCCCCATTTTCAGTTTCACACCCCCTAGCCCATTTTCTTATATTTTAATATTTTTGCATTTTTATTTTCTTTTCTGACTTTAATATTTTATTTTCAAATATAAAAAATGATCCAAAAAGATTTTTATAATTTTTTACATTTATTTGGTATTTATTTTTATTATTACTAGCATTAAAACATTGTATATGTCTTTATATTATTTTGTTTAAATTTAAAAATAATACAAATGATACTTTTATTTCTTATTTTTAATTTTTATTCACACTAAAATATTTTCTTGAATATATTTTATTTTTGTAAATATTTTATCTTGTTTTATACATATTTATTACACTTAGTATATTTAGTATATATATATATACTTATATATTTTTATCTTGTTAAATAATTAGGTCAAAAATACAAAAAATATTACATTTTCATTTGTATTAATATTTTGCACTAAAAATATCATTTTTACAATATACTTTTATTTTTTGTATAAGTTAATGTATTATTGTAAATAAATAATAAATAATGCTATTTATTTAAGAAAATTAGGGTTTTTGCCCTAAATGAAAAAATAATTAAACTTGACTTTTTCTTTATTTATTCTTACTTCACATATTAAAAACACTTTTTTTACATACATAAAAAATCATTTTTGTACATAATACATTTTATTTACATTTATTTATTGTATTTATTTCAATTATTGTACATTTGAATATTGTATCTTGTACATTCGATATGGTTGTAATAACTTAGAATTTATTTTCTCGTCAAATACTCCCAATTCAAATTTGTACCCCCCTCCCTATATCATGTTGTAATAGTGTAGCATTTAAATTCTCGCACATTTAAAAGCTTTCAATTATGCCATGCTTAGACCTAGGGTTTGTATGCAAATAAAATCAACAACTAGCTTGACCTAATCCAAGATAACATGCATGAAAAACAAACACAATGCACACTTGCACCCCTAGGGTTTCATCCACTTGTTGCCTTAAAAAATGGGCCATGGTTGCATGTTGAGTACTTTGGCAAAACAAAAACAAACAAAAAGATCATAGTCCCTCGATGACGCTATTTGAGTTTCCTAAACAAAATGATCAAGTCCCTCAAGAAAATTTCCAAAGATACTTGACACAATTGCTATCATGGTCTTACGATGACCCGCGTCTGTCCCGTTAACATCCTAACACAAGGTTGTTCACCAAATACAATGGTGAAACAACACTGTTAAAAGGGTTAAAAACATAAGAAAGATCTTTGAGTAAAAATAGGGTAGACAACTCTTAGTTACTTGATCAAGCTTGCAAAAACATCCTTGCTACTTTTCAAAACACACTCCACAACACAATTTCAAAACCCTACTTTCAAACATTGAAAACCTTTCAAAAGACAAAAACACCTTTGTATACATTCAAACAAGAATCATTACAAAGGTTTCCACAACGATGGCCTCTTTTCAAAACATTTTCCAAAATCACACACAAAGCACCATTTCAAACAATTGAAAAGCACCATTTCAAACAATAGAAATGCAAAGCAAGTGATCTAAGTAAGTAACTAAGAGCCCATGGATAACCATGGATAGAAAGGGTGCTAATACCTTCCCTTTCCATAATCTACTCCCCGAACCCAAGAAAACATCTCAAAGGTCTTTCCTGTGCTTTTTGACCTTTCCTTAGGATAAAATAAAAAGTCCGCGGCGACTCTTGCTAATCCAAAACATTTGTGAACACAAACGCAAAATCCTAAGTCAGTTCTCCCACCGTATCACAGAACTGGCGACTCTGCTGGAGAGATCTTTAAAAGTGGAGTAACCTTAGGGCTTAGATCACCCTTTGCATGATTATTGTTTGCTTTGATTGCTTTACATTTTGGTTCTCTTGTTTGGGCTTGAAATCCTCCACCCGGATTTAGGAAACATTCATAGATAGCAATACGTTGTGGAAACTGTGCGGGGTATACCGACACGGTTGAAGCAATAGCTATATTAGTGCGACATATTTGTGAGTACCAGTAGCCTTTGAGTCAATCAAAGAGAATACGGGGGCGCTGAGTGATGTCATTAAGCACTAATGAACTAGAACCTTACTTGACCATCTTGGCCTTTTCATTAGGGGTAGTGAGATGACCGGCTTTGGTGCAGTCCGAAGTTGGTAGATACTCGATACTACACTCATTGAGGGTTGTTTTCTTGGAATATTTTGGTCGCTAGTTAAGTGGCTAAACCAAAACGATGAACATAGAAAACAATCCAATGATATTGAGCTCCTTAGAACCCGGTTACTATTTATAGGACAGGTTTTGAGCCAACTAAACTCAAGAGGGTACTTATCTATGAAACCTCATGCAAGCCTTAAACAAGGGTTTTGTGTGACTTGCTTGTACATATGCTTGTGCATACATCATGAACATCATAAAGCATCATATGCATCCACTAACCATTTCAAGGGTTTAGATCTTCATCTTTGTTCTTGTTTTGTAGGTAATGGAATCTCTTCACAGGAAAACAATTCAAGTCAACCTTGTGAGGATCCCTCCTCAACTCAAGGAGCTTACATCCAGGATTCCAGAGAATTCTCTCTTCAGTGAAAGACATGTTAGACTCCTCAACTTAGTCAACACCAGCATTGAAGAAGACATGGTGAAAGTTCTCTTCCAGTTCTTTGACCCCCTACACCACTGTTTCACATTCCCTGATTACCAATTGGTGCCTACTTTGGAGGAATTTTCTCAACTCCTGAGAATTCCTATTCTTAATCAACTACCCTACAACGGTACGGAAAAAGAACCGAAACCTGAAGATGTTGCTCAAGCATTACACTTGCAACCATCTGACATCAAGGGGCATTGGGAAACCAAAAGTGGTGTTAAGGGTTTCTTGGCAAAGTTTTTGTTTGAGAAGGCACAAGACTGCTGGAATTTTCTTGATCTACAAGCCTTTGAAGAAATTGTGGCACTCCTTATCTATGGGTTGGTTTTGTTCCCAAATCCTGATCAACTTATAGATGTGAATGCCGTCAAGATTTTCATATCCAGGAATCCCATACCTACATTGCTTGGGGACATCCTACACTCATTTTACACACGAACAATGAGGAAAAGAGGTGTTCTCATGTGCTGTACTCCTCTCCTAGCAAGGTGGTTTATTTCTCACCTTCCACAATCAGTTTTGAAGAATGAGCAGGGTTTAAGGTGGTCACAACGATTGATGACCCTCACACATTCTGATGTACATTGGTATTCTCGGTCCAGAGAAAATGTCATCATCATTGATCGTTGTGGTGAATTCCCTAATGTCCCATTACTTGGCATTAGGGGAGGCATTACCTACAACCCCTGTCTAGCTTTGAGGAAATTTGGATATGCTCGGAGGGATGGCCCTCATGACATGCTGATTCCAGACCTAGTTTTTGACTTCGACAACGATGCACAAGGACTTCGACAAAGTTCATCAGAGCTTGGAGGATGCCTAACAAGGTGGATAGTAAGACACTGGGGCACAAAAATTCCATCCCCCTTGAGCCTTACCTCAAGTGGATACGAACCCGCTCCCAGAATCTTATGATGCCATATCCTCACATTCTCCCCTTGATCAAAGAGCTTGTTATGGAAGGAGAGGTTCCATACACGGTCCTACATCCTTACATGCCAACATCATGGGAAGAAATGCAAAAGAGTTGGATCCAACTCAAGGAAGAACAGGATACTTTTGAAGCCAACTTCTATGCCAGTGAGAAGAAGGTTTTAAAGCTCACCCGCCGACTTCACGAGGAGGAAACTCTCAACACCTACATCGCACCAAAGAGGATGCGCAATGTCTTTTTACATTAAGAATTTTGTAATATTTCTCACATGGGGCACTTATGTACTAACAATTTCTTCTTAATATGACGTGCGTTCTTTTTGTTTACAATAAATTTGAATTTTTGAACCCTTGAATGCATTACATGAATAACATACCATTCATCATATGCATAAACAGGTCTTCACTCCAGGTTTCCTTATCTTTCTGCTGTTTATTTCAGCAAGATGGATTTGGAGCAAACGGTAAAGGATCTGTGGGCACAAAATTTGCAATTTCAGCAACTCCTCATGACCTTGGTAAAGGGTCAAGAGGATCTCAAAGTTCTGCTAGAGAAGAATAAAGAGAAGAAAAAGAAAAAGAGACCGTGGGTAGCCACTTTCGGAAGAAGGTTTGAGGGCGATGCTAGAAGGACTCTTGAGTTTCCTTCAACGTCTGACGAAGGGATTGGCAAGGGGAAAGGAGTTACTGTACCTTCTGAGTCTGAGGTAGAAGAGGAGGAAGAAGAAGAAGACGAAGACTATTCAGAACAATAGTATCCACCAGCAGATGACAAGTATAAGAATCTTGAAGACAAATTGGCAGCTATGGAGTTGCAGAGGATGCCCGGATTAGATTTTGAGGAACTGGGGTTGGTAGCTGGGATTGTAATCCCTCCCAAGTTCAAGGTGCCAACATTTGCCAAGTACGATGGTCTGTCTTTCCCTAAGATGCACTTGAGGTCGTATGTTAGAAAGATCCAACCTCATTCATCCGATAAAGACCTCTGGGTGCACTTTTTCCAAAACAGCTTGTCTGGCACTCAATTATATTGGTTTTATCAGCTCGAGAGATAAGAGGTCCACAAATGGGAAGACTTAGAAATTGCTTTCTATCGTCAGTATCAGTACAATGCTGATTTGGCGCCCACTCGTACCCAGTTACAAAGTATGGGGATGACTTCAAATGAAGGGTTTAAGGAGTACGCCCAGAAGTGGCGTGACCTGGCTGGAAGGGTGCAGCCACCTCTATCAGATAGGGAATTAGTTGACATGTTTCTGGGGACCCTGTCTGGCCCCTTCTTCAACCATCTAATCAAGAGCTCTTCTGCGGGATTTACTGAACTTATTTTGACCGGCAAAAGGGTGGAGGCCGGTATTAAAAGTGGAAAGATTCAAAAGGATGCCTCCGCATCCACAGCTGTTAAAAAACCTTTTCCAGCCAAGAAAGAAGCATCTTCTGTGTATTCTCAGAAGGGATTGGGAAGAACTGAGCGCCGACCGACTGTAGGGGCCGTGATGATTCAAAATTCTTCAAATGATCAACCTCGTAACAATCAATCGAGACCTAATCAGCAACGGGTAGAACGGCCACAACGGCAGTTTACCCGCATCAACATGAAGCCCGCTCAGGTTCTTCCCCATTTGTTGAAGCTAAATCTGACTAGCTTAAAGGAGGCGCCAAAAAACCCTAACACCTCCTCTCCATACTATACTCCAACGCCAAGTGTGCTTACCATTCCAACAGTGCGGGGCACGATACCAATAATTGCTGGGCACTTAAGAACAAAATTCAGGACTTAATTGATGCCAAAGAGGTTAAATTTGATGCTCCTGAGAAGCCTAATGTTATATCTGCTCCGATGCCCAAGCACGACCACAATGTGCATGCCATTTTGGAAAACCTCCATGTTACTGATGTTGCCAATCTGTTGACTACTTTGATTGCGATTAAAGAAAATTTGTTGAGAGCCGGGATCTTTCCTGGTTGTGGTAAAGACTGTTATTTTTGTTTGAACATTCAAGGTGACTGTCCAATGTTGAAGTCAGGTGTCCAATGCCTGATGGATACTCAAGAAATACTTTTCCAGAAAACCCCTGTTAACACTTTCAATCCGATTACTCCTGATACTTGTGATACTTCAACCAACGATATTATCATCATAACCATTTCCGACAATCCTCCCAAGGCTTGCAAAAGGCCTGTCAGGATTACACCCAACTCTAAATGTGTACCTTTAAAGATCACCATACCGGGACCTGTCCCGTACCAATCAAGCAAAATGATACCGTGGAACTATGGGGGAGAAATCTTCTACCACGGCATCAAACAAATCAAAACAGTCCAAGAGATTTCTGAAGAAGACCCTGATATAGGGAACATCGCGGGTACAAGCAAGATAACCCGCAGTGGCCGGATCTTTTCTACGGAGATTGCTCCCCCCGAGCAGTTTTCGGACCCTTAAAAGCTTCTGCACCTGTTGGGTCCTCTGTGCAAGGCCCAGTGATTGAAGAGTTAAACACTCCTGAAGAAAGACCATCTGCTGATAATACCGATAAGGGTAAGGGGATACTGGAAATGCCTGTCAGGACGAAGGCTCATGCTGTGGTTATCCCCGAAACCACTCAAAAGGAAATGGATGAAATCCTAAAAATAATCAGAAAAAGTGATTACGATGTTGTAGAACAACTGGGGCAGACCCCTTCTAAAATTTCAATGTTAGCCCTCCTGCTCTGTTCAGAGGCCCATGCTAAGGCCCTGATTAAATTCTTGAAGACAACACATGTACCCCAAGAGACCTCGGCTGACCAATTTCAGGATTGTGTGGCCAGTCTTACTGCTGAAAATGGCCTGGGCTTTTCCGACACTAACTTAACTCCCAAAGGAAGGAAGCACAATGATGCGTTACATGTTTCAGTTGAATGCCGAGGAACCACTCTCGCTCATGTCTTGGTTGATACTGGTTCTTCCCTGAATGTGCTGCCAAAGAAGGCCTTAGACCGTTTTGGATTACGAAGGTTTGACCCTCAAACCTAGTAACATCGTCGTCAGAGCTTTCGATGGTTCCAAAAGAATGGTGCATGGAGAGGTTGATATTCCTATCAAGGTAGGAACCGAAGTTTTCAACTCCACCTTCTACGTAATGGACATCCGTCCGTCATACTCATGTTTTATGGGAAGACCGTGGATCCATTATGCCGGGGCAGTTACCTCCTCTTTACATCAAATGCTGAAATATCCTGTTAAGGGTAAAATCATAACTGTGCACGGCGAGGAAGAGTACATGATTAGTCATCTCAATTCCTTTCGATATGTGGAGTTAGATGATGAGTTCATCGAAACACCTTTTCAACATTTTGAGGAAGTTTCTCTCGAGGTAGCAGTTGCGAAGACAGTGGTTGAGGTACCTATCATTCCCAAGCATGTGGCTAGGATGGCATCTCTCAAGGATGCAGAGGCCGTGATTAAGGAGGGGAAGAGCACAGTATGGGGACAATTGCCTGACTTTCCCCATAAGACGGACAAGTTTGGTTTAGGTTTTACTGCTGCAGGACAAAAGGCTATGCGTCGCTCTAAGGTCGGAGGACCACCCGTCAAGATCTCACACCACAGAATCAATGTTGTAGAAGATGAAGATGAGGAGAGACATTTTAAAGATTGGATCTTTCCGACTGTCGAAGGGGGTTTGAGCAATTGGGAAGCAAAGGATTTTGTTCCTATCACCTTTATCAACCAGTAATTTTATCTTTGAACAATTTCCCATTTTTATGGCTTGTAATAACTAAAACAATTCGTACACTATTTTCACCTCATGCCTTGCTCGGGGCATGTAGGTCCATTTGTGTGGGCTTGATTTTCTTCATAATCATATGCCATGTTTTAATGAATCATTGGACATTTTTCATCTATAAATTGCTATGCTCATTTTCTTTCCTTTTGCATTTTTGTTTGTTTAAGGATGGCTATCCCTTACACACACCCACACTCACAAATGCAGGTACCCATCCACTCCGGATTCCATGGGTGACTATTTTGCTTTAGCCTTCGATAACTCTGAAGGTTTGGTCAATCATGATGAGTACGAAGTTGACGAAGATTGTGAAGTACCAGGAGAGTTAGCCAGACTTCTACAACAAGAAGAGAGGGCCATTCTGCCTCATGAAGAGTTGCTAGAAACCATCAACTTGGGGACAGAGGAAGACAGGAAGGAAGTAAAAGTGGGTGCCAACCTGGAACCAGGTGTCAAGGAGCGCTTAGTGCAGTTGTTGAACGAATACCTTGAAATCTTCACTTGGTCTTATAAAGACATGCCAGGGCTAGACACCGATATCGTGGTTCACCGTCTCCCTACAAGAGAAGACTGTCCACCGATCAAACAAAAGGTCCGCCGGATGAGGCCTGACATGTCTGAGAAAATCAAGGCCGAAGTAATGAAGCAATTCAACGCTGGATTTCTGGCTGTTACAACCTATCCACAATGGGTTGCTAACATTGTGCCCGTATCTAAAAAAGACGGCAAGGTCATAATGTGTGTAGATTATCAGGATTTGAACAGGGCTAGCCCTAAAGACGACTTTCCGCTGCCACATATCGACATCTTGGTTGACAACACAGCTCAACACAAGGTTTTTTCTTTCATGGACGGATTCTCGGGATATAACCAAATCAAAATGGCCCCCGAGGACATGGAGAAAACAACCTCTGTTACACAATGGGGTACCTTCTGCTACAAAGTGATGTCGTTCGGACTGAAGAACGCAGGGGAAACCTATCAACGCACCATGGTAGCTTTATTTCATGATATGATACATCATGAGATCGAAGTTTACATAGACGACATGATAGCTATCGATCACAGACAGAATAAGAGCACCTTGAACATTTGCAGAAGCTGTTTGCCAAGTTGAAAGAGTATAAACTCCGACTGAATCCAAGCAAGTGCACTTTTGGAGTTAGGTCTGGTAAACTCTTGGGGTTTATTGTCAGCAACAAGGGCATTAAGGTTGATCCAGCTAAAGTAAAAGCTATACAAGAAATGCCTGCTCCCCGCACTGAAAAGGAGGTTAGAGGATTCTTGGGACACTTGAACTATATCGCCAGGTTCATCTCTCACCTAACGTCTACCTGTGAGCCAATTTTCAAACTGTTGAAGAAAGATCAGGTAGTTGAATGGAACAATGATTGTCAAGTTGCTTTTGATAAGATCAAGGAGTACTTACTAGAACCTCCTATTCTAATGCCACCCGTCGAAGGACGACCGTTGATCATGTATCTGACTGTTTTGGATAACTCAATGGGGTGCGTATTGGGCCAACATGATGAGTCTGGCCGAAAAGAGCATGCCATTTATTACCTTAGCAAAAAGTTTACCAACTGTGAGACTCGCTACTCATTGCTCGAGAAAACTTGTTGCACTTTGGTATGGGCTGCTCGCCGGCTAAGGCAATATATGTTGACTCATACCACTTTGCTGATTTCCAAGATGGATCCGATCAAGTATATCTTCGAGAAGCCTGCTTTATCTGGAAGAATTGCTAGATGGCAAATGATCCTGACAGAATATGACATTCAGTATACTACCCAAAAAGCTATAAAGGGGAGTGTACTAGCTGACCATCTAGCTCATCAAGCCGTCGAAGATTACCAGTCTATGAGATTCGACTTCCCTGACGAGGACATCATGACTTTGGACAACATCGAAGGTAACGGACAATATGACGGACCTGAACAAGGATCCCGGTGGACCCTGTACTTTGATGGTGCTTCAAATGCACTTGGAAACGGTATCGGTGTGGTACTCATTTCTCTAGAGGGTTGCCATACACCCTTCACTGCCCGACTTTGTTTCAGCTGTACCAAAAACATGGCCGAATATGAAGCTTACATCTTTGGTCTCAAGGATGCTATAGACTTGGGAATCAAATCTTTGGTTGTATTTGGGGACTCGGCTTTGGTTATCAGTCAAGTCAAAGGAGAGTGGGACACAAAACATCCTAATCTTATCCCGTACAAAGAACATGTACTGACTTTGTTGCCTCATTTCGAGCAGATCACTTTCGAGCATTTCCCGCGAGAAGAAAATTAGCTAGCAGATGTTCTGGCTACAATGTCTTTCATGTTTAAACTCAACTGGGATAATGAGGCTCCCCAAATCACCATCGAGCGAATGGACTAACCTGCACACTGTCATGAGATTAATACCGAAGAAGTAGTGGAACAACCCTGGTTTCATGAAATCAAAAGGTATCTCCAGACTAGAGAATACCCCGAAGGAGCTTCCGTCAATGACAAAAAGTTCTTAAGGAGATTTGCTGCCACGTTCTTCTTAAGCAATGGCATCCTTTATAAACGCAGCCATGATTGTGTTCTACTTCGTTGTGTGGATAAAGCTGAAGCAGAGTTGATCATGATTGAGATACACTGTGGCACATTTGGCACCCATTTGAGCAGACATACGATGGCTAAGAAGATTCTAAGGGCAAGCTACTACTGGTCTACCGTGGAAGCTGATTGTCACCAACATTCCCGTACTTGCCACAAATGCCAAGTCTACGCCGACAAAGTACATATTCCTCCTATTCCTCTCAACGTTCTGACAGCTCCTTGACCATTCGCAATGTGGGGCATTGACATGATTGGAGAGATCAAGCCCACGGTGTCCAATGGACATCGCTTCATCCTGGTGGCTATTGATTACTTCACCAAATGGGTTGAAGCAGCTTCCTATGCCTCAGTTACAAAGAATGTGGTTGTCCGCTTCATCAAGCAGAACCTCATATGTCGGTATGGTGTTCCCGATAGGATCATCACAGACAACGGTACCAATATGAACAATACTATGATCACCGCTCTATGCGAACAGTTCAAGATTTATCATCACAATTCATCTCCCTATCGGCCGAAGATGAACGGTGCTGTTGAAGCTGCGAACAAAAATATCAAGAAGATCATTCAAAAGATGACAGTCACCTACAAGGACTGGCATGAGATGTTACCGTTTGATCTGCATGGATATCGTACCACGGCACGCACTTCAACTGGGGCAACGCAATTTTCTTTGGTGTATGGCATGAAGGCTGTCCTACCCATGGAAGTTCAGATTCCTTCCTTAAGGATTATGAAGGATGCTGGTTTAAGTGAAGACGATTAGATTCAGACCCGGCTTGATCAACTTAATTTGATCGATGAAAAGCGACTTACTGCTGTTTGTCACGGTTAGACATATCAAAAACGGATGATCAAGGCTTTCAACAAAAAAGTTAGACATCAAGTATATCAAGTCGGAGATCTTGTAATCAAGCGGATCATCTTACCGCAAAGTGATCCCAGGGGAAAATGGACTCCTACTTACGAAGGACCATTTGTGATCAAGAGCATCTTTTCTGGTGGGGCAATGATTTTGACCACCATGGACGACGAAGATTTGCCACACCCTGCGAACACAGACATAGTCAAAAGATACTATGCATAAATAACCCGACAAGTTGAACACCCGAAAGGGCGACTTGGGCAAAAATGGGCATCCCGGTGAACCGAAAACCCGAAAGGGCGGTTCAGGCAAAAATTAGGGATAAAACAAAAAAATTTGTACACCCGGAAAGTTGAAAACCCGAAAGGGCGACTTAGGCAAAAAAGGGTTTCCCGGTGGATCGAAAACCCGAAAGGGCGATTCAGGCAAAAGTTAGGGAATTAAAGCGTATGACTGTGTCTCGTCGGATCACTTTAAAGAACAATCTCTTCATCAACAAGCTCCGAGCTTCTGATCGACCTAGTCATCGGCGGGCGAAGCAGTGAATGGACAAGATATTCAGAGTCGTGAAGGCTATAGCAGAATGGGAATCCCATGGAATTGTTACACATAGCCATCTTTCTTTTGTATTTAAATTTTTCTCAATTTTTACGACAACATTCTCTTACTAGGATGTATGTCTCCTTTGTATAAAGATACTCACAAAAGTTAAATACAAATATACTTCGAAGTGAAGAAATTTGCTTGCCTTTCTTTTCTTTTTACACTTATGTTTTATTTGAAAACGTCCAATGTTTTGTTAAATATGCATATGCATTTGAACATAATCACTGCTTACAAATAAAAAGAAATTGAAAATAGATAATTACTGATAGGTTGAAGGTGTAGGAAGATATCTTTATGCCATTTCAGAAGAAATCCCCTACGATACATCATTCAGATCCTAAACAAAGCTAAAAATTGGAATATATTTCCCCAACGGGGTTAAGCTTCAAGATCCTCGACAGAGCCACTGCTTTCTAAAGCTTGATTCCCCAGCTAAGCTGAATTTCAAAATTCCCATCAGAGTCAAGTTTCAAGATCCCCAGTGGAGTCCAAAAACCCTGAAAATCCTATCCCCAGCGGAGCCAGAATAGTGAGCATTTCCCCACAGATTTATTTCCCAGCAGATTGAAGATTCTCAGTCTCATTTCTCCAGAAGAAGTCTCCCAGGTTTTAACTCCACAATAGAGATTTTTCAGAGTTTCCCTTATTCCCCAAGCAGTCAGCAAGGTTTTTCTCATCTTCAAATCCTCAGCATCGGTCAAGGATTTATTTTCCCCGGCAGCGGTCAAAGATTTCGTTATCTCCAGCTATCCGGATTTTATCTTCCTCAACAAGACGACTACTCAGCTTACATGCATAACCATTGCATTCATATATCATAAACATTGATGAAATACAGTTCATTGCATCATACATATCATGCAACATAACTTTGTGTTTTAGCTAACATTTTATCCTTTTTAGGATAATATTAAAAGACTATCATTAACAATTATTCAGATACAGTATGGATACACCCCAGATACGGCGGTCATTCTATTACTCATTCAGAATTTCAAGTCAAATACAATACAGATACACCCCAAACACGACGGTCATTCTACTACTCATTCAGACTTCAGCAATCCGATACAGACTAGATACGCTCTAGACGCGGCGACCATTCTATCTCTCATTCAGATTCAACTATCAACTTCAAGTTCGAATACGCTCCAAACACAAATGCCATTCTGGCCTTTACACCAGCAGTTTGATTCTCCCCAGTGCAGTCGCCACGGAAGTCATTATGTCACTTATTCAGATCCCAGTTACGGTTCCAGATACACTCTAGACACGTAAGTCATTCTGCTACTCATACAGATCTCAACTCCAGTTACAGTCTCAGATACACTCTAGACACGGAAGTCATTCTACTACTCATACAGATCTCAACTTCAGATACAATACAGATACACTCTAGACACGATAGTCATTCTGGTATTCATTCAACATTCAAATACAATTACAACTCAGATACGCGCCAGACACTGACGCCATTCTCTTGCTCATACAAACTCAATCTCCAAATACAGTTCAAATGCATTCCAGACACGGATACCATTTTGATGCTTACTCTTCTAATCTACAACATTACAGTTCAACAAATACTCTTAGATGGCATCTTTAAGCCCATCTCCAGCAAGATTCTACCATCTCCAAATGGCATCATTAATCCCATTCCCTCAACAATATTTTGGCGAGTGCAAATTTACGGGCACTCTAGTGTCCAATCTTCTTTTACCTTCGAGTCGCGAAAGGCAAAACTTGCCAATCTAACTCTTCAGGTTCAAGAAGATTGAACATGGGAAACTGTTGTACCCCAAATTTTCCCTCTCCTTTTATCAACATTTCTCATCACAAATCCCTTGGAACTCAAGATCAAGCTAGGGTTTGCTCAGCTAAAGACACCTCCTTGCACTGTTGACCTAAATTAGGGTTTGAGTTTGCACAGGGATATTTTGACCCACAATGCCCAAAGTGACTTTCATACTTCATGTTGGATTCACAAGTTTGCCCATACCAAGTTTCAAGCCTTGATTCAAATCTTTACCCAGTCAATTGGACAGTTGACCTTGAAATCAGCTGTATTGGGGAAAAAGTCAACTCTGGCCAATTGACAGTCAAACCTCATGAAATTTGACCCACATCAACATTATGAACTCATATGAACCATTTGATCAAGTTTGGATCACAATTCCACAAGTAATTTGATCAGATCACCAAAAGGGCAAAATGGTCATTTTTAGGGTTTTGACTGCACAAAGGCAATTTTTGACTGTTTGACCTAACCAATGGAAATCAAGCCCACATATGGACTCAAGGACTCAATGAAATTGTCTTGACCCATTCAACAAGTTCAAAAGATCTCAAATGCATAGGATTGACAGATGAATTTTTCAGTCAACTCATCAAAATTTGACTGTATACTGAAAAGTCAAACTTTGACTTTTTGGTCAAAATCAAGTGACAAGAGTTATTTTTCATCAAGACATGTCAAATTATGAAACTTGTTCATCAAGAAATCCAAAAATGCAAATTAGGGTTTAAAATGGAAAAATTTCATAACTTAGAATTTTTCTAAGTTATGAAATTTTCTTATTTTTTCCTAACTTTGTCCCATTTTTTTCACCAAGATAAAAATGGATTCAAACAAAACTTGTAACATGAAAGTTGTAGTCCATCACAAAGTCTACAACTTTTATTCACAAAGTTTTCTCAAAAGAAGCTTGTATCTCAAGTTATGATTTTTGGAACAAGGGTACCTAAAACTTTTAACTTAGAGAAAATTTGCCCTAATCTAGGCAGGATTTTGACCCATCTTCTTGGCCATTTTTCACATAGTTCCACTTGGAGTTTCAAGTTGCATTACAAAGATGGATTGTAGTACAGGTTCCAAGATTTCCAAATTGTCCAAGAAATCCTCAAACACCCTTGTGGTTAGAGAGAATCGAATTCTTGAAGTTGGCAAAAACTCACTTTTGTCCATGGCCAATACATGCTCATAACAACTTGCAATTCTGATCTAGCTAGCTTGGTTCAACATTACAGGCCTCAAAACCAATTTTCACTCCATAATTTAATGCCAATCCATCAGTATAAGCCTTTGTTTTGTTCATTTGGTCATTATACACAAGATTAAGCCTTAAGTAGAAAAAGGCAAGTTTCCATTTTTGCTTAAGTATGCTTTATGTCAAACCAACAATCCTTGAGCATTAGTCCAAGATATCTTGCAGCAAAACAAATCCAAAAATCAGAGGGTCCAAGAGCAATGTATGTAAGCATATTTGACAGCCTATACAAGCCTGTAACTTCACTTCCACATTTTGAACTTCAAGTAGAGAAAACTTGTAAAACACAAGCAACCTCTCATATCTGTTAACACAATCTTACAAGAACTTTGTAAACAAGTTCTATACATCCCAACAAGCCTAAAGCACGACTCTTTCACCCCCAAAATCTCCTCATACTCAGAACCAATGTTTTTCTGCAAAACAGGGCAGGTTCTGCATTTTGCAAGCCATAACAAAATTCCATCGTGCATTTTGTCCCAAGATAGTTCCAACACTTTCCAATCAACTCACCTGAACTATCCCAAGCCCCCATTGCAAGCTGTAACACCTCTAACACACTTTGCCATTTTCATTTCAAAGCTCTGCAGGTTGTGTTCTACAGCACGATTCAAGTTGTTTCAAAGAAAGCCAAGCATTGGAGAAGCTTCCTTGGACCTCAGGCAAGCTCAACAGAAGCTCAAACACCATTGAAGGTTGCTACATTGTCCAGCTCGAAGTCAACTGAAACAGGTATTTCATGGACTTCTATCTCCCTATCTAGGAATGGTTAGGCTTAGGTTTGTGAATGAAATATGTTGTACTCATAGCCCTGAAGCCATACATATGCTTAGTTTTCATTTACATTAATCGTGCTGAGAGAATTTCACTCATGAACTTTCTGAAAAAACTAGATTAAAAATTAGGGCCAGAGAAATTCTCTCTGGTCTTTGAGAGTTAATCCAAGTTTTTTATATGGTTAGATTCGTTATTTGATTCTCTACAAGTTTTATGTTTTGAGTTTTGTCAAAAGATCAAAGAATCAGGAGATATAGGTTGAGGTAGTTAGCGCACGTTTTTTCAAAATCTATTGGATAGAGGAAGAAGATGAAGTAGCTGGGCTGGGCCTGGCTACTTCCTACTTTTGGCACCCCCCATTTTCAGTTTCACACCCCCTGACCCATTTTCTTATATTTTAATAATTTTGAATTTTTATTTTCTTTTCTGACTTTAATATTTTATTTTCAAATATAAAAAATGATCCAAAAAGATTTTTATAATTTTTTACATTTATTTGGTATTTATTTTTATTATTACTAGCATTAAAATATTGTACATGTCTTTATATTATTTTGTTTAAATTTAAAAATAATACAAATGATACTTTTATTTCTTATTTTTAATTTTTATTCACACTAAAATATTTTCTTGAATATATTTTATTTTTGTAAATATTTTATCTTGTTTTATACATATTTATTACACTTAGTATATTTAATATATATATATATATATATATATATATATATATATATATATATATATATATATATATATATATATATATATATATATATATATATATATATATATATATATATATATATATATATATATATTTATTGTATTTATTTCAATTATTGTACATTTGAATATTGTATCTTGTACATTCGATATGGTTGTAATAACTTAGAATTTATTTTCTCGTCAAATACTCCCAATTCAAATTTGTACCCCCCTCCCTATATCATGTTGTAATAGTGTAGCATTTAAATTCTCGCACATTTAAAAGCTTTCAATTATGCCATGCTTAGACCTAGGGTTTGTATGCAAATAAAATCAACAACTAGCTTGACCTAATCCAAGATAACATGCATGAAAAACAAACACAATGCACACTTGCACCCCTAGGGTTTCATCCACTTGTTGCCTTCAAAAATGGGCCATGGTTGCATGTTGAGTACTTTGGAAAAACAAAAACAAACAAAAAGATCATAGTCCCTCGATGACGCTATTTGAGTTTCCTAAACAAAATGATCAAGTCCCTCAAGAAAATTGCCAAAGATACTTGACACAATTGCTATCATGGTCTATACGATGACCCGCGCCTGTCCCGTTAACATCCTAACACAAGGTTGTTCACCAAATACAATGGTGAAACAACACTGTTAAAAGGGTTAAAAACATAAGAAAGATCTTTGAGTAAAAATAGGGTAGACAACTCTTAGTTACTTGATCAAGCTTGCAAAAACATCCTTGCTACTTTTCAAAACACACTCCACAACACAATTTCAAAACCCTACTTTCAAACATTGAAAACCTTTCAAAAGACAAAAACACCTTTGTATACATTCAAATAAGAATCATTACAAAGGTTGCCACAATGATGGCCTCTTTTCAAAACATTTTCCAAAATCACACACAAAGCACCATTTTAAACAATTGAAAAGCACCATTTCAAACAATAGAAATGCAAAGCAAGTGATCTAAGCAAGTAACTAAGAGCCCATGGATAACCATGGATAGAAAGGGTGCTAATACCTTCCCTTTCCATAATCTACTCCCCGAACCCAAGAAAACATCTCAAAGGTCTTTCCTGTGCTTTTTGACCTTTCCTTAGGATAAAATAAAAAGTCGGTGGCGACTCTTACTAATCCGAAACATTTGCGAACACAAAGGCAAAATCCCAAGTCAGTTCTCCCACCATATCACATCGACCAATGTGAACTCAAGACAAAATATGGGGGATCTATTATGGATCCATTTTCCATTTGACCACTCGATAACAAGAGCAAGCACACTCCAAAGCATCAGCGTACAACACGAGTTAAGGATGACATGGACTAGAATGTATAGGGGTCGATTGTGAACCCTCTCTGCGTGCCTCCTTTTGAGGACTTCCATGGGGGATGGGTAATATATGCGAGCACAAATGTAAACACACCGGCGGAATACCTACTTCAAAGGTAGGATTTTAAACAAACACAAACAACAAACAAGTCACATATGCGGAATTGCCTTAAATAAGTCTTTAAATAAATCAGAGGGATTCCGGACATGATCAACAACGGAGATCCCCGTCATACATCTCTATTCCTACTCCTCATGGCGAGGAAAGCGGTAAAATCCCTACTTCTCAGGATCTCTAGAAAGCAACAAAATGCAGAGATAAAATAGAAGGGAAATATACCAAACAAATATCAATCCGTAGAAATAAGCAAATAGAAAATAAACCCGGAAAACTTCACGAACTGCTAGCACCAATAAAGAAAATACCATCAGCATATGCGTCAAAGGATCATCAATCAAAATCAGAATGTGTAGCGGACACATCTGAGTACCAAAATATATCTGCACTGGATATCAATCCATACACAAGTATAATAACACGGTGTATAACAAATATGAGCACATGGCACAAAATATGTATCAGACATTCCCGTACCATCCATAAAGTACCTGCACGAATTACAACCCATACAAGATACAAAATAATAATCACACGATGTAATGTGTAGCGGACACATCTGTGTGATGCCAAAGTACCTGCATAAAATATGATTTATGCAAGAATGTTATCATTTGCATATCATACGCAACTTTCACTAACAAGTGATCGCATAAAGTTTCTTTCAACCGATAATCAAGTGTTAATTAAAGGTTGAAAGCTTAACAATGTACCTTGAAAATCATTCACAAAAGGAGTTAGAATTAACCAGACAATATAACCAAACATGCAATAAAATAAAGCAAAAATTGATGTTTCTATCTGGGTAACCCGTTACCCAAAGTTTGAAATTTTGGAAATCAGCTACTCACTTGGGGTAATCAGTTACCATAACTGGGTAACCGGTTACCAAAACTTTGAAGATTTTGGTCATTTTGCTTCTGACTTGGGGTGACCGGTTACCATAACTGGGTAACTGGGTAACTAGTTACCACGTGATAGTCTTGAACTTTTTTTTAGGAATGGATGGTAACCGGTTACCATATTTGGGTAACCCGTTACCCAGAACAGTTTTAACAGATTTTTGATATTTGGCTCATGGATTAGGCATTTGATCAAACACAAAATATCCACACATCCAATACATGATTTAGTATTATTCAAGGTCTAGATTCAAATTACACAAGATTGATTAAGATCAACAATTAAACTTCATGCAACATCGTCAATTTTTTATCAATTAAGCACTTTCATGTAAATCAACTTGATCCAATAAGCACTTAATTCAACTATCTAATTATGGATTTAAATATGATTATCAAATTGATTCACAATTCTAGGCTTACATCTATATTCTCAATTCAAAATTCAACCTAAATCCAAATCATGCTTGATCAAAAAAGTGCTTCTCAAATAATCACTTATTTAAAAGTGCTTAATTCAAGAAAACTCACTGATAGAAATGATGAGGAGGCTTAGGTATTGAGATTGCAATGAACGGATCAACAATCATAGAAGAATTGCTGTTGATCTTGACTTTCGGATCTTGATGCAATTGTTGTTGTGTTCTTGATGAAAAAGGTGTAGAACCTTGATTTGATCTTTGAGAGACTTAAAAGAAAAGAAGTTTAGTGTTTATGAGGTTTTTTGTGAATTATCAACCTCTTTTATTTTGAAACTTCAGATTTCAAGATTATATACATGGGCCAATTGGGTCTTAGATGAAAAATTCAATTGGGCCTCCATTTGACAGTATAAGCTTGATACGTACAAAAAGTGCTACGTCATCATCTGTACAAAATCTAGAACCGAATCCAAAATGAAAAATGAAGATCATCAAATTTGTGACGCATTTCAGAAAGAACAGGCTCAATCGGATAAACAAAGGAGTTATGAATTTTTTAAGTTTCACGGGCACTGTGTCAGGCAAAATAATTTCCTGTGTAGTATTTCTATCGCGTTGCACGTGGAACGGACCAAAAACAGAAGCCTTCGATTCACCTTTTGATTTTTGCATCTGAAGAGAAACCGTAGTAGACAAAATTTGTGAACCAACGCTTCGGGCTCAGCTCAATATGATAAAAATCTAACGATATATGAATTTTACCGTATCAAACATTAATACAAATGAATTTCGGTTCAATAACATGTCTTTAGAAACTCAAAATTCACGAGTCCTTCCTTAGTGAATCAACTTTTGACTTCCAAAGACGAAATTAAGATTACATCGAGATGGAATTTCGATAATAAAAACCATGCGCATACGACATTCCAGCTAGGAGTTATGAATTTTCTAATACACACGAAACAACGATTCAACACACTTTTCTTTGTATTTTTCACTGTATAACTTCCAAGAGAATTGCATATTCAAAGACCTTTCTTCAAAGATTAGCTTTTGGTCCAAACACGAAAGTTTGAGAGGTCATCCAGACAGTTTCAAAACTTCAAAAATCACCCAAAACACAATTCCCAAACAGGAAATACAAATTTTAAAACTCAGATCATTTGAAATATTATTTCCAATTCGCACTGCTTTAATTTTACCGAAAACACCCAAATCTTTCACAACTCAACATGCTTTGGAAAATATGTGAGCTTTGTTGCATTGATGAAATGCGTTGATCCCATGAGTATGGATCTAATGATATGCATGCATGTATATACCAACAAGAATATAAGACAATTAGAGTTGAAAAATGAAGAGGGCAAATTTTAGGGTACAACAACTGCCCCTATTCAATCTTCTTTAACCAGGGAGTGAGATTGGCGGATGCCTTTTAAACAACCGAGGTGGAAGAGGATTGGATACTTATTAGAACCATAAAATTTGCACTATGATACCAGTCGGGTTAGTATAAAACTTTGGTTTTTTTTAGAAAATATATGCCAGGTTAAGATTAGACATACGAGGCAATGATCGGGTATTCAAGAAAGAGGCCAATTACATCAGGCTCTAACAGAGATATCAGATACGAAAGAGACCTAACAACAGGAACTCGATCAAATAAATATGAAATGGAATAGATTTGTCAAAGTGATCTGACCAAAAATATCAAAGATGGAAGAGATCTATCAAATCGATCTTAATCGGATATCAAAGATGGAAGAAATCTGTCAAATCATTCTCAATCGAATATCGAAGATGGAAGAAATCTATCAAATTGATCTCAACCGGATATCAAAGATGGAAGAAATCTTTCAAATCAATCTCAACCGAATATTCAGGATGGAAGAAATCTATCAAATCGATCTCAACCGGATATCAAAGATGGAAGAAATCTGTCGAATCGATCTCAACCGGATATCGAAGATGGAAGAAATCTATCAAATTGATACCAAACGAATATCAAACATGGAAGAAATTTTTTGAATCGATCTCAACCGGATATCGAAGATGGAATAAATCTGTCAAATTAATCTCAAATGAATATAAAAGATGGAAGAAATTTGTCAAATCAATCTCAACCAGATATCTAGGATGGAAGAAATCTATTAAATCGATCTCAACCAGATATCAAAGATGGAAGAAATATGTCAAATTGGTCTCAACCAGATATCAAAGATGGAAGAAATCTATCAAATCGATCTCAACCAGATATTAAAAATGGAAGAAATATGTCAAATCAACCTCAACTGGATATTAAAGATGGAAGAAATTTATCAAATCGATCTTAACCGGATATCAAAGATGGAAGAAATTTGTCAAATTGATCTCAACCGGATATCAAAGATGGAAGAAATCTGTCAAATTAATCTCAAACGGATTTCAAAGATGGAAGAAATCTGTCAAATCGATCTCAACCGAATATCAAAGATGGAAGAAATATGTCAAATTAATCTCAACTGGATATCAAAGATGGAAGAAATCTATCAAAATCGACCTCAACCGAATATCAAAGATTGAAGAAATCTGTCAAATTGATCTCAACCGGATATCAAAGATGGAAGAAATCTGTCAAATTGATCTCAACCGAATAACAAAGATGGAAGAAATCTATAAAATTAATCTCAACCAGATATCAAACAAGGAATACTAATCGCAGATAGACTCCTGGAGAAAGAACATCGATTAAAGGCGAGTTGGGGATAAAATATACGTGTCTAGTCAGAGTTAAACACATATAAGAAAGAGACTGACCGAAGTAGACTCTCAAGAAAGGATGCCGAAGGTAGGCTTTTGGAGAGAGAATGTTGACCAAAGGCGGACTTTCTGGGGATACCACATGAACGATTCCGTTGGGGAATCTGGATGAGAATTTTGATTAAAGCAAATTCACAAAGAACGCCAAACCAAAAGCGAGCTTCACAGGAGAAATAAATCAGTTGAGGGTTACTATGACAAGGATTTCTAACACATGTTGGACTTTTAAGAGGTTGCAAGTATGCAAGAATTACGATATCCCTCAAACCAAAGGCAAAGTATTAATTCTCCAAGAGTAGAAATTGTCTGAATTACCACACACAAAATATGGATACCTAATGTCTTGAGACATAAGAATGGTTATACACCGACTCTTACTTGGACTCTTACGATGAATAAAATCACGGGTAAAATAACCAAGGGCTTGCAAGGGAAAGAGAAAACCACAAACTTACTGGGGAAAGGGAAGATATCAAAGGCCCGACTGGTGGTAAATATAAACAGACTCCATTGGGGAAACAAAATAGGATCACCCTAGGCTTGCTACGAAGATAAATCAAATTTGAGCACATAACAATCTGGTTACTGCAAGTAAACATAATTGGCTTGTACTTATACATGTTTGAAAAAAATTTATAGCGCAATGCTCCATAGAATGGAAATGCTACGCGTTTTGGTAGATGCAATGTAATGATGCATTTTTAGCAATGCACTAGAGAAAGCACGTCGATAATCGGCTGATGAGAAGAAAATGAATTCTAGAACTATTATCTTTGCACATCAAATGTTCTGCAAAGAGAAATCAACTTGAACTTGAGTGGGGAATCGCAATTTAGACCCAACAGCTTCTGAGGATTTCTATCACTAGGCAAAAAAAATCCTGGGGAGAAAACTGCAAACATAAATTGTAGCTCTGAAAGAATCTTGAACTCTAATCAAACTCTCAACTCACTGGGGAACAAATCCAATCCCCTCCAGTCTATGATGAGGAAAAATTTACTGGGAATCGAAACTTTTACTAGGGGGTATAGAAATTCTTGAACAAAAAGAATTATATTGAGACCACACCGGGGATAACAAATAGAGGTGATAAACTCCACTTGGGGAAGAAGAGAAAACCTTTGAACCACAACCGAAAATTTGGAACTATACTGGGGAACTCTCCGGTAATACTCTCCCACTGAGGATAAGAGACCCTTGAATGAAAAACGTCAATACATATTGCTCCAGATAAAACAAGGGACTTGATCCACTGGGGAATAAGTAGGCCTGATGATCAACCGTCTCTTCAAGAAAACTTGATAGGGTGAAATTCCCCAGGGAAAACCGAACTTCACGTGGATTCAAACATGAATCTCACCGGGGATAAAACCACTGGGATGGAAATATTCACTTGAGAAGTAACAGGTATCTTGGGATAGAAGCTCCACTAGGGATATCTCAAACACCTTCTATTACCGAGGACGAAAGAGTCATGAGTGGCACTATCATGCACACCACACTGGGGAGGCAGGATATCTTCCCCAACATGAAAAGAAAAATAAAGCTTCACTGGGAAGAGAAAACTCACTCCACTAGGGGATAAAGGAAAATTCATCCAGAATATCCTTGAAATTCAGCTTCGACTGGGGATAAAGCTACCTCTTTCACTGCATAACAGAGAAGCTTCAGATAATGGCATCAACAACACCAACCACACTGGAGATAGTCATTTCTTTAAGATTCCCATCACTAACGAATTGCACCAGAGAGAAGAAATCAATTCAAATCGGTAAGAAAAATCGCCTTCATGGGAATACCAAACCGGAATCTCCCATGGGTTATTGGGAATATCTTTAGGAAAACTCTGATACAAGAAGATCACACTGGGGAAAAGAGTGTGAACTTCATTAAGGAGTAGCATGTGTACCTCACGCGAAAGACAAGGTCTAATCTCACTAGGGAGGCCGCAAAATGTTGACTTTAAGGGTAATACATCAATATCTTTCAAGAAATCCAGAAAGAACAAATTACAATGAAGAGGAAGAGCATACTCAAGAGAGGGCATGACATCATTGGGGATACATGATTTTGTCTTGAGCTCAAGTGTGCATTCACCGAAGGAAATTGAATCCCATACAAACCCTCATTGATTCACTTGTTGGTACGCTTCTTGTCATAAGAGATCAACAATACTTGCAACAAAGAAAATTACAACAACATGCCCCAATGTGGGATGGCTACCTTAGCTGCTAAATCAGACACCTGACACTTTAAGCAATTTCATTTACTGATATAATATGTTGTAAAGCTTTAATGTTTTAAATGCAAAGTTTATAAAAAATGTTGAACGTCTTTTGCGATCAAAATAGTAAAACTAAAAACAAACTGACACAATTAAAAAACATTTTTATTGATTGGTTGGCCTGTAAATAGTCATTTACATCAAGAAGAAATTCCTGAAAAGAGGTAATTACATACACAACATACAGAGGAGAAAACAAAGTTGGCAATGTGATTGCGGATTTATCTTGCTTTCTGAATAAACTGATTGGACTGATGCTTCCCCAAGCCAACTCAACAACAATGTAAATTGATATTACAGATGTAATGCAGACTATAGTATTCGCTTTTTAATATCTATCTTTTGTCTAGATCACCCTTTCGGGTTTTCGATCCACCGGGATACCCTTTTTGCCTAAATTTCCTTTGACCGATTCAACTTAGTGGGTGTACGATTATTTTTCACTCATTAACTCTTTATTTTGTCCCTAACTTTTGCTCGAACCTTTGCTCACTCTTTTAGGTTTGTTGGGATGCCTTTTTTGCTTGAGCCAGTAAACTCAGCGGTCATTTTATGTGTAGTACTTTTTAACTATGTATGCGTTGATGGGGTGAGGGAATCCTCTTCATCCATAGTTGTGAGCATTATAGATCTTCCTGAAAAAATTTATTTACAACATATGGCCCTTCATAATTAGGAGCCCATTTACCCCTAGCATCTGTATTGTTGAGAGGAAAAATCCTCTTCAGCACGAGATCACCAACTTGAAAATTCCGCAGACGTACCTTCTTGTCGAAAGCTTTCTTCATCCTCCTCTGGTATAACTGTCTGTGGAAAATAGCTGCCAACCTCTTCTCGTCAATAAGATTCAACCGATCAAATCTATTCTGAACCCATTCGGCCTCATCCAACTGTACATTTATCATTATCCTTAAAGAATGAATTTCCACTTCCACGGATAGGACTTCTTCCATGTGATCGGTCTGTTTATAGAGTCTAAAATCTAACTACAAGTGCACAACCTATCGAAGTAATATAAAGGATTATCGAACCACAAATACCAATCATCAATCTATCAACTCTATTGTTAAGTTTCTTATCTAAGGTAGATCAATTTAGTTGAGGGAGTATAATGCAAAGGAAATAAATAGATAAAGTAAATTCAGATGAAAAATAGGCTAGAATGTAAATCACATTGGTCAAATAACATTTCAATTTGTATTTAATAGAACTACTCATGGGGCAATATTTTCCACTGTAGTAAAGGAAAAATTTGATGGGAACTTGTCGCTTTCTCTAACTAAGAATCGAGTTTACTGTCTAATTAAATCCTTTTATTGTCACTTATAAAAGGGAGCTTCAAGTGTTAAAGAAGAAAACCTATTTTTAAGAAATTAGTTTCTTAACTTAGTAAAAAAAAGTGGTTTCAACTCGGAATGATTGACATAAAGAGATTTTTGGCTTTCGCTCGAGAATCGGATTACAAACTTATAAACACGTCCAAAAATAGTTTCAAATTCATTTTCTAAAAGTGGCAAAGATTCCTAATTAACCAATAAAAAACGCTTTCGCCATTTTTTACCGGTTAAAAACTAACCAATTTTACTCATTGAAATGGACGGCTTTTGATCTTTTCCAAAAATATTAGGTACGAAAAACTCATGTTAAAAGTTAAAATAACCCCCTAAAGTGTTTCTACTAATACGATGTTGAAATGCTATCATGACAATGATCCTTACATTCCAACCTGAAAATATTTAGCTATACATGGAAATAAAAGCAAGCATGTTAAAGTTAATTGAAATAAACATAGTAATAAAGGCAAGGCAAGGAAATAAAATAAGTAATGCAAGTGCGAGACAAAGTGATTAAATAAAATAAAGAACGTAAATAGAAACCTACTCCAAATCAGAGTCTTTAAATCTGGTACAACTGGAAAGTAAATGCTCGAAGTAAAATGGCGGCAAGATTGTAAATAAAAGAAATGCTCTAACATAATCAAGACTATGGTGCAATAATCCTCCGATGTGGCAAATTATTTCTTTTACACAAGTGAGTATAGGCTTAGCGTTGCAAGAATAAGTTGGATACCAGAAAATGAAATGAAAACTACTACTTATAGAAGTTTTCCAGCCTATGCTTTGACAGAATTGCCCCCTAACTCCTTTTTTGCGGGAAAAAGCTTTCCAAAGACCACGGGCGCCGAGGCCCCTCCACGGGCGCTGAGTGAACCAATAGAGAGATCGTGGGGGACGTGGCAGTTATCCTCTGGGTGGAGTGGGACATGCCACGATGCAACCTATAGCGGTCGCTGAGTTGAACTCCATTTGTAGGTTTTCGCTGAAAATCTCGATTTCTTGGCCTTTTCGCTTGGTTTCTTCAAGAAGAGCTCCAAATGGGCAAATTGCCTGAAAACAAGGCAAATACAAGCATAACGCAAGAAAACAGTACTAAAAATAATGAAAACGTATGTTATTTGAGTCAAATATGCAATGCGATCAGGTGTTATCAAATTCTCCCACACTTAAACATTTGCTTGCCCTCAAGCAAAAACTCTCAGAAGTAGATGAAAAGAAGAGCAATATTTACAAGAGTTTGAGCAAAAAGGGATATCATGTTCAAGTAAGGATGTGCTGATAGGTACTAACTGATCGAACCAAGGATATCTTGATAACACTTTCTGCGTTAAAAAATGCAGGCATAAACTTTATTCCTATAAAAACATATCCATGTTAGTCCACTATGCCTAAGCTTCCTTATTTTGTAAGGTCCTTTTTCATTCAGGCGCAATCACATTAAGCCCGTTATCCGTACCTACTCGTAGCAAAGTGACTGGTTAGTGACTCTAATCTCAAGCATGGGGTTCTGGTATATGAATAGGTATAACCCCTTTATTTATGCAACTTGACTATGGGGGATCGGACCGTAATCCGCCCTATCGAGTCCAGCACCAAACACCACTGAACCAACCAACAATGGGCAAAAAACTTTTATTTTCTTTTTGTTTCTTTTTTTTCAATATTTTACAACAATTTTTAGTTAAGTGATTATGTGAGAGTCACCTAACCTGGAGTTGTATTTTCGGTTAAAGAACAACAATAGAGATCATTCACTTATTTTTATCGGTCCCCTACGTAGAGTATGCTTAGGCCGGAGCTGATTGTTAAGATAAACTACTAAAAGACCTTTGTTATAATAAAATAAAGCTACAGTATAGGGGGTAACAAGATTAGTTCTTATATTTACAAAGTTTATGGTGTTTAAAACGATATTGATTTTTCAAAAAGAATTCCGAAGTCAAACACATCCTACTCTGAACCTGTCTTACAACTCAAAAATTTTAGAACACACTGTTTTCTTTGGCACAAAAAATTTGTTGGGTAAGGCTAAAAGTGGGGAAATAAGGATATACAACACACAAAAAAATGCAAAGGACTCATCAATCACATGAATTTTATTAAAAACAAAACAAATAAAACAACTAAAGTACTAGAAATCGATAAATACTGAAAATAAAGAAAAAGAGATAAAAATCTCCTCCTACACTCAAACCAGACATTGTCCTCAATGCTTCGATAAAAGAGTAGGAAGGAGTAACCTGAATGGTGCTAATGGGGTCTGCTGGTACCCTCTCCGTCATGTGTGGGAAAATAGGCACGACGACTCCTGCTACGATGCCGGCTCTCTCTGGAAATCTCAAGTCGGCCAACTCTTTCAGAAAGAGCGGCATTTTCTTCCTGCAGCTGACGGGTTCTAACTAACAAGGATCCTTGAGAGGCTTCTATTAAAGTGACATGTCTCTCGAAGCTAGACTGCTGACAACGCTGCTCGGACTAGAAGGCAAGTTGGGTCTCCATAATAGTACACAAGGAGCCAGCATTTTGCACTTGAGATGCTTGCATGAATTCCAGGTTGTCCGCAAGCTGTTGTTGCATGGAGAAAAGAAGGGTATCTTGCCTCTCCTCTCGAGCCATAAGCTCTCTCCACATGTCCTCAGTGGCATAGAAACCAGGAGCGGAACCTGTAGGTGGGTTAGAAGAAGAGGGTACGGTGTGTGTAAGTGGTGCATCCTGAACAGGTGACTGCTCATGCAAATCATACTCATCATCAATGTTGTTACCCTCCTCCAAAGGAAAATTTGGGGGTAATGGACTGGAAAAAGCTGGAGCACTCAAATCATAGGTCCAATTACGCTCAAATCGCACACCAGTGCATTGAGTGCATGGAATAACAACACTAGGTATAGTAGAACCATTAATCATAAGGAGGAAACCACCTTCCTTCCTCACTTTACATAATCACATAACTTTTAAAAAGTTTAAATTTATAATGTAAGGAGGAAGTGGTTCAAGTGTAGCAAGCTCAGTGTCCAAACCTAGGGCGCGAGCAATAGAAGTAACATGGCCACCAAAAGAAATTGGCCCCCCTTTTTCAAAATGAAACTCATATGGGCGATCATAAAAGGGATGGGGTTAATTTTTGTGTTTGTTAGACACCCTTGCATAAAGATGAGTTCTTTAGCATTTACTTTGTTTGGATTTTCCCGACTAAAAATAGTGCATGCCAAAAGATAGCAGAAAACACTATTGTCGGGTTGTGGATACTCGAAGCTAAAAGGCTGTCAAAGAATTAGCATGTTTGTTTGACAATTTAAACCAAAAGGCATAACCTTCGAATATCCAATCTGAATCCAAGGGTTCTTCACAAATTGCACCGTCCCCATGAGGCATCCCCAACAATTTCGCTAACCCGTCGGTGGAGTATTTATATTTAACATTAAAAATTCTAAATTTCACTTCGCCTACAGTGCTAGCAGTGTTGGGTCTAACATTATAAATCAGAGAACTTAAAAACTCATGTGTCAGTCTCGGGTAGATAGGTGCTTTCTGAGCAAAAATATCATGCATGCCTACTTTATCTAATAAACTCAAAATACTATGATATATCCCTAAAGTGTACAAACAGTCTTCATCGATATACCTGGTGGAGTAATCTCCTGTGTCTGTAATTTTTCAAGCAGCTTCTTTTGTCGCTCTCCCGGCTTCCTCGCGCGAAGAATGTACCCGTTGAACTTTATAATTGTTTTTTTAAGCTAGAAGATGAGAAATGTGTTTTTATAGTGGTAATGGATAAAAATGAGTGTTAGTGGATTTTTAATAGTGAGAATGGAATGAGGAAGATGGTGATGTGATTGGGTTTTAATTGTATTGGGAAAGTTATGGCCTTTAATGGAATTTTAAGGTGGTAAAAAATGGGAAAATGGGTTTTGGAAGAGGATGAAGAAGGGGAAAATGGAGTTTTCACATAATAGAGTGGTTATATCTCCAAACCCCACCACGGGCGATGATGAAGGTCCGCGGGCGCAATCTTTGAAAAATCGGCCTGGGACATTTTTTTCTTGGATCGGGCGTTGGATCTTGTAATTTGCTACCTAGTTTGAGGGGGGGGGGGGGGGTGCTCAAAGTATCTCCTGTAAATTCATATATATATATATATATATATATATATATATATATATATATATATATATATATATATATATATATATATATATATATATATATATATATATATATTCTTCTTGCTCTATGCATGATATAAATATAAAAAGTAAAAATAAGTAAAAATAAAAAATAATCACACAATTAAGAAATGATAAAATAAAAAAAAAAATGTCTATAAGTGGTCATGGCAAAATAAGAAAATACAGTGCGAAACAGAAACAACATAAAAAGTTAGCAAATAGAAAAATGTCAGGAAATGAATAATAATAATAATAATACCAATGACATCTCTCAATCTGTAGGAACAGTGTTTCCAGAACCTCAGACCTCTGCTAGTTGGCGCCTATGATCAGTGATCTCTCGAGATTAAAATCAGACTCGGATGCATGAGTGGCATCACATACCTCAATGTGCAAAGTCAGATCGGCAACCTCTTAACGATGTGAGGTTAACTCAGTACGCATAGCAGCAAGCTATGAATGAATATCTGGTTCATGTAAAGAAAAATTGTTAGAATACACATTGGTCAAGGGTGCCTCTAGCGTAGGTGTATACTCAGGAACAAAAGTCTCTCTAGACCCATCAATAGTCTCTCCCTATCCCTCTAAAGAGTAAGCCTAGTTTGTTTGGTTGTAGACGCAAGTCATCAGAGGATCAGGCAAGGTGAAATAGTGGACAATCTCGTCATTGATTAGGAGTCTGTACTGGTGAGGGTGAAATGAGACTCGCCTTATCAGGCCATGATCCAAGCAAAAGTCAATTTCCATAAAAGAACTACCATAGTAGGAGGTTAAATTGTATAACTTGATATCCAAGTCTAAAGTAGATGTTATTTGATCCACGTTACCACCTGCATGTATGGATCCTTCAGCAGTCATGTGCAAACTCTCAATCAAGAAGTTGCCACTGGCTATAGAGCGAGATTGGCTGGTACATAATAGGAATAACAGCTCTTCGGCACTAATAAGGTCGTCAGCATAACTTCTTCCGAAAAAGGTATGGAAAAGGATCATCTGAAAATATCTGAAAGTTGGGTTATGAATCTTCTTGGACAACTAAGTAGAGGGACCATGGCTGCCTCCATTAGAGATTTCGCTCCAGAACCTGTCTATGCTCATATTCATGTAATAACTCAAAAGAAGCTCAGAGATAACATCTGGACTACTCTGAAAACCCAATAAATCACCAAACTGCTTCATGGTGAAAGTGTACTCAGTCCCAAACAGCCTGAATTTGATGCATCCTCTATCATCTTCGCTACTCATGTATGGCTCATAGTCGAGTGAGCTAAGAAACTCCAAGGTGAGGTTTTTGTAGGTCACATTTACATCATTAACATACTCCTCCTACTGAAGCCGGTTGCACATGTATTTCACACTTGCTTCAGTTCCTAGTGCTTCCATGCAGTTCAGGTCGGGATACCAGGTAGGTAACATTGGACGTGCAGTTAAGGTAGCATAGCGTCTCCTTTGTGCATCATCCCTAAAAACCACGTGCATGTCATTAAATTACGTCATCCTGAAAAGTATAGTTAGAGTATTTGGACTTGAAAAAATATTATAAAGATTAGTCCGCAAAAAATTGATTTGTGATAAAAATAAAATAAACGAAAAAGGAAACCATTTCCTCCCATGCAGTGCTTGTTTAATGTCATTAGCTTGAAGATTAGATCTCAAATTTTGGAAGTACGCATTGGTGAGTCTATCAATGTGTGGTTGGAGTATTCAAATGGAATGTCTCCTCCTTTATAAAGCTTCAATCTTTGTCCATTTACCACGAAGTGTGTACAAGAGTTATTTTTTATTTCAATTGCCCTGGATCTCAAGATCTTGGATATTTCAAAGGGATTGGTCCATCTTAAACGTAGCTTACTAGAAAAAAGTCGCAACCTGGAATTAAAAAGAAGAACATGGTCACCTATGTTGAAGTCTTTTTTAACGATTCTCTTGTCATGCCAAAATTTTGTTCTTTCTTTGTATATTATGGAATTTTCATAGGCATTCAGAAGGAATTCCTCTAGTTTATGGATATCGAGGATACGTTTTTCTCCAGCTGCTAAGTAGTCTAAGTTCAAGGTTTTTATAGCCCAATATGCCTTGTGCTCAAATTCAAAAGGTAAGTGACATGATTTTCTGTAAACTAACTGGTAAGGGGTAGTTCCAATGGGGGTTTTATAGGTTGTTCTATAAGCCCATAATGCGTCTTTCAGTTTTTCAGACCAATCCTTTCTGGATATTGAGACAGTTTTCTCCAAGATCTGTTTGATTTCCCTATTCGACATCTCAACTTGACCACTGGTTTGCGGGTGATATGGTGTTGCTACTTTATGTTTTACTCCATATTTACTCAAAAGCTTATCAAAGATTTTGGATATAAAGTGTGATCCTCCATCACTTATGACAAGGAGGGGTATTCCAAACCTTGGGAAGATGTTGTTCTTAAATAACTTGATTACTACTCTAGTGTTGTTTGTGGGTGATGCAATAGCCTTAATCCATTTGGACACGTAGTCCACAATTACCAGTATGTATTTATTTCCCATGGAGGATGGAAATGGTCCCATAAAATCTATACCTCATACATCAAAAAGTTCCACTTCTTGGATATTCCTTAAGGGCATTTCATCACGTATTGATATGTTCCCAGTGTGTTGGCACCGACTGCATTTAATAATGTAGGTATGAACATCGCGCCACAGAGTTGGCCAATAGAGGCCTGCTTGAAGGATTTTAGCATATGTTTTGGATGTGCTTGCATTTCCACCATATGGTGTTGTTGTACCCCAAAATTCACCCTCTCATTTTTCTCAAAACATACTCCTAGAGATCCTCAATTTGCTCAGGGTTTCCCAAGAGTTGACCAGACAAACTCTCTCCTAAAGCAATGTGTCTCAAATTAGGGTTTCCATTTTCATCAAGATGGTTGAACTCCAAAGGCCTCATATGCTCACCATGGTACTAATATGTTCTCAAGACCCTCCATGTCAAATTTCAAGCCTTGCACAAGAAGTTTGCTCAGTCAACTGCTCAGATGCTTGAGAATCGACAATATTAGGTCAAAATTCAACTATGGCCCATATACAGTCAAACTTCAAGATTTTTGGTCAATATCAACATATTGAAGTTATATCCATCATTTGATCAAGGGTTGATCATTATTCCTCAAGGAATGCCCTAAATTCATCAAAACCCAAAAGTTGCTAAATTAGGGTTTCTTAGGAAAAATCAACCAAACTTTGACCAAGCATAACTTCCTCATATTTTATCAGAAATTTTCCATCCAAGGCTCATTTTTAAGATGATGAAATTACCTACAATTCATCATCAACCCCAAGTTCAAAATATTCACTCACAAAAAGATATGAATTTCCACATTATACGTCCTTTTGAAAAGTCAACAAAAACACTTTTCGGGTCAAAGCTTCTTACATGAACATGGAAGGCCCAATTGAGATCAGACTAAAAGGGTTGCTTAGGGGACATCCTAATATTTCTAAAAAAGTCCAGGAACACCTTTCTAGGGTTAAAATTGGAAGAGATATGCCTTGTCAAAGTTGACCATTTTTGCAAAATTGCCAAAAGTCAAATATGCTCAAAAATACATTTTTGTCAAATGGGCCTAGTTTTTCATGATTGAATCTTGCTTATGACATGGTCCACGATCCAAATCAGCACCCACATATATTTTTCTTTATTTATTTATTTTATTTTGATTTTTATCATTTAAAAGTCAAATTAAATCAAATAAATAGCAAAAAATATCAAAGATTTGTTTTGTAATCAAATGTTTGGGTGAAATCAAATCCAATTAGGCTGACAAATCATATCCAAAATGTGAAAAACAAATTGAACCAAAATTGGAATGATTTAGCTTGATATAGAAAGATATCATACAAGGATAAAGACCAAATCAAATCTTCATAATGGACCAAGATTTAGCTCGTTTTTGTTGACCTAATGTATTCCATTACATATACAGAAAATTTCCAATGCACAAAAACAAGGATTGAGGTCGTGAAAGTCATCAAGCAAACTCAAATTTTTGAAGAAAAAGTGTGGATCGGATTTCAATTTTGAGGACGATTCAAGGTGATTCAAAGGCACCAATCCACTCCTGGACATCATCTGAAGCGATTGCAAGCATCACCAAGCCTCCACAAGCCCATAAACGCGCTACACGACCGTCACGGTTTACTTCTCTTTCAAAATTCGATTACTATGATTCTTGCATCATAAACATGTTTTAATGGTATGTATGTGTTTGTTATCATGTTTGCAACGTATTGGATTGGTTTAATTGAAGTTTTAGCGCATATACTGAGGTTTGCCATTGTTAGGTTTTATTTGGTCGTTTTAGGGTTTTCTCATACAAGTAAAATTGGCCGCAGAAAAAGGTACTAGGATGCTCGTGGCATCAAGACGGTTTGATCCATGTAACTGGAATTCATTTATCATGCGTTGTGTTGATTTTTGAAAGTTGCAGGTTTGTAGCTATGGAAGATGTTTGTAGGTATAACTATTATACCTAAAACGACGGACTGAGGAAGAAGGTGATAACGTGGCAGCCAATCACCGGGCCATTCAAACTGGCGCGCGTTTTTTCTGTTTTGTCCACTAACTCACGTTTTAACATATATTATTAATTGTTGTTATTTTATTAACAAATAAATCATGTAGCGCAAATGGCAAGCAGGCATGTTGGAAAGGGTAGAGGACCTGGGTTCGATCCCAGGTCCCAGCAATTTCCTTGTTTTTATTCTTCTTTACAGGATCCTATGCGTTGCTATCTCCAACGTTCACCATACACCTCCATCATCCAGCCACAAGATCTAAGCACGTTCATGATCAACAGATCCAATGACTCCACTTGCTAGGGACCATGGTGTACCATTAAGAAGACTCCTCACTGGATCAGCGCAAGGCTTTCGGCTCAGCACATCTTGGGCTCAACAATTCAGTAACGCACCCCCTTAATTTCTTCAGCAAACAGGCCCAATTTAACCTTTTTTTTATTTCTTTTATTTATTTTGTTTTATTTAATTATTTACTTTCACAAATTAATTTTTTTATTAACTACAAAAAACATAAAATAAAAAAAAATCAATTTTTTTCATAAAATAGTTATTTTCTTTAATTAATTAATTTAGTTTAAATTAGGTTAATTTAATGCCTTTTCATAATTAAAATTAATTAGAAATTAGGGTTGTAATTAATTAATTTTGCTTCAAAAATAACTTAAATATTGTTTTTTTCTCAAATTAGATTTTTTAGTTTTTTTTTCTAATCGTCTTCGAATTTAACTCGTCGCGCGTATTTTTAATTACCTTTTTGATTATTATTTATGCGACTGTTTCGAGGTTGTAAAAGATTTCAATTAGGGTTTTAATTTCCGCATTTTATTTTCAGTTAAATAATTCTGTATCTGCGAAAGCCATGTAATAGTTAGGATTTCTATTTCCGCATTTTAAATTTCCGCAATTATTAACTGTTAGATGTATGCTAATAGGATTGTATGGCAAGAATATTTGAAAATTAAAACGGCAGATAACCTAAAATGTGCAAAGACAAATTAACTGAAAAAAGCTCACTCGCACATGCTCACTCCTAGGGTTTACTCCACTTCGGTTGCCTTCGGTTAAGCGGTCATGAAGTATAGGGTTTGTTAGTGGTCATCCTCTAGCCCCGAAAGATCTCAAATGACCCATTCAGATGTTGCCTCGGAAACAGATCTTTAAGGATTTATGATGATTACTAACACCTCCTAACATTGCTTTTGTGACCGTATCTGTCCCTTCGAACGTCCCTTAAAACTCCAACGACGGTGCTACCTATTCCTTAATAATGGGATAGCACTTTCTAAAGGAAAATGATCAGTCTTTTTCGAGTAGGTAGATTAACTTTTAAGTACTTGCTCAAACAAATAATTTTTTCACACTAACACCTTTCAAAACAATTTTCAAAACAACTTCGTCACATCCTCGAGGACTGATACAAGGGTTATCACGAAGTAAAATTTTTCAAGACAAGCACATACACACGCAATTTTAAAACGAGAAAGTACCTAAGAGCCCATGGAAAACCATGGATAGAAAGGGTTCTAACACCTTCCCTTTCTATAATCTACCCCCCGTTCTCAGAAATATTCTCGAAAAAGGTTTTTTTCTGTTCTTTTTCCTTTTCCTGATTGGATGAAATAAAAGTCGGTGGCGACTGTTGCTTACCCTGACATTTTGTGAACAAAAAATGCAAAACGCAAACCAGTAAAAACAGTCGGTTCTGCCACCGTATCACAGAACTGGCGACTCTGTCGGGGAGTTAAATAAAGTGGGGTTTACCTTAGGATCTAAGTCATGTTAAAATTTGATTTCTTGTTAGTTTGCTTTATTCTTAAAAGGGTTTTGCTTGGGTTACTATAGATCCTACACCCGGATCTAGGGGCACTTATTACGTAAACAACAATAGATCGTGGAGACTGTACAACATAGACCGATATGGTTTAAACGATGGCTGTATTGGTGTGACACTTTGGTTGGTACCGGTATCCTTCGTGGGGAAACGAGGAGAATACGGGGCCGCCGCGTGGTGTCGTGAAGCACTAACGGACCTTAGAACCTTAGTTGAACAAACTTGGCCATTAGAAAGTAGTGAGATAGCCGGCCTCGATGTAGAGCTGAGGATTGGTTGATACTCGATGCTACACTCATTGAGATCAGACTTTAGGGATATTTTGGCTGCAAGAAAAGATTGCTTGAGCTGAGACAATGCCCGATAAAGGATGGTCAATGATATTGAGATCCCTTAGATCCCGATTACTTTTTAAGACAGGTTTGAAACTAACCAAACTTCAAGAGGGTATGACCTTTAACCTCATGCAGGCCTTAAACCTAAGGACTTGGTGTGATTTGTCTATGTTTGCTATACCTGTGGTTTATCATGACATCATACATCATAACATAGCATCCATTCTTATTGCACTAACCATTTCAAAGACCAAGGGAATTTATCTTTGTTCTGTTTTGCAGATCATGGCTTCCGTTCATAGAAACAATATCCGAATCAGCTTTGTGAAGATACCTTTCCAACTCAAAGAGCTAGTATCAAAGGTTTCTGAAACTTCTGCGTCCACTAAGAGACATGGTCGACTTCTCAACCTGGTTACTTAAAATTTTGATGAAAAGATGATGAGTGTACTCTTTCAGTTCTTTGATCCCAAGCACCACTGCTTCACCTTTCCAGACTATCAGTTGGTGCCTTCCATGGAAGAATTCTCTCAGCTGTTGGATGTACCCATTCTTGAACAGTTGCCTTTCACAGGTCTGGAAGAAGTTCCTAAGCCAGATGTCATTACCTCAGCTTTGCATCTGAAACGGGCCGACGTGGTATCCAATTGAGAAACAAAAAGCGGAGTCAAGGATTTTCTAGCCAAGTTTTTGATAGACAAGGCCCAACTGTTTTGGGATGATATGGATTTTCAGGCTTTTGAGGAGGTCTTGGCTCTTCTAATATATGGGTTAGTCATATTCCCTAATCCAGACTCATTCATAGATATGAATGCTATTAATATCTTCCTCTCTCGCAACCCTGTGCCTACCTTGCTCGGAGATATTTTGCACACTTTCCATACTCGTACCACGAAGAGAAGAGGGGTTCTTATGTGTTGCATGCCATTGCTGTCGAGGTGGTTTATTTCTCACCTCCCTAAGTCCATACTGAATAATGAAGAAGGTTTCAGTTGGTCACAAAGGATAATGTCACTCGCTTACATGGATATTCTCTGGTGTTCCCGAGCTATGGAAAACACTTTTATTATTGACCGCTGCGGGGAATACCCTAATGTCCCGTTACTTGGCATCAGAGGGGGAATAACCTACAATCCTTGTTTAGGTCTGCGACAATTTGGTTACACTCGAAGAGATGGTCCCCCATGAGTTACTTATTGAGGGCATTGTATTCAACTATGAGGATAACATTCACGAGTATTGTTGGAGGTTCATACGAGCTTGGGGCATGGTAAATAGATCTGGCGCCGAGACTTTGGGGCCAAAGGCTTCCATTCCTATGGAGCCTTACCTCCAATGGGTACGAGCTCGCGCCCAGAAGCTTATAATGCCCTATGTGGCCGTTTTACCAGTGATTGTGGAACCCACTACTAAAGGGGGTATTCCTTACACGATTCTCTATCCTTATATGCCCATTAATCTTGGAGAGTTACAGAGGTCTTGGATTCAGTTGAAGAAGGAGCGGGATACTTACAAGGATCAATTCCATGCTCAGGAGAGGAAGGTTTTAGAGCTCACAAAGCAACTCCATGAAGAAAATGGACTCAATGCTTATCTCGGCACGAAGAGGAAGCATCCATGCGAATTTTGATTTCTTTTATAGTTTTAGCTTTGTTTTTAATTGTAACGCCTAAAAGGCATTTGACCTTTGAATTCAGCTAATAAATTTTTTGTTTTATTTTGGTTCGCAAATTTAAATTTCCCAAAGTCTTTGAAATCATTGCATGCGCATCCCATTCATAGCATTGCATGTACATGTACCATTACAGGTTTCTCCTCTTCTTCGTTGTTCATTTCAGCAAAAATGTCTTCCGAACAAAGCATCAAGGACCTTCAGGCACAAAACGCCCAGTTCTAACAAATGTTCATAAGTCTGGAAAAAGGGCAGGAGGATCTGAAAGCCCTCATCCTGAAAGAAAAAAAGAAAAAGAAGAAGGCTGCCGGTATTCTGAATATGGGCAGAAGGTTTGGAGAGCGGTTGAAGCGACAAGTCGATCTGACCTCTTCATCCAAGGAATGGGAGAATCAAGAAGAGATAGGGGAGAAGGATCCCAGTCCTGTAGTTTCTGACAATGATACTGACTACAATGATGAGCAGTATCCTCCTGCTGAGGATAAATATAAGTAGTTGGAAGATCGTTTGAGTGCCATGGATGTTTAGAGGATACCTGGGCTGGATTTCAAAGAATTGGGATTGGTATCGGGAGTGGTCATCCCGCAGAAGTTCAAAGCTCCAGTTTTTGCTAAGTATGATGGGGTGTCCTGCCCAAAACTCCATCTCTGCTCTTATGTCAGAAAGATCCAGCCCCACGCCCCTGATAGAAATTTGTGGGTTCATTTCTTTCAAGAGAGTCTGTCAAGGACTCAGCTTGAATGGTTCTACCAGATGGAGGGAGCCAATGTCCGAAATTGGGAAGATCTGGCCACTGCTTTCTATAAGCAGTATCAATATAACGCCGACCTTGCTCCTACTCATACTCAACTCCAAAGTATCTCCATGGGTGCAAGTGAAGGTTTTAAAGACTATGCACAGAAATAGAGAGACTTGGCTGGAAGAGTTCAACCCTCGTTGTCTGATAGGGAGCTGGTTGATATGTTTCTGGGGACGCTATCTGGTCCATTTTTCAATCATTTGATTGGCAGCTCATCAGCTGGTTTCACCGAGCTGATTCTAACTGGAGAAAGAGTAGAAGTTGGGATTCGGAGCGGAAAGATACAAAAGGATGCCTCTTCGAGTTCGGTAAAGAAGCCTTTTGCTGGTAAGAAGGAAGCCAGTTCCATCTATAGCCCGAGGGGCCAAAACAGGGTTGAACATCGTCAGACAGTAGGTGCCGTAATGATACCTAGGCCTGCAGTTGCTCCACAATGCAAAAATCAACAAAGAGTGGAAAGACCACAACGACAGTTTACCCGAATCAACATGACATTGGATGAAGTTCTACTTCATCTGTTGAGATCCAACTTGGCAACCTTGAAAGAGGCTCCCAAGAATCAAAATACTACATCTCCCCGATATAATCCAAATGCTCGGTGTGCCGAACATTCTGAGAGTCTTGGCCACGATACCAATGACTGCTGGGCTCTAAGGAATAAGGTACAAGATCTGATTGAAGCCAAGGAAATTGATTTCGATGCTCCGGAGAAGCCCAATGTCATAACTGCTCCCATGCCTAAGCACGACCGTGGAATTAATGTTGTTGATACCGACTTGTTTGTGACCTTGGTGGATGAAGTTTCTACTCCTCTCATGACTGTGAAGAAGAATTTGCTGTTGGCCAGTTTATTTCCGGGTTATGGTGAAGGTTGCCACATGTGTTCGTTTCTACCTTCTGGTTGCCGTTTGCTGAAGTTAGGTATTCAACGCCTGATGGACAGCAAATAAATTTTGTTCGAGAAAACTTTGGTTCCCTTTGTTCCATCTGAAGACATTTCCATTATAACCATTTCCGCCAATCCTTCCAAGGTCTCCTCGAGAAGACCTGTTAGGATTACATCTGCTCCAAGAATTGCTCCACTGATAATCACTGTTCCTGGTCCTGTCCCGTATGTCTCGGATAAAGCTGTCCCCTGGCATTATGGTGCCGATGTGTACTATCATGGCATCAAACAAGGTTTGAAAGATGAAGAGGCTGATCCTGATATTGGTAACATTTTCGGAACTAACAAAGTTACCCAAAGTGGACGGGTCTTCCCTGCCGAGATTTCCCCTAAGACTGTCAACAAGCCAATTGTCATTTCATCTGTTGTTCCTGCTAGTACATCAACTACTGCTCATGTTCTTACTCCAGTTATTACCCCTGTCGGCGAATCGTCTGATACCCACGAAAAAGAAATTATAAGTAAGCCTGCCCGGACGGAGGCGCCTAGGAAAATTGTTGTGGAAACCTCTAAGAAAGAGATATAGGAAATACTAAAAATAATTAAGAAGAGCGACTACAATGTGGTCGAGCAGTTGGGGCAGACCCCATCAAAGATATTCATGTTGTCTTTGCTGTTGTGTTCCCAAGCCCATGCGAAGGCTTTGATTGCATTCCTCAAGACTGCGCATGTGCCGTAGGGAACTTCAGCTGATCAGTTCAAAGATTATGTGGCCAGCCTGACTGCTGATAATGGGCTGGGTTTTTCAGATGCAGACTTGACACCGAAGGGAAGGAAGCATAATGATGCTCTGCATGTCTCGATTGAATGCAGGGGCACCACTACGACTCATGTGCTGGTAGATACTAGGTCTTCGCTGAATGTCTTGCCTAAGAAGGCGTTGGATCAGCTGGATTGCGAGGGTTTAACGTTAAAGCCTAGTTACATTGTGGTAAGGGCTTTTGACGGGTCGAAGAGAATGGTGCACGGGGAGGTGGACATCCCTGTCAAAGTAGGTTCTCAGACTTTTGGGTCCATCTTCTATGTGATGGACATCGGGCCATTGTATTCTTGTTTGCTGGGTCGTCCTTGGATCCACGGGGGCTGAGGTAGTTACTTCCACACTCCACCAAATACTGAAGTATCCGGTAAAAGGGAAGATTTTCATTGTGCGGGGTGAAGAGGAGTATATGGTGAGCCACCTCAATTCCTTCCGGTACATAGAGATGGACAGGGAATTCATAGAAACTCCTTGTCAGAACTTCGAAGAGGTCCCTCAGATCTTGCATCGACTGAAACTACTACCAACAACAAACCTCCTCTGAAGACGGCTTCCCTCAAGGACGCCAGGGCCGTGGTTGAAGAAGGTGGGTGTGCCGATTGGGGTTAGCTCCCTGATTTCACTCACAAAACGGGCAAATTTGGTTTGGGATTTACTACAGGGGCTTAAAGGGTTGTTCGACGCGCTCGGGATGGAAGACCTCCCCTACACATCAGTAATCGGGGAATTAATTCCATTGAATACAGCAATGAGGACTCAGACATTGACAGCTGGATCTACCCAACTACCAACAGTGGACCGAGTAACTGGACGGCTAGGGACTTTATGCCTGTTTATTTTATTTCACATTAATTGACTTACTTGTTTTGAGATTTGTAATAAACAATTTAAAACATTACGACCTTGTGCCTTTCCCGAGGCACACTGGTTTTGTTTGTGAGGGCTATTATTTTTCATTTCATATAGCATTAATAAAGCATTGGAAGTTTCCTGCATATAAATTTTGCGCTCTCTGTTTTTCTTTTCAGTTTTCACTTTATCAAAACAGCTATTCTCTTACACACACTCACGTATCATAATGCAGATCCATATCCACTCTGGATCCCATTGATAACAGCTCTGCTATTGCCAATTATGACTTCAAAAATCCGATCAACCAAGCCGAAGACGAAGGTGAGGATGATTGTGAGGTGCCTGGAGAACTTGCTAGACTACTACAGCAGGAAGAGAGGGCCATGCATCCTCATGAAGACCCGGTTGAGACAATGAATTTGGGTACTGAGGAAGACAGAAAAGAGGTTAAAATAGGTGCAAATCTGGAGCTTAGCGTCAAACAGAGGTTGATACAGATGCTGCACGACTATGTTGAGATCTTCACCTGGTCCTATGAAGACATGCCTGGTTTGGACACTAATATTGTGGTACATAGCCTGCTGACTAAAGAAGATTGTCCTCTGGTTAAACAGAAGGTTTGTCGTATGCCCCCTGAAATATCAGAGAAGATCAAGGCAGAGGTCATGAAACAATTCGATGCAAGATTCTTGGCTGTCACTTCTTATCCGCAGTGGGTTTCCAACATCGTCCCGGTACCTAAGAAGGACGGTAAGGTATGGGTGTGTGTAGATTACAGAGATCTGAACAAGGCAAGCCCCAATGATGACTTCCCACTTCCTCACATTGACGTTCTGGTCGACAACACCGCGCAACACAAAATCTTCTCCTTCATGGATGGTTTCTCTGGCTACAACCAGATCAAGATGGCTCCTGAAGACATGGAGAAGAAAACCTTCTCTACACAGTGGGGCACCTTCTGCTTCAAGGTGATGCCTTTTGGGTTGAAGAATGCTGGGGCAACTTATCAGTGCGCCATGGTCGCTTTGTTCCACGATATGATTCACCATGATATCGAAGTCTATGTTGATGACATGATAGCCAGGTCTCGGACTGAGGAAGAGCACTTTGATCATCTCCAAAAGTTGTTCGACAGGTTGAAGATATATAAGCTGAGGTTGAATCCGAACAAGTGCACCTTCGGGGTGAGATATTGTAAGCTTCTAGGTTTCATTGTCAGCGACATAGGCATCCAAGTAGATCTTTCAAAGGTAAAAGCCATACAAGAAATGCCAGCTCCCCGTACAGAGAAGGAAGTTAGAGGTTTCTTGGGACGCCTGAATTATATCGCCAGGTTCATTTCACATCTGACTGCTACTTGTGAGCCAATCTTCAAGCTTCTGAAGAAAGATCAAGTGGTAAAGTGGAATGATGAATGCCAGACCGCTTTCGAAAGAATCAAGGAATACCTTCAAGAACCACCGATTCTGATGCCTCCAGTTGAAAGAAGACCGTTGATATTATACTTAACAGTACTAGACAATTCAATGGGGTGTGTGCTGGAGCAGCATGACGAGTCTGGTCAAAAAGAGCACGCAATATACTACCTTAGCAAAAAGTTTAGCGACTGTGAGACACGATACTCATTGCTCGAGAAAACTTGTTGTGCTTTGGCATGGGCTACTCGCCGACTGAGACAGTATATGTTGATTCACACTACCTTGTTGATATCGAAGATGGATCCGATCAAGTATATTTTCGAAAAGCCCGCTATCTCTGGAAGGATAGCCAGATGGAAAATGATCTTAACCGAATATTACATCCAATACACAACCCAAAAAGCAATCAAGGGAAGTGTGTTAGCTGATCATTTGGCTCATCAGGCCATGGATGACTACCAGTCCATGAATTTTGAGTTCCCGGATGATAATATTTTGCTGGTGGATGACTACGAAGAACCTGGACCAGATGAAGGACCTGAGGAAGGATCCCGATGGTCTATGTATTTTGATGGAGCCTCAAACGCATTGGGTAACAACATCGACACTATAATCATATCTCCTGAGGGCTGTCATACTCCGTTCACTGCCCGATTATATTTCAACTGCACCAACAACATGGCGGAGTATGAAGCGTGTATTATGGGTCTTCGAGCTACTATCGACCTAAGGATCAAGTTCTTGAGTGTATTTGGGGATTCCACTTTGGTGATAAGTCAGATTAAAGGCGAGTGGGATACGAAGCACCCGAATCTCATTCCATACAAAGAGTATGTACTGACATTGCTCCCACACTTTGACGAGGTAACCTTTGAACATTTCCCACGAGAGGAGAACCAGTTAGCGGACGCGCTAGCTACCATATCTTCTATGTTCAAGGTTAGGTGGGACAATGAAGCTCCCCAAATCACCATTGAGAGGTTGGATGAACCAGCACACTACTGTGAAATCGATACTAAAGAAGTGGCAGACAAACCCTGGTTTCACTAAGTCAAAAGGTATCTCGAGGCTCAAGAGTATCCCGAAGGGGCATCTGTCAACGACAAGAAGTTTCTGAGAAGGTTTGCTACAAAGTTATTCCTCATTAATGAAATCCTCTATAAACGCAACCATGACTCCACACTATTACGGTGTGTAGACAAGAGTGAAGCAGAGAGGATTATGACAGATCTACATGAAGGCACCTTCAGAACCCATTTTAGTGGACATACCATGGCTAAGAAGATCCTACGGGAAAGATACTACTGGTCCACTATGGAAGCCGATTGCTATAAGCACTCTCGAACTTGTCATAAGTGCCAAATCTATGCTGATAAGGTGCATGTGCCTCCGGTCCCCTTAAACATCTTGACAGCTCCGTGGCCCTTTGCAATTTGGGGCATTGACATGATCGGAGAAATCAGGCCCACCACTTCCAATGGACATCGCTTCATCCTGGTAGCCATTGATTACTTCACGAAGTGGGTTGAGGCAACTTCCTTTGCTACAGTAACCAAGAACGTCATGGCACGGTTTATCTGAAACAATTTGATCTGTCGATATACTGTGCCAGAGAGAATTATTATTGACAATGGTACGAATCTCAACAACACAATGATCACCGAGCTTTGTAAACAGTTCAAGATACAACATCATAATTCTTCCCCCTACCGGCCGAAGATGAATGGCACTGTTGAAGCAGCTAACAAGAATATCAAGAAGATTGTACAGAAGATGACAGTGACATATAAAGACTGGCATAAGATGTTACCATTTTCTCTTCATGGGTACCAAACCTCAGCACAGACGTCGACAGGGGCAACACCCTACTCTCTGGTATATGGCATGGAGGCAGTCCTACCCATCGAAGTCCAGATACCTTCTCTCAAGATTATGAAGGATGCGGGTTTGAACGAAGACGATTGTATCCGAACCCGACTTGATCAGTTAAATCTAATCGATGAAAAGAGACTTACTGCTATCTACAATGGTTAGACGTATCAAAAGAGAATGATCAAGGCTTTTAACAAGAAAGTCAGGCGTCAAGAATATCAAGTCGGGGATCTAGTGATCAAATGCATCATACTGCCACAAGGTGATCCCAGGGGAAAATGGACTCCCACGTACGAAGGGCCATTTGTGGTTAAGAACATTTTCTCGGGAGGAGCTATGATTCTAACTACTATGGATGTGATGACCTTCCTCACCCGGTCAATGTAGACATAGTGAAAAGATACTACGCCTAAAAAAAGACCCGCTAGGTTAACCGGCCTAGGCAAAAATAAGGGCTTCCCGATGAACCAAAAGGGTTCGGGCAAAAGTAAGGGATGAAAATGAAAAATCTATACACCCGGCAAGTCGAAAATCCGAAAGGGCGGCTTGGGCAAAAAAGGGTATCCCGGGGGACTGAAAACCCAAAAGGGAGGTCCAGGCAAAAGTTATGGATATGAAGCGTATCACTATGTATGATTGGATCATCTTGCGGCAGACTTCAGTATCGACTATCAAGCTCGGACGGTACCAATCAATCTGATCAACTTTCAGCCAAGAAGCAAAGTGATGGGACGCTTGAAGATATAAAGGCAATATCAGAGTTGGAACCCAATGGGGTTGTTTCACATAGCTGTTTTTTCTTTTACATAAATTTGTGTAGCTTCTATTTTTACGGCAGCATTCTCTTACTAGAGTGTCAGCCTCTTTGTACAAAATCCTATTATAGGCCGACTTGAAAAATCAATACAAAATCATTTTCACTTCAAGTTTATTTTTGTTTTCTGTTTTGTTTTGCAAGAATGTCCAATGAATTATTTTTTATATATGCATTTGAAAATGATTGTTGCTCATAAATATTTACATAAGAAACAAAAGACAATTACTCGTAATTCCAGAAATAGGGAAAAAAGAGAAATGCCAAACCCGACGGTTACTCCACCCATCAGGTATCAGGATAGGGTCAACTGTGGAGCACAATCACGAGTACATACACTCCCCATAGAGTAAAAGTATTCAAAAGCATTAATGTCAACTTTCTCGAAACAGGACGTAACCACCCCAGCTGAAGTTCATAATCGCGGGCGAGTCAGTAAAATTCATCCCCCAAGTAGAGTTTATTTTCTCTAGATACGAAGGCTCAATCCCTGACAAAGTTCATCACTTCAGCTACAAGAATTCACTTCCTAAGTTCGTTCCCCGCAGAGTTTATTCTCAAGCCGAATCTCTTCTTGACGAAATATTCATAAATCTCCAGCAGCAGTCAGGGATATATTTTCCCAGACCCAGACATACTCCGATAGCATTTCATGTTGTTTATGACATGTACATACACATTGTTGTACCCCAAAATTTTACCTCTCATTTTATCAACATTTCTCATCACAAGGCTCTTTGAACTCAAGATCAAGCTAGGGTTTGCTCTGCTCAAGACATCTCCTTGCATTGTTGACCTAAATTAGGGTTTGAGTTTGCACAAGGAATTTTGGACTTTCAATGCTCAAAGTAACTTTCATACTTCATGTTGGACTTACAAGATTACCTCTACCAAGTTTCAAGCCTTGAATCAAATTTTTGCTCAGTCAATTGGACAGTTGACCTAAAAATCAGCTGTATTGGGGAAAAAGTCAATTGTGGCCAATTTACAGTCAATCCTCATAAAGTTTGACCCACATCAACATTATAGACTCATTTGAACCATTTGATCAAGTTTGTACCACAACTCCTCAAGAAATTTGATCAGATCATCAAAAGGGCAAAATGGTCATTTTTAGGGTTTTGACTGCACAAGGGCAATTTCTGATTTTTGACCTAGCCAATGGCAAATTGGGTTCAATCATGGATTAAAGGACTCAATGGCATCATCTTGACCTATTCACAAGGTTCAAAAGATCTCAATTGCATTGGATTGACAAATGAATTTCTCAGTCAATTGATCAAAATTTGACTGTACACTGAAAAGTCAAACTTTGACTTTTTGGTCAAAATCAAGTGCCAAGGGTCATTTTTCATCAAGATGTGTCAAAACATGAAACTTGTTCATCAAGAAACCCATTTTTGCAAATTAGGGTTTAAAGTTGAAAAATTTCATAACTTATAATTTTTCTAAGTTATGAAATTTTCTTAATTTTTCCTAACTTTGCCCAACATTTTCACCATGATGCAATTGGATTCAAACAAAACTTCCAACATGAAAGTTGTATTCCTCCACAAAGTCTACAACTTTGACTCACAAATTTTTCCAAAAAGAAGCTTGGATCTCAAGTTATGATTTTTGGAACAAGGGTCCCTAAAACTTTTAACTTAGTGAAATTTTGCCCTAATTTAGGCAGGATTTTGACCTATCTTCATGGCCATTTTTTACATAGTTCCACTTGGAATATCAAATTTCATTTCAAATATGGATTGTAGATAATGTTTCAAGCTTTCCAAAATGTCAAAGAACTCTCCAAACACATTTGTGGTTAGGGAGAATCGAAGGCTTGAAGTTGGCAAAAACTCACTTTTCATCCATGACATGTTCATGTTGATACAAATTACCAATTCAAATCAGCTTGCTTTGCACTAGATTACAGGCCTCAAAACCATTCCACAATCAATAATTAAATGCAAATCCATTGGTCTAAGGCATTGTTTCGGTCATTAGGGCATTGCATACAAGATTAATCCCTAAATGGTAAAAGGTACATTACCATTTTTGCAAAAGTATGCTTTATGTCAAAACCACAATCCTTGAACATTGAGCAAGACCTTGTACAGAAAATCAGATCCACAAACTAGAGGGGCCAAGAGGATAGTATGCAAGGTGATAGATAGCCTGTACAGGCCTGCTACACATCACTTCTCACACTTTGCTTCATAACCAAGAAATTTGTCCAAAACACAAGAACTTGAACATCAGCCAAAACTAACTTGTGCAAGCTTTTGAAACATATTTCTCACATCCCCTTGAACCAAAAACACGACCCTTTGAGCCCTCAAACATCCCATATCTCAAAATCACCTTCCATTTGCAAAACAGGGCAGCATCTGCATCTTAACTTCCATAGCACAATTTGCTCGTGCGTTTTGCCCCAAACCTGTTCAAACACCTTCCATTCAATCCATCCAAGCTATCCCAAACCTTAAACACTAACTGTAACTCCATTTATAGGGTTTGCCATTTTCAATTTGAGCTTGTGCAGGTTGAGTTCTATAGGCTTGTTCAAGTACATTCAAGGCAAGCTAGACATTGGAGAAGGTCAAGTGAAGTTCAAGCAAGCTCCCAGACATCTCAAGCCTTGTTGAAAAGCACCACATTGCCATACACGAAGTCAGCTGAAATAGGTTTTTATCAACTTCCTATCTGTCTATTTAGGAACATTTAGACTTAGGTTTGTGAATAAGAAATGTAGTATTCATAGCCATGAAGCTGTACATATGCTCAGTTTTCATTTTTATTAAGCATGCTAAGAGAATTTGGTCCATAAACATCCTGAAAAAATTAGGTTAGATTTTAGGGCCAGAGAAATTCTCTCTGGTCTTTGAGAGTTAGGACAAGTTTTTTATATGGTTGGATTCGTCTTGAAAAGCTCTACAACTTTGATGTTATGTGTTTTTGCAATAGAGCTCGTATGCAGGATCTAGCAATTGTACAGGGCGCGTGCGAAATTTGAAGTCAGAGGTTGAAGATGAAGTGGCTTGGGCTGGGCATTGGTCCTCTCACTATTTGCACCCCCCATTTGCTGAATACACCCCCCTGGTCCATTTCTTCATATTTTTATGTTTTGTTATTTTATTTTCATTTCTGATTTTATTTTATTATTTCCAAACATAAAAAATACCCAAAAAAATATTTTATAATTTTTTTTACATTTATTTTGCATTTTATTTCTATTTTTTCTAACATAAAAAACAATTTAATTAGTATATATATATTTCTATTTATTGAAAAATTGAAAATAATATAATTATACCTTTTATTTTTATTCTTATATTTACACTCAAAAATATTATTCTAAATATATTTTTATCTTGTATATATTTTATTTTATCTTTTGTACATATTTAATATAATTAATATATATACATATTTTTATTTTATTTAATAGATACTTTAGAATAAAAACATAAAAATACTATACTTTTATTTTTATTATTATTTATACTTAAAAAAATACTTTTTCTAAAATATATTTTATTTTTTGTATATACACTATTTTGTTTTATTGTATATAAATAATATAGTCAATATATTCATATTCTTAAAAATTAGGGTTTTACCCTTAATAAAAAAATAATAATAATCTTTTTATTTATTTCTTTCTTGTTACATTAAAAAATTTTACATACATAAAAATAAACAAAAAACTTTTTTTCATATTCATATTATTTCATATATTTATTTAATTTGTTTATTTAAATATTATTCATTTGTTATTTATGCCATTTGATTCAATTTGGATGTAATAGTAAAACTAGGGTTTTAATTTCTTGTCAAATAATCCCCATTCAAAAATTGTATCCCCCTCCCCATAATCATATTGTAATAGTGGTAGATTTATTTTACGCATTTACGCTTTCAATTATGCCATGATTAGAGATTAGGGTTTGTATGCAAAAATCCAAAATTAAATAGTTTGACCTAATACAAAGACAAAAATGCATGAAAATTAATACACAATGCACACATGCACCCCTAGGGTTACATCCACTTGTTGCCTAAAAAATGGGCCACGTTATGCATGTCGGGTACTTTGGCAAAACAAAAACAAAACAAAAGATCATAGTCCCTCGATGACGCTATTTTGGTTGCCTAAACAAAATGATCAAGTCCCTTAAAAATTTGATAAAGATACTTAACACAATTGCTATCATGGTCTATACGATGACCCGCGCCTGTCTCGTTTAACATCCTAATACAAGGTTGTTCACCAAATGCAATGGTGAAACAACACTGTCAAAAGGGTTAAAAACACATAGGAAAGATCTTTGAGTAAAATAGGGTAGATAACTCTTATTTACTTGAGCAAATCTTGCAAAACATCCTTGCTATTTTTCAAACACACTTCATAACACAATTTCAAAACCTTTCCCAAAACAAACTTTCAAAGCAATGAAATCTTTTCAAAAGACAATACACCTTTGTATACATTCAAACAAGAATCATTACAAAGGTTGCCACGACGATGGCCTTTTTTCAAAACATCTTTCAAAAACCACACACAAAGCACCATTTCAAACAATTGAAAAGCAAAAGCAAGTGATCTAAACAAGTAACTAAGAGCCCATGGATAACCATGGATAAAAAGGGTGTTTGCACCTTCCCTTTTCATAATCTACTCCTAGAACCCAAGAAAACATCTCAAAGGTCTTTCCTGTGCTTTTTGACCTTTCCTTAGGATAAAATAAAAAGTCGGTGGCGACTCTTGCTAAACCGAAACATTTGCAAACATAAAACGCAAAACCTCAAGTCAGTTCTCCCACCGTATCACAAAACTGGCGACTCTGCTGGGGAAAACTTTAAAAGTGGAGTAACCTTAGGGTTTAGATCACCTTTGCATGCTTATCTTGTTTTCTTTGATTTCTTTACATTTGGATCTATTGTTTGGGCTTGAAATCCTTCACTCGGATTCTTGGGAAACATTCATAGGTAAATAGCAATATGTTATGGAAATGGTGCGGGGTATACCGACATGGTTGAATAAATAGCTATATTAGTGCGACATATTTGTGGGTACCGATAGCCTTTGAGTCAATCAAAGAGAATACGGGGCTGCTGAGTGATGTCATGAAGCACTAATGAACTCTTAGAACCTTTACTTGACCATCTTGGCCTTTTTTAGGGGTAGTGAGATGACCGGCTTTGGTGCAGTCCGAAGTTGGTAGATACTCGATACTACACTCATTAAGGGTTGTTTTCTTAGAATATTTTGGTCGCCAGTTAAGTGGCTAAACTGAAACAATGAACACAAAATAATCCAGTGATATTGAGCTCCTTGGAACCCGGTCACTATTTATAGGACGGGTTGAGCCAACTAACTTCAAGAGGGTACTTACCTATGAAACCCCATGTGTGATACGGTGGGAGAACGGACTTGAGGTTTTGCGTTTGTGTTTGCAATTGTGCGGTTTAGCAAGAGTCACCGCCGACTTTTTATTTTATCCTAAGGAAAGGTCAAAAAGCACAAGAAAGACCTTTGAGATGTTTTCTTGGGTTCGGGGGGTAGATTATGAAAAGGGAATGTGCTAGCACCCTTTTCATCCATGGTTTTCCATGGGATCTTAGTTACTTGTTTTAGATCACTTGCTTTTGCTTTTTAATTGTTTGAAACGGTGCTTTTGTGTGTGTGGTTTTGAAAAATAGGCCTCGTCTAGGCAACCTTTGTAATGATTCTTCTTTGAATATATACAAAGGTGTTTGTCTTTTGAAAAGATATTTCAATATTTTGAAAGTTTTGATTTGGAATTGTGTGGTGAGGTGTGTTTGAAAATAGCAAGGATGTTTTGCAAGCTTTTGATCAAGTAACTAAGAGTTGTCTACCCTATTTTACTCAAAGATCTTGCTTATGTTTTTAACCCTTTTGACAGTGTTATTTCACCATTGCATTTGGTGAACAACCTTGTGTTAGGATGTTAAACGGGACAGGCGCGAGTCATCGCATACAATCATTGAAAGCAACTTGTGAGACTCTCTAGCAATTTTGTAAGGGACGAGATCGTTTTATCGAAGGCAACATCGAGGGTCATCGAGGGACTACGATCTTTGTTTATCGAAGGGGAATTTGCTAGAGTGTCTCATATTCGAGGGACATGATTGCATTTCCGAGGCAACAAGCGAGGTTACCCTAGAGGTGCAAGTTTCCATTGTGTTTGTCATTTTCATGCATTTTGATCTTGTATTAGGTCATCTAGCGATTGGTTTTAGATTTTTGCATACAAACCCTAATCTCTAATCATGGCATATTTGAAAGCATAAAATGTGAGAATTAAAATTCTAAGCTATTACAAAAGAGTATCCGGGGATGGGGGTACAAATTGTTTACAAATGGGGATGAATCTCACAAGGATAACAATGTCTGAATGTTAAGTGTTACAACCAAATCGAATTATCGCAATTCAATATAAAATTATAACAAATTAAGAAATAAGGAAAATCCATAAATTATGAGATGCATGTATAAATAAAATCTATTCTAAAAAAGAAAGATTAAGAATTATTATTATTCTTTGTATGTGTTTTATTAATTATGTAAATATAAAGGTTTAAAAGAAAAAATTAAACAACATTTCTATTATTCTTGTATTTTATTAATGTGTTAAAAAAAAGATAATAAAAAGAAACTAATTAAAATAAAACTACTTAAGAAAGTCAAAGTTTTAATACTAGTATTAGTGTTATTATTAACAAATGAATTAATAAGAAAATATTAGTGTTTGTTAAATCAAAAGAAAAGAAATTAAAAAAAAAAGAAAAAATGGGCTAATGGGTTTACATGTGCTTAGGCCCATAACAAACAAAAATGAAGAAGAACAAACAAATAAGTCAGAAAGGAGGGGGTGTGCACTAGCAGATATTATGGGCTTTGATTGGGTTTTTGGGGCGAAGGCCCAAAGCAAAATTGTGTAACATTTTTTAGGGTTCAGAAGAAATTAGGGTTAGTGTCATTGTGTTCACAGTGGCGCCGTTTTGTTCTTTCTTCCTCTTCATCCCTCTCACACAGACGCATTGATTCTCCTTAAACCCTAGCTACCGGAGCGCCGCCCCCTCTCACTCTCTATCCTCTTTGCAACGATCCAGCATTTTGATTGAATGGTACAATTTGTTTTTTTTTTGTTTGCGTTTTACAGTTTGTTTTCGTTTGTTTGATTTTTTACAGTTTGTTTTGCATGTTTGCTTCGTTTTAACCCATGGCGTTTACATGCTTGGAATGCAGTAAGGGTTCGAGAAAGACATACCTTGGGGATTTTCTGTAAAATGGAGGGAGAGAGAGGTTGGACCGGTGGCGCTCCTTGGCGGCTAGGGGCGGAGGAGAAAGTGATGACGCGCTTCTGGTATCTTTATCTTTGTCCCTTTCTGAATGTTGATGAAACCTGGCTCTTGAAACTTTGATTGTTGTTTTTCGTTGATGATGATAGTCTGAAACTTGATTTTTGTTGATTTTGTTGATGATGAGTTCAATTCTGAAACTAGATTTTTGTTGATGTTTGTTGCTTCTGAAAACCCTTTTCCTCTCTTCTCGACTGTTGATGATGATGGTTATCTGAAACTCTTTTGATTTTTTCCTCTATCTGAATGTTGATGTTGATGAAAATTCTGAAAACATGTTGCCTTCTTGATGAAACTTGGTTTATTGGTTTCTTTGCCTTGACGGTTAATGATGTAAGCAGTTCTGAAACCTATTTGTATGCTTCTGAAATGCTCTTCCTCTTTCTTTGAATCTGAAACCCTGTTGCAAGTTTCTGAAACTTTGTTTTGGTTTGTGGATTTCTGAGTTGGTATTTTTTCTATTTTTTTGGGAGAGTTGCAGTTTGTGCAAGTTATGCTGTTTGTGTAGCTTGCAGTTTTTGGCTATGCTTTGCAAGCTTTGTTAATGGTTATGCACAGTTTGGATTTGGTTGTGCATAGTTTGGTTAACTTGCAGTTTTACTAGGCTTGGAAGGTTTTGGCTATTTGTTGAGCTTGTTTGCAGTTTGGAAACTTGCAGTTTTTGCTAGGCTTTGCAGGTTTGAGAAAGTTTGGCTTGTTGAGTTTGGACAAAGAGTTTGGCAAGTTATACAGGTTGGTTGGCTTTGTGGTTCGAGCAAGCTTGGCTTATTGAGTTTGTTCGGCAAGCTTGGCTGTTTGGTTCACTTGCAGTTTTGCTAGCCTTTGAGCTTGTACAGGTTTTTGCAAGCTTGTGCAGGAGAGTTTTGTGTTTTTTTGACAAAGTGTTTTCTCTCCCCTTGAACTGTTATGCAATTTGTTGTTTTATATCTTTTTTGTTTTTGTTAACTTGTGACAGCTTGTTTTAGCCAAACTGCAAACTTTCACCAAAGGTGATATCTTTTCCTCTTTCTCTCTCCATGAAACAAGCATTTTTGCTTTTTTATTATATTCTGAAAAATTTGCCTTGTCTGGAAAATGATGAAAAAAGGCTATGACAAGCTTTTGGATTGTGAATTGGTTTTCCTGCTGCACTGTATTTTCTACATTTGTACTTTTCTGACTGCATACTTTCTGCATTATGTACTTTTTGCCTTTGTAGTTGGCTCACTTGACAGTTTGCATATGGTTTGGGTTTTCCATGCTTAGTTTTCTTAGTTTGATAGTTTGGTTTGCAATGAAGTACAATGGGAGCCTATGTTTGTAAAGTTGTCATGTTTTGTTGCAATGCTGCTTGTTACACCACTTAGTTGCTGACTTTAAAATGTTTGGTAGCTATGTTTGCATTCAGCTTGCCTAGTTTGAATTTTGGCGCCTTGGTTTGCCTTTGTTGCTGCAATATTTTCAATTTGTATTTTTAATTTTCTCTTTGTGAACCAAGAAGAGCAATCTTCTTGTGATTTGCAAAGATAAAAATAAAACGTGATGAAAAATAAGCATTCTGATTCCAGACGGAAAATTTAAATGATGACCTTCTCCTTTCTTTTTTGTTTGAAAATTCTTTTTTCAATTAACTGTACTAATTTCTTTTTCTTTGTCTTTTTCAGGTGAATGCAACTTGGACGGAGACAAAGCAACAAAAGCAGAAGACTTTGAGCATGGGAGCAATGGAGTTTAGGAGGCTTAGTCTTAGAATTTTGTATTCATTGTAATAATTTATTCTTCAAATACTATAAGTTGTAAAACGTATATTATTCAAACAATAAACTATTTTTGTAACAATCATTTTCAATGAATGAAAAAAAACTTTTATGAGATCATCTGATAATCCAATAAAAACCTTCTACTGTCAATATCTTTCAATTCTTCATTTGCATCTTCACTTTTTTTATTTAAGATTCCTGATCCAAAATAACTGAAATTGCATTCCATCATTTCCAATACAGATAACTTAAAATCCAAGTATCCCAAAAACTTTGCAATCTCATAACTTGCGACAGCATTCCAATCAACATACGCGTTGTTATTCCAATAAGTAAGCAAGCATTCCATTAACAAGCAAACGTTTTAGTTCCATTAACAAGCATATGCCTTAATATTCCAAATAAGAGTCTCAGCTCTTATCCCAGATAATCAGGCCTTGAGAACAATCAGTTAACCTTTCAGCAAACTTGAAAAAGTGTGAAAACAATGTAACAGTAAACTGAATTTCTGTGGATTCAATTTCTTTTGAGAAATGCGAGAGAAACTCTGATTCTTGATTTACTTCCAAAGAAAAGTCTGTTTGATCGATTCCTGAGCCAATCTTAAAAATCAGAGAAAACCCTAGGGTTGTAATTTCTTGTGAAAAAGGGAGGGCAAATTTTGGGGTACAACAGTTGCCCCTGTTCAATCTTCTTGAACCTGAAGAGTTAGATTAGCGAGTTTGCCTTTCGTGACTCGAAGGTAAAAGAGGATTGGACACTAGAGTGCCCATAAATTTGCACTCGTCAAAGCATAGTTGAGGGAATGGGCTTAAAGATGCCATTTGGAGATGTGACAGAACCTTGTCGGAGAGGGGCTTAAAGATGCCATCCAAGAATGTTTGTTGAACTGTATGTTGTAGGTGAAAGAATGAGTATCAGAAAGGTATCCATGTTTGGAACGTCTCTGAGTTGGGGGTTTGAATAAGCAATAGATTAGTATCTGTGTTTGGAGAATCCGTAAACTGTTTTCATGAGCTGAATCTGAACAAGCGATAGATTAGCATCCATGTTTGGAAGCGTCCGTAAACTGTTTTCATGATCCTTGGGTTGAACAAGCAATAGATTAACATCCATGTTTGGTGCACCGTAAACTGTTTTCAAAAGTTGAATCTGAACAAGCGATAGATTGACATCCATGTTGGGAAGCATCCGTAAACTGTTTTCATGATCCTTGTGTTGAACAAGCAATAGATTAACATCCATGTTTGGAGTATCCGTAAACTGTTTTCAAAAATAGAATCTGAACAAGCGATAGATTGACAACCATGTTGGGAAGCAACCGTAAACTGTTTTCATGATCCTTGGGTTGAACAAGCAATAGATTAACATCCATGTTTGGTGCATCCGTAAACTGTTTTCAGAAGTTGAATCTGAACAAGAGATAGATTGACATCCATGTTTAGAAGCACCCGTAAACTGTTTTCAGAATTCTTGAAGTTGAATAAGCAATATATTAGCATCCATGTTGGGAAGCATCCGTAAGCTATTTTCAGAAGTTGAATCTGAACAAGCGATAGATTGACATCCATGTTTGGAAGCACCCGTAAACTATTTTCAGAATTCTTGAAGTTGAATAAGCAATAGATTAGCATCCATGTTGGGAAGCATCCGTAAGCTGTTTTCAAAAGTTGAATCTGAACAAACGATAAATTAGCATCCATGTTGGGAAGCATCCATAAACTGTTTTCAGAAATCCTGGAGTTGAAGCTTGCTAAACTTATCCTGTGAAGGGTAAAATATTAGCTGAAACACAAAGTTATGTTGCATGAAGTGTATGATGCAATATATGTGTTATATCAATGTTTATGATATATGAATGCAATGTATGCGCATGTAAGCTGATGAGACGTCTTGCTGAGGAAGATAAATCCTGGATAGCTGGAGATAATAAAATCTTTGACCGCTGTTGGGGAAAATAAATCCTGGAGCACTGTTGAAGAGTATGTGTGTCTTCAAGTTTTTTGACAACCTCTGTGGGGAAGCTATACTACTTGGAAAATCAGGAGTTTGGGTTATATGCCAATCTACTGGGGATTCTTGTTTTGTTGTTTGAGGAGAACTCCATTGGGGAATATCTGAAAGATCTGTGGGGAACTGAGAATGAGAATCTTCATTATGCTAGGGGAATTTGTGTTGAGGAGTCAAGAACGAGAATCTTCGATCTGCAGGGGATTAAAAAACTCTGACAAATTTATGCTGAGAGTAGAGAAAGCTCTGGCAACTTCACAGGAGAATCAAGGATGAGGATCTTGATTTTGCTGGGGAGTAAAAACTCTGTGGGGAATAGCCATACTGTTGCGGAGTAGCTATCCTGCTGGAGAGTGAGCTCAAGACTCTGGGAAGAGCTTATTCCTGTTTGGAAGAAGTTCAGGAGTTTTAGGTTGTATGCCACTTTGAGAATGAGAATTTTCATTCTGTGGGGAATATTAGGAATTCAGGTTATTTACCACTTTGAGAATGAGAATCCTCATTCTGTCGGGAATATCATGAATTCAGGTTATACGCCACTTTGAGAATGAGAATCTTCATTCTGTCGGGAACATCAGGATTTCAGGTTATATGCCACTTTGAGAATGAGAATCCTCATTCTGTCGGGAATATCAGGAATCCAGGTTATATACCACTTTGAGAACGAGAATCTTCATTCTGTCGGGAATATCGGGAGCTTCGGAGTATGCCAATCTACTGGGGAAGCAAGAATGAGAATCTTCATTCAGGCGTTTGGGTCAGGAGGTTGGGAGTATGCCAATCTACTGGGGAAGCAAGAATGAGAATCTTCATTCTGTTAACGATATCAGGAGTTTGGGAGTATACCAATCTTCTGAGGTTTCAAGGATGAGAATCTTCATTCTGTTAAGGGTATCAGGAGCTTGGGAGTATACCAATCTTCTGAGATTTCAAGGATGAGAATCTTCATTCTTGAGAGAAACAGAATTTCAAGAGCTTCATTTGTCCGTTATTCTGCTGGTAGGTCATTTCTGCTGAGATTTAGGAACTTGTCCGTAATTCAACTAAAGAAAAGCTTTGTCGAGATTTAGGAACTTGTCTGTAATTCGACTGAAGAAAACATCCCTGCTGAGATTTAGGAACTCACCCATAATTCAACTGAGGAAAAAGCTCTGTCGCTTTAATTTGTGAGAATCTTTCCTGAAAGGTAAAGATTAGTTGCATATATCAAACAATGACGTTCTCAAAATAAATGAGATTGCGTTGTATGATGGCATGATGTACGGAGGTGTAATGTTTTTTAAGACGACCTTTCGTTGGGGAAAATAAATCCCGAGCTGGTGAAGGAGAAAAGAGTTGGATTCTTCATCTCTGATAGTGAAAAAATCAGAATAAATCATTGAGAGATTTATCTGAAACAGCAAAAACCCGGAATATCTTCCATTGGAATAAGAATCAGGGAGATCTTTGTGTCGATCTGACCAAAACAGAGAGGGTCTTGGATTAACTTTGACTCAACCGGATGATGAAGGAATCTTTGACGACTGTAACTCCAACAGGTGATGAAGGAATCTTCGACGACCGTAACTCCAACAGGTGATGAAGGAATCTTTGACGACCGTAACTCCAACAGGTGATGAAGGAATCTTCGACGACCGTAACTCCAACAGGTGATGAAGGAATCTTCGACGACCGTAACTCCAACAGGTGATGAAGGAATCTTTGACGATCGTAACTCCAACAGGTGATGAAGGAATCTTTGATGACTGTAACTCCAACAGGTGATGAAGGAATCTTCGATGACCGTAACTCCAACAGGTGATGAAGGAATCTTCGACGACCGTAAATCCAACAGGTGATGAAGGAATCTTCGACGACCGTAACTCCAACAGGTGATGAAGGAATATTCGATGACCGTAACTCCAACAGGTTATGAAGGAATATTTGACGACCGTAACTCCAACAGGTGATGAAGGAATTTTTGACGACCGTAACTCCAACAGGTGATGAAGGAATCTTCGACGATTGTAACTCTAACAGGTAATGATAACCTTTACCTGTCGATCAATCTGCATATGTTATGGATGTTGTTGAAATGTAATTTCGTTTTTTTAGAGAATAAATCCTTGACAAGTGTTGGGGAAATAAACCCATGACTGCTGGTCTGCTAAAGAGGTGATGAACTTCTCGAGGATTCCTGAATTTCTTTTCAGAAGGATTTTGGAGAGATTCGTCATTGCCCCTAGTATCAAATGTTTGTGGTACTACCAGGAAATTTGGACTGTACGTAACTCTTTGATGAGATTGACGTTTAATGCCCCAAGTGATGGTGACGGCGACTTGCCCCTGGTTACTCTGCAATTGAGAGATTTCTTGAAATCTTGACTAGACTGCCCCAGGTTAACTGGACAATGCCATGCCAAGTCCCCTTTTGTTGGTAAGAGATTTTTGCAACGGAAGTGTCATTCCACTTGAAGTGATTTTGTTCGCTGAGAGAGCTTTCGTTCACCGGAACATTCATTGTATGAATTTCTTTGCTGTCAAACAAATAGCCATGTGCAAACAATGATATTTAAATAATGCAAAGTTTATGCTTGTCTCGAAGTTTTGAAAAATGCGTTTTTTAGCAGAAAACTTTTATAAGACAAATTCAACACAAGATTTAGAAAAAAGCCTTACAGGAGTCAGGATACCTTTTGCAATAGTATGCCTTCGAACTAACCCATGCTTCAATTAGGACTTTTGAAGGGTTGTAACATGGCTTGGTTCACGGTTTAAGAAACAAAGGATAAAGGCTCAAAGTATATCTGTACCCACCCGCTCTTCGTGATGTTCTTCAATCCTAAACTCAGTTAATTGCGCATTTGAACTCCAAATGAGTTTGGAACGACGTTTTGGTGATGGTCCATACAAGTTGAATTTGTTGGAAGGCAGTCATCATCATTTTTTTTGCAACATTTTTCATGTTGTTGAGGATTTGTAATGACCCCTTTCTTTTGATTCATTATCCCTAATTTTTGCCTGACTGTTCTCATTTTCGAGATTACAGTCAGCGGGATGCCCCAGCTTTCTTAAGCCTCCTTTGTAGGTTTTGGCTCAGTGGGATTTTCTCTTTGAGAGATGATGACTGCCTATGAGATAAAGAACCATCACTGTCTTTTGGTTCCAAAGCAATGTTATCAATGTCATTCATTGTATTATGAACTGAGAGTTTGCGACTTCAACGCGCATTTTGAATTAACTGAGAGACTACCCTGCCCCTGGTTTGATTAAAAGGTTTCAATTTATGTTTAAAACATAAAACTTCTACTTCTTTGGCTCGAAGGGGTTGACTAGGGATTATCTTCCTTATAACTCCAGTGTTTAGGATTTGAAAGAAACACCTGTACATCGTCAGCAAGGTCTGTCCAAAATCATACTGTATGAGATTATGGCTTTGTTTTCGTCATCCTCCCTCTAAAGGCTTGTAACTTTTAGAAAGAGTTAAATGTCATAAAGAAAGTAGAAAGCATAATTCAAGAATAGTGAAAACGAATGGATGGATTCAAGACAAACATATGCAATGCATTAATGAAACAGAGTTTGACATCAACAGAATATTGTTTGAATAACAAAAGAAATTACAACTTGAAAATTCAAATGAAACAAAAGCCTCTTAGTTCAAACTTGTCATTTCAGGTGGGGAACCCTCAGCGGAAGATCTTCATCTGGCCATCCTGTGTGAATTCCAGCACTCCTATGTCAATCAAGTCTTGAGTCTTGTTATTCAAAGCCCAACAGTCATCGGTGTCATGTCCAGGACTATAGGAGTGGTATGCACAAAATGCATTGGGATGATAGCCAGGAGCAGAGGTATTGGGATTCTGAATAGGATCCCTTAATACAGTTAGATTGACCTCTAACAAACTTTATAATACTTGATATAATGGTATGTTAATCTCAGTGAAGTGTCTTCCAGATGTATTTTGCTTACGCTGATTACCCCGTTGATGCTAGTGAGGTTGTTGTTGGGCTTGTGACCCTGAAGCACACTGGGGAGACTTTCCCTTGGCCTCTTGTCTCAAAGGAGGCTGAATGGTGACTTGATCTTCAACCCTAGTTGTTTTCCCCACTTGGTTACATCCATCTTGAAGTAGTTTGTTGATGAGTACCCTTAGCTCCTCTTGTCCTTGAGCCAGGTTTTGAATGAGAGCCATTTGGCCCACCAGTTGTCCCATCATCTAGATCTTCATTGTTGCCAACTCAATTTGTAGCCCTTCCAAATGATCATTCCTGATGCCCCCTGGATTTCCTAGGACCATGCCCCTTGTGAGGAGAGCTTTCACTTCTTCCTGCCCCTTGGATAGGTTCAAGAACATTTCTTGAAGTTGAGCATTTTGAGCCTGGATATCTTTGACAGTCCTCTCTAGAGCCATCTCTACTGAAATAAACAGTAGGAGAATAAAGAAACCTGAAAGGGAAAACATGTCATGATACAATGCATGATATGTGGATGCACGTTTTCAAGGATCTCGCAGGGTAAACACAAGAAAATGTTAGAGGTTGAACTTCGATCAACATCTTTGACTGGAGAACTTTGCATTGGTGGATGTCTTTCCACGAGAATCAAGCTCACCATGTTAAGTGGGTCATAGCCCTCGATTCAAGTTGTTGTACTTGATCTTTGACGGTGTTTGTTTAGAGGAAAGTAAATCCTCTTGCCCTTTGGTAGACGTCTGGTTCAACGTGACCCTGCATCAAAGACCCTCGAGATCCTTGAAATGGTTATTGAAAATGTTATGGTATGATGTTATAATGTTATGTACAAGTATGCAAAAGTGAGCAAGTATATGTACAGATAACCACATTCACACAAAGAAGACAAGTCCTTTGGTTTAGGCTTGCATGGAGTAGGTAAGTACCCTTTTGAAGTTAGTTGGCTCAACCTGCCCTAGAAATAGTAACCGGGTTCTAAGGAGCTCAATATCACCGGATTATTTTTTGTGTTCATTGTTTCAGTTTAGCCACTTTACTGGAGACCGAAATATTCCAAGAAAACAACCCTCAATGAGTGTAGTATCGAGTATCTACCAACTTCGGACTGTACCAAAGCCGGTCATCTCACTACCCCTAAAAAGGCCAAGATGGTCAAGTAAGGTTCTAAGAGTTCGTTAGTGCTTTATGACATCACTCAGCGGCCACGTATTCTCTTTGATTGACTCAAAGGCTACCGGTAACCACAAATATGTCGCACTAACGTAGCCACTGCTTCAACCATGTCGGTATACCTCACACAGTTCCCTCACAGTTTATTGCTACTTACCTAAAAGGTGCCCCCAAATCCGGGTGTAGGATTCAAACCCAAACAAGGAACCCAAGAAGTAAAGCATACAAGTCAAATAAGATAAGCATGTGAAGGTGATCTAAACCCTAAGGTAACCCCACTTTTGAAATAACTCCCCAGCAGAGTCGCCAGTTCTGTGATACGGTGGGAGAACTGACTTGAGGTTTTGCGTTTGTGTTCGCAATTGTGCGGTTTAGCAAAAGTCGCCACCGACTTTTTATTTTATCCTAAGGAAAGGTCAAAAAGCACAGGAAAGACCTTGGAGATGTTTTCTTGGGTTCGAGGGGTAGATTATGAAAAGGGAAGGTGCTAGCACCCTTTTCATCCATGGTTTTCCATGGGCTCTTAGTTACTTGTTTTAGATCACTTGCTTTTGCTTTTCAATTGTATGAAATGGTGCTTTTGTGTGTGTGGTTTTGAAAAATTCTTTTGAAAAAGAGGCCTTGTCTAGGCAACCTTTGTAATGATTCTTCTTTGAATATATACAAAGGTGTCTGTCTTTTGAAAAGATATTTCAATGTTTTGAAAGTTTTGATTTGGAATTGTGTGGTGAGGTGTGTTTGAAAATAGCAAGGATGTTTTGCAAGATTTTGATCAAGTAACTAAGAGTTGTCTACCCTATTTTACTCAAAGATCTTTCTTATGTTTTTAACCCTTTTGACAGTGTTATTTCACCATTGCATTTGGTGAACAACCTTGTGTTAGGATGTTAAATGGGACAGGCGCGGGTCATCGCATACAATCATTGAAAGCAACTTGTGAGACGCTCTAGCAATTTTTTAAGGGACGAGATCGTTTTATCGAAGGCAACATCGAGGGTTATCGAGGTACTACGATAGTTGTTTATCGAAATGGAATTTGCTAGAGTGTCGCATATTCGAGGGACATGATTGCATTTCCGAGGCAACAAGCGAGGTTACCCTAGAGGTGCAAGTGTGCATTGTGTTTGTCATTTTCATGCATTTGGATCTTGTATTAGGTCATCTAGCGATTGATTTTAGATTTTCGCATACAAACCCTAATCTCTAATCATGGCATATTTGAAAGCATAAAATGCGAGAATTAAAATTCTAAGCTATTACAAAAGAGTATCCGGGGATGGGGGTACAAATTGTTTACAAATGGGGATGAATCTCACAAGGATAACAATGTCCGAATGTTAAGTGTTACAACCAAATCGAATTGTCGCAATTCAATATAAAATTATAACAAATTAAGAAATAAGGAAAATCCATAAATTATGAGATGCATGTATAAATAAAATCTATTATAAAAAAGAAAGATTAAGAATTATTATTATTCTTTGTATGTGTTTTATTAATCATATAAATAAAAAGGTTTAAAAGCAAAAATTAAACAACATTTCTATTATTCTTGTATTTTATTAATGTGTTAAAAAAAGATAATAAAAAGAAACTAATTAAAATAAAACTACTTAAGAAAGTCAATGTTTTAATATTAGTATTAGTGTTATTATTAACAAATGAATTAATAAGAAAATATTAGTGTTTGTTAAATCAAAAGAAAAGAAATTAAAAAAAAAAAGAAAAAATGGGCTAATGGGTTTACATGTGCTTAGGCCCATAACAAAAAAAAATGAAGAAGAACAAACAAATAAGTCAGAAAGGAGGGGGTGTGCACTAGCAGATATTATGGGCTTTGATTGGGTTTATGGGGAGAAGGCCCAAAGCAAAATTTTGTAACATTTTTTAGGGTTCAGAAGAAATTAGGGTTAGTGTCGTTGTGTTCATAGTGGCGCCGTTTTGTTCTTTCTTCCTCTTCATCCCTCTCACACAGACGCATTGATTCTCCCTAAACCCTAGCTACCGGAGCGCCTCCCCCTCTCACTCTCTATCCTCTTTGCAACGATCCAGCATTTTTATTGAATGGTACAATTCGGTTTTTTTTAGTTCGCATTTTACAGTTTGTTTTCGTTTGTTTGATTTTTTACAGTTTGTTTTGCATGTTTGCTTCGTTTTAACCCATGGCGTTTACATGCTTGGAATGCAGTAAGGGTTCGAGAAAGACATACCTTGGGGATTTTCTGTAAAATGGAGGGAGATAGAGGTTGGACCGATGGCGCTCCTTGGCGGCTAGGGGCGGAGGAGAAAGTGATGACGTGCTACTGGTATCTTTATCTTTGTCCCTTTCTGAATGTTGATGAAACCTGGCTCTTGAAACTTTGATTGTTGTTTTTCGTTGATGATGATAGTCTGAAACTTGATTTTTGTTGATTTTGTTGATGATGAGTTCAATTCTGAAACTAGATTTTTGTTGATGTTTGTTGCTTCTGAAAACCCTTTTCCTCTCTTCTCGACTGTTGATGATGATGGTTATCTGAAACTCTTTTGACTTTTTCCTCTATCTGAATGTTGATGTTGATGAAAATTCTGAAAACTTGTTGCCTTCTTGATGAAACTTGGTTTATTGGTTTCTTTGCCTTGAAGGTTAATGATGTAAGCAGTTCTGAAACCTATTTGTATGCTTCTGAAATGCTCTTCCTCTTTCTTTGAATCTGAAACCCTGTTGCAAGTTTCTGAAACTTTGTTTTGGTTTGTGGATTTCTGAGTTGGTATTTTTTCTGTTTTTTTGGGAGAGTTGCAGTTTGTGCAAGTTATGCTGTTTGTGTAGCTTGCAGTTTTTGGCTATGGTTTACAGGCTTTGTTAATGGTTATGCACAGTTTCGATTTGGTTGTGCACAGTTTGGTTAACTTGCAGTTTTACTAGGCTTGGCAGGTTTTGGCTATTTGTTGAGCTTGTTTGCAGTTTGGAAACTTGCAGTTTTTGCTAGGCTTTGCAGGTTTGAGCAAGCTTGGCTTGTTGAGTTTGGACAAAGAGTTTGGTAAGTTATGCAGGTTGGTTGGCTTTGTGGTTTGAGCAAGCTTGGCTTGTTGAGTTTGTTTGGCAAGCTTGGCTGTTTGGTTCACTTGCAGTTTTTGCTAGCCTTTGAGCTTGTACAGGTTTTTGCAAGCTTCTGCAGGAGGGTTTTGTGTTTTTTTTGACAAAGTGTTTTCTCTCCCCTTGAACTGTTATGCAATTTGCTGTTTTATATCTTTTTTTTTGTTAACTTGTGATAGCTTGTTTTAGCAAAACTGCAAACTTTCACCAAAGGTGATATCTTTTCCTCTTTCTCTCTCCATGAAACAAGTATTTATGCTTTTTTATTATATTCTGAAAAATTTGCCCTGTCTGGAAAATGATGAAAAAAGGCTATGACAAGCTTTTGGCTTGTGAATTGGTTTTCCTGCTACACTGTATTTTCTACATTTGTACTTTTCTGACTGCATACTTTCTGCATTATGTACTTTTTGCCTTTGTAGTTGGCTCACTTGACAGTTTGCATCTGGTTTGGGTTTTCCACGCTTAGTTTTCTTAGTTTGATAGTTTGGTTTGCAATGTAGTACAATGGGAGCCTATGTTTGTAAAGTTGTCATGTTTTGTTGCAATGCTGCTTGTTACACCACTTGGTTGCTGACTTTGAAATGTTTGGTAGCTATGTTTGCATTCAGCTTGCCTAGTTTTAATTTTGGCGCCTTGGTTTGCCTTTGTTGCTGCAATATTTTCAATTTGTATTTTTAATTTTCTCTTTGTGAACCAAGAAGAGCAATCTTCTTTTGATTTGCAAAGAGAAAAATAAAACGTGATGAAAAATAAGCATTCTGATTCCAGACGGCAAATTTTAATGATGACCTTCTCCTTTCTTTTTTGTTTGAAAATTCTTTTTTCAATTAATTGTACTAATTTATTTTTCTTTGTCTTTTTCAGGTGAATGCAACTTGGAAGGAGACAAAGCAACGGAAGCAGAAGACTTTGAGCATGGGAGCAATGGAGTTTAGGAGGCTTAGTCTTAGAATTTTTTATTCATTGTAATAATTTATTCTTCAAATACTATAAGTTGTAAAACGTATAATATTCAAACAATAAACTATTTTTGTAACAATCATTTGCAATGAATGAAAAAAAACTTTTATGAGATCATCTGATAATCCAATAAAAACCTTCTACTGTCAATATCTTTCAATTCTTCCTTTGCATCTTCGCTTTTTTTATTTAAGATTCCTGATCCAAAATAACTGAAATTGCATTCCAGCATTTCCAATACAGATAACTTAAAATCCAAGTAATCCCAAAAACTTTGCAATCTCATAACTTGCAACAACATTCCAATCAACATACGCGTTGTTATTCCAATAAGTAAGCAAGCATTCCATTAACAAGCAAACGTTTTAGTTCCATTAACAAGCAGATGCCTTAATATTCCAAATAAGAGTCTCAGCTCTTATCCCAGATAATCAGGCCTTGAGAACAATCAGTTAACCTTTCAGCAAACTTGAAAAAGTGTGAAAACAATGTAACAGTAAACTGAATTTCTGTGGATTCAATTTCTTCTGAGAAATGTGAGAGAAACCCTGATTCTTGATTTACTTCCAAAGAAAAGTCTGTTTGATCGATTCCTAAGCCAATCTTAAAAATCAGAGAAAACCCTAGGGTTGTGATTTCTTGTGAAAAAGGGAGGGCAAATTTTGGGGTACAACACCATGCAAGCCTGAAACTAGGATCTTGTGTGATTTGCTTGTACATATACTTGTGCATACATCATGAACATCATGAAGCATCATATGCATCCACTAACCATTTCAAGGGTTTGGATCTTCATCTTTGTTCTTGTTTTGTAGGTCATGGAATCTCTCCGTAGGAAAACAATTCAAGTCAACCTTGTGAGAATCCCTCCTCAACTCAAGGAGCTTACTTCCAAGATTCCAGAGATTTCTCCCTTCAGTGAAAGACATGGTAGACTTCTTAACTTGGTCTACTCTAACATTGAAGAAGACATGGTGAAAGTCCTCTTCCAGTTCTTTGACCCCCTACACCATTGCTTCACATTTCCTAATTACCAACTAGTACCTACTTTGGAGGAATTTTCTCAACTCCTGAGGATTCCTATTCTCCATCAACTACCGTACAATGGTACGGAAAGAGAACCAAAGCCTGAAGATGTTGCTCAAGCCCTACACTTGCAATCATCTGATATCAAGGGTCATTGGGAAACCAGAAGTGGTGTCAAAGATTTCTTGGCAAAGTTTCTATTTGAGAAGGCACAAGACTGCTGGAATTCTCTAGATCTACAAGCTTTTGAGGAGATTGTAGCACTTCTCATCTATGGGTTGGCCTTGTTCCCAAACCCTGATCAACTTATAGATGTGAATGCTGTCAAGATTTTCATATCTCGGAATCCTGTACCTACAATGCTTGGGGACATCCTACACTCGTTTCACACACGAACAATGAGGAAAAGAGGTGTTCTCATGTGCTGTACTCCTCTTCTAGCAAGGTGGTTTATTTCTCACCTTCCCCAATCAGTTTTGAAGAATGAGCAGGGTTTAAGGTGGTCACAACGATTAATGACCCTTACACATTCTGATGTTCATTGGTGTTCTCGGTCCAGAGAAAATGTCATCATCATTGATCGTTGTGGAGAATTCCCTAATGTCCCACTACTTGGCATAAGGGGAGGCATTACCTACAACCCCTGTTTGGCTTTGAGACAATTTGGATATGCTCGAAGGGATGGCCCTCACGACACTATGGGAAGAAGGTTTGAGAACCAGGCAAGAAGGGTCCTCGAGTTCCCCTCGATGTCTGACGAAGGGGTTGGTAAAGGTAAAGGAGTTGCAATGCCCTGAGTCTGAAGCTGAAGAGGAAGAAGAAGAGGAGGAGGAAGATTACTTTGAGCAGCAGTATCCTTCTGCAGACGATAAGTATAAAAATCTGGAAGAGCGGTTGGCAGCCATGGAAGTACAAAGGGTTCCTGGGCTGGATTTCGAAGAACTAGGGTTGGTTGCTGGGATCGTCATTCCCCCCAAGTTCAAAGTACCTACATTTGCTAAATACGACGATTTGTCCTGTCAAAAGATGCATCTGCGGTCCTACGTCAGAAAGATCCAACCTCACTCTTCTGATAAGGATCTGTGGGTCCACTTTTTTCAAGATAGTCTTTCGGGTACACAATTGGACTGGTTCTATCAACTTGAGAGATCTGATGTTCATAACTGGGAGGATCTGGCTGCTGCTTTCTATCGACAATACCAATATAACGCAGATTTAGCACCTACTCGTACTCAACTACAGAGTATGAGTATGGTCTCTAATGAAGGCTTTAAGGAGTACGCCCAGAAGTGGCGGGATTTGGCTGGAAGGGTGCAGCCCCCATTGTCGGATAGAGAGCTGGTTGACATGTTTTTGGGAACCCTGTCAGGTCCATTCTTTAATCACTTGATCGGGAGCTCATCTGCAGGGTTCACCAAATTAATACTGACAGGTGAAAGGGTCGAAGCTGGCATTAAGAGTGGTAAATTTCAGAAGGATGCAGTTGCTTCCACTGCTGTCAAGAAGACCTTCCCAGCCAAGAAAGAAGCTTCTGCTGTTTACTCCCAGAGAAATCAAGGAAGAACGGAGCGCCGATCAACGGTGGGGGCTGTGATGATTCAGAACTCTTTAACCGATCAACCTTGAAGCAGTCAACCTAGGGCTAACCAAAATAGGGTGGAAAGGCCACAACGGCAATTCACTCGGATCAATATGGCACCGGCTCAGGTCCTCCCTCATCTGTTAAAGTTAAACCTTACCAACTTGTAAGAAGCACCGAAAAACCCAAATACCTCTTCTCCCTATTAACATTCAAATGCAAAATGTGCATATCATTCGGACAATGCGGGGCATGATACCAACAACTATTGGGCCCTTAAAAACAAGATCCAATATTTGATAGATGCCAAGAAGGTAGAGTTTGATGCTCCCGAAAAACATAATGTGATATCCGCTCCTATGCCAAAACATGGTCATAATGTCCATGCTATTGTAGAAGATCTTCATGTTACTACCGTTGATGACTTAATGACTCCATTGCCAATGATCAACATAAATCTGTTGAAAGCCGGGATTTTCCCGGGCTGTGAAAAAGATTGTTGCTTTTGTTCAAACTTGCAATCCGACTGTCCGCTGTTGAAATTAGGAATCCAACGCCTGATGGATACTCAAGAGATCCTCTTTCAGAAAACTCCTGTTGATACCAATACCCATGTTACTCCTGTTACTCCAATCAATGATATTGCTATAATCACCATTTCCGACAATCTTTCCAAGACCTGCAAAAGGCCTGTTAAGATTACACCTGATCCAAAGTTTGTACCGCTGAAGATTACGATGCCGGGGCCTATCCCATATAAGTCCAACAAGACGATACCATGGAATTATGGAGGAGAGATCTTCTACCATGGTGTCAAGCAAATCTAATCAGCCGAAGAGAATTCCGATGAAGAAACTCCTGATGTAGGAAATATTGCAGGGACGAGTAAGATAACTCGTAGCGGAAGAATCTTCTCTCCGGAGATTGCTCCTCCAAGGGCAGTATTCGGACCCTCAAGTGCTCATGTGCCAGTCAAGATATCTGTGCGAAGTCCAGTGATTGAAGAAATTATTACTCCCTAAGTTGTACCCTCTGCTGTTACTGCTTATAAAGGTAAGGGGATCCAAGAAGCGCCCGTCAGGACGAGGGCCCAGACTTTGGTTATCCCCGAGACCACCCAAAAGGAAATGGAGGAAATCTTAAAGATAATTAAGAAGAGCGACTATGATGTCATAGAGCAGATGGGGAAAACCCCTTCAAAAATATCTATGCTAGCTCTGTTGCTTTGCTCCGAGGCTCAGGCCAAAGCCTTGATCAAATTCCTGAAGACAGTGCATGTTCCTCAAGAAACCTCTGCAAATCCGTTTCAAGAGTGTGTAGCCAGCCTTACAGCCGACAATGGTCTGGGCTTTTCTGATGCCGATCTAACGTCCAAGGGAAGAAAGCATAATGATGAGCTGCATGTTTCGGTAGAGTGAAGGGGGACCACACTTGCTCATGTTCTGGTTGATACCAGGTCATCTCTAAATGTCCTACCAAAGAAAGCATTGGACAGACTAGACTGTGAAGGTTTGACATTAAAGCCCAATAATATCATTATTAAGGCCTTCGACGGTTCTAAGCGGATGGTTCACGGAGAAGTGGACATCCCAATTAAGGTGGGAAAAGAAATTTTCAACTCTATTTTTTATGTGATGGACATTCGTCCTTCATATTTATGCTTGTTGGGAAGGCCATGGATCCAAAACGCTAGGGCAGTCACTTCTTCTCTACACCAAATGCTCAAATACCCAGTCTAGGGTAAACTCATAACAGTTCATGGTGAGGAGGAGTATATGATAAGCCACCTTAATTCTTTCCGCTACGTGGAGTTAGATGGTGAATTCATAGAAACACCTTTCCAACACTTCAAAGAGATTTCTCCTGAAGTTGAGGTAGCCAAGACAATGACCGATGTGCCCATCATTACCAAGCATGTGTCCCAGATGTCATCCCTTAAAGATGCGGAGGCTGTGATCAAGGAAGGAGGAAGCATCATATGGGGCCAACTGCCTGATTTTCCTCACAAGACAGACAAGTTCGGATTGGGTTTCACTGCTGCTGGACAGAAGGCTGTGTGTCGCTCCCGAGCTAGAGGACCACCCTTAAAGATCACTCATCATGGAGTTCATGCTTTAGAAGATGATGATGAAGAAAGCAATTTTGAAGATTGGATCTTTGCGAAAGACTTCGTTCCCATTACTTTCATCAACCAGTAATTTATCTTTTGAACATTTCTTGTTTGGTCTGTAATAACTATTAAACAATTCGTACACTCTTTTCGCCTTATGCCTTACCCGGGGCATATAGGTCCATTTGTAAGGGCTTTGATTCTTCATTTTCATATGCCATTTTTAATGAATCATGGATGTTTTCATCTATAAACTTTTGTGTTCATTTTCTTTCCTTTTACATTTTATTTTGTTTAAGGTGGCTATCCCTTACACACACCCACACTCACAAAATGCAGGTACCCATCCACTCCGGATTCCATGGGTGACTATTTTGCTATGGCCTTCAGTGACTTTGAAGACCTGGTCAATCATGCCGAGTACGAAGGTGATGAAGATTGTGAAGTTCCTGGAGAGTTGGCTAGGCTTTTGCAACAAGAAGAAAGGGTTATTCTGCCCCATGAAGAGTTGTTAGAGACTATCAATTTGGGTACTACCGAAGACAGAAAAGAGGTTAAAGTGGGTGCCAACCTGGAGACAAGTGTCAAAGAGCGCTTAGTTCAGCTGTTGAATGAGTTTGTTGAGATCTTCGCCTGGTCCTATGAAGATATGCCGGGACTGGATACAGATATTGTGGTTCACTGTCTCCCTACAAGAGAAGGCTGTCCACCAATCAAACAGAAAGTCCGCCGAATGAGGCCCGACATGTCTGAAAAGATCAAAGCTGAAGTGATGAAGCAGTTCAATGCTGGCTTTCTGGCTGTTACTTCCTATCCACAATGGGTTGCTAACACTGTGCCCGTGCCTAAGAAGGACGGCAAAGTCAGAATGTGTGTGGACTACAGAGACTTAAACAGGGCTAGCCCTAAAGATGATTTCCCACTACCACACATTGACATTTTGGTCGACAATACACCTCAACATAAGGTGTTTTCTTTCATGGATGGATTTTCGGGATATAACCAGATCAAAATGGCCCCCGAAGACATGGAGAAGACTACTTTTGTTACACAGTGGGGTACCTTCTGCTATAAAGTGATGCCATTCAGACTGAAGAATGTCGGGGCAACCTATCAGCGAGCCATGGTAGCTTTGTTTCATGATATGATACATCATGAGATCGAAGTCTACATAGACGACAAGATAGCCCGTTCACAAACAGAAGAAGAACACCTCGACCATCTGCAAAAGCTGTTTGTCAGGTTAAAAGAATACAAGCTCAGACTGAACCCTAGCAAGTGCACTTTCGGAGTCAGGTCTGGTAAACTCTTCATCGTCAGCAACAAAGGCATTGAGGTTGATCCTGCTAAAGTCAAAGCTATTCGAGAAATGCCTGCCCCCCGCACTGAAAAGAAGGTCATAGGTTTCTTAGGGCGCCTAAACTACATTGCAAGGTTCATTTCTCACCTAACATCTACCTGTGAACTAATCTTCAAGTTGTTGAAGAAAGATCAGGTGGTAGAATGGAATGATGACTGTCAAGTTGCTTTCGATAAAATTAAGGAGTATTTGCTAGAACCTCCTATCTTGATGCCACCCATCGAAGGAAGGCCATTAATCATGTATCTGACTGTTTTGGATAACTCAATGGGGTGCGTACTGGGCCAATATGACGAGTTTGGCCGAAAAGAGCATGCCATTTATTACCTTAGCAAAAAGTTTACCGACTGTGAGACTCGCTACTCATTGCTCGAGAAACCTTGCTGCGCTTTGGTATGGACTGCTCGCTGGCTAAGGCAGTATATGTTGACACATACCACTTTGCTGATTTCCAAAATGGATCCGATTAAGTACATCTTCGAGAAGCCTGCTTTATCTGGAAGAATCAATAGATGGAAAATGATCCTGACTGAGTATGATATCCAGTATACAACCCAAAAAGCTATAAAGGGGAGTGTACTAGCCGACCATCTAGCTCATCAAGCCGTCAAAGATTACCAATCTATGAGGTTCGACTTCCCTGACGAGGACATTATGACATTGGACAACATTGAAGGTAACAGACTGTATGACAGACCTAAACAAGGATCCCGATGGACCCTGTACTTTGATGGTGCTTCAAATGCACTTGGCAACGGTATCGGCGCAGTACTTATTTCTCCAGAAGGTTGCCATACGCCTTTCACTGCTAGACTCTGCTTCAGCTGCACCAACAACATGGCTGAGTATGAAGCTTGTATCTTTGGTCTCAAGGCTGCGATTGACCTAGGAATCAAATCTTTGGTTGTATTTGGGGACTCAGCTTTGATTATCAGTCAAATAAAAGGAGAGTGGGACACTAAACATCCTAATCTTATCCCATACAAAGAACATGTCCTGACATTGTTACCTCATTTCGAGCAGATTACCTTCGAGCATTTCCCGCGAGAAGAAAATCAGTTGGCGGATGCTCTAGCTACAATGTCTTCCATGTTTAAACTTAACTGGGATAATGAAGCTCCCCAAATCACCATTGAACAAATGGAAGAACATGCGCACTGTCATGAGATTAATGCCGAAGAAGTCGTTGAACAACCCTGGTTTCATGAAATCAAAAGGTATCTCAAGACTCGAGAATACCCTGAAGGAGCTTCAGTCAATGACAAAAAGTTCTTAAGGAGATTTGCTGCCAAGTTCTTCCTGAGCAATGGTATCCTATATAAGCGCAACCATGATTGTGTTTTGCTTCATTGTGTGGACAAGGTTGAAGGTGAGCTGATTATGACTGAACTACATAGTGGCACATTTGGAACCCACTTGAGCGGACATACGATGGCTAAGAAGATTCTAAGGGCATGCTACTACTGGTCTACCATGGAAGCTGACTGTCATCAATACACTCGTACTTGTCACAAATGCCAAGTCTATGTTGAGAAGGTACATATTCCTCCAGTCCCTCTCAATGTCCTAACAGCTCCTTGGCCATTCACAATATGGGGAATCGACATGATTGGAGAGATCAATCCTACAACATCCAATGGACATCGCTTCATCCTGGTGGCTATTGATTACTTTACCAAATGGGTTGAAGCAGCTTCCTTTGCCTCCGTTACAAAGAATGTGGTTGCCCTCTTCATCAAGCATAACTTCATATGCCGGTATGGTATCCACGACAGGATCATCAGGGACAACGGTACAAACCTGAATAACACTGTGATCACCGCTCTGTGCGAGCAGTTCAAGATTCAACATCACAATTCATCTCCCTATCGACCAAAGATGAACAGTGTTATTGAAGCTGTGAACAAAAATATCAAGAAGATCATTCAAAAGATGACAGTCACCTATAAGGACTAGCATGAGATGTTACTGTTTGCTCTACACGGATATCGTACCACGGCGCGTACTTCAACCGGGGCAACTCCCTTTTCTTTGGTATATGGCATGGAAGCTGTTTTACCTATGGAGGTTCAGATTCCTTCCTTGAGAATCATGAAGGATGTTGGTTTAAGTGAAGACGATTGGATTCAGACCCGACTTGATCAACTTAACTTGATCAACGAGAAGCGACTTACTGTTGTTTGTCATGGTCAGACATATCAAAAACGGATGATCAGCGCTTTCAACAAGAAAGTCAGACGTCAGGTGTATCAAGTCGGAGATCTTGTAATCAAGCGGATCATCTTGCCGCAAAGTGATCCCAGGGGCAAATGGACTCCTACTTACGAAGGACCATTTGTGATCAAGAACATCTTTTCTGGTGGGGCAATGATCTTGACCACCATGGACGGTGATGACCTGCCGCACCCTGCGAACACAGACATAGTCAAAAGATACTACGCATAAAAGACCCGACAAGTTGAAAACCTGAAAGGGCGACTTGGGCAAAAAAGGGTTTCCAGGTGAATCGAAAACCCGAAAGGGCGGTTCAGGCAAAAATTAGGGATAAATAAAAAATCTGTACACCCGGCAAGTTGAAAACCCGAAAGGGCAACTTGGGAAAAAAAGGGTTTCCCGGTGGATCGAAAACCCGAAAGGGCAGTCCAGGCAAAAGTTAGGGAATTAAAGTGTATGACTATGTCTCGTCGGATCACTTTCAGGACAATATCTTCACGGATAAGCTCCAAGCTTCTGATCAATCCAATCATATGCGAACGAAGCAACGAATGGATAAGATACTCAGAGTTACGAAGGCTATAGTAGAATGGAAACCCCATGGAATTGTTACACATAGCCATCTTTCTTTGTATAAATTTTTCTCATATTTTTATGACAACATTCTCTTACTAGGATGTCTGTCTCCTTTGTACAAAATACTTACACAAAGTTAATATAAAGATACTTCAAAGTGCAGAAATCTATTTGCCTTTTCTTTCTTTTTACACTTGTGTTTTATTTGAAAACGTCCAATGATTTATTAAATGAGCATATGCATTTGAATATAATCACTGTTTACAAATAAAATGAAATGAGAAAGGATAATTACTGATAGGTTGAAAGTATATGAAAATGTCTTTAGTCTATTCCAGAGGAATTCCCCTGCAGTACATCATCCAGGTCCTCAACAGAGTTAAAGCTTTGAAATACATGTCCCCAACGGAGTTAAGTTTCAAAATCGCCATCAGAGCTAAGTTTCTAAACTCCCAATCCCCAACGGAGAAGACTTTGAACTACAAATCCCCAGTGAAGATGAAACTTTCTTCCCCAACGGAGTCAAAAAACTTCAACCTCTAAAACACAGTGGAGATCATCCGGTTTCTCCAAATCCTCCAGCAAGTTATCTTAAAACCTGGAAATCAACCAGATAACAGTTAACTTTTGTTCTATCCCCAACCAAGGATAAAACCTCAGAAGATTGGCATACTCCCAACCTCCTGATACCCTTAACAGACTGAAGATTCTCATTCTTAAAACCTCAGAAGATTGGCATACTCCCAACCTCCTGATACCCTAACAGACTGAAGATTCTCATTCTTAAAACCTCAGAAGATTGGCATACTCCCGACCTCCTGATACCCTTAACAGAATGAAGATTCTCATTCTTAAAACTCTAAAAGATTGGCATACTCCCAACCTCCTGACCCAAACGCCTGAATGAATATTCTCATTCTTGCTTCCTCAATAGATTGGCATACAACCCAAGCTTTTGAAAAACCTCTAACAGGGTAAACATTCTCCCCATAGAGTTATTTCCCAATAGAACGAAGATTCTTGTTCTCACTTCTCCAAGTTGAAGCCTCCCAGGTTTTAATTCCCTAGTAGAGATCGTCAGAGTTTTCCTTATTCCCCAGGAAAGTCATGAAGAATTCTCAATTCCCCGCAGAAGTTGTCAAAGTTCCTGTTAATCCCCACGAGTCACCAAGGATTTTCAATCCCCAACAGTGGTCCCAAGGTTTCTCATTCTCAACGATCAAAGGTTTTTGAATCCCCAACAGCAGTCAAGGGTTTATTTTATCTGACAGCGGTTAAAGATTTCATTATCTCCATATATCATAAACATTGATTACATGCGCATCGGCTTATCAGCTTACATGCGCATCCATTACATCCATATATCATAAACATTGATAGAACACATTTTTATTGCATCATACATGTCATGCAACATAACTTTGTGTTTTAGCTAACATTTTACCCTTTTCAGGATAAGATCAAAAGCTACCTTTAACAAATGTTCAAATATTTCAGATACAATATGGATACACCCCAGACACGGCGGTCATTCTACTACTCGTTCAGACTCCAACAATCCGATACAGACTAGATACGCTCCAAACACGGAAGCCATTTTATTTCTCATTCGGATTCAACTATCAATTTCAAGTTCAGATACACTCCAGACACGAAAGTAATTCTGTCGTTTGTCCAGATCCCAGTTACAGTACGGATACACTCCAGACACGAAAGTCATTCTGCTACTCATACAGATCTCAACTTCAGATACAACTCAGATACGTTCCAGATACGAATACCATTCTGACAATCATTCTCCTGATTTTCAACAAACAAGTCTTGGATGGAATCTTTTAAGCCCATCTCCAGCAAGATTCTACCATCTCCAAATGACATCTTCAAGCCCATTCCCTCAGTTATATTTTGACGAGTGCAAATTTACGGGCACTCTAGTGTCCAATCCTCTTTTACCTTCGAGTCACGAAAGGCCAAACTCGTCAATCTAACTCTTCAGGTTCAAGAAGATTGAACAGGGGAAACTGTTGTACCCCAAAATTTTCCCTCTCATTTTATCAACATTTCTCATCACAAGGCTCTTTAAACTCAAGATCAAGCTAGGGTTTGCTCTGCTCAAGACATCTCCTTGCATTGTTGACCTAAATTAGGGTTTGAGTTTGCACAAGGAATTTTGGACTTTTAATGCTCAAAGTGACTTTCATACTTCATGTTGGACTTACAAGATTACCTCTACCAAGTTTCAAGCCTTGAATCAAATTTTTGCTCAGTTAATTGGACAGTTGACCTAAAAATCAGTTGTATTGGGGAAAAAGTCAACTGTGGCCAATTTACAGTCAAACCTCATAAATTTTGACCCACATCAACATTATAGACTCATTTGAACCATTTGATCAATTTTGGACCACAACTCCTCAAGAAATTTGATCAGATCATCAAAAGGGCAAAATGGTCATTTTTAGGGTTTTGACTGCACAAGGGCAATTTCTGATTTTTGACCTAGCCAATGACAAATTGGGTTCAAGCATGGAATCAAGGACTCAATGGCATCATCTTGACCTATTCACAAGGTTCAAAAGATCTCAATTGCATTGGATTGACAGATGAATTTCTCAGTCAACTGATCAAAATTTAACTGTACACTGAAAAGTCAAACTTTGACGTTTTGGTCAAAATCAAGTGCCAAGGGTCATTTTTCATAAAGATGTGTCAAAACATGAAACTTGTTCATCAAGAAACCCATTTTTTCAAATTAGGGTTTAAAGTTGAAAAATTTCATAACTTAGAATTTTTCTAAGTTACAGAATTTTCTTAATTTTTCCTAACTTTGCCCAACATTTTCACCATGATGAAATTGGATTCAAACAAAACTTCCAACATGAAAGTTGTAGTACTCCACAAAGTCTAAAACTTGGATTCACAAAGTTTTCCCAAAAGAATCTTGGATCTCAAGTTATGATTTTTGGAACAAGGGTCCCTAAAACATTTAACTTAGTGAAATTTTTGCCCTAATTTAGGCAGGATTTTGACCTATCTTCATGGCCATTTTTCACATAGTTCCACTTGGAATATCAAATTTTATTTCAAAGATGGATTGTAGAGCATGTTGCAAAAACTCACTTTTCATCCATGGCATGTTCATGTTGATACAAATTACCAATTCAAATCAGCTTGCTTTGCACTAGATTACAGGCCTCAAAACCATTCCACACTCAATAATTAAATGCAAATCCATTGGTCTAAGGCATTGTTTCGGTCATTAGGGCATTGCATACAAGATTAATCCCTAAATGGTAAAAGGTACATTACCATTTTTGCAAAAGTATGCTTTATGTCGAAACCACAATCCTTTAACATTGAGCAAGATCTTGTGCAGCAAATCAGATCCACAAACTAGAGGGGCCAAGAGGATAGTATGCAAGGTGATAGATAGCCTGTACAGGCCTGCTACACATCACTTCTCACACTTTGCTTCATAAGCAAGAAATTTGTCCACAACACAAGAACTTGAACATCAGCCAAAACTAACTTGTGCAAGCTTTTGAAACATCTTTCTCACATCCCCTTGAACCAAAAACACGACCCTTTGAGCCCTCAAACATCCCATATCTCAAAATCACCTTCCATTGGCAAAACAGGGCAGCATCTGCATCTTGACTTCCATAGCACAATTTGCTCGTGCGTTTTGCCCCAAACCTGTTCAAACACCTTCCATTCAATCCATCTAAGCTATCCCAAACCTTAAACACTAACTGTAACTCCATTTATAGGGTTTGCCATTTTCAATTTGAGCTTGTGCAGGTTGAGTTCTATAGGCTTGTTCAAGTACATTCAAGGCAAGCTAGACATTAGAGAAGGTCAAGTGAAGTTCAAGCAAGCTCCCAGACATCTCAAGCCTTGTTGAAAAGCACCACATTGCCATACACGAAGTCAGCTGAAATAGGTTTTTACAACTTCCTATCTGTCTATTTAGGAACATTTAGACTTAGGTTTGTGAATAAGAAATGTAGTATTCATAGCCATGAAGCTGTACATATGCTCAGTTTTCATTTTTATTAAGCATGCTAAGAGAATTTGGTCCATGAACATCCTGAAAAAATTAGGTTAGATTTTAGGGCCAGAGAAATTCTCTCTGGTTTTTGAGAGTTAGGACAAGTTTTTTATATGGTTGGATTCGTCTTGAAAAGCTCTACAACTTTGATGTTATGTGTTTTTGCAATAGAGCTCGTATGCAGGATCTAGCAATTGTACAGGGCGCGCGCGAAATTTGAAGTCAGAGGTTGAAGATGAAGTGGCTTGAGCTGGGCTTTGGTCCTCTCACTATTTGCACCCCCCATTTGCTGAATACACCCCCTGGTCCATTTCTTCATATTTTTATGTTTTGTTATTTTATTTTCATTTCTGATTTTATTTTATTATTTCCAAACATAAAAAATACCCAAAAAAATATTTTATAATTTTTTTTACATTTATTTTGCATTTTATTTCTATTTTTTCTAACATAAAAAACAATTTAATTAGTATATATATATATTTCTATTTATTGAAAAATTGAAAATAATATAATTATACCTTTTATTTTTATTCTTTTATTTACACTCAAAAATATTATTCTAAATATATTTTTATCTTGTATATATTTTACTTTATCTTTTGTACATATTTAATATAATTAATATATATACATATTTTTATTTTATTTAATAGATACTTTAGAATAAAAACATAAAAATACTATACTTTTATTTTTATTATATTTATACTTAAAAAAATACTTTTTCTAAAATATATTTTATTTTTTGTATATACACTATTTTATTTTATTGTATATAAATAATATAGTCAATATATTCATATTCTTAAAAATTAGGGTTTTACCCTTAATAAAAAAATAATAATAATCTTTTTATTTATTTCTTTCTTGTTAAATTAAAATTTTTTACATACATAAAAATAAACAAAAACCTTTTTTTCATATTCATATTATTTCATATATTTATTTAATTTGTTTATTTAAATATTATTCATTTGTTATTTATGCCATTTGATTCAATTTGGATGTAATAGTAAAACTAGGGTTTTAATTTCTTGTCAAATAATCCCCATTCAAAAATTGTATCCCCCTCCCCATAATCATGTTGTAATAGTGGTAGATTTATTTTACGCATTTACGCTTTCAATTATGCCATGATTAGAGATTAGGGTTTGTATGCAAAAATCCAAAATTAAATAGTTTGACCTAATACAAAGACAAAAATGCATGAAAATCAATACCCAATGCACACATGCACCCATAGGGTTACATCCACTTGTTGCCTAAAAAATGGGCCACGTTATGCATGTTGGGTACTTTGGCAAAACAAAAACAAAACAAAAGATCATAGTCCCTCGATGACGCTATTTTGGTTGCCTAAACAAAATGATCAAGTCCCTTAAAAATTTGCTAAAGATACTTAACACAATTGCTATCATGGTCTATACGATGGCCCGCTCCTGTCCCGTTTTACATCCTAATACAAGGTTGTTCACCAAATGCAATGGTGAAACAACACTGTCAAAAGGGTTAAAAACACATAGGAAAGATCTTTGAGTAAAATAGGGTAGATAACTCTTAGTTACTTGATCAAATCTTGCAAAACATCCTTGCTATTTTTCAAACACACTTCACAACACAATTTCAAAACCTTTCCCAAAACAAACTTTCAAAGCATTGAAATCTTTTCAAAAGACAATACACCTTTGTATACATTCAAACAAGAATCATTACAAAGGTTGCCACGACGATGGCCTTTTTTCAAAACATCTTTCAAAAACCACACATAAAGCACCATTTCAAACATTTGAAAAACAAAAGCAAGTGATCTAAACATGTAACTAAGAGCCCATGGATAACCATGGATGAAAAGGGTGCTTGCACCTTCCCTTTTAATAATCTACTCCCCAAACCCAAGAAAACATCTCAAAGGTCTTTCCTGTGCTTTTTGACCTTTCATTAGGATAAAATAAAAAGTCGGTGGCGACTCTTGCTAAACTGAAACATTTGCGAACATAAAATGCAAAACCTCAAGTCAGTTCTCCCACCGTATCACACATATCATATACATCATTATCTCATTTATTTTGAGAGCATCATCTCACCATGCATTTCATGCATCACACATGATTAACCCTGTTATCTTTTCAGGTAAGACAATTAGCTTCAACAAATCCAGAAGTTATACAAGTTACATCTACAGACGACTAACAAAAACTCAGTTCCCAAAACCAAACAACCCTACTATGAAGGCTTTCATTTCGAAGTAACCCTACCATCCAGGTTGCTTCTCACAGCATTACTATCGAGGCTTTAATTTCGATGTAACCCTACGACCCAAGTTCCTTCTCGTAGCCCTACTATCCAGGCTTTCATTTCGAAGTAACCCTACTATCCAGTTTCCTTCTCACAGTCCTACTATCCAGGCTTTCATTTCGAAGTAACCCTACGACCCAGGTTCCTTCTCGCAGCTCTACTATCAAGGCTTTCATTTCGAAGTAACCATACGACCCAGGTTCTTTCTCATAGCCCTACTATCCAGGATTTCTTTTCGAAGTAACCCTACTATCCAGGTTCCTTCTCACAGCCTTACTATCCAGGCTTTCATTTCGAAGTAACCCTACGACCCAGGTTCCTTCTCACAACCATACTATCCAGGCTTTCATTTCAAAGTAACCCTACGACCCAGGTTCCTTCTCACAACCCTACTATCCATGCTTTCCTTTCAAAGTAACCCTACTATCCAGGTTCCTTCTCACAACCCTACTATCCAGGCTTTCATTTCAAAGTAACCCTACGACCCAGGTTCCTTCTCACAGCCCTACTATCCCGGCTCTCATTTCGAAGTAACCCTACTATCTAGGTTCCTTCTTGCAGCCCTACTATCCAGGCTTTCCTTTCGAAGTAACCCTACTATCCATGTTCCTTCTCACAGCCCTACTACCCAAGATCTCATTTCGAAGTAACCCTACGACCTAGGTTCCTTCTCACAACCCTACTATCCAGGCTTTTATTTCGAAGTAACCCTACTATCCAGGTTCCTTCTCACAGCCTTACTATCCAGGCTTTAATTTCGAAGTAACCCTACTATCCAGGTTCCTTCTCATAATCCTACTATCCAGGCTTTCATTTTAAAGTAACCCTACGACCCAGGTTCCTTCTCACAGCCCTACTATCTAGGCTTTCATTTCGAAGTAACCCTACGACCCAGGTTCCTTCTCACAGCCCTACTATCCAGGCTTTCATTTCGAAGTAACCCTACTATCCAGGTTCCTTCTTATAGCCCTACTATCCAGGCTTTCATCTCGAAGTAACCCTACTATCTAAGTTCCTTCTCATAACCTTACCATCCAGGTTTCTTCTCTCTTATCTCCAGACAACGATTCACAACACTGTAAGACCTGGACCTGATCAAACACGATCAATTTCACATTTCCCCAGTAGAGTAACAAACAACTGAAGCTCCTAAAATTCTATTTCTCCCAAGACAAATACCAACATTCCTCAGCAGATTCCTCATCAACAACAGGAACATGAATTCTCATCAAAGGAATATCTCAGGAAATCAACATCCTGGATGGCATCTTTAAGCCCATCTCCGACAATTCTCTAGCAACTTCCAAATGGAATCTGTAAGCCCATTCCCGACATCATTAGATCAAGTATTGCTTCATACGAGTGCAAACTTTTGGGCACTCTAGTGTTCAATCATCTTCCACCTTCAGATTACGAAAGGCAGACAAGCCAATCTACATCCTCAAGTTTAAGAAGATTGAACAGGGCAGCTACTGTACCCCAAAATTTTCCCTCTCATTTTCTCAAAATATACTCCTAAATATCCTCAATTTTCTCAGGGTTGCCCAAGAGTTGACCAGACAAACTCTCTCCTAAGGCAATGTGTCTCAAATTAGGGTTTCCATTTTCATCAAGATGGTTGAACTCCAAAGACCTCATATGCTCACCATGGTCCTAGTATGTTTTCAAGACCCTCCATGTCAAATTTCAAGCCTTGCACAAGAAGTTTGCTCAGTCAACTTCTCAGATGCTTGAGAATCGACTATATTAGGTCAAAAGTCAACTATGGCCCACATACAGTCAAACTTCAAGATTTTTGGTCAACATCAATATTTTAAAGTTATATCCATCATTTGATCAAGGTTTGATCATGATTCCTCAAGGAATGCCCTAAATTCATCAAAACCCAAAAGTTGCTAAATTAAGGTTTCTCTTGAAAAGTCAACCAAACTTTGACCAAGCATAACTTCCTCATACTTTATCAGAAATTTTCCATCCAAGGCTCATTTTGAATAGGATGCAATTCCCTACAATTCATCTTCAACTCCCAAGTTCAAAATATGCACTCACAAAAAGATATGAATTTCAATATTATAGGTCCTTTTGAAAAGTCAACAAAAACACTTTTTGGGTCAAAGCTTCTTACATGAACATGGAAGGACTAGTTGAGATGAGACTAAAAGGGTTGCTTAGTGGAGATCCTAAGATTTCTAAAAAGTCCAAGAACACCTTTCTAGGGTTAAAATTGGAAGAGATATGCCTTGTCAAAGTTGACCATTTTTGCAAAATTGGCAAAAGTCAAATGTGCTCAAAAATACATTTTTTGTCAAATGGGCCTAGTTTTTCATGATTGAATCTTGCTTATGACATGGTCCACGATCCAAATCAGCACCCACACATCTTTTGCTTTATTTATTTATTTTATTTTGATTTTTATCATTTAAAAGTCAAATTAAATCAAATAAATAGCAAAAAATATCAAAGATTTGTTTTGTGATCTGATTTTTGGGTGGAATCAAATCCAATTAGGCTGACAAATCATATCCAAAACGTGTAAAACAAATTGAACCAAAATTGGCATGATTTGGCTGATATAGAAAGATATCATACAAGGATAAAGACCAAATCAAATCTTCATAATGGACCAAGATTTAGCTCGTTTTTGTTGACCTAATGTATTCCATTACATATACAGAACATTTCCAATGCACAAAAACAAGGATTGAGGTCGTGAAAGTCATCAAGCAAACTCAAATTTTTAAAGAAAAAATGTGGATCGGATTTCAATTTAGAGGATGATTCAAGGTGATTCAAAGCCACCAATCCACTCCTGGACATCCTCTGAAGGGATTGCAAGCATCACCAAGCCTCCACAAGCCCAGAAATGCGCTACACGACCGTCACATTTTGCTTCTCTTTCAAAATTCGATTACTATGATTCTTGCATCATAAACATGTTTTAATGGTATGTATGTGTTTGTTATCATGTTTGCAACGTATTGGATTGGTTTAATTGAAGTTTTAGCGCATATACTGAGGTTTGCCATTGTTAGGTTTTATTTGGTCGTTTTAGGGTTTTCTCATACAGGTAAAATTGACCACAAAAAAAGGTACTAGGATGCTCGTGGCATCAAGACGGTTTGATCCATGTAACTGGAATTCATTTATCATGCATTGTGTTGATTTTTGAAGGTTACAGGTTTGTAGCTATGGAAGATGTCCGTAGGTATACGTATTATACCTAAAACGACGGACTGAGGAAGAAGGTGATAACGTGGCAGCCAATCACTAGGCCATTCAAACTGGCGCGCATTTTTTCTATTTTGTCCACTAACTCACGTTTTAACACATATTATAAATTGTTGTTATTTTATTAACAAATAAATCACGTAGCGCAGATGGCAAGCAGGCATGTTGGAAAGGGTAGAGGACCTGGGTTCGATCCTAGGTCCCAGCAATTTCCTTGTTTTTATTCTTCTTTACAGGATCCTATACACCTCCATCATCCAACCACAAGATCTAAGCACGTTCATGATCAACAGATCCAATGACTCCACTTGCCAGGGACCATGGTGTACCATCAGGAAGACTCCTCACTAGATCAACGCAAGACTTTGGGCTCAGCACATCTTGGGCTCAACAATTAAGTAACGCACCCCCTTAATTTCTTCAACAAACAGGCCCAATTTAACCTTTTTTTATTTCTTTTATTTATTTTGTTTTATTTAATTATTTACTTTCACAAATTAATTTTTTTATTAACTACAAAAAACATAAAATCACAAAAATCATTTTTTTTCATAAAATAGTTATTTTCTTTAATTAATTAATTTAGTTTAAATTAGGTTAATTTAATGCCTTTTCATAATTAAAATTAATTAGAAATTAGGGTTGTTATTAATTAATTTTGCTTCAAAAATAACTTAAATATTGTTTTATTCTCAAATTAGATTTTTTAGTTTTTTTTCTAATCGTCTTTGCATTTAACTCGTCGCACATATTTTTAATTACCTTTTTTATTATTATTTATGCAACTGTTTCGAGGTTGTAATAGATTTCAATTAGGGTTTTAATTTCCACATTTTATTTTTAGTTAAATAATTATGTATTTGCGAAAGCCATGTAATACTTAGGATTTATATTTCCGCATTTTAAATTTCCACAATTATTAACTGTTAGATGTATGCTAATAGGATTGTATGGCAAGAATATTTGAAAATTAAAACGGTAGATAACCTAAGATGTGCAAAGACAAATTAACTGAAAAAAGCTCACTCTCACATGCTCACTCCTAGGGTTTACTCCACTTCGGTTGCCTTCGGTTAAGCGGTCATGAAGTATAGAGTTTGTTAGTGGTCGTCCTCTAGCCCTGAAAGATCTTAAATGACCCATTCAGATGTTGCCTCGGAAACAGATCTTTAAGGCTTTAGGATGATCACTAACACCTCCTAACATTGCTTTTTTGACAGTATATGTCCCTTCGAACGTCCCTTAAAACTCCAACGATGGTGCTACCTATTCCTTAATAATGGGATAGCCTGTCTAAAGGAAAATGAACAGTATTTTTCGAGTAGGTAGATTAACTTTTAAGTACTTGCTCAAACAAATAATTTTTTTCACACCAACACCTTTCAAAATAATTTTCAAAACAACTTCGTCACATCCTTGAGGGCTGATACAAGGGTTATCACGAAGTAAACTTTTTCAAGACAAGCACATACACAAGAAATTTTAAAATGAGCAAGTACCTAAGAGCCCATGGAAAACCATGGATAGAAAGGGTGCTAACACCTTTCCTTTCTATAATCTACCCCCCGTACTCAGAAATATTCTCGAAAAAGGTTTTTTCTGTTCTTTTTCCTTTTCCTGATTGGATGAAATAAAAGTCGGTGGTGACTCTTGCTTAACGCGACATTTTGCAAACAATAAATGCAAAACGCAAACCAATAAAAATAGCCAGTTCTGCCACAGTATCACAGGTACAGAGTGATAGTGTTTCATGATGTTTTCTACTTCCTCTTCTGGGACACAACGTCTAAAGATATTGTCTACGCCTCTCTTAAAAAGGAGTGGTTCATCCCAATAAAAATGTTTAACATCATTGAAGAACTTCTTTTTCTGTTGGTAGTTCAAATCATGGGGTATGATATTGGCAGTTAGATGGTTTACAAAATCAGTGTACCAAGGTACACTTCTCATTATTGAAACTTTCTCATTTATGTAAGGCGCAAATTTGTCTATCTTAGCTACTAGTCTGTCATAGATGAAATCATCATTTATAGGAAATAAGTCAGGTTTCCGATATTGTAACCTAGAGAGATGGTCATCGACTACATTCTTTGTGACTTTTTTTATCTCTAATGTCCAGATAAAACTCTTGGAGTAAAAGGATCCATATAAGTAACCTAGGTTTAGCATCCTTTTTGTTTAGCAGGTAACCGATAGCAGCATGATCTGTGTAAATAATGATCTTAGCTCCAACCAAATAGGATCTAAACTTATCAATTGCAAAAATCATGGCTAGAAATTCTTTCTCTGTTATTGCATAATTAAGTTGGGCAGCATCTAGGGCTATACTCGCATAATATATGACATGTAATTTCTTATCTTTTCTCTTCCCTAGAACAGCACCAACGACATAGTCACTAGCATCGCACATGATTTTGAAAGGTTGTGTCCAATCTGGAGGTTGCATAATTGGAGCTGAAATCAGTGCTTGCTTCAAAAGGTCGAAGGCTTCAATACATTTCTCATCAAAAATAAATTCGACGTCTTTCATTAGAAGATTAGTTAAAGGTTTTGTTATTTTGGAGAAGTCTTTGATAAAACACCGGTAGAAACCAGCATGTCCAAGAAAACTTTTGACTTCCCTAATAGTTTTAGGTGGCTTGAGGTTCTCTATTACTTCTATTTTGGCCCAATCGACTTCAATGCCCTTTTTAGAGACAATGTGTCCTAACAATATACCTTCTTTAACCATAAAATGACACTTCTCCCAATTTAATACAAGGTTTACCTCAACGCATCTTTCTAGTATTTTCTCAAGGTTATAGAGTCAGTCTTTAAAATCGAATCCATATACCGATAAATGATCCACTAATACTTCCATAACCCCATCCAGATAGTCTGCGAAAATTGACATCATACAACGTTGGAAAGTGGCTGGCGCGTTACATAGTCCAAAGGGTGTTCGTCTAGGCAAATGTTCTGTAAGGACAGGTAAAGTTCGTTTTTTCTTGATCCTCGGGGTGAATAGGGATTTGGAAAAATCCCGAGTACCCATCTAGATAACAAAAATACGAGTGTCTAGCTAGACGCTCTAGCATTTGATCTATAAAGGGAAGAGGGAAATTATCTTTCCTAGTTTCTTTGTTTAACTTTATGTAATCTATACACATACGCCAACCTCCTTCTGTTCGCTTGGCAACATGTTTCACCTTTCTCATTTTTTGTGACTGTGATGCCTCCTTTCTTAGGTACCACATGTACAGGACTTATCCATTTACTATCTGAAATTTGATAAATTATACCAGCCTCTTGTAACTTAAGAACCTCTCTTTTAAAAACATCACTCATTATAGGGTTTATCCTCCTTTGATGTTCTCTAGAGAGTTTAGAATCTTCCTCTAACATAATCCGGTGCATGCACACAAATGGGCTTATTCCTTTTAAATCAGCGATGTTATACCCTAAGACTGAGGGATATTTTTGCAAGATACCCAAGAGTTGTTTTGTGTCGTATTGATTTAAGGAAACACTAACTACAATAGGACGATTCATTTCTTCATCTAAGAACTCATATCTCATATTCTTGGGTAGTTCTTTAAGTTCTAAAGATGGTTTCCTAGGGCAAGGCATAAGATCTGGGGTAAGGGCTAAACATTCGTAGAGGTTGTCATCAAAGTAGGGTTATAGTATTTCAAATCCATTGTCCTCCAAAATGGGGGTTTAAGGTAACTTGATAGTTTTAATAGGTTCTTCTTGATCCAGTTCCAATATGCACTCATCAATGACGTCAATGGCATATCATGCATCTCTCATGACTAGTTTCATTAAGAGCTTCTAAAGAATAAATTATATCTTTTCATCACCTACCTCGAAATTAAATTTTCCTTTCTTAACATCTATTATGGCTCTTGCGGTTGATAGGAATGGTCTACCTAGAAGGATTGGGATTTCGTCGTCTTCTTTAATATTCATGACTACGAAATATGTTGGGATATAAAGCTGACCTATTTTAACTGGTATGTCTTCTAGTATGCCTATAGGATATTTAACTGATCTATTGGCCAATTGAAGATACATTTTAGTCAGCTACAATTCTCCTAAGTTTAGCCTCTTACAAACTGCCAAAGGCATTAGAGTGACGCTAGCTCCTAGGTCTAAAAAGTCTTTGTCCACCATGTGATTTCCTAGGATACAAGGTATAGAAAAACTTCATGGGTCCTTTTCTTTCTTGGAAAGTTTATTTTCAGAAACTAAATTGCACTCTAAAGGTTTAGGATCGTCCAATCTACATTTTTTGGTCAGCATGTCTTTTAGAAATTTTGCATAAGATGGTATCTGAGTGATAGCTTCGGTAAAAGGAATCTCCACATAGAGCTTCTCTATAACTTTTATAAATTTTTTATATTGATTATCAATCTTGGTTTGTTTAAGTCTTTGCGAAAATGGGATTAGAGGTTTGTATGGGGGCGGTGGTGTATAAGTTTTATCTTTAGTTTCAATTTCTGGGTCTTTTTGCTTTTCGAGTTCCTCTACTTGGTCCGAGGGCACTACACTTTCCTAGGGTTGTTCGGGTACGCTTAATGTTGGGTATGTTGGTCCATTGTAAGTAGTCCCACTTCGTAAGGTAATTGCATTAGCTTGCCCTTTGGGATTCGGTTGAGGTTGTCCAGGGAATTGTCCTCCAGGTGTAGTTTGAGGAGCTTGTGTTTGGGCTACATGAGAGATTTGGGTTTCAAGCATCTTGTTATGAGTAACTATCTGGTCAACCTTAGTTCCTAATTGTGTGATTAGTTCATTTATATGAATAATCTGATTCAGGAACTCTTTATTTTACTGAGTCTAGGCTGAAATGAAATTGTACATGATTTTCTCAAGGTTTGATTTCGGTGGTACAACTTGCATAGGTTGATCTGGTCTCTGGGCTTGGAAACCTTGGGGTCTCAGAGACGCAGGATTCTTAATAGGGTTGTTGTTTTTATAGGAAAAGTTTGGGTGATTCCTCCATCCAGGGTTGTAAGTGTTTAAGAATGGGTTTCCTTGGGTATAGTTGACATGGTCTATTGTTAAGTTGCTTGTCTAAGGAGGATCAGTTTAGTTGAGGGAGTATAATGTAAAGGAAATAAATAGATAAAGTAAATTCAAACTGAAACCATGCGGCGGAACCTCTCATCTGGATGTTAATGAAACACCAATAAAGTCGCCACCGAACGTCTTTTATCCCGCCGAAAGGGAAAGGTAAACATCGAGAAAACCTGAAAAGGGAGAAATCACGGTCTTTCGACCGAGAGATCGGGTAAGGGAGTCTATTACACGAGGGGAAGGTGTTAGCACCCCATGCGCCCGTAGTACTCTACGGTATCCACTCTTGTTGTCTAATCTAATGGGTGTGGTCAAATCCTATGCCTATGGCTTAAAACTAAAAAGGGAATGCATGCGAAAGAAAAAGAAAACAATGTAGGGAAAATAAAAGTTGTGCTCGATCAGGCCCTACCCCAATGCCTACGTATCCCTTTTAAGGAATCAGAGAAGCCATAGTTAGGCAAACAAATGAGATGGTAAAACATCGACTAAATAATAAAAAAGTAACATGTCAAAGATGGCGAAACATCAAATGATAGAACAAACTCTCCTAACAATGACATTGAGAGTCAAAGTAGGATAACAAACATGTGCAATGGCGAAACATCGGCTTCAAACAAATGTGCGATGCCGAAACATCGACTAAGAGGTAGTAAGATATCATGGCAAAGATGACGAAACATCGATAATACGGATAACAAAATATCACACCTAACAATGATATTGAGAATCAAAGTAGGATAACAAACATGTGCGATAGCGAAACATCGGCTACGAACAGATGTGCGATGGCAAAACATCGGCTAAGGGGTTATAAGGAATCAAGGCAAAGATGGCAAAACATCAATAAAAGGGATGACAAAGCATCACACCTAACAATGATATTGAGAATCAAATTAGGATAATCAAACATGTGTGATGGCAAAACATCAGCTTCAAACAAATGTGCAATGGCGAAACATCGATTAAGGGTTTAAGGAATCATGGCAAAGATCTCAAAACATCAATAAAATGGATGACAAAGCATCACACCTAACAATGATATTGAGAATCAAAGTAGGATAATCAAACATGTGTGATGGAGAAACACCGGCTTAAAACAAATGTGCAATGCCGAAACATCGATTAAGGGTTTAAGGAATCATGGCAAAGATGGCAAAACATCAATAAAAGGGATGACAAAGCATCACACCTAAAAATGATATTGATAATCAAAGTAGGATAATCAAACATGTGCGATGGCGAAACATCGGCTTCAAACAAATGTGCGATGGTGAAACATCGATTAAGGGTTTAAAAGCATAGCCAAGAGGCACATAAACAAATAGGATTGGTTTGTATATTTTACCTTGAAGAAGGGTTTGAGTTCATTAGAGGTGCTTTATGATTTGCCAAGAAAACAATTTTTGTTTTAAGATGCAGAATACGTAGAAAGGAAAAATAACTAAGGGAAACTAGCCTAGTATTATCCCTAGTGTTATCATACAGTGGTTGACCCTAAGGTTGAGGATAAAGGAAAACCCTACCTTAATTAACATGTTAAAGGAAGCTTAGCAAAACTATCCTATAGGGAACATGCAATGAGAGCGAAGTCGTGATCTCAATTTCTAAATTGAGTGACTCATCGATCAACAATTAAAGAAGAAAAGCAATAAACATCCTATAGAGAACATGCAATGAGAGCGAAGTCGTGATCTCAATTTCTAAATTGAGTGACTCATCGATCAACAATTAAAGAAGAAAAGAAATAAACATCCTATAGGGAACATGCAATGAGAGCGAAGTCGTGATCTCAATTTCTAAATTGAGTGACTCATCGATCAATAATTAAACACAACGCATGCATCAGACAAAAACCAGAGAGCCTCCTGACATATATCAGCAACAGAGGTCCCATCATGCAATCAAAGAACTTTGCAAAATGAAGATGAAGGAAAGGAAATAGTGCAATACCAAACAGATAACTATCCGTAGCAACTGAGCAAGCATAAAAGAAACCCAGAGAACTTCGAGCAAGTTGGCATCAGTAGATAAGTCAAGTCAGAAATTACACCATTAGGACCTAAGTAACTTATCAGATATGAGCAAATCCCAGGGGCAAAGTATAGCATTCAAAATCATATGTATATATCTCCTGCATAAACCATCAAACATGCCAAGCACAAGAATAGTGCCAATATAATAAATTGTGTTCCACAAATAAAGTGAAACACAAAAGCCTCAAGCCAAAAGTGGAAACTTTCTCAAAGTACCTCACACATTCAACAAACAAGTTAGCATTCCATAAGGTGAATGATGACTCACAAAAGGGATGGATGCAATATGATGAAGTGAGAACAACATGGTAATAATTATCAAACATTAGACATGATAGTCAAGAGGAAACAGGCATATGCACAATTTGGGTCAAAAGAATCAGAGGAATGTTGCTCCTTTCTATCACCATATTGAATTGACAATTGAATATAAATCAAGGATCATGGGAGCTTGAAAAGAATACAATTAAAGACCATTGAGGTCATGGGTAAACACATTTCAATCATGTACAATTAATTCAACCACAACTCGCAAGCACAATAGAAGATGAATCCCACACAATGCATTAGAAGGTTCAAACAATCAAACATGAGGCATTAAATGAAATGACTTGAGCTATCATGGATAATCAGAATCAATATGATCACTAGGTTCCCAATTATAGGCCTCACTCAAGTTCATTGGCCATCAAACAAATTGCAACAAGATATGCAACATTAATTGGGTACCTTCACTTTAAAAATACAACCAAAAATGGAAACAAGGATCCATAATTCAAACCAAAAATATCTTAGCATCTTTGAAATGTTTAGAAGTCATAATGTAAGCCCTAAGTTCATGAATGATTTAGCAGGAGACCAAATGAAGTCCAAAGTTCAAAACTAGTTGGCAAAACTACCAAACTAGACAAGTTTTCAAAGTAATTTGTGGAAAAATGTCAAACCAAGTTAAATAATTCAAGAGAAATGGTTTTCAGATCCTCAACACATTCATGAATCTTAATCAAGACTTGAATTCTATTGAAAATCCAGGGCATAGTGGTTTTGAAAATGAAACTTGCACCATAAGCAACAAAACCCTAATTTTTGACTTTTAATCTTAAATATTGATTAAGTAAGATAAAAATTCAAACCATTTAAACCAAGATCATACAAATCACCAAGAAACCCTAAATGTCAGAAAACATATTTTTTCTCATTTTTGAATTAAGGAAAAGTCAAAAATGAAATTAAACTCAAAGAATTAGTCAATTAACAAATATTCCCATCTCAATATTGAACTTTAATCAAAAAGTCAAAAAAATGTCCAACTAAAATTATATTCAAATATTATAACTAAAAACACACATCTCTGATTTTTTTTGGAGTTTTTGAATCAATGGAAATATTAAAATAACAATCAACCATACAATTAACAATTAAACTATTATTTAGGGAAAAAAATGCAAACCCTAGCCAAAAATCACAAAAAGAGTCAAAATAAAAATATAATCAGATTCTATGATTAAAAACAAGCTTGCATGATTTTTTGAGAATTTTTGAATCAATGGAAGTATTAAAATAAAAATCAAACAAACAAAAATTACAAATAAATTTTTGAAATTAAATTTTTAATCAAAAATAGAAAAAATGCTAAACCAAAATCATAATCAATTTTCAAATTATTTTACGAGTTCAAAATAATTTTTGTGGAATTTTTTGATCAAAACAAATATTAAAACAAAAATAAACATTGAATAAACAATTATTTACACTCATCGATTTTTAAAACTAACCAAAACATTTTCAAAAATTATCAAAAAAATGCAAAAGGTCAGGAACATTATTTTCAAGTTTCATGAATTTTTTAATAATTTTTCATCAAGTTTTGATTAAGAAAATAAAATCAGAGAATTAATGGATATTTAAATATCAAAAAACAAGAACATGACCAATGAGATGATGCCACGCATCATCTTCAACCTCCTGCCAAGGCCAAAACACTTGTTTCCATCAGTTCCAACATGCCTACTTCAGATCCATCAAACAAGCACGATTCTCAACCAAAATCCATGAAATTAAGCTCAAGTTAAAGCTGATATATCGTACTACAGCATGAAATTCGAATCAAACTAAAAGATCAAGCATAGATCGAGAAATCAAATCTCAAAAACTGGAAAAACACATTGTAAACATCCAAAACCAAAAACGCGATTTCACCAAATTTTCTTGAATCAGAGCTCAAATATACATCAATCCTAACGATTGGCCAGCTATAAACACAATGCACACCATAAAACACTTCAATTCGTACTAAAATCAAGGTTCAGATTCAGTGAGCATACCTTCAAAAGTGAGAAATAAATTCACTTCGTGCCTCTGAAATCTAACAAGAAAACCTTCTGAAAAGCTTCCTTGTGCTCCAATGAAGGTGTTTGAGTAAAGAAATGAGGACTGGATCAAGAGAAATGTGTTGCTCAACTCAAGTTGCAGAGCAAGAAAAATGAGAAAATTCTGAGAAGCTTTTTCCAATGTAGTGTGCGTGTCCATGGAATGAGAGTTTGAACAACTTATATAGAGTGTTTGGAGTGAAGTTAGAGTGGTAATTCAAGCTGAGAGCCGTTGGAGGGAAAAAAAGAAATTTATGTCAAACCAAAACAAGTGTGATGGCCATTTGTGTTTTGCTTGGTATTTTGGCAATGCTTGCAGTCGTTTTGAGCAACAATAGGAGAATGTGAGTGAGTGAAAAAAACGTGATGAGGTGATTTATCCTCTCTTGCACATGGGACTGATTTTATTGAGTGAAAAGTTTCCCATTTTGTCCAAAATGTGAAAATGAGAGAGGCATGAGGTATGCACCTGGTTTGGCCTCTTTTGGCAAGCACATGAGTTATCCAATTCGTCCCAAGCAAGTGCAATTTAACTTGGAATGATTGGATTAAAATTGAGCCAAAACTTGAAAAATGCCATAGCCAAGCATACACAAAAAATCAACTGACTTCCAACTGAGGCCATTTCAAATTGGCTCGTGCATTTTCCAAACTTCTTTGAGCCAATTAAAATTCAAAGGATGAGCTTTACAATGATCTTTGATTCATCAAAAATGGTGGAGAAATGAAAAAGATGTGGTCATTAGGATTCATGGGCACGTCAAGCCATCTTGCCAAAGACTGTGCGCGCGCTGGCCTACCCATATGCCTTCAAGTAAATCCGGTTTTGCCACCCAACTTCCTCAAATCATAACTTCCTCAATTTTAACCCAAATTGAGTGATTCCAAGTTTAATGAGAAGCTTTCATAGCCCTCTTCAAAATGCACTTTTTAATTTTTCAAATTGAGGCTTGTGTCACAAGAAATTGATTCCATAAAATGGCCTGCCAAGTGTTTGATGAAATTACGCGCGCGGCTTGCCCAAGAGAAGTCATTTTGGCACTTAGCATTTTTTCAATCTTTAAGTTACTTCTTGAACAAGTTACACTCAAATTCACCATTTCTCATTATTCAAAGATGAATTTGGGTATGGAATATGAAAAGAGGATGCTTAAATTGATGTTTAACCAAAAGTCCACTTGGTCAACTCCTGATTTTACTGACTTTGGTCAAAATGACCAATTTGCCCCTTTTGATCAATTGAACCATTTCCAATCCAAATTGAACCTCAATCTTTCAATCCTAAATGCTTAATAACATTTGGTGAACCATGGAAACAAGTTTGGGTGAAAAAGTTAGAGAAATCTTGATTAAATCCACAACCCTAGTTTTGTACCATGTACTAGGAGATAGTTGATCAAGCTTCAAAACCCTAATTCCACTGAGTATCATGAGAGACTTTTTGATCAAATTTGATTCCAATGATGATAAGATAGTGATGCTTCATGAATTTGCTCATCTAGACCCCAATTACCTCAATTTGGACCAAACCCTAATTTTGACTGATTCCTCAAAGGAGAGTGATGAATCATCTTCAAAACTTCAAATCTTGGGGCACCCTGGCCAATTTCTTGTACTAAGACTTTCCAAATACCAATGAGATGTTGTAGCTTCCAAATCAAGACTTGTACATTGATCAAAAGCCCTGCCCAAACAAAACCCTAATTTGACTGGTGAATCAAAAGAGAGATTCCTCTTACAAACAAACACAAACTTCAATCCTCTGATGATCCAAAGAGATGGATAGAATATCTTGAGATATGCAATAACCTTTGAGCTTGAAAGATCCAGAGGTGTAGATGATAAGGTTCTACTTAAGCCACTTTCTAATGCAAATAACCTTAAAAGCTTGAAGAAGACTTGATAACCAAAGTACTTTGATCCCATTACAATGTATGAATGCAATACAATATGATATTCATGATGAAGCATATGCCTAAATCAAGAGGGTAAATTTTGGGGTTCAACAGCTGCCCCTATTCAAATATCTTCAACATGATAAGTGAGAAAAATGACAACTTCAAGCGTACAAGGTTGAAGATGTTTGAATACGAAAGAACCCGAAAATTTACACTCTTGAAGAAGAAAGAAACGGAAAAAAGAAAACTCCTATGACATGCGCCAGAATGAAGTTGTAACGCAGGTTGAAACAGAATGAAAACAAAAGAAGAGTAGACGCAACTAAAATTCCGGACAAATGTGCCAGGGAAAAATTGGGCTTCAAAAAGGGGTGAGACAAAACTCAAACCACAGAGTATGGGCGAAACTAAACTCTGGAAAAAAAACGTACGTGGGTGAGGAGACAAAACTCTGAGCTCGACCCAAAGCAAAAAGTGGCTAGAGTGTGTGATTCTAGGAACACTTGCTAATCTCAACTAGGATAGACAGTATGAAGGAACTGAAAGAATCCCAGAATTGAGGAACAAAAGCGAGACGAAACTCGACTCAATAAACAGTTAGACGAAACTAAGCTAGATGAGTACCAGGACGAAACTGGATTTCACGCACGGGTAACAAGGAGAAACTCGACCCATAGAAAAGTGATGAGAGTGCATGTTTCTCAGAGCACCTTCTGGTCTCGGACCAATGGATAAACAGTGACGAAAACTGATAGAAGCATCCAAGGAACAAAGGAGACTGATCTCAAACCAGGGACGCAGTACGGACACTGCACTTGGTAAACAAACACCGTCAAAGGGTCCATGGTATGAAAACAAAGATGAGACGAAACTCGACTCAATAACTAGTTAGGCAAAACTAAAGCTAGATGAGTACCAGGACGAAACTGGATTTCATGCACAGGCGACGGGGCGAAACTCGACCCAAAGCGAGGAGATTAGGGCGTACACCTAAAAACCTGCTGAAAGCGAATATCAGGACGAAACTGGTATTCGAAGGGTGCATCAATAGACATTGGAATGAACCGGAGAGGGTAGTGAAGACTAAACCCGAGAAGACCGCGCCAGGGCGAAACTGAACTACAGTCAAGAGTAGACACTCATACAAACAAATGATTGACGCCAAAAGGATATTGGTATGGGGGCACTGAGATAATGAGGATGAAGACCTCGCTGGGGATTTTAATCTGAAATATTAGCAAATTCACTGGGGATAACGGAAACAATAATGGCTTATGTTCCGATGCATGTTTGAATTCTTTTTATATAGCGCAATGCTCCATATAATGGAAATGCTACGCGTTTTGGTAGATGCAATGTAATGATGCATGTTTAAAAGTTTCGCTGGGGAATGGCCAATTGAGAAGCCAATAACCAAGAAGTCAAAATCTGATATGACTTTCAAAAATAAATTGCAAAACCCAAAGGAGAGGAGAAAAAAATATGGGGAACCGTTGGAGAGAGAACCTCGAAGAGATGAAGCTTTGCGGGGAATAACAACCGAGTGACTAGTAGAAACGGGCCACAAACAAAGAGAAGGGCTGCAAGAATAAATTACAAACTCCTAGAGAAGATCAGATCGACACTGTAGCTTCTGGAGAAGGACGCCATCTGAAGATTAAACAATGAGAGAGATGATCATGGTAAGACTGTAATCTCTGGAAAAGACAGCGTGCGGCCGCGTCGAGGATGATACCAAGACAACAAACTCGACGTGAGGGGTGAAAAAATTTTCTAGGGGAACAAAGCTCTGCTGAGGAAACAGGACTTCGCCGGGGATACAGAACTCTGCTGAAGATTTTTGCTGGAGAGAGATTTCATGGAATGCAACCAATAGATGGGTCATGCAGGTAGTCACACAGTATCGACCTTACTGGGGATAAGGAAAGATCTTAACATAAAGATGCCCCAGTCAGCAAATCGGCTGGGAAACGAGAGGTCATGGCGAGGGATCTCTGTTGGCAATTCTGTTGGGAAGTTAAAACTTCTTCATAATGTGAGTTCCTATTTAAACAACTCCACTGGAGACGTGTGACATATCCAAACTTGAAGTCTCAGAATGAAGCTTTTTAAAAGAAAATTTCTGGGGCAACAAAACTTTGCTGCAGAAATGGAACTTCACTGGGAATATGAAACTTCGCTGGGGATAAGTAATGTCCTGAACATACACGGGTCCTGTCTAGCAAAAGAAAACCGAATTTCCCTTCTTGATAATCATTAAGCTCCTTACAGGTGTTCAATGTGTAAAATCTCTTTTGATGTCAAACAAATGTTTTGCATGCAGGAAGATGTTTATTTTGAGAACGACAGATCTGATGCGATGATTTATTAAGCCTTGAAGTTAAAAATCTTAACAAAGTGTTGCATCTCTGTTGTGAATGAATCACTGGCTAGAGTGCAAAAATTTCAAAACTTTTCTTCCCCTTTTTGAAAAACGAGTCAAGATGTGGGTGATAAGATACCAACATAAGTATGCAAAACATATTTGGGAGTTTAGGAAAAGCTATCCTGTTGTAGTATGCTTTCGAGTTAAACCCTTGTTTCAGTTAGGACTTTTAGAGGTTGTAACATGGCCTGGTTCGAGGTTTTTTTTAGAAAAAGAAAGTTTTTCAGGGCTCAAGTTATTTGGTGCCCACCCCCTTCATGATATTCTCCTGTCCTAAGTTCAGTTAACTTATCACAAGCATTCATCTTTCAAAAGGTTTTGTAACGGTTGAGTGATCACGACAAATTCTCCAATATGATTGTCGCTTAACCTCTGCTGCTTTTGTTTTGATATTATTGTTCCTCTACTTTTGATGAAAATTTTATTGGATAATCTTTTTCGGCCTTTTAGGCTATCTTTTCCCTAATTTTCGCCTGGACAAAATCTTTTGAATTTCAATTTTGGGAGCCCAACGGGATGCCCTAACTTTTGCCTAAGCGACTTGTTTTCAAGTTTCGACTTAGCTGGGCTTTTAGTTTCTTTCTTATTCATACTTTCCACTTCGAACAAGTCAATGTGATTTTAGGTCTTTTTTTTTTTTTTGAACTTTTTCTTTTTTTCTCTTTCTCTTTTTTTTTTGAGAAAACAAATGCCTTATTCATTGGTTAGTGAGGGATAACCATTATTGTATCGATTTGATCTCGACCTCAGGGCTTTGTGAGGAAATGAACATCGTGGTTTAGACATAAATTTTTCATGATGCGAAAGATAAAATGTGGTGATCCTCAGATGGGATATTCCTTATGAAATTTGAATGCTTGGTCCAATCAACTGAACATCTACCCTGCCCCTGGTTAAAAAACAAGGCTTTTTTTTAATGGAAAAGAAACTCCTACTTCGAAGGCTCAGAGGGGTTAACGAGGGTCTGGGTCTAACTCCCTTATATCTCCGGTGTTTGGGGTTTGAAACAATGCATGTACATTATCAACGGGGGTTCTACTCAAAAGCATACCATTACAATCATCGTTTTTATCTAAACTCCTTCCTGTAAACTCTTGGCTGAGCAAAAGATTTGGCACAGTTGGTATCAAAATGCCCCAAAAATGATTAAAGAGTGATACTGGATGGATTTAAGTAACATGAAACAAATTTTTTTTTTAAAAGGCAAAAATATTCAACGCACCAAGACTCACATTCGGCTATAAACAAAATCCTATATGCACACAATGCTAAAACAATCAATCAAGATGACACATGAAAGCGTGGCAAAGAAAATTAATAAAAGCCATTACGGGGAAGAAATATCTCGAACTAGGTTCGCCGATCTCGCCGACCTGCCGTAAACTTGACATTACCCTGACCCATGACCTTTACCAACAGCAGGGAGCGGTGAAACAAAAAGGCAAGGCGTCCACCAGTAAAGTGACTGAAAAAATCCATCAATCAGAGGAACAAACACGCTCCTTGCATAATAGTAGTTGTGTTTGTTATCCGTATTTCAAGCGATCAACTAACCATGACTTGTATTCCATTTCCGTGTAAGGTCCACGAAGTTTATATGCACATGCTTATAAAAAATATTGGACATTTTTTGCAAACAAAATAGTAAAAAAAAGGAGAAAAGAAAAGCAGACATATACTTGAAAGAAGATATTCTATTGATTTTAAGAAATCAGCCTGTAAAAAAGGAATTTACATTTGGAAACAAGAAATTACTAAATGAAAGCAAACAAGTGTTTACAAATGGCAATGTGAACGTGAATATCCATCAAGTCCCGACTCTGCTATGACTCTCACGCTTTCATCTCCCTGCTTTCAGACAGATCAATCTTGGATTGACTTCGAGCTTATGTCAGGTGACGGAACAAAGAAACGAAGGATCTCATGCTGAGCGTAGTCATTTGTTTTAAGTCCCTAACTTTTGCCTGAATCGCCCTTTCGGGTTTTCGATTCACCAGGACACCCTTTTTTTGCCTAAACCGCCCTTTCGGGTTTTTAGTTTAGCGGGTTTTTATTATTTTTTATGCAAAGTATTTTTTAACTACGTCAGCATTCACAGGGAGAGGGAAGTACTCTCCATCCATAGTCGTGAGCATCATCGCTCCTCCAGAGAAAATTTTTCTGACCACGAAAGGACCGTCATAAGTCAGAACCCACTTGCCCCTGGGATCTCCCTTGGGGAGAATTATCCTTTTTAGCACAAGGTCACCTGGCTTGTAGCACTGAGGCCGTACCCTCTTATCAAAAGCTTTCCTCATTCTCTGCTGATATACTTGACCATGACATATAACAATCAACCTCTTCTCATCAATAAGTTCCAACTGATCCATCCGATTCTGTACCCATTCACTTTCATCCAGCTCAACATCTCTCATGATCCTAAGAGAAGGAATCTCGACTTCTACCGGCAATACCGCTTCCATGCCATAAACTAATGAAAATGGGGTTGCCCCTGTGATACGGTGGGAAGAGAACTGACTGTTTTGGAATGCTGGTTCGCATTTTGCGTTTGTTTTCGCAAAATGTCGCGGTGAGCAAGATTCGCCACCGTATTTTATTTTATCCAATAAGGAAAGGAAAAAAGCACAGAAAAATTCCTTTTTCGAGATATTTCTCAGGTCCGGGGGGTAGATTATAGAAAGGGAAGGTGTTAGCACCCTTTCTATCCGTGGTTATCCACGGGCTCTTAAGTACTAGCTCAAAGTGTTTTCAAAATTTGCTTTCCTTTGTGTTTGTGGGTTTGAAAGAAGTTTTTGTTTGAAAGGTGTAAGTGCGAAAAATTTTGTTTTGTTTTTAGAATGAGAAAATACTTAAGAACCATCTACCTACTCGAAAAAGGAATTAATCTGTACAAATGTACTTTAAACAATGTAATCCCACTATTGAGGAGTAGGTAGCACCGTCGTTGGAGTTTAAGGGTCAATTCGATTAAGGGACGTGTAGTCACTAAAGCAATGTTAAGACGCCTTAGCGGTAACCCTAATGTCTTAGATCATTTTTCTGAGGCAACCATTTCGAGGCAAATATGATCTTTGGACAAGAGGGCGACCTCTAAAACTTCCTATACTCAATGACCACGTTCGAAGGCAGCCAAGTGAGGTGTACCCTAAGAGTGCGCATGTGCGAGTGTTTTATTTCGGTTAATTTTATCTTTGTACATGTCATGGGTGAGCTATGTTGATTTTAAGTTCATACATTTGATCTTGTTATGCATTCCCTATTATCAAACATCTAACAGTGTATAGTTGCAGAATTTAAATTGCGGAAATTAAATCTAAACTATTACAAGGCGTCGGGTATTTACATCGCAAAAAACAACCCTTGAAATTTAAATTGCGGAAAATAAAATAAAGCGATAAAAATGTCCTAATTAAAAGCTATTACAAACCGGAGGCAAGTACATTAATATGATAAAAATAAACAAACGCGTGGTGGAAATTAAATCGAGCTCAAAGTTCTAGGGTTTTGATCCTTTTTGTTAAAGAAAAGATTTTTTTGTTTGCTTTTGAATTTTAAGAAATAAATTATCTAAGTTAATTATTAAACTACATTAAATTAATTAATTAATGAAAATGAATATTTTTGGGTTTTTTGATATTTAAAGAAAGAAAATAAAATTGATCAATGTTAATAAAACCAAATTATGTCTAAATTAATTTTATTAATTACAAAAATGTATTAAAGTTATTGTCTAATTAAAGCCTAAATTAATTGCTAAATTAAATTAATTAAATTAATAAATAAAAATAAATTATTTTTGGTCTTTTGGTATTTTAAGAAAGAAATCAAAATTAATTTAGTAATTAAAACCTAGATTAATTCTAATTGAATTTTAATTATTTACAAAAATGTGAAAGTTATTCTAATTAAAATTCTAAATCAATTAATTAATGTTTATTAACAAAAATAAAAGTTAGAATTTAATTTGATAAAGAAAATGTTTTGTGGTTTTTTTTATATTTAAAGAAAGAAAGTGGAATAGTTAAATTAGTGATTAAACCTATTAAATTCTAATTAGTTTTATTTATTTACAAAAAGAAATTAAAGTTTCCTAGAATTAAAAAACCTAATTAATTAATCAGAATTTATTAAAGAAAAATAAAGTTCTTAATTTTAATTGGACAAAATGATATTATTTTTGATTTTTTGGATATTTAAGGAAATAAAAATAATTTTGATCAAAGTTAATAAAAACCTAATCGTCTAAATTAATTTTAATTATTGCAAAAATATTAAAGTTATTTCCTAATTAAACTAAATTAATTGAATTAATATTTATTTACAAAAATAAAGTGCTGAATTTAATTTTAATAAATGAAATATATTTTTTAGTTTTTGATTTTATTAAGAAAAAGATTAATTGGTTAGTGATTAAATAATAAAAATAATCAAAACAAGCAATTAAATAAAAAAGAAAGAAATAGAGAAAGTTAGAGATTTGGGCCTGTAAGGAGGTGTAAAGAGCGTTCCTGAGCCCGGATCTTCGAAAGCTTCATGCTCTAACTATGGTGTTTTTTTTATTCTTGCGTGGAACCTATGATTAAACCATCCATAACTGTTCAAACCGGTGGGCGTGCTAGGCGTGTGATGGATTGCTCTTGGGCCTTGTAAGACTCATGAGGACTTCAAGAGGATGGTTTGAGGCTTGATGTCAATTGCGAGAGGCCGGAACCTCGAGATATGACTTGCACCAATTCTTTGATTTTTGGAGAGCTTTTTGAAGAGCTTTTAGAGAACTTTTTGAAGAGCTTTTTGAGAGCTTTTTAGAGAGGATTTTCAGGTCTTTCAAGCTTGTGTGGCTCTCTATTTATATAGGAGAATGAGGAGACAAGAAAGCATGGAAAGAGTCTCCCTCATAATGTTGTGTTTTAAGACCATGATCAAGATTTGAAAAAAATGCCATATTTGATGATTCTCCATTATTAAACCTTCCAATTTCATTCCAAATCCAATATTTTGTGCATGATATGTCTTGATTCGAGTTTGATCTTATCCATGATGATAATAAAGACCTGTATCAATCAAAAAGATACCAAGTTATCAATATTTAGATTTTATTTGGATTTAAATTGATTTAAAATGAATTAATTCAATAAAAATCAAATAAAATAGAAAAATTAATGAATGGACACAAGACTTAAGATATGACACGTGTGTAGTGTGACAAGATCAAACCAAGTTGAAAAAAGTGGGCCCTTTTGACAAAATTTGAAGTTTTGGGGATAGTTGACTTTTGGCAATTTTGAAAAAATGCCCAACTTCAACAATGCATAACTTCTTCAATGTTGAACTTTTGGAAGTGTTCTTGGACGTTTTAGAAACATTGAGATTTTCTATAACCAAAACTTTTGGTCTCATCTCATTTTGATATTCCATGCTCAAGTTATAAGCTTTGGTAAAAAAGGTGTTTTTGTTAACTTTCAAATATGACCTATAATGTCCAAATTTGTAACTTTTTGTGAGTGCATTTCTTGATCTTGGGGTGTGAAGATGGATTGTAGGAAATTTCATCCTCTTAAAAATTAGCTTTGTATGGGTCATTTCTCATAAAGTATGAGAAAGTTATGCTTGGTCAAAGTTGAGTTGACTTTTCCTACAAAACCCTAATTTAGCAACTTTTGAATCTTGATGAATCTTGAGCAATCCTTGATGAATCATGATAAACCCTTGATCAAATGATGAATTATCCTTCAAAATTATAATGTTGACAAAAAATATTGAAGTATTTGGGACACAGTTGACTTTTGCCCTAGGACAGTCGATTTTTGGACCTCTTGAGCAATTGACTGACCAAACTTTCTCTGCAAGGCTTGAAATTTGACATGCATGAACTTGAGAACATATTAGGACATTGGGGAGAATTTGAGGCCATTTGTATGTAAAGACCTTGATGCAACACAAAACCCTAATTTTGAATTGACTGCCTTAGGAGGTGATTTGACTGTCCAACTTGGAGATTATTCTTGACATGTCTTGAGAAATACGGGAGGGAAAATTTTGGGGTACAACAGTTGCCCCTGTTCAATTTTCTTAAACTTGAGGATATAGATTAGCTTCTAAGCCTTTTGTGATCCGAAGGTGGAAGATAATTGAACACTAGAGTGCCTAGAAATTTGCTCTCGCATGGTGTAGTATCAGCATTGTGATGTCGCGAATGGGCTTACAGATTCCATTTGGAGATTGTTGATAGGAGGATGGGCTTACAGATGCCATCTGCAGGAGTGTCAATCACATAAGAGATTCCTTAGCGAGAATTTGCACACTTGTTGTTTGTAGAAGATTCCGCTGTGGAAGTCTAACTTTTGTTGAGATTTAGGAACTTGCCTGTACTTCAACTGAGAGAACGCCTCGGCTGAGTCTTAAGAACCTGTCCATAATTCAACTGGGGGGAAACATCTTCATCAAGATCTAGGAACTGTCTGGTCTTCAACGTAGTATACCGTTGAGATTACAGAACTTGTCCACACTATGACGGAGGAAAACATCAAGATCTAGGAACTGACTAGTATTCAACGTAGTATACCGTTGAGGTTATAGTACTCCTCCACACTATGACGTAGGGAAACATCTTCATCAGGATCTAGGAATTGTCTGGTCTTCAACGTAGTATACCGTTGAAATTACAGAACTCGTCCACACTATGACGGAGGAAAACATCAAGATCTAGGAACTTACTAGTGCTCAACGTAGTATACCGTTGAGGTTATAGTACTCGTCCACACTATGACGTGGGGAAACATCTTCATCAAGATCTAGGAATTGTCTGGTCTTTAACGTAGTATACTGTTGAAATTAGAGAACTCGTCCACACTATGACGGAGGAAAACATCAAGATCAATGAACTGACTAGTGCTCACGTAGTATACCGTTGAGGTTATAGCACTCGTCCACACTATGACATAGGGAAACACCTTCATCAAGATCTAGAAACTGTCTGGTCTTCAACGTAGTATACCGTTGAAATTAGAGAACTCGTCCACACTATGACTGAGGAAAACATCAAGATCTAGGAACTGACTAGTGCTCAATGTAGTATACCGTTGAGGTTATAGCACTCGTCCACACTATGACGTAGGGAAACATCTTCATCAAGATCTAGGAACTGTCTGGTCTTCAACGTAGTATACCGTTGGAATTAGAGAACTCTTCCACACTATGATGGAGGAAAACATCAAGATCTAGGAACTGACTAGTGCTCAACGTAGTATACCGTTGAGGTTATAGCACTCGTCCACACTATGACGTAGGGAAACATCTTCATCAAGATCTAGGAACTGTCTGATCTTCAACATAGTATATCATTGAAATTACAAAACTCGTCCACACTATGACGGAGGAAAGCGTCAAGATCTAGGAACTAACTAGTGCTCAACGTAGTATACCATTGAGGTTATAGCGCTCGTCCACATTATGACATAGGGAAACATCTTCATCAAGATCTAGGAACTGTCTGGTCTTCAACGTAGTATACCGTTAAAATTAGAGAACTCGTCCACACTATGACAGAGGAAAACATCAAGATCAAGGAACTGACTAGTGCTCAACGTAGTATACCGTTGAGGTTATAGCACTCGTCCCCACTATGACATAGGGAAACATCTTCATCAAGATCTAGGAACTGTCTGGTCTTCAACGTAGTATACCATTTAAATTAGAGAACTCGTCCACACTATGACGGAGGAAAACATCAAGATCTAGGAACTGACTAGTGCTCAACGTAGTATACCGTTGAGGTTATAGCACTCGTCCATACTATGACGTAGGGAAACATCTTCATCAAGATCTAGGAACTGTCTGGTCTTCAACGTAGTATACCGTTGAAATTAGAGAACTCGTCCACACTATGACGGAGGAAAACATCAAGATCTAGGAACTGACTAGTGCTCAACATAGTATACCATTGAGGTTATAGAACTCGTCCACACTTTGACGTAGGGAAACTGTCGAGATCGAGAACCTTATATGAAATTCAACCGAGGATAATTCAATTGAGATTTAAGAACCGGTCAGGTCTTCGACGTAACTGAGAACTTTAAATGTATCTTTCCTGAAAGGTAAAGGTCAGTCATATGCAATGCATGATATGGATCAGGCAATGATGTTCTCAAAATAAATGAGATTGTATTCGTATGATGCGTATATGCATGTATCATGATGTATGGGAATATAATGTTTTAGCTGGGGGAAATAAATCCCGGGGCTGTTGGGGAATAGAGTTGAGTTCTTCGTTTCTGTTGGGGATGATGAACAAAGATGATTGTGAGAATAAACCTGCAGGAGAAAAGAACTCCATTAGGGAATAAACTGATGAAGAAATTACTTCGAGGGGAATTACTCTGTGGGGGAGAGATGTTCTGCTGAGGATTTTAACGATAAACTTCACTGGGGATTCCGCTGATAAGCTCCGCTTGGGATTTCAACGATAAACTCCGCTGGGGATGGATTACCGTTGCTGGTGATATTGAATCTGTTGAGGATTGAACTCCTGTTTGGGGAAAGAAAGAAATTCGTTGGGGGATGATCTTTCAGTTGCAACTTGCTGGGGATAAACCTATTAGACTTCAGTGGGGATAATCCTCTGAGTTTGTTGGGAATGATCCTTTGAACCTGGCTGGGGAGATTTATTTTTGTACTCCGCTGGGGATAAACTTCCAGAGTCTACTAGGGATGATGATTCAACTCCATTGGGGAAGCTTTTTTTCAGACTGTGCTGGGGAAATATTGACTCCACTGGGGTATCTTGTATGCTGCCGGGGAACGCTCTTATACTTTATTGGGGAATATTATTATACTCTATTAGGGAATAGTAAGACTACCGGGGATATCGAGTCTTTTCTAGTGCTGATGGTAGACAAACTCTTCTTAGGGAGAGCATTGCTGATTTGTTCACAGTTGCAAGTCTCAACTGGGGGAGAGCTACCATTACTGTCTTACTCTGCGGGGAGTGAAGGTATCTTAGCCATATTCTTCAGTTGAATCTACCTTTGTACCTGGGGGACAAAGCAACTATACAGCTTGGACAATTCTTATTGCCCCTGTTTCTGCGGGAGAAGGTGCCTGCGGAGGCCCTGTGGATCGAGTATTATCCCCACCTATGAGGTGCTTGGTGTCTTTCGGTCAAAATGACAAGTCTTCTTCTGGTAGGCCAGTGACGATATGACGAGACATAGTCGTACGCTTTTATCCCTAATTTTTTCTTGGACCGTCCTTTCGGGTTTTCAGTCCACCGGGATACCCTTTTTTTCCCAAGCCGCCTTTTCAGGTTTTCGACTTGTCGGGTGTACAAATTTTTTCATTTTCATCCCTTATTTTTGCCCGAACCCTTTTGGTTCGCCGGGAAGCCCTTATTTTTACCTAGGTCAGTCAACCTAGCGGGTCTTTGATTATGCGTAGTACTTTTTGACTATGTCCATGATCTTAAGATGTAGGGAGGTGTCACTGTCGGTAGTGTTGTGTTGCCATACTACCAAAAGATCTTCGTTTGATCATGCAAGATTCGTTGCTGGAATTCATGTCCAATCCCCCAATTGGTTCAGATGGAGATTTGCCCCTGTCTGTTTGGCATCTTCGAGAGATTCCCTGAATCTTGACTTAACTGCCCCAGATGATGGACAATGCTCATGCCGTGCCCCTTGATTGGAAGTGTTTTTCCACTTGAGGTGATCCTTTTTATTGAGAAGGTTTTTTGTTCACTAGATATTCGTCGTGCGAATTTCTCTGCTGTTTGAACAAATAGTCATATGCAAACAATGTTATTTTAAGAATGCAAAGCTTATGTTTGTCTTGAAGTTTTTGAAAATGCATTTTTTCAGTAAGATAGGAAAATTTTGTAAAATGTGACGTCAACTCAGGATTTACAGCAAGCCCTACAGGAGTCAGGATATCTTTTGTAACAGTATGCTTTCAGACTAACCCATGCTTCAGCTAGGACTTTTTAAGGGTTATAACGTGGCCTGGTTCACGGTTTAAGAAACAAAGGATAAAGGCTCAAATTTTATTTGTACCCACCCGTTCTTCGTGATGTTCTTCGATCCTAAACTCAGCTAATCGTGCATTAGATCTTGTTTGAGTCTTTGCTCTGATATACCAGTGATGGTTCGGATACTGATAATTTATTTTGAACAGGCAGTCATTTTGTTGAGAGTTTGCAGGATCTCTTCCCTTTTGATTTTATTATCCCTGTCTTTTGCCTGAACTGTTTCTTTTGTAATTACAGTCAGCGGGATGCCCCTGTTTTGTAAGTCTCCTTCATAGGTTTTTACTTATTGGGCTTTTATTTTGAGAGATAATGACTGCCTGTCCTTACGATTATACGAAACCAACACCGTCTTTTGTTTCGGAAGGACTTCTTTGATGTCATTCATTGTGCACCTGGATCAACTGAGAAAACTACCCTGCCCCAGGTTATAATTAAGGGTTTTAATTTGTGAAAAGAAAAACTCCAACTTCTTTGGCTCAAAGGGGTTGACGAGGGATTACCTTCCTTATAACTCCACTGTTTAGGATTTGAAACAATGTATGTACCTCGTCAGCGGGGTCTGTTCAAAAGCATACTGTAGAGATTTTGATATCATTTTCATCATCCTTCCTCTAAAGGCTTAGAATCTTTTAATCGAGAGTTGATCATCACAAAAAATGAAAGAAATTTGAATATAGTGAAATAAGAATGGACTGATTCAAAACAGACATATGCAATGCATTGATAAAGTAATAAAGTTTGACATGAATAAATGTTCGAACAATCAAAAGAAGATTACAACTTGAAAATTCTACTGAACAAAAAGTCTTCTCGTCTCAGTACTTGTCACTTCAAATGGAGAACCTTGGGGGGATGGCAAAAGAATTCAATCTGACCGTCTTGTGTTAGTTCCAATGCTCCTTCATCAATCAGGTCTTGAATTTTGTTTCTCAATGCCTAACAGCTGTTAGTATCATGCCCCAGGCTGTTGGAGTGATATGCACACCTTGCATCAAGATTGTACCTTGGGAAGGCTATGTGGGGATTCTGAGGAGGGTCCCTTAACGTCACCAGATTCAATCTCAACAAGTGTTGTAAAGCTAGAGACAATGGCATGTTGAGCTTGGTAAACTGCCTCTTGGGTGTATCCGGCTTACTGTGATTAACCTGTTTCTTATGGAAAGGTTATTGTTGGACCCGTGAGGTAGTAGCAACTTGGAGAGGTCTATTCTTCATCAAACCAAACCTTTGACTTTTCGGAAGTTGATTAATGACTTGGTCCCCGGCCTTGACTGTTTGCTTCATGTTGTTATATCTGTCTTGATGAAGCTGGTTGATAATGGTTCTCAGCTCTTCTTGTTCTCGAGCTAAGCCTTGGATAAGAGCCATCTTCCCCAGCATTTGGGTTTTCATGCCATTGAACTCAGCTTGCAGTTGTTCCAGCCGTTCGTCCTTATTGTCTTCAGGATTTTTCTTGACTAAGTTCCCAACGAGGAGTGTTTTCAACTCTTCCTGTCCCTTGGATAGGTTTAGGAATACGTCCCTGAACTGAGCTTCTCGAGTTTGAAGATCTTGGTTGTCTGGTTGGAAAGCCATTGCTGAAATAAACAGCGAGAACATGAGAGACCTGTACTGGGAGACCTGTTATGCAATGATATGTATGTATGCAATGTTTTCAAGGATCCCGCGGGGTAAATAAGAAACTTGTTATAATTTGAATTTTGCAGCTTTGATTGAAGAAACTTCATGTTGTTAAGAGTCCTTCTTCAAGAGTCAAGCTCACCATATCGAGTGGGTCATAGTCCCTGACTTAAGTTACCGTGTTTTGATTTCTAGACAACCTTGGCTAGAGGAAAATAAATCCCCTTTACCCCTTGCTAGACATTTGATTTACCATAACCTGCATCACAAACCCTTGAGATCCTTGAAATGGTTAAGGAAATGTTAAGGCATGATGTTATGATGTGTATGCTATGCGTTTAAGCAAAAGTGTGAAGTGATGTAAGTAAACCCTGCAATAAATCCAAATTATTGGATAAGGACTGTAAACAAAACCTGGAAGGAACTCATGTTGTCAGATAACAAGAATGTGCAAGTAGTTCAAGTTTGAAGGCACACAAGTCACACAAACAGCCTTAAGTTTAGGCTGGCATGGAGTTTAGATATTACCCTCTTTAAGTTTAGTTGGTTCAACCTGTCCTAGAAATAGTAATTGGGTTCTAGAGGGTCTCAATATCACTGACCACCCTCGATCGGTCATAATTCCAGTTTAGCAACCTTTTCTTGCGGCCGGAATCATCGCGAGAGTTTGGTCTCAATGAGTGTAGCATACTGCTACTGTTCTATGGCCAAGTTGGTCAATTTAAAGGTTCTAAGGTCAGTTGGTGCTTAAAGACCCCTTAGAAGACCCATATTCTCCTCGTTCCAACACAAGGGATATCGGTACATACTAAAGTGCCACACTAACGTAGCTACTGCTTCAACCGTATCGGTCTACGCCGTACAGTTCCCTCACAGTTTATTGCTACATACCTAAAGGGTATCCCCAGATCCGGGTTAGGATCTATAGTAACTCCGATACAAGCCCACAAATATAAAGCATACAAAGCAAACAATTGAAAACACAATGATCTAATCCTAAGATACACCCCACTTAATACTCTCCCCAGCAGAGTTGTCAGTTCTATGATACGGTGGGAAGAGAACTGACTGTTTTGGAATGCTGGTTCGCGTTTTGCGTTTGTTTTTGCAAAATGTCGCGGTGAGCAAGAGTCGCCACCATCTTTTATTTTATCCAACAAGGAAAGGAAAAAAGCACAGAAAAATTCCTTTTTTGAGATATTTCTCGGGTTCGGGGGGGGGGGGGGGGGGTAGATTATAGAAAGGGAAGGTGTTAGCACCCTTTCTATGCGTGGTTATCCATGGGCTCTTAGGTACTTGCTCAAAGTGTTTTCAAAATTTGCTTTTCTTTGTGTTTGTGGGTTTGAAAGAAGTTTTTGTTTGAAAGGTGTAAGTGCGAAAAGTTTTGTTTTGTTTTTAGAATGAGCAAATACTTAAGAACCATCTACCTACTCGAAAAAGGAATTAATCTATACAAATGTCCTTTAAACAATGCCATCCCACTATTGAGGAGTAGGTAGCACCGTCGTTGGAGTTTAAGGGTCAATTCGATTAAGGGACGTGTGGTCACTAAAGCAATGTTAAGACGCCTTAGCGGTAACCCTAATGTCTTAGATCATTTTTCCGAGGCAACCGTTTCGAGGCAACTATGATCTTTGGACAAGAGGGCGACCTCTAAAACTTCCTATACTCAATGACCATGTTCGAAGGCAACCAAGTGAGGTGTACCCTAAGAGTGCGCATGTGCGAGTGTTTTATTTCGGTTAATTTTATCTTTGTACATGTCATGGGTGAGCTATGTTGATTTTAAGTTCATACATTTGATCTTGTCATGCATTCCCTATTATCAAATATCTAACAGTGTATAGTTGCAGAATTTAAATTGCGGAAATTAAATCTAAACTATTACAAGGCGTCGGGTATTTACATCGCCAAAAACAACCCTTGAAATTTAAATTGCGGAAAATAAAATAAAGCGATAAAAATGTCCTAATTAAAAGCTATTACAAACCGGAGGCAAGTACATTAATATGATAAAAATAAACAAACGCGTGCGGGAAATTAAATCGAGCGCAAAGTTCTAGGGTTTTGACCCCTTTTGTTAAAGAAAAGATTTTTTTGTTTGCTTTTGAATTTTAAGAAATAAATTATCTAAGTTAATTATTAAACTACATTAAATTAATTAATTAATGAAAATAAATATTTTTGGGTTTTTTGATATTTAAAAAAAGAAAACAAAATTGATCAATATTAATAAAACCTAATTATGTCTAAATTAATTTTATTATGTACAAAAATGTGTTAAAGTTATTGTCTAATTAAAGGCTAAATAATTACTAAATTAAATTAATTAAATTAATGAATAAAAATAAATTATTTTTGGTCTTTTGGTATTTTAAGAAAGAAATCAAAATTAATGTTAGTAATTAAAACCTAGATTAATTCTAATTGAATTTTAATTATTTACAAAAATGTGAAAGTTATTCTAATTAAAATTCTAAATCAATTAATTAATGTTTATTAACAAAAATAAAAGTTAGAATTTAATTTGATAAAGAAAATGTTTTGTGGTTTTTTTTTATATTTTAAGAAATAAATAAATCTAAATTAATCACTACATTAAATTAAATTAATTAATTAAATGAAAAAAAAGGTTATTTTTGGATTTTTGGTTATTTAAAGAAATAAAATTGAATGGTTAAATTAGTGATTAAACCTATTAAATTATAAGTAGTTTTATTTATTTACAAAAAGAAATTAAAGTTTCCTAGAATTAAAAAACCTAATTAATTAATCGGAATTTATTAAAGAAAAATAAAGTTCTTAATTTTAATTGTACAAAATGATATTTTTGTGATTTTTTGGATATTTAAGGAAATAAAAATAATTTTGATCAAACTTAATAAAAACCTAATCGTCTAAATTAATTTTAATTATTGCAAAAATATTAAATTTATTTTCTAATTAAACTAAATTAATTGAATTAATATTTATATACAAAAATAAAGTGCTGAATTTAATTTTAATAAATGAAATATATTTTTTGGTATTTGATTTTATTAAGAAAAAGATTAATTGGTTAGTGATTAAATAATAAAAATAATAAAAACAAGCAATTAAATAAAAAAGAAAGAAATAGAGAAAGTTAGAGATTTGGGCCTGTAAGGAGGTGTAAAGAGCGTTCCTGAGCCCGGATCTTCGAAAGCTTCATGCTCTAACTATGGTGTTTTTTTTATTCTTGCGTGGAACCTATGATTCAACCATCCATAACTGTTCAAACCGGTGGGCGTGCTAGGCGTGTGATGGATTGCTCTTGGGCCTTGTAAGACTCATGAGGACTTCAAGAGGATGGTTTGAGGCTTGATGTCAATTGCGAGAGGCCGGAACCTCGAGATATGACTTGCACCAATTCTTTGATTTCTGGAGAGCTTTTTGAAGAGCTTTTAGAGAACTTTTTGAAGAGATTTTTAGAGAGGATTTTCGTGTCTTTCAAGCTTGTGTGGCGCTCTATTTATATAGGAGAATGAGGAGACAAGAAAGCATGGAAAGAATCTCCCTCATAATGTTGTGTTTTAAGACCATGATCAAGATTTGAAAAAAAAATGTCATATTTGATGATTCTCCATTATTAAACCTTCCAATTTCATTCCAAATCCAATATTTTATGCATGATATGGCTTGATTCGAGTTTGATCTTGTCCATGATGATAATAAAGACATGTATCAATCAAAAAGATACCAAGTTATCAATATTTAGATTTTATTTGGATTTAAATTGATTTAAAATGAATTAATTCAATAAAAATCAAATAAAATAGAAAAATTAATGAATGGACACAAGACTGAAGATATGACACGTGTGTAGTTTGACAAGATCAAATCAAGTGGAAAAAAGTGGGCCCTTTTGACAAAATTTGATGTTTTGGGGATAGCTGACTTTTGGCAATTTTGGAAAAATGCCTAACTTCAACAATGCATTACTTCTTCAATTCTGAACTTTTGGAAGTGTTCTTGGACTTTTTAGAAACCTTGAGATGTCCTCTAACCAACCCATTTGGTCTCATCTCATTTTGATATTCCATGCTCAAGTTATAAGCTTTGGAAAAAAAGGTGTTTTTGTTGACTTTCAAAAATGACCTATAATGTCCAAATTTGTAACTTTTTGTGAGTGCATTTCTTGATCTTGGGGTGTGAATATGGATTGTAGGAAATTGCATCCTCTTCAAAATGAGATTTTTATGGGTCATTTATCATAAAGTATGAGAAAGTTATGCTTGGTTAAAGTTGAGTTGACTTTTCCTGTAAAACCCTAATTTAGCAACTTTTGAATCTTGATGAATCTTGAGCAATCCTTAATGAATCATGATCAAACCTTGATCAAATGATGAATTATCCTTAAAAATTAGAATTTTGACAAAAAAATATTGAAGTTTAACTGTATTTGGGACACAGTTGACTTTTGCCCTAGGACAATCGATTTTTGGACCTCTTGAGCAATTGACTTACCAAACTTTCTCTGCAAGGCTTGAAATTTGACATGGATGAACTTTAGAACATATTAGGACATTGGGGAGCATTTGAGGCCATTTGGATGTAAAGACCTTGATGCAACACAAAACCCTAATTTTGAATTGACTGCCTTAGGAGGTGATTTGACTCTCCAACTCTTGAGCTATCTTTGAGCAACTTGGAGATTATTCTTGACATGTCTTGAGAAATATGGGAGGGCAAATTTTGAGGTACAACAGCCCCAGTCGAAGTACGCACAGTGGTGTGATAACCATGCAAAGCGAAAGGCAACATCTCATGCCAATCTTTATAGGTTACTACCATTTTCTGAACAATTTTCTTGATATTCTTATTGTCCGCTTCGACAGCACCGTTCATCTTTGGTCGGTATGGGGAAGAGTTATGATGCTTGATTTTGAAGGACTCACAAAGCTCCTTCATCATTTTGTTGTTCAAATTAGACCCATTATCGGAAATGATCTTCTCAGGAACTCCGTAGCGACAAATAATATTGTGCTTAATGAACCGAGTTACCACATGCTTGGTGACATTGGCATAGGATGCAACTTCGACCCATTTTGTAAAATAATCGATGGCAACCAGAATGAAATGGTGCCCGTTGGATGCAGTCGGTTCAATTTTGCCAATCATATCAATTTCCCACATCGCAAATGGCCACAGGGAAGTCAAGACATTCAAAGGTACTGGTGGTACATGCACTTTATCAGCACAGACTTGACATTTGTGACAAACCCGTGCATGATTGTAACAGTCGGTCTCCATGGTGGACCAATAATAACCTGCTCGCAAAATCTTTTTAGCCATGGTATGCCTGTTGGAATGGGTCCCGAAATCACCTTCATGTATCTCTTCAATAATTCTAGCTGCTTCTTTCTTGTCAACACATCTGAGCAGTAAACCGTCATGATGCCTTTTATACAACACACCACCACTTAGAAAGAACTTGGCTGAAAATCTTCTCAAGAACTTCTTATCTATGACAGATGCCTCTTTAGGGTACTCTTATGTTTCAAGATATCGTTTAACATCATAAAACCAAGGATTACCATCTGGTTCCAAACTGGCCTCAAAACAGAAAGCTGGCTCACTCAAACTCCTGATAGTAATGGAAGGTGCCTCATTAGCCCACTTAACCTTGAACATGGAAGACAAAGTTGCCAGTGCATCAGCTAGATTGTTTTCTTCTCTGGGAATGTGCTCAAACGTGATCTCTTCGAAGTACGAAATCAGCTTCATAACATGCTCGCGATAGGGAATTAGGTTCTGATGGCGAGTATCCCAATCTCCATTAATCTGGCTGATAACAAGATTGGAATCCCCGTAGACTTTCAAAAATTTGATGCGCAGGTCGATCGCCGCTTCAATGTCATAAATGCAAGCCTCATATTCGGCCATGTTTTTAGTGCAATCGAAACGAATACGAGCCGTGAAAGGTATGTGGTATCCCTCAGGGGAAGTGATAACAACTCCGATACCGTTGCCCATGGCATTAAAGGCACCATAAAAAACAAGCGTCCAACGTGATCCCAGCTCGGGTCCTTCGTCTGGGTCTGGCATATTACAATCCCGAATATACACAATTTCCTCATCTGGAAAATCAAACTCCATCGGTTCATAATCATTCATGGGCTGATGAGCAAGATGGCCGGCCAGTACACTACACTTAATTGCTTTTTGAGTAGTGTATTGGATATCATATTCGGTGAGTATCATCTGCCAACGGGCTACCCTGCCTGTAAGAGCTGGCTTCTCAAAAATGTACTTGATTGGGTCCATTTTGGATATCAAGTAGGTGGTGTGAGTTAACATGTATTTCCTCAAACGTTTGGCGGCCCAGGCAAGCGCACAACAAGTCTTTTCCAGCAATGAGTACCTCGACTCGCATTATGTAAACTTCTTACTCAAATAATAAATAGCCTGCTCTTTCTTCACTATCTCATCGTGCTGACTGAGGACAAAACCCATTGAGCTCTCTAACATAGTTATATACATGATTAGTGGCCTTCCTTCCACTGGCGACATGAGTATCGGGGGTTCCTGTGAATACTCTTTTATTTTTTCAAAGGCCTTCTGACAATCCTCATTCCATTTCATTGTCTGACTTTTCTTCAACAACTTGAACAAAGGTTCACAGGTGGCTGTGAGATGAGAAATAAATCTAGAAATGTAGTTAAACCTTCCAAAGAAACCATGTACTTCCTTCTTTGTCCTTGGTTCAGGCATTTCCTGTATCGCTTTTACCTTGGCCGGGTCCATCTCGATACCTTTTTCACTTACAATAAAACCCAACAGCTTACCGGATCTCACCCCGAAGGTGCACTTATTCGGATTCAACCTCAGCAAGAACTGCCTCAGTCTCTCGAACAATTTCTTCAGATGAACAAGATGTTCCTCCTCCGTGTCAGACTTAGCAATCATATCATCTACATAAACCTCAATCTCTTTGTGAATCAACTCATGAAAGAGAGTGACCATGGCGCGCTGATATGTTGCCCCGACATTTTTCAAACCAAACGTCATCACTTTATAACAGAAAGTTCCCCAAGGCATGATGAATGTTATCTTTTCCATATCCTCCAGAGCCATCTTAATTTGATTGTAACCCGAAAAGCCATCCATGAACGAAAACACCTTGGAATGAGCAGTATTATCGACCAACACATCAATATGCGGAAGAGGGAAGTCATCTTTAGGGCTGGACCTATTCAAATCCCTATAATACACGCACATCCTGACCTTACCATCCTTCTTGGGCACAGGCACAATATTTTCAATCCATGGCGGATAATTAATGACTTTTAAGAAATTCGCGTCCAACTGCTTCTGGACCTCCTCCTTGATCTTCTTGGACATCTCAGGATGAGTTCTTCAGAGCTTTTGCTTGACAGGAGAACAACCTTCTCTGAGAGGTAGTCGATGCACCACTATGTCTGTATCCAACCCAGGCATATCCTCATAAGACCAAGCGAAGATATCAGAATACTCACAGAGTAGCTCACTCAATCTGACCTTTATACCTTCTTCGAGATCTGCCCCTATCTTGACTTCTCTTCTTACCTCTTTTGTGCCAATATTCACCACCTCAATCGAATCCTGATTCGGCTGGATAACCTTCTCCTCTTGTTTTAAAAATCTTGCTAATTCCTCAAGAAGATCACAATCCTCATATGCCTCTTCTTCAGCTTGATAAATAGGAGTATCAAAGTCATAATGAGCCATAGTAGAGTCGTTATCAATAGAATCGGTGGTGGAAGTGCATCTGCATGAATGACATTTTGGCGTTTTTTAGTGACAGTGTGTGAAAAGAGAAACATTGCCATATAAATAAAAAAGAAATGAAGCAAAATTTTGAATGCAAAAACGTACTTTATTTCATGATAAACTTGAAAAATAAACATGGTGGCCCTACACAAATGATTCACCACGCCTTTGGCAGAGCGAAGGAATTATGATATGATAATAAAAGAAATAAGAAAATTACTCCTCAGCGCTTGAAACTTGGATAAAATCCACAAAAGTCCAATTGTTGAGTGTCTGGCCTGGGATACTCGGACGAATCCAATCTTCGACATTGTAGCCATCAGCCCTATCGTTGCCAACTGCATTGACGTGTCCTTCTTGAGTAGCACAAGGGCGGGAAAACTTCACAGGATTAGATAAACTAGATGCTCTGGGAGTTGCACTCTGCTGACCTGGGCTAAAACCAAGACCAAATTTATCAAACTTTGGAGTAACATCCACCACCTGACCCCAACCTTCAGGGTTACCGCCTTCCACGATAGCTCTCGCATCTTTGAGAGAAGACATAACAGTTTCGGGCTTCCTTTTCTGCCCTGGAGGAGGAAAATTGACAGCATGAACTGTCTCAAACGCCTGAAATGGAGTCTCATGTATCTCGCCTTCAACCTCAACATAGCGGAATGATGTCAAATGACTCACGATGTACTCTTCCTCGCCGCATACAGTTATCACCTTTCCCTTTGCAGGATACTTGAGTTTTTGATGAAGAGTAGAAGTGACTGCCCTTGCTCTATGAATCCACGACCTCCCCAACAAACAACAATACGCTGGTTGTATATCCATCATGAAAAATGTAGTTGTGAAGGTGCGAGGACCAACCTTGATTGGTAACTCCACCTCCCCAAATACTGACCTTCGAGACCCATCAAACGCTTTCACCATCAAATCACTAGGGCGCAACTCCATTCCAGAATAATCAATCTTCATCAATGCTGACTTGGGCAATACATTCAAAGACGATCTTGTATCTACCAAAACCCGGGATAAAGTAGTGCCCCTACACTCCATTGAAATATGCAACGCTTTGTTATGGTCTGGCCCTTCCGGAGGAAGATCAAAATCTGTGAAGCCCAGACCGTTCCTGGCAGATATGTTAGCACAAACATTCTCAAACTGATTGACTGTTATCTCATATGGCACGAACGCATTCTTTAACAACTTCATCAAAGCATTTCTGTGAGGTTATGAATAAATCAACAAAGACAAGATAGACATCTTAGAAGGAGTATGGCTCAGATGATCAATTATGCTATAATCACTTTTTCTGATAATTTGCATTAACTCTTCAACCTCATCAGGAACTGAAGAAGCTTCTGGTATAGGAATTGATTGAGTCACATTGGCTGGCGTAACCCTTGGATTAGAAATCATTGCCTGTTGTTTTCCTTTTTCTCTTGCAGAAGCGTCTTCCGCATCTTGCACATTGGAAGGACCAAATACTCTCCCGCTTCTAGTCATTCGACCCACACCAGAAAATTTATGAACTTCCTCTTCATTACCTTCAGCACGTTCTTCTTCAGACGAACGTGTACTTACCTCCTGCTTCACCCCATGGTAATAAACATCGACACCGTAATGCCATGGGATGGCCTTCTCACTGGTGTACGATATGGGACCAGGTACCGTAATCATCAAAGGGGGTGCCCTAGATGGGGCAGGAATGCGTGCAGGGGTGTAAGGAATACATATTACAGCAACATCCTCTTCGGTAACCTTGCGGTAGCTCGGTTTTCTATCAAACTGCAGGAAACCCTCCTTTATCATCAACTGGATACCGACTTTTAAATCATCGCAGCCCTTCGGTTGCTCTCCACACTTGGCACACTCTGAAGTACAACCCGGGAAAATAGTATTGTCAAGCAAATACCTCTTAACATAGCACAACGGAGTAATTACTTGTTCCACATTCATGATCAAATTCAACACTTCACCTTTATCATCAATCATATTAACAACGCCCCCTCCATGCCTAGGCATCGGGTTCTGAGTAACATTCGGACAAGTCACTGGAGTAAACTCAATTGCCTTAGCATCCAACAAGTCTTGTACCTTACACTTCAACGCAAAACAATTGTCAGTAGAATGACTAACTCTGCTAGGATGGAATTTGCATCTTGCGTTAGCATCATAGTTAGGAGGAAGTCTTGCAGGTGGTGGTGGCATATTTCTCAAACCGATCAACTTCAAATCGAGCAAATGGTGGAGTAGCTTCAGTAAGAGATACCAGAAAGGGATCGAATTTTCTCGGTTGTCTCTTCTGTTGATTATTATACTGACGAGGAGAATCTTGCTGTCTTTGTTGTTGAGGAACTGTATTCGGTCTCTGCTGCGGAGGAGCATTAATAGGAATAGAAACAACATTGATTTGTTGGTGCTGACGATCCTCTCTTCTTCCTTTAGGAGAGTAAACCGCACTTGTGTCGCCTTCCATTTTCTTAGGGTAAGTGTTGAATGGTTTCTTACTGCCCCCTGATGAGCCACTAGAACCTCCAACCTGAATTTTCCCCAATTTCAAACCTACCTCAATTCTTTCACCAGCCATAACCAGATCTGTAAATCCTACCGAAGTACTTATAGAATGGCCCTTGCAAAGTACTCATAAACATGTCAATGAGTTCTCTCTCCATGAGTGGAGGTTGAACCCTCGCAGCTAACTCACACCACTTCTGAGCGTATTCCTTGAAAGATTCTCTTGGTCCCTGTGACAAATTCTGTAACTGAGTGTGATTAGGCGCCATATCCATGTTATACTTATAATGTTTGACAAAAGCTCGAGCAAGATCATTCCAGCAATGAATATGGGTTTTCTCCAACTTCATGTACCACTCCAGGGACGCCCCAAATAGGCTATCCTGGAAAAAGTGAATCAGAAGCACCTGATCCTCAGTATGCACAGACATTTTTCGGAAATAAGCAGTTGTATGAGTAACAGGACATGACATTCCATTGTACTTTTCAAATGTTGGAGGCTTGAACTTTGGAGGAAATTTCACCCCAGACACCAACCCGAGATCATTAGCATCCATACCAAGGACTCCTTGCCCTTCCACAGCCTTCAAACGTTCTTCTAATAACCGATACTTCTGATCCTCAATCTGAACCTCCGGCTCTGAACGCCGAACAGAAAACTGATCTTCATCCTGGTCAAAGTCATAATCTTGTTCCTGATAGTTCCTTACACTGCCCTGATTATCTCTTCTGTTCCCCACAAGACGAGGTCCCGAAAAATTTCCAGTAGGCTGATCTTGCACATCCCCCAATCCTACAGAAATGTCCTGATAGAGCCCTTGATTTCCGCCATCCCCTAGATGGCGGCGCTGGTTGTTGACAATGGCGGCTAGTTCCTCCTGTCGGCGATTCACATTGGTGATGACCTTCATAAACTGATTCATATGAGTAGCCATCTGGGCCCTCATTTCAGCGAGTTCAGCTTGAACTTGTTCCACCTGTCTTGGCAAATTGTTTCTGGTGGAATACCGATGAGTAGTCATCTTGAATTCTAAATAAGAAAAGCAGAAGAATAAGAATACCGTCTTGAGATAACCTGTAATGTTACGAAATGCATGATATGCATGATATGTTTGTCATTTCCCGGTATTCACGAGTCTTTTTATTCATCAGTCACGGTGCACGACCAAAGATAAGCAACCATACAATCAAAGGAAAAAAAGACCATAAGACAAACACTTCAATTATTTACAAACAAAAGAAACGACGTTCCAATGACTTTGGACATTTAAGAGTATAATGATAAACAACTAAATACATGTTTCAAAGTAACCTTAACAAAAAAATGAATAGTAAAGACAAACAAATGGTCCCTTCCAACAATTTTGGGGGTGACCAAATATACCAAAAGTAAATAAAAAAAATAAATCTCCGGAACAAGACATGCTTCAAGATTTTGACAATACTCTTCAAGTCTGGCTTTCTCCTTCAAAAGTTGTGGTGTGACTACTTTACTTTCTTGAAACCGATCTTCTGCGACACGCTTCTGGGCTACTTCCTTCTTAAGTTGAGCATCTTTGTCTTTGAGTTGTTTCTCCAAGTTTTGAACCTTCTTCTTGTAACTATTCTCAGATGCCTGAAGCTTCTGGCATTCTTGCTGGGTTTTACTCAACTCTTCTTCCATTTCAGCATGAGATCTCTTCCTACAACTGGTTGCATCAGAAGTTTCCCCTTGAGCTTCTTTGAGTTTGCGAGCTAAGTCGGCCCTTTCTTGATCTACCCAATAGAGTTTCATCCCTGCCTCACGACCTTTTGCACGAAGTTGAATGTTCTCAACATGAACCTGGGTGAACATCTCGGTAGGCACCGTGTTACTCAGAATAGTAGGAGGTTGCTCACATATAGGAGCCGACCTTGCAAATGGTAACCGTAAAATCTTAACCCTGGCTCTAATCCAATCCAAGTAAGGAACCCTAGCAATAGGAACCTTCTTGCCCAAAGTAGTTCTATCCTTCTTGTGAAATCTCTTCCAAGCACTTGTCACTATTTTCAACATCACAGGATCACTTCCTCTAACAAAATATACTGACTCAGACACCTCTTCCACCTTTGGCGGTCCATCCATTGCATATCCCAATTGACGATAAGCAAGTACAGGATTATAGTTGATACACCCCTTAGTTCCTATGAGGGGAACATTAGGGAAATCTCCGCAGCTCGTGATAATACTTTGTACTTCCTCCATGTCATAATTCCACCGGATATCAAATGAAGTAAGGTTGACAAGTCTGGATGACCATTGAAGAGAATGTTTGGTCTCTATGAAAGGGCCACTTACCGGTAGGTGCAACTTAAACCATTGATACAACATCGAATGACATAAACTTACATTACCTCCTTTTCCATGCCTGGAATGAATGGTGTAAAGAGTATCTGCTAAGAGTGTCGGTAACGGGTTCTTATTTCTAAAAACACAAATAGCCGCCAAATCCACGAAATTTCTCTTGCGAGGGAAGAGGATGATCCCGTATATCATAAGAGAAAACAGAGAGCTGAAGTCACCCCAATTCCCTTTCTTTGCCCAGTCTTCAGCTTTCTTCACTAGAAAATCCAAATAAAACCCTGTAGTATCCTCAGTTGACTTCCAATTGTCTTTCACCTCTTTCCAACTCAAATGAAGAATTTCAGTAATAACTTCAAACTTCAGCTTCTTCGGCACTTGGACAAAAGGAACTTCATCGGACAACTTGATATTAAGCAGGTACGCGCACTCTTCTAGTGTGGGAACCAGTTGATAATCTTGAAAAGTAAAACACCGTAATTCCTTGTCATAGAACTGGAAGAGAGTGATCAAAGCCATCGGGTCAACTGGAGTGTTAAGGACTAGTAACAAATTGCCATAATTTTTGTTGAAATTATTCAGAACATCACCCTTCAGATAAGAACTCAACCTCTTCAATTCGGACACATCAAAAGTAGGAATCTGATAAGAGAATGTATTCCTGGTGGGCTCTTTAACACGAACTGAATCCAACTCAACTGATGGGAGGCCAGTCATTTCTGATGGAAAGAAGACTCTTAAATGTCCCTGGAAAATGACATGCGCATGCTAGTTATCTTTTTTTTATGCATCATTTTTTTATAAATAAATATGTTATGATGCAACATGACAGGATCAAAGTTTCACACTGGATCGTGGCTGGACCATTACAGAACAGCACCACTCAAGATCAAAAGAAAATCCCATAGCTTCAAAACCATCATGGGAACCCGAGTCACCTTCGCAACATAAAGTCACCAACAGTACCTGTAAGAAAAATCTTCCCGCACCTCTCACGGGTGTAGTCTAGGTCAAGGTAAGGTTAAAAGCAAATCAGAGTACGAGAGTTCGAATGTCGGCATCATCATACGATAACACCTATCCGAACTACCTCTGAAGTCATGGGTCTCATGGTCAGGTCTACAAAGCATCCCCCTCATAGCTGCCATGGCCACTCTATTCCTAGTTACTATGGAATTCACTCATAGCCTGGGTATGAGGCCTTTTACCTCATGGAAAAACCCACCCACCAGGAAATCCAGAATCCAAACAGTCCAGCCAAATCCAGTATGCAGAAAGTAAAGCGCATATATGATGTAATGCAAACAGATAAATATGCAAAGCCGTAAAATAAACACCCAAAAAGAAAACACACAAGAGCTAGGATCGACTCTGGGATGGACCAACAAAAGGTCGATATGTCCCCAGTGAAGTCGCCAGCTGAAACCACGCGGCCGGAACCTCTCATCTGGATGTTAATGAAACATCAATGAAGTCGCCACCAAACGTCTTTTATCCTGCCGAAAGGGAAAGGTAAACATCGAGAAAACCTGAAAAGGGAGAAATCAAGGTCTTTCGACCGAGAGATCGGGTAAGGGATTTTGTTACGTGAGGGGAAGGTGTTAGCACCCCACGCGCCCGTAGTACTCTACAGTATCCACTCTTGTTGTCTAATCTAATGGGTGTGGTCAAATCATATGCCTATGGCTTAAAACTGAAAAAGGAATTCATGCAAAAGAAAAAGAAAATAATGTATGGAAAATAAAAGTTGTGCTCGATCGGGCCCTACCCCAATTCCTACGTACCCCTTTTAAGGAATCAGAGCAGCCGTAGTTCGGCTTATATGTTTTGGTTGGTTTGTGTTTTTTAATTAAGACAGCAAAAACAATTAAGATGACAAAACATAAAATAAAACAGCAAACAAATGAGATGGTAAAACATCAACTAAATAATAACAAAGTAACATGTCAAAGATGGAGAAACATCAAATGATAGAACAAACTCTCCTAACAATGACATTGAGAGTCAAAGCAGGATAACAAACATGTGCGATGGCGAAACATCGGTTTCAAACAAATGTGCGATGGCGAAACATCGGCTAAGAGGTAGTAAGATATCATGGCAAAGATGACAAAACATCGATAATACGGATAACAAAATATCACACCTAACAATGATATTGAGAATCAAAGTAGGATAACAAACATGTGCGATGGCGAAACATCGGCTTCGAACAGATGTGCGATGGCGAAACATCGGCTAAGGGGTTATAAGGAATCATGGCAAAGATGGCAAAACATCAATAAAAGGGATGACAAAGCATCACACCAAACAATGATATTGAGAATCAAAGTAGGATAATCAAACATGTGCGATGGCGAAACATCGGCTTCAAACAAATGTGCAATGGCGAAACATCGATTAAGGGTTTAAGGAATCATGGAGAAGATGGCAAAACATCAATAAAAGGGATGAAAAATCATAACACCTAAAAATGATATTGATAATCAAAGTATAATAATCAAACATGTGCGATGGCGAAACATCGGCTTCAAACAAATGTGCGATGGTGAAACATCGATTAAGGGTTTAAGGAATCATGGAAAAGATGGAAAAACATCAATAAAAGGGATGACAAAGCATCACACCTAACAATGATATTGAGAATCAAAGTAGGATAATCAAACATGTGCAATGGCGAAACATCGGCTTCAAACAAATGTGCGATGGAGAAACATAGATTAAGGGTTTAAAAGCATAGCCAAGAGGCACATAAACAAATAGGATTGGTTTGTATCTTTTAACTTGAAGAAGGGTTTGAGTTCATTAGAGGTGCTTTATGATTTTCCAATAAAACAATTTTTGTTTTAAGATGCAGAATGCGTAGAAAGGAAAAACAACTAAGGGAAACTAGCCTAGTATTATCCCTAGTGTTATCATACAGTGGTTAACCCTAAGGGTGAGGATAAAGGAAAACCCTACCTTAATTAACATGTTAAAGGAAGCTTAGCAAAACTATCCTATAGGGAACATGCAATGAGAGCGAAGTCGTGATCTCAATTTCTAAATTGAGTGACTCATTGATCAACAATTAAAGAAGAAAAGCAATAAACATCATATAGAGAACATGCAATGAGAGCGGAGTCGTGATCTCAATTTCTAAATTGAGTGACTCATCGATCAAAAATTAAAGAAGAAAAGCAATAAACATCATATAGGGAACATGCAATGAGAGCGAAGTCGTGATCTCAATTTCTAAATTGAGTGACTCATCGATCAACAATTAAACACAACACATGCATCAGACAAAAACCAGAGAGCCTCCTGACATATATCAGCAACAGAGGTCCCATCATGCAATCAAAGAACTATGAAAAATGAAGATTGAGGAAAGGAAATAGTGCAATACCAAACGGATAACTATCCGTAGCAACTGAGCAAGAATAAAATAAACCCAGAGAACTTCGAGCAAGCTGGCATCAGTAGACAAGTCAAGTTAAAAATTACACCATTAGGACGTAAGTAACTTATCAGATATGAGCAAATCCCAGGGGAAAAGTATAGCATTCACAGTCATATGTATATATCTCCTGCATAAACCATCAAACATGCCAAGCACAATAATAGTGCCAATATAATAAATTGTGTTCCACAAATAAAGTGAAACACAAAAGCCTCAAGCCAAAAGTGGAAACTTTCTCAAAGTACCTCACACATTCAACAAATAAGTTAGCATTCCTTAAGGTGAATGATGACTCACAAAAGGGGTGGGTGCATCATGATGAAGTGAGAACAACATGATAACAATTATCAAACATTAGACGTGATAGTCAAGAGGAAACATGCATATGCACAATTTGGGTCAAAAGAATCAGAGGAATGTTGCTCCTTTCTATCACCATATTGAATTGACAATTGAATATCAATCAAGGATCATGGGAGCTTGAAAAGAATACAATTAAAGACCATGGAGGTCAGGGGTAAACACATTTCAATCATGTACAATTAATTCAACCACAACTCACAAGCACAATAGAAGATGAATCCCACACAATGCATTAGAAGGTTCAAACAATAAAAAATGAGGCATTAAATGAAATGACTTGAGCTATCATGGATAATCATAATCAATATGATCATTAGGTGCCCAATTATAGGCCTCACTCAAGTTCATTAGCCATCAAACAAATTGCAACAAGATATGCAACATTGATTGGGTACCTTCACTTCAAAAATACAACCAAAAATGGAAACAAGGATCCATAATTCAAACCAAAAATATCTTAGCATCTTTGAAATGTGTAGAAGTCATAATGTAAGCCCTAAGTTCATGAATGATTGAGGAGGAGACCAAACTAAGTCCAAAGTTCAAAACTAGTTGGCAAAACTACCAAACTAGACAAGTTTTCAAAGTAATTTGTGGAAAAATGTCAAACCAAGTTAAATAATTCAAGAGAAATGGTTTTCAGATCCTCAACACATTTATGAACCTTAATCAAGACTTGAATTCTATGGAAAATCCAGGGCATAGTGCTTTTGAAAATGAAACTTGCACCATAAGCAATAAAACCCTAATTTTTTACTTTTAATCTTAAATATTGATTAAGTAAGATCAAAATTCAAACCATTTAAACCAAGATCATACAAATCACCAAGAAACCCTAAATGTCAAAAAACATATTTTTTTCACATTTTTGAATTAAGGAAAAGTCAAAAATGAAATTAAACTCAAAGAATTAGTCAATTAACAAATATTCACATCTCAAAATTGAACTTTAATCAAAAAGTCAAAAAAATGTCCAACTAAAATTATATTCAAATTTATAACTAAAAACACACATCTCTGATTTTGTTTGGAATTTTTGAATCAATGGAAATATTAAAATAAAAATCAACCAAACAATTAACAATTAAACTATTATTTAGGGGCAAAAATGCAAACCCTAGCCAAAAATCACAAAAAGAGTCAAAATAAAAATATAATCAGATTCTATGATTAAAAACAAGCTTGCATGATTTTTTGAGAATTTTTGAATCAATGGAAGTATTAAAATAAAAATCAAACTAACAAAAATTACAAATAAACTTTTGAAATTAAATTTTTAATCAAAAATAGCAAAAATGATAAACCAAAATCAGAATCAATTTTTAAATTATTTTATGAGTTCAAAACAATTTTTGTGGAATTTTTTGATCAAAAAAAATATTAAAACAAAAATAAACATTGAATAAACAATTATTTACACTCATGAATTTTTAAAACTAACCAAAACATTTTAAAAAAATATCAAAAAAATGCACAAGGTCAGGAACATTATTTTCAAGTTTCATGAATTTTTTCATAATTATTCATCAAGTTTTAATTAAGAAAATAAAATCAGAGAATTAATGGAAATTTAAATATAAAAAAACAAGAACATGACCAATGAGATGATGCCACACATCATCTTCAACCTCCTGCCAAGGCCAAAACGCTTGTTTCCATCAGTTCCAACATGCCTACTTCAGATCCATTAAACAAGCACAATTCTCAACCAAAATCCATGAAATTAAGCTCAAATTAAAGCTGATATATCGTACTACATCATGCAATTCGAATGAAACTAAAAGATCAAGCATAGATCGAGAAATCAAATCTCAAAAACTGGAAAAACACACTGTAAACATCCAAAACCAGAAACGCGATTTCACCAAATTTACTTGAATCAGAGCTCAAATATACATCAATCCTAATGATTGGCCAGCTATAAGCACAATGCACACCATAAAACACTTCAATTCATGCTCAAATCAAGGTTCAGATTCAGTGAGCATACCTTCAAAAGTGAAAAATAAATTCACTTCGTGCCTCTGAAATCTAACAAGAAAACCTTCTGAAAAGCTTCCTTGTGCTCCAATGAAGGTGTTTGGGTAGAGAAATGACGACTGGATCAAGAGAAATGTGTTGCTCGACTCAAGTTGCAGAGCGAGAAAAATGAGAAAATTCTGAGAAGCTTTTTCCAATGTAGTGTGCGTGTCAGTGGAATGAGAGCTTGAACAACTTATATAGAGTGGTTGGAGTGAGGTTAGAGAGATTAGTCAAGCTGAGAGCCGTTATAGGGAAAAAAAGAAATTTCTATCAAACCAAAATAAGTGTGATAGCCATTTGCGTTTTGCTTGGTATTTTGGCAATGCTTGCAGTCGTTTTGAGCAACAATAGGAGAATGTGAGTGAGTGAAAAAACGTGATGAGGTGAGTTGTCCTCTCTTGCACATGGGACTGATTTTCTTGACTGAAAAGTTTCCCATTTTGTCCAAAATGTGAAATTGAGAGAGGCATGAGGTATGCACCTGGTTTGGCCTCTTTTGGCAAGCACATGAGTTATCCAATTCGTGATAAGCAAGTGCAATTGGACTTGGAATGATTGGATTAAAATTCAGCCAAAACTTGAAAAATTCCATAGTTAAGCATACACAAAAAATCAACTGACTTCCAACTGAGGCCATTTCAAATTGGCTCGTGCATTTTCCAATTAAAATTCAAAGGATGAGCTTTACAATGATCTTTGATTCATCAAAAATGGCGGAGAAATGAAAAAGATGTGGTCATTAGGATTCCTGGGCAATTCAAGCCATCTTTCCCAAGACTGTGCGCACGCTGGCCTACCCATGTGCCTTCAAGAAAATCTGGTTTTGCCACCCAACTTCCTCAAATCATAACTTCCTCAATTTCAACCCAAATTGAGTGATTCCAATTTAATGAGAAGCTTTCATAGCCCTCTTCAAAATGCACTTTCTAATTTTTCAAATTGAGGCTTGTGTCACAATAAATTGATTCCACAAAATGGCCTGCCAAGTGTTTGATGAAATTACGCGCGTGGCTTGCCCAAGAGAAGTCATTTTGGCACTTAGCATTTTTTCAATCTTTAAGTTACTTCTTGAACAAGTTACACTCAAATTCACCATTTCTCATGATTCAAAGATGAATTTGGGTATGGAATATGAAAAGAGGATGCTTAAATTGATGTTTGACCAAAAGTCCACTTGGTCAACTCCTGATTTTACTGACTTTGGTCAAAATGACCAATTTGCCCCTTTTGATCAATTAAACCATTTCCAATCCAAATTGAACCTTAATATTTCAATCCTAAATGCTTAATAACATGTGGTGAAACATGGAAACAATTTTGGGTGAAAAAGTTAGAGAAATCTTGATTAAATCCAAAACCCTAGTTTTGTACCATGTACTAGGAGATAGCTGATCAAGCTTCAAAACCCTAATTCCACTGAGTATCATGAGAGACTTTTTGATCAAATTTGATTCCAATGATGATAATATAGTGATGCTTCATGAATTGGCTCATCTAGACCCTAATTACCTCAATTTGGACCAAACCTTAATTTTGACTGATTCCTCAAAGGAGAGTGATGAATCGTCTTCAAAACTTCAAATCTTGGGGCACCCTGGCCAATTTCTTGTACTAAGACTCTCCAAATACAAATGAGATGTTGTAGCTTTCAAATCACGACTTGTACATTGATCAAAAGCCCTGCCCAAACAAAACCCTAATTTGACTGGTGAATCAAAAGAGAGATTCCTCTTACAAACAAACACAAACTTCAATCCTCTGATGATCCAAAGAGATGGATAGAATATCTTGAGATATGCAATAACCTTTGAGCTTGAAAGATACAGAGGTGTAGACGATAAGGTTCTACTTAAGCCACTTGCTAATTCAAATAACCTTCAAAGTTTGAATAAGACTTGATAACCAAAGTACTTTGATCCCATCACAATGTATGAATGCAATGCAATATGATATTCATGATGAAGCATATTCCTAAATCAAGAGGGTAAATTTTAGGGTTCAACACAAAAGAAAAACAGGCTAGAATCTAAATCACATTGGTCAAATAAAATTTCAATTTGTATTTAATAGAACTACTCATGGGGCAATATTTTCCACTCTAGTAACTGAACAATTTGACGAGAACTTGTCACTTTAGTTAACTAAGAACCGAGTTTACTCTCTAATTAAATCCTTTTATTGTCACTTATAAAAGGGCGCTTCAAGCGTTAAAGCAGCGAACCTATTTTTAAGAAATTAGTTTCTTAACTTAGTAAAAAAGTGGTTTCAACTCGGAATGATTAACATAAAGAGATTTTTGGCTTTCGCTCGAGAATCAGATTGTAAACTTATAAACGCGTCCGAAAATAGTTTCAAAATCATTTTCTAAAAGTGTCAAAGATTCCTAATTAACCAGTTAAAAACTCTTTCTCCCTTTTTGACCGGTTAAAAACTAACCAAGTTTACTCATTGAAATGGACGACTTTCGATCTTATCCAAAAATATTAAGTACGAAAAAACTCGTGTTAAAAGTTAAAACAGCCCCCAAAAGTGTTTCTATTGATACCATGTTGAAATGTTATCATGACAATGATCCTTACATTCCAACTTTAAAATATTTAGCCAGACATGGAAATAAAAGCAAGCATGTTAAAGTTGATTAAAATAAACATAGTAATAAAGGCAAGGTAAGGAAATAAAATAAGTAATGCAAGTGCGAGACAAAGCGATTAAATAAAATAAAGAATGTAAATAGAAACCTGCTCCAAATCAGAGTCTTTAAATCTGGTACAACTGGAAAGTAAATGCTTAAAGTAAAATGGCGGAAAGATTGTAAATAAAAGAAATGCTCTAACCTAATCAAGACTATGGTGCAATAATCCTACGATGTGGCGAGAATTATTGATTTTTACACAATTGAGTACATGCTTAGCATTACAAGACTAAGTTGGATACTGAAAAATGAAATGAAAACTACTATTTATAGAAGTTTTCCAGGCTATGCTTTAACAAAATTTCCCCCAACTCCTTTTGGGCGGGAAAAAGCTTTCCAAAGACCACGTGCATCGAGGCCCCTTCGCGGGCGCTGAGTGAACTAGTAGAGAGATCGTGGTGGACGTGGCATTTATCTTCTAGGTGGAGTGGGACACGTCACGACACCCCCTATAGTGGCTGCTGAGCTGAATGCCATGTGTAGGTTTTCGCTGAAAATCTCGATTTCATGGCCTTTTCGCTTGGTTTCTTCAAGAAGAGCTCCAAATGGGAAAGTTGCCTGAAAACAAGACAAATACAAGCATAACGCAAGAAAAAAGTACTAAAAATAATGAAAAAGCATGTGTTATTTTAGTCAAATATGCAGTGCGATCAGGTGTTATCACCATGCCATGAACAAGCGAGAAGGGGTTGCCCCGGTCGAAGACGCACAATGGTAAAATAACCATGTAAAGAAAATGGCAACATCTCGTGCCAATCCTTATAAGTGATAACCCTCTTCTACACAATATTCTTAGTATTCTTTCTAGTTGCCTCAACCGCGCCATTAATCTTAGGACAATAAGGAGAAGAATTGTGATGCTTTATCTTAAAGCTTCCATAGAGCTCTTTTATCATCTTATGGTTGAGATTCGACCCATTGTTAGTAATAATCTTCTCAGGAACCCCATATCGGAAAATGATATTATGCTTGATGAAACGAGCCACCACCTGCTAAGTGACATTGGCATATGATGCTGCTTCAACCCACTTGGTGAAGTAGTTAATGGCCACCAAAATAAAGTGGTGCCCGTTGGAAGCAGTCGACTCAATCCGGACAATCATATCAATAACCCACATTGTGAAAGACCAAGGAGAAGTCAAGACATTCATAGGGTTGGGCGGCACATATATCTTATCGACATAGATTTGACACTTGTAACATGTCCTGGAATGATTGTAGCAATCATTTTCCATTATTGACCAATAGTAACCTGCTATCAAGATTTTCTTGGCCATAGTATACCCACTGGAATATATTCCAAAGGAACCTTCGTGAATTTCTTCTATGATCCTATTTGCTTCGTGTCTATCCACGCACCTGAGCAAAATGGAATCATGGTTTCTCATGTACAAAACATCCCCATCGAGGAAAAAGTTAGTTGCATATTTCCATAGAGTCTTCTTATCAGTGACAGAAGCATCCTCTAGATATTCTTTCGTTTCAAGATATCTCTTTGTGATACGGTGGGAGAACTGACTTGAGGTTTGAGTTTGTGTTTGCAAAATGTCGCGGTTTAGCAATAGTCGCCATCGACTTTTATTTTATCCAAAAGGAAAGGTAAAAAAGCACAGGAAAGACCTTTGAGATGTTTTCTTGAGTTCAGGGGGTAAATCATGAAAAGGGAAGGTGCTAGCACCCTTTTCATCCATGGTTTTCCATGGTCTCTTAGTTACTTGTTTAGATCACTTGCTTTGCTTTTCCAATTGTTTTAAATGGTGCTTTGTGTGGTTTTGAAAGTATTTTGAAAAGAGGCTTTTGTTTAGGAAACCTTTGTAATGATTCTTGTTTTGTAAGAATGTATACAAAGGTGTTTGTCTTTTGAAAAATGTTTCAATGTTTTGAAAGTTGTTTTGAAAATGTTTTGAAATGTGTGTGTTTGTTTGAAAAATAGCAAGGGTGGTTTGCAAATTGATCAAGTAACTAGAAGCATCTACCTACTCAAAAATCTTTCTTGTACAGTTTTTATTCCTTTGATGTTGTTGACCTACCATTGTTTTGGTAGGCAATCCTATCTTTGGATGTTAAACGGGACGGGCGCGGGTCATCGTATAGCCATGATAGCAATGTTGCTAGGTATCTTGGAATTTTTTCCGAGGGACTAAGATTATTTGTTTTTAGGCAACCTTATCGAGCGTCATCGAGGGACTATGATCTTTTGTTTTGTTTTGTTTTGCCAAAATACCTTGCATGCATATCATGGCCATTTTTAGGCAACAATGTGGGTGAAACCCTAGAGATGCTTGTGTGCATTGTGTTGTCATTTTCATGCATTTTGTCTTGTATTAAGTCATGCTATTTGTTTGATTTTTGGTCTTTTTGCATACAAACCCTAGTTTTTACTATCATGGTATATGAAAGCAATAAATGCGTAAAGTAAATCTAAGACTATTACAACAATATTATGGGAAGGGGGGTACAAGTTTGAATAGGGGGTATTTGCACAAAATAAAACCCTAATTTACTATTACATCCAAATCGAATTTAATTTACAAGTAAATAAATAAGCAAATATTTAAATATGCAATTAAATATAAATATGCAAAGATGTTTTGTATTAATTTTTATGCATGTAAAAATGAATTTATTTAAGTCTTAAAAATAAGAAAAAATAAAATGATTATTTTTGAAAGGGTGAAAACCCTAATTTTTGTTTTAAGAAAATATTGTTTTCTAATTATTTATTTATCCTTTTTGTTTAAAAAATAATAATAATAATATATACAAAATGTTAAAAAAATTGAATATTGTATGAAAATATTATTTTATGTATATAATGTAATAAAAATAAAATGTATAGTATTTTTTTTATTATTTTACAAGTTTATTTAAGAAAATAAAAGTATTAAACCTAATAAACTATTTATTATGCAAAAAAAAAAAAAATGAAAAAATGCCAAAAATAAAGAAAATATTTTTTGTGATTTTAAATGTTTAGAAAAGATAAATAAAGTCAGAAAATATAAATTATACAAAAAAATACAAAAATTATAAAAATATGATTAGGGGGTGTAAAAGCAAAAAGGGAGTTGCAAATAGAAGCAGGCCCAAGGCCCTGGCCCAGGACACTTCGTCCCTGACCTCCAGACAGAGAATTCGCGCGCGTTTCTTCTTCAACTTGTATCTCTTGCATACGTGCATAAAAACAAAGTCTTGCAACATGAAACTTATAGCTTGTTAACTCACGATTCTAATGATATAAAAAACATGTCCTAACTCTAAAAGACCAAAGAGAATTTTGTCACCCCTAATTTCTGACCTAAAAATTTCATGAACTTCAACATCCAAATACTCCTAGCTCAGTCAATATAAATGGAATCTATGCATATGTACAACTCAAGCAACTTAAAGACTACATTTTTGCTTCATAAACCTAAGCCTAAGGATGCCTAAATAGAGAGATAGAAACTTGACAAATACCTTGTTCAGTTGAAGTTGAATATGGCAATGTGGGAACTTTGGGTGAGGCCTGAAGGTCGTGTGAGCTTGTTTGAAGTTCCCTCAAGCTATCCCAATGCTCAGATTGCCTTGAAGCTGCCTGAAACTCCTTATAGAAGTCAACCTGCAAACTCAAAAAGTGAAAATGGTGAAGCTCGAAGCAGGGGTTACAGTTGCTTGACAAGGGCCTGGACAGCTTAGGTGTGATGTATAGAATGTGTTTGAAGGGTTGGAAGGCAAGATGCACAAGCCAATTTCAAAATGGCTTGAGTTCTGCAGAGGTTGCCCTATTTTAGGCAGAAATGGTGATTTCTGTGTTTTAGGGTGTTTGAGAGGTTGACAATTCGTGTATTCTGCTTGTTACAATATGCTGAGCTTGTTTGAAATGAAGCCAAAGCTTGTTTTTATCAGATACACAAGTTATGTGGACTTTTACAAGTTTACTTGCTTTTGAAGAAAAGGTGAGATGACAATGCCCAAAGCCTGTACAGGCCTGTTCCTTAGCTTCACATAGTTGGTGAACTTTGCATGATATTTGTGGACTTTGTTTGTAGCCAGAGATTAGGTCCATGGCTCAAGATAAACAAAGTTGCAAAAAGCAAGCTTTATGGAAATGGTATTGTTACCTTTATGCCATAAATGGAATAAATCAATGTACAATGCTCCAAAGCTCAGAACAAAGCTATTGTCCAATGTGTTTTCATTCAATTTTGGAGTGTAGAAGGGATTATAACCTGTAAAACCAAGTACAAGCATGCTTAGAACAGATTTGCAACTTGAACCAATGTGAAAAATGCCTTGGACAAAAGTGATAATTTGCCATTTTCATTTCTTCGATTCTCCCTAACCATAAATGATCTTGGAGAGTTCTTGGACATTTTGGAAAGCTTGTAACATGCTCTATAATCCATCTTTGAAATGAAACTTGATATTCCTCTTGGAACTAGGTGAAAAGTTGCCATGAAGTTAGGTCAAAATCCTGCCTAAAATAGGGCAAAATTTCACTAAGTTAAAAAATTTATGGATCCTTATTCATAAAATCATAACTTGAGATACAAGAATCATTTGGGAAAACTTTGTGAATAAAAGTTGTAGATTTTGTGGAGGACTACAACTTTCATGTTGGAAGTTTTCTTTGAATCCAATTGCATCATGGTGAAAAAGTTTGGAAAAGTTGGGAAAATATAAGAAATTTTCATAACTTAGAAAAATTATAAGTTATGAAATTTTTCAAACTTAAACCCTAATTTTCAAAATTAGGTTTCTTGATCAACAAGTTTCATGTTTTGACACATCTTGATGAAAAACGACCCTTGGCACTTGATTTTGACCAAAAAGTCGAAGTTTGACTTTTCAGTGTATAGTTGATTTTGATCAGTTGGCTGGAAAATTCATCTGTCAATCTTGTGCATTTGAGATCTTTTGAACCTTGTGATTAGGTCAAGATGATGCCATTGAGTCCTTTAAACCATGTTTGAACCCAATTGGCCATTGTCTAGGTGAAAAATTAGAAGTTGCCCTTCTTCAGTCAAATCCCTAAAAATGACCATTTTGCCCTTTTGATGATCTGATCAAATTTCTTGAGGAGTTGTGGTCCAAACTTGATCAAATGGTTCATATGAGTCTATAATGTTTATGTGGGTCAAAAATTATGAGGTTTGACTGTAAATTGGCCATGGTTGACGTTTTCCCCAATACAACTGATTTTTAGGTCAACTGTCCAATTGACTGGTCAAAATGTGATTCAAGGCTTGAAACTTGGTATGAGCAATCTTAGGAGTCCAACATGAAGTAAGGAGGTCACATGAGGCAATGGAAGTCCAAAAATCCCTATGCAAACTCAAACCCTAATTTCAGGTCATCAATGCAAGGAAATGTCTTGAGCTGAGCAAACCCTAATCTGGTCTTGAGTTCAAGAAGTCTTATGAGGAGAATCTTGATAAAATGAGAGGGAAAATTTTGGGGTACAACAGCTGCCCCTGTTCAATCTTCTTGAACCTGAAGAGTTAGATTGGCGAGTTCTTCCGTTCGTTACTCGAAGGTAAAAAATGATTGGACACTAGAGTGCCCATAAATTTGCACTTGATGAAATAGTTGAGGGAATGGACTTAAAGATGCCATTTGGAAAGGTGACAGAATCTTGTCGGAGATGGGCTTGTAGATGCCATCCAAGAATGTTTGTTGTAAATCAGGAGAATGAACATCAGAACGGTATCCGTATCTGGAACGTATCTGAGTTGTATCTGGAGATTTGAATTTGAATGAGTGACAGAATGGCTTCTGTGTCTGGAGCGTATCAGGACTGTATCTTGAATAGGTGACAGAATGACTTCCATGTTTGGGGTGTATCTGAGTTGGGGGAAATTAGAATGAGTGAAAGAATGGCAACCGTATCTGGAGCGTATCTTGACTGTATCTGCAGTTGAAATTTGAAAAAGTGGCAGAATGGCTTCCGTGTCTGGAGCGTATCTGGACTAGAGAATATCAGAATAAGTGACAGAATGGCAACCGTGTCTGGAGCGTATCTGTATTGGATCTGAAGTTGAGGTCTGAATGAGTAACAGAATGACTTCCGTGTCTGAAGTGTATCCGTACTGTATTTTGACTTTGAATTCTGAATGAGTAATAGAATGTCTTCCGTGTCTGAAGTGTATCTATATTGTATCTGAATAAGAGATCTGAATGAGCAACAGAATGGCAACCGTGTTTGGAGCGTATCTAAACTGTATCTGAAATCTTTGAATATTTGTTAAAGATATATGTTAATCTTATCCTGAAAAGGGTAAAATGTTAGCTGAAACACAAAGTTATGTTGCATGAAATGTATGATGCAATAAATGTGTTTTATCAATGTTCATGATATATGAATGTAATGTATGCGCATGTAAGCTGATTCGCTGTATTGCCAAGGAAAGTAAACCCTTGACAACTGGGGATAACAAAACCCTTGACTGCTGCTGGGGAAGATAACTCCTTGATTGCTGAGGATGAAAAATCCTTGGAGATTGTTGGGGATTAAGAAAAATCCTGACTTCTCTAGGGATGTAGGAATCCTTCATGTCTTGAAGTTGGAGGATGATAAACATTCTGTTGCAAGAATAATGCCATGTATTGCATGAGAAACCTGCTTGGGGAATTCTGAGAGCTTTGATGACTATGGATGGGGATTGAGAATCTTCAATCTGTTGGGAATTAATAACTCTGTGGAGAGAAATTTTATCTTGTTGAGGAGTAGTGAAAACTCTGTGGGGAGTAGCTATACTGCTGGGGAATAGCTATCCTACTGAGGAGTTTAGGAGACCCTGTGGGGAACAACTCATTCCTGTTTTGGAGAGAGTTCGAGAGTTTTAGTTGTATGCCAATCTACTGGGGAATTGTCCGAAGTTGTTGTCTGGTTAGCTTGTCAAGCTTCAAATCAACTTGCTGGGGAATTATCTGGTTTAAGACAACTCTCTGGGGACTTTGAGGAAACTGGATGGTTTCCACTGGGGTTGAAGGTTGAAGTTTTAGCTCCGTTGGGGATCTGTAGTTCAAAGTTTTGGCTCCGTTGGGGATCGGGAGTTTGAAATTTTAACTCTGATGGGGATTTTGAAATTTAGCTCCACTGGGGATCTGGATGATGTACTGTAGGGATTTCCCTTGGAATAGCCTAAAGACATTTTCCTATACTTTCAACCTGTCAGTAATTATTCTTTCCCATTTCGTTTATTTGTAAATGGTGATTATATTCAAATGCATATGCTCATTAATAAATCATTGGACGTTTTCAAATAAAACACAAGTGTAAAAAGGAATAGACAAATAGTTTTCTGCACTTTGAAGTATCTTTGTATTAACTTTGAGTAAGTGTTTTGTACAAAGGAGACAGACATCCTAGTAAGAGAATGTTGTCGTAAAAAATGAGAAAAATTTATACAAAGAAAGATGGCTATGTGTAAAGATTCCATGGGGTTCCCATTCTGCTATAGCCTTCGTAACTCTGAAAATCTTGTCCAATTGCTGCTTCGTCCGAAGGTGATTGGGTTGATCAGAAGCCAAGAGCTTGTCTGTGAAGAGATTGTCTTTAAAGTGATCAGACGAGACATAGTCATACGCTTTAATTCCCTAATTTTTGCCTGGACCGCCCTTTCGGGTTTTCAGTCCACCGAGAAACCCTTTTTTGCCCAAGTCGCCCTTTCGAGTTTTCAACTTGCCGGGTGTACAGATTTTTTGTTTATCCCTAACTTTTGCCTGAACCTCCCTTTCGGGTTTTCGATTCACCGGGATTCCCTTTTTTGCCTAGGTGTGTCAACCCAGCGGGTCTTTTATGAGTAGTATCTTTTGACTATGTCTGTGTTCGCAGGGTGCGGAAGATCGTCACCGTCCATAGTGGTCAAGATCATTGCCCCACCATAAAATATGTTCTTGATCACAAATGGTCCTTCGTAGGTAGGAGTCCATTTGCCCCTGGGATCACTTTGTGGCAAAATGATGCGCTTGATCACGAGATCTCCAACTTGATACACTTGTCGCCTGACTTTCTTGTTGAATGCCTTAATCATTCGTTTCTGATACGCCTGACCATGACAAACAGCAGTGAGTCTTTTCTCGTCAATTAAGTTCAATTGATCAAGTCGGGTCTGGATCCAATCGTCTTCACCTAGTCCTGCATCCTTCATGATTCTCAAGGAGGGAATCTGAACCTCAATGGGAAAAACAGCTTCCATGCCGTAAACCAAAGAATAGGGTGTTTCCCTAGTTGACGTACGAGCCGTGGTACGGTACCTGTGGAGAGAAAACGGTAACATCTCATGCCAGTCTTTGTATGTGACTGTCATTTTCTGTATGATCTTCTTGATGTTTTTGTTTGCAGCTTCGACAACACCGTTCATCTTTGGCCGATAGGGAGATGAATTATGATGTTGAATCTGGAACTGCTCACACAAATCGGTGATCATAGTATTGTTAAGGTTTGTACCGTTGTCAGTGATGATCCTTTCGGGGATACCATACCGGCAAATGAGATTCTGCTTCATGAAGCGGGCAACAACATTCTTTGTAACGGATGCGAAGGAAGCTGCTTCGACCCATTTGGTGAAGTAATCAATGGCCACTAGAATGAAGCGATGTCCATTGGATGCTTTAGGCTTGATCTCTCCAATCATGTCGATTCCCCACATAGCGAAGGGCCAAGGAGCTGTTAAGACATTGAGAGGAACTGGAGGTATATGTACTTTTTCCGCATAGATTTGACATTTGTGATAAGTTCTGGAGTATTGATAGCAGTCAGCTTCCATGGTAGACTAGTAATAGCCTGTCCAAAGGATTTTCTTTTCCATTGTACGCCCGCTCAAGTGGGTGCCAAAGGTGCCATCATGCAATTCAGCCATGATATGTTCAGCTTCAACTTTGTCCATATAACGGAGCAGAATACAATCATGATTGCGCTTGTACAGGATACCATTTCTTAGGAAGAACTTAGCCGAGAATCTCCTCAAGAACTTTTTGTCGTTGACTGAAGCTCCTTCTGGATATTCTTGAGCCTCGAGATACCTTTTGACTTCGTGAAACCAAGGTCGGTCCATTACTTCTTCGGTATTAATCTCGTGACAATGCGCTGGTTCGTCCATCCGTTCAATGGTGATCTGGGGAGCCTCATTATCCTAGTTAAGTTTAAACATGGATGGCATTGTAGCTAGAGCATCTGCTAGCTGATTTTCTTCTCGCGAAAAGTGCTCGAAGGTGATCTGCTCGAAATGTGGTAGCAATGTCAGGACATGTTCTTTGTACGGGATAAGGTTAGGATGTTTAGTGTCCCACTCTCCTTTGATCTGACTGATGCCCAAAGCTGAGTCTCCAAACACAACCAAAGATTTGATTCCCAGGTCTATAGCAGCCTTGAGACCAAAGATGCAAGCTTCATACTTGGCCATGTTGTTTGTGCAGTTAAAGCAGAGTCTGGAGGTGAAAGGAGTATGGAAACCTTCTGGGGAGATGAGTACTGCGCCTATACCGTTGCCAAGTGCATTGTTGGCACCATCAAAGAGCAGGGTCCATCGGGATCCTTGTTCAGGTCCGTCATACGGTCTATTTCTTTCACAGTTGTCCAAAGTCATGATATCCTCATCTAGGAATTCAAACTTCATCGATTGATAATCTTCCACAGCTTGATGAGCAAGATGATCAGCTAGCACACTACCCTTTATAGCTTTTTGGGTCGTGTACTGTATGTCATACTCTGTTAAGATCATTTGCCATCTAGCTATCCTTCCAGATAAAGTAGGCTTCTCGAAGATGTATTTGATCAGATCCATCTTAGATATCAGCAAAGTGGTATGAGTCAACATGTACTGTCTCAGCCGGCGAGCAGCCCATACCAAAGCGCAGCAAGTTTTCTCGAGCAATGAATATCTGGTTTCACAGTCGGTAAACTTTTTGCTAAGGTAATAAATGGCATGCTCTTTTCGGCCAGACTCGTCATGCTGCCCCAGTACGCACCCCATTGAGTTCTCTAGGACGGTCAGATACATGATTAACGGTCTTCCTTCGATGGGAGGCATCAAGACAGGAGGTTCTAGCAAATACTCTTTGATTTTGTCAAAGGCAATCTGGCATTCGTCATTCCATTTAACCACCTGATCTTTCTTCAACAGCTTGAAGATTGGATCACAGGTAGATGTTAGGTGAGAGATGAACCTAGCAATGTAGGTTAGGCGTCCCAAGAAACCTTTTACTTCCTTCTCAGTGCGAGGATCAGGCATTTCTTGTATAACTTTGACTTTGGCAGGATCAACCTCGATGCCTTCGTTGTTGACTATGAAACCCAAGAGTTTACCGGATCAGACTCCGAACGTGCATTTGTTAGGGTTTAGCCTTAGCTTGTACTCCTTTAGTCAGACAAATAGCTTCTGCAGGTGATTAAAGTGTTCTTCCTCTGTTTGTGATCGGGCTATTATGTCGTCTACGTAGATTTCTATCTCATGATGTATCATGTCATGAAACAAAGCTACCATGGCGCGTTGATAGGTTGCCCCGACATTCTTCAGTCCGAATGGCATCACTTTATAGCAGAACGCACCCCATTGTGTAACAAAAGTAGTCTTCTCCATGTCTTCAGGTGCCATTTTGATCTGGTTGTAACCTGAAAATCCGTCCATGAAAGAAAATACCTTGTGCTGAGCTGTGTTGTCAACCAAGATGTCGATGTGTGGTAGTGGAAAGTCATCTTTAGGGCTGGCCCTGTTTAAGTCTCTATAATCCACGCACATCCGCACCTTTCCGTCTTTTTTAGGTACATGCACAATGTTAGCAACCCATTGTGGATAGGAAGTAACAGCCAGAAATCCAGCATTGAACTGCTTCATAACTTCTGCTTTGATCTTTTCAAACATGTCAGGTCTCATACGGCGAACCTTTTGCTTAACCGGTGGACAGTATTCTCTTGTGGGTAGATGGTGTACCATGATATCTGTGTCTAGTCCCGACATGTCTTCGTATGACCAGGCAAAGATCTCAACATTATCATGTAACAACTGAATCAGACGCTCCTTGATGCTTGGCTCTAGGTTGGAACCCACTTTGATTTCTTTTCTATCCTCCTCAGTACCCAGGTTAATAGTATCCAACAGCTCCTCATGAGGCAGGATGGCCCTTTCTTCTTGTTGTAGTAGTCTAGCCAATTCTCCTGGCACTTCACAATCTTCCTCACCTTCGTATTCGGCTTGGTAGACTAGATCTTCAGAGTCACTGAAGGCCATAGCAGAATTGTTACCCATGGAATCCGGAATGGAAGGGTACCTGCATTTGTGAGCGGGGTGTGTGTAAGAGATAGCTACCTTTAAACAAATAAAATGAAAAAAAGAAAGAAAATGAACACAAAAGTTTATATGTGAAAACGTCCATGATTCATTAAAATGGCATATGAAGATGAAAAATCAAAACCCTTACAAATGGACCTATGTGTCTCGGGTAAGACACAAGGCTAAAAGTGTACGAATTGTTTAAGAATTATTACAGACCAACATGAATGTTTGAAAGATAAATTACTACGGTATGAAAGTAATCAGAACAAAGTCCTTTGCCTCCCAATTGCACAGTCCTCCATCAATAGTTGGGAAAATCCAGTCTTCCAGGCTTCCTTCCTCTTCACCATCCTCCAAAGCATTGACTCCATGATGGGTGATCTTCACTGGTGGTCCTCTAGCACGGGTGCGGCGTACAACCTTTTGAGCAGAAGAATTGAAACCCAAGCCGAATTTATCTGATTTATAAGGAAAGTCTGGAAGTTTCCCCCAGATTGTGCTTCTTCCCTCTTCAACAACTGCTCTTGCATCTTTGAGAGACGACATCCGAGGCGAAGATCTTGTAATCAAGGGTATTGAAGCCACTGTCTTGGTTGCCGCAATTTCCTGAGCTACCTCTTTGAAATGCTGGAAAGGGTTCTCGATGAATTCACCATCCAATTCTACATAGCAGAAAGAATTTAGATGGCTTATCATATACTCCTCTTCGCCATGAACAGTTATGATTTTACCCCGGACAGGGTACTTGAGCATTTGATGCAGAGTGGAGGTGACGGCTCCAGCATTGTGAATCCGGGGTATTCCCAACAGGCAAGAGTAGAAAGGACGGGTGTCCATTACATAGAATGTGGAGTTGAAGGTTTCAGTGCCCACCTTGATCGGGATGTCCACCTCCCCGTGAACCATCCTTTTAGAACCATCAAAGGCTCTGACAATTATATTGCTGGGCTTCAAAGTTAAACCTTCACAATCCAGTCTATCCAAGGATTTCTTCGGCAAGACATTCAACAATGAACCAGTGTCTACCAGAACGTGTGCTAGAGTCGTGCCTCTGCATTCCACCAATACATACAAAGCATCGTTATGTTTTCTCCCTTTAGATGTTAAATCAGCATCGGAGAATCCTAGACCATTGTCAGCTGTTAGGCTAGCTACACATTCCTGGAACTGATCCGCGGAGGTTTCCTGGGGCACATGGGCCGTCTTCAAAAACCTGATCAAAGCTTTAGCATGAGCTTCTGAACAAAGCAGCAGGGCCAGCATAGAGATCTTTGAGGGGGTTTGCCCCAGTTGTTCCACAACATCATAGTCGCTTTTCTTGATTATTTTCAAAATCTCCTCCATTTCTTTTTGAGAAGTCTCGGGAATGACCAATGGCTGAGCCCTCGTCCTGACGGGCTCTTCTTGGATTCCTTTCCCTCTATCATCAGCTGCAGCAGAGGGGACAATCACTGGAGTTATAACTTCTTCAATAATCGTAGTTCTTGTAGATATGTTGACCGGTACAGGAGTAACCTTAGGAGTAGCTGAGGGTCCAAAGATTGCCTTTGGAGGGGCAATCTCTAGAGAGAAAATTCTTCCACTACAGATGATTTTGCTCGTTCCAGCAATGTTTCCAATGTCGGAAGTCTCTTCATCAGAACTCTCTTCAGTTGATTCAATTTGTTTAATACCATGGTAGTAGATCTCTCCACCATAGTTCCACGGTATTGATTTGTTGGACTTGTACGGGATGGGCCCCGGCATAGTTATCTTCAAAGGTGCAGTCTTCGGATCGGATGTAATCTTAACAGGTCCTTTGGAGACCTTGGAAAGATTGGCGGATATGGTTATTACTGAAACATCATTGACAGGAGTCGGTGTAACAGGAGTCTTCTCAAAAAGGATTTCTTGGTTATCCATTAGGCGTTGGATGCCTAACTTCAACAATGAACAGTGGGTTGGTAAGGATGAACAAAGGCAGCAATCTTCTTCACATCCTGGGAAAATCCCAGCTTTCAGCAAATTCAGCTTGATTATCGGTAGTGGAGTTATCAAATCATCAACAGTAGCAACAAAAAGATATTCTTCAACAGCATGGGCATTGTGGCCATGCCTTGGCATTGGAGCAGAGATTACATTCGGCTTTTCAGGGGCGTAGAATTCCACTTCCTTAGCGTCTATCAAATCCTGAATCTTATTCTTGAGGGTCCAACAATTGTTGGTGTCGTGCCCCAGGCTATCTGAATGATAAGCACACTTGGCGTTTGAATGGTAGTAAGGAGAAGCTGTATTCGGATTTTTCAGGGCCTCTTTCAAATTGGAAAGATTTAACTTCAAGAGATGGGGTCAAACTTGAGCAGGAGTCATATTTATCTTGGTGAATTGCCTTACAGGCCTTTCCACCCTAGCTTGGTTGGTTCTCGGTTGATTGTTTCTGGGCTGATCAGCTGCAGACTTCTGAATCATTACGGCCCCCACCGCTGGCCGGTGCTCGACTCTTCCCTGAACTCTTTGAGAGTAGATAGTTGATACTTCTTTCTTTGCTGGAAAAGGCCTTTTGATGGCAGCAAAAGTAGAAGTATCTTTTTGAATTTTCCCGCTTTTGATTACGGCTTCAACTCTCTCACCAGTTAGAATCAACTTAGTGAACCCCGCAGAGGAACTTCCAAACAGGTAATTAAAGAAAGGCCCCGATAGAGTTCCTAAGAACATGTCTACTATATCCCTCTCAGATAGAGGTGGTTGCACTCGTCCTGCCAAGTCTCTCCATTTCTGGGCATACTCCTTGAAGCCTTCATTGGAGACCATGCCCATACTCTGTAATTGAGTACGGGTTAGTTCTAAGTCCGCATTGTATTGATACTGCTTGTAGAAAGCAGCTGCCAAATCTTCCCAATTGTGCACATCAGACCTCTCTAGCTGGTAGAACCAATCAAGCTGCATTCCTGAAAAACTGTCATGGAAAAAGTGGACCCACAGATCTTTGTCATCAGAATATGATTGAATTTTTATGACATAAGATCGTAGGTGCATCTTGGGACAAGACACCCCATCGTACTTGGAAAATAGTGGCACTTTAAACTTTGGAGGGATAACTATTCCAGACACCAACCCCAACTCTTTAATGTCCAGCTCAGGCACTCTCTGAATCTCCATAGCTGCTAGACGTTCTTCCAGGTTTTTGTATTTGTCATCTGCAGGAGGGTATTGTTGTTCAGAGTAGTCCTCATCTTCATCTTCTTCATCTTCAGAATCTGAGGGCACTGCAGTCTCTTTACCCTTTCTCTCCCCTTCCTCAGAGGTTGATGGAAAATCTAGGAACCTTCTGGCTTGTCCTTCAAATCTTCTTCCCAAGGTAGCCACACCAACTCTCTTATTCTTCTTCTTCTCTTTCTCTTTCTCAAGCACAATTTTGAGCTCCTCCTGCCCCTTGGCCAAGGTCAGGAGTAGCTGTTGGAATTGTGAATTCTGAGCTTGCAAGTCTTTAACCGTTTGTTCAAGATCCATGTTGCTGAAATAAACAACAAAGAGATGAGGAAACCTGGTGTGAAGACCTGTTTATGCATATGATGAATGATATGTATTCATGTAATGCTTTCAAGGATTCAGAAATTCAAATTTGTTTCAAACAAAAAGGAACAAATGTCATATTAATAAAATAGAAGTTAGTATATCAAGGCCGCTTGGGCAAAATAATACAAAAATCTAATATAAAAAGGCGTTGCACATCCTCTTTGGTACGATGTAGGCATTAAGAGTTCGCTCCTCTTGTAGTAGCCTGGTAAGTTCTAAAACCTTCTTCTCGCTGTCGTAGAAGCTGGCTTCAAAAGTATTCCGCTCTTCCTTGAGCTGTATCCAACTCCGTTGTAGATCTTCGTGTGATGTTGGCATGTCAGGATGTAGGAGGGTGTATGGAACTTCTCCTTCCTTAACATGCTCTATAATCACTGGGAGAATGGAGGGATAGGGCATCATAAGACTTTGGGCGCGGATTCGTACCCACCTGGGGTAAGGCTCGAGGGGGATGGAATTCTTGTGTCCCAAAGTTTGGCTGTCTACCTTGTTGGGCATTCTCCATGCTCGGATGAATCTCTGGCGGAGAGCTTGATCGTCGTTGTCGAAGTCGAAGACCAACCCTTGAATAAGAAAGTCATGAGGGCCATCCCGTAGAGCGTAACCAAACTGTCGGAGAGTCAAGCAGGGGTTGTAGGTAATGCCTCCCCTAATGCCAAGTAGTGGGACATTAGGGAATTCCCCACAATGGTCAATGATGATAACATTTTCTCTGGACTGAGAACACCAATGAATATCAGAATGCTTAAGAGTCATCAGCCATTGTGACCACCTTAAACCCTACTCATTCTTCAAAACTGACTGGGGAAGGTGAGAAATAAACCACTTTTCTAGAAGAGGAGTACAACACATGAGGACACCTCTTTTCCTCATTGTTCGAGTGTGAAATGAGTGTAAGATGTCCCCAAGTAAATTAGGCACAGGATTCCGAGACATGAAAATCTTGACAGCATTCACATCTATAAGCTGATCAGGGTTTGGGAACAAGACCAACCCATAAATGAGAAGTGCTACAACCTCCTCAAAAGCTTGCAGGTCTAGAGAATTCCAGCATTCTTGAGCTTTCTCAAACAGGAACTTTGCCAAGAAACCCTTGACACCACTTCTGGTTTCCCAATGACCTATGACATCTGATGGTTGCAAGTGTAAGGTTTGAGCAACATCTTCAGGCTTTGGATCTCTCTCCGTACCGTTGAAAGGTATTTGATGGAGAATAGGAATCCTCAGGAGTTGAGAAAATTCCTCCAAAGTGGGCACTAGCTGGTAGTCGAAGAATGTAAAGCAGCGGTGTAGGGGGTCAAAGAAGTGGAAGAGAACTTTCACCATGTCTTCCTCTATGTTGGAGCTGACCAACTTGAGGAGTCGACCATGTCTTTCAGTGAATGGATAATACTCTGGAATCCTGGAAGCAAGCTCCTTGAGTTGAGGTGGAATTCTCACAAGGTTGACCTGAATAGTTTTCCTGCGAAGTGATTCCATAGCCTACAAAACAAGAACAAAGATGAAAATCCAAAATCCTTGAAATGGTTAGTGGATGCAAATGATGCTTCATGATGTTCATGATGTATGCACAATTATATGTACAAGCAAGTCACACAAGATCCTAGTTTCAGGCTTGCATGGGGTTTCATAAGTAAGTACCCTCTTGAAGTTAGTTAGCTCAACCTGTCCTATAAATAGTAATCGGGTTCTAAGGAGCTCAATATCACTGGATTATTTTCTGTGTTCATTGTTTCAGTTTGGCTACTTTACTGGCGACCAAAATATTCCAAGAAAACAACCCTCAATGAGTGTAGTATCGAGTATCTACCAACTTTGGACTGCACCAAAGCCGGTCATCTCACTACATCCTAAAAGGCCAAGATGGTCAAGTAAAGGTTCTAAAAGTCCATTAGTGCTTCATGACATCACTCAGCGGCCCCGTATTCTCTTTGATTGACTCAAAGGATAGCGGTACCCACAAATATGTCGCACTAATATAGATATTGCTTAGACCGTATCGGTATACCCCGTACAGTTTCCACAACGTATTGCTATTTACCTATGAATGTTTTCCCCAAATCTGGGTGGAGGATTCAAACCCAAACAATAGAACCAAATGTAAAGCAATCAAAGAAACCAAGATAAGCAAGTAAAGGTGATCTAAACCCTAAGGTAAACCCACTTTTAAAGTTTTCCCCAGCAAAGTCGCCAGTTCTGTGATACGGTGGGAGAACAGACTTGAGGTTTGCGCTTGTGTTCGAAAAATGTCGCGGTTTAGCAAGAGTCACCACCGACTTTTATTTTATCCAAAAGGAAAGGTAAAAAAGCACATGAAAGACCTTTGAGATGTTTTCTTGAGTTCGGGGGGTAGATTATGAAAAGGGAAGGTGCTAGCACCCTTTTCATCCATGGTTTTCCATGGGCTCTTAGTTACTTGTTTAGATCACTTGCTTTGCTTTTCCAATTGTTTGAAATGGTGCTTTGTGTGGTTTTGAAAGTATTTTGAAAAGAGGCTTTTGTTTAGGCAACCTTTGTAATGATTCTTGTTTTGTAAGAATGTATACAAAGGTGTTTGTCTTTTGAAAAATGTTTCAATGTTTTGAAAGTTGTTTTTAAAATGTTTTTAAATGTGTGTGTTTGTTTGAAAAGTAGCAAGGATGGTTTGCAAATTGATCAAGTAACTAGAAGCATCTACCTACTCAAAAATATTTCTTGTACAGTTTTTATTCCTTTGATGTTGTTGACCTGCCATTGTTTTGGTAGGCAACCCTATCTTTGGATGTTAAACGGGACGGGCGCGGGTCATCGTATAGCCATGATAGCAATGTTGCTAGGTAGGGACTAAGATCATTTGTTTTTAGGCAACCTTATCGAGCGCCATCGAGGGACTATGATCTTTTGTTTTGTTTTGTTTTGCCAAAATACCTTGCATGCATATCATGGCCATTTTTAGGCAACAATGTGGGTGAAACCCTAGAGATGCTTGTGTGCATTGTGTTGTCATTTTCATGCATTTTGTCTTGTATTAAGTCATGCTATTTGTTTGATTTTTGATCTTTTTACATACAAACCCTAGTTTTTACTATCATGGTATATGAAAGCAATAAATGCGTAAAGTAAATCTAAGACTATTACAACAATATTATGGGAAGGGGGGTACAAGTTTGAATAGGGGGTATTTGCATAAAATAAAACCCTAATTTACTATTACATCCAAATTTAATTTAATTTACAAGTAAATAAATAAGCAAATATTTAAATATGCAATTAAATATAAATATGCAAAGATGTTTTGTATTAATTTTTATGCATGTAAAAATGAATTTATTTAAGTCTTAAAAATAAGAAAAAATAAAATGATTATTTTTGAAAGGGTGAAAACCCTAATTTTTGTTTTAAGAAAATATTGTTTTCTAATTATTTATTTATCCTTTTTGTTTAAAAATAATAATAATAATATATACAAAATGTTAAAAAAATTTGAATATTGTATGAAAATATTATTTTATGTATATAATGTAATAAAAATAAAATGTATAGTATTTTTTTATTATTTTACAAGTTTATTTAAGAAAATAAAAGTATTAAACCTAATAAACTATTTATTATGCAAAAAAAATTAAAATAAAAAATATGAAAAAATGCCAAAAATAAAGAAAATATTTTTTTTGTTTTTAAATGTTTAGAAAAGATAAATAAAGTCAGAAAATATAAATTATACAAAAAAATACAAAAAATATAAAAATATGATCAGGGGGTGTAAAAGCAAAAAGGGAGGTGCAAATAGAAGCAGGCCCAAGGCCCTGACCCAGGACACTTCGTCCCTGACCTCCAGACAGAGAATCCGTGTGCGTTTCTTCTTCAACCTGTATCTCTTGCATACATGCATAAAAACAAAATCTTACAACATGAAACTTATAGTTTGTTAACTCAGGATTCTAATGATATAAAAAACATGTCCTAACTCTAAAAGATCAAAGAGAATTTTGTCACCCCTAATTTCTGACCTAAACTTTTCATGAACTTCAACATCCAAATACTCCTAGCTCAGTTAATATAAATGGAATCTATGCATATGTACAGCTCAAGCAACTTAAAGACTACATTTTTGCTTCACAAACCTAAGCCTAAGGATGCCTAAATAGAGAGATAGAAACTTGACAAATACCTTGTTCAGTTGAAGTTGAATATGGCAATGTTGGAACTTTGGGTGAGGCCTGAAGGTCGTGTGAGCTTGCTTGAAGTTCCCTCAAGCTATCCCAATGCTCAGCTTGCCTTGAAGCTGCCTGAAACTCCTTGTAGAAGTCAACCTGCAAACTCAAAAAGTGAAAATGGTGAAGCTCGAAACAGGGGTTACAGTTGCTTGATAAGGGCCTGGACAGCTTAGGTGTGATGTATAGAATGTGTTTGAAGGGTTGGAAGGCAAAACGCATGAGCCAATTTCAAAATGGCTTGAGTTCTGCAGAGGTTGCCCTGTTTTAGGCAGAAATGGTGATTTCTGTGTTTTGGGGTGTTTGAGAGGTTGGAAATTCCTGTATTTTGCTTGTTACAATATGCTGAGCTTGTTTGAAATGAAGCCAAAGCTTGTTTTTATCAGATACACAAGTTATGTGGACTTTTGCAAGTTTACTTGCTTTTGAAGAAAAGGTGAGATGACAATGCCCAAAGCCTGTACAGGCCTGTTCCTTAGCTGCACATAGTTGGTGAACTTTGCCTGATATTTGTGGACTTTGTTTGTAGCCAGAGATTAGGCCCATGGCTCAAGATAAACAAAGTTGCAAAAAGCAAGCTTTATGGAAATGGTATTGTTACCTTTATGCCATAAATGGAATAAATCAATGTACAATGCTCCAAAGCTCAGAACAAAGCCATTGTCCAATGTGTTTGCATTCAGTTTTGGAGTGTAGAAGGGATTAGAACCTGTAAAACCAAGTACAATCATGCTTAGAACAGATTTGCAACTTGAACCAATGTGAAAAATGCCTTGGACAAAAGTGATAATTTGCCATTTTCATTTCTTCGATTCTCCCTAACCATAAATGATTTTGGAGAGTTCTTGGACATTTTGGAAAGCCTGTAACATTATCTACAATCCATATTTGAAATTCAACTTGATATTTCTCTTGGAACTAGGTGAAAAGTTTCCATGAAGTTAGGTCAAAATCCCGCCTAAAATAGGGCAAAATTTCACTAAGTTAAAAAGTTTATGGACTCTTATTCACAAAATCATAACTTGAGATCCAAGCATCATTTTGGAAAACTTTGTGAATCAAAGTTGTATATGTTGTGGAGGACTACAACTTTCATGTTGGAAATTTTCTTTGAATCCAAATGCATCATGGTGAAAAAGTTGGGAAAAGTTGGGAAAATATAAGAAATTTTCATAACTTCGAAAAATTCTAAGTTATGAAATTTTTCAAACTTAAACCCTAATTTTCAAAATTAGGTTTCTTGATCAACAAGTTTCATGTTTTGACACATCTTGATGAAAAATGACCCTTGGCACTTGATTTTGACCAAAAAGTCAAAGTTTGACTTTTCAGTGTATAGTTGATTTTGATCAGTTGATTGGAAAATTCATCTGTCAATCTTGTGCATTTGAGATCTTTTGAACCTTGTGATTAGGTCAAGATGATTCCATTGAGTCCTTGAAACCATGTTTGAACCCAATTGGCCATTGGCTAGGTGAAAAATCAGAAATTGCCCTTCTTCAGTCAAATCCCTAAAAATGACCATTTTGCCCTTTTGATGATCTGATCAAATTTCTTGAGGAGTTGTGGTCCAAACTTTATCAAATGGTTCATATGAGTCTATAATTTTGATGTGGGTCAAAAATTATGAGGTTTGACTGTAAATTGGCCATGGTTGACTTTTCCCCCCAATACAGTTGATTTTTAGGTCAACTGTCCAATTGACTGGTCAAAAATGTGATTAAAGGCTTGAAACTTGGTATGAGCAATCTTAGGAGTCCAACATGAAGTAAGGAGGTCACATGAGGCAATGGAAGTCCAAAAATACCTATGCAAACTCAAACCCTAATTTCAGGTCATCAGTGCATGGATATGTCTTGAGCTAAGCAAACCCTAATCTGGTCTTGAGTTCAAGAAGTCTTGTGAGGAGAATCTTGATAAAATGAGAGGGAAAATTTTGGGGTACAACACTCTTGATATTATAAAACCATGGTTTCTCATCAACAACATCTTCTTCTATTTCATAACAAAACGCTGGCTCATCCAACCTCAGAATGGTGATAGAGAGGGCCTCATTTTCCCATCTAACTTTAAACATGGATGACAGAGTAGCCAAGGCGTCTGCTAAGTTATTCCCTTCCCTTGGAATATGATTGAAAGTAATCTCATCAAAATATGGGGTCAGCTTCATCACATGTTCACGATACATAATCAAATTTGGGTGACGAGTTTCACAATCTCTGTTGATTTGACAAATCACAAGAGCAGAGTCCCCATATACTTCCAAGATCTTGATTCGCAAAACAATAGTAGCTTCTAAACCAAAGATACAAACTTCATATTCAGCCATATTGTTAGTATAATCAAAGCGAATTCTAGCAGTAAGAGGAGTATGGAAACCTTCAAGAGAAGTAATCACAACACCGACACCATTACCCAAAGAATTGGAGGCACCATCGAACACCATCTTCCATCCCGATCTTGGCTCGGGTCCTTCTTCTGGGCCTGGGATATTACAATCCCGTATGTATATGATGTCTTCATCGGGAAATTCAAACTTCATAGGCTGATAGTCATCTTCCATGGGCTGATGAGCAAGATGATCAACCAACACATTACCTTTGACAGCCTTTTGGGTAGTATACTGGATGTCATATTTTGTTAAAATCATCTGCCGATGGGCTACTCTTCCCGTGAGAGTTGGATTTTCAAAGATGTACTTGATTGGATCCGTCTTGGATATCAAGAGAGTAGTATGAGTCAACATATATTGTCTGAGATGTTTTACTTCCCACGTGAGTGCACAACAAGTCTTTTCTAGAAATGAATATGTCGACTCATAATCACTGAATTTATTGCTCAGGTAGTAGATGGCATGTTCCTTTCTACCCGTCTCATCATGTTGACCGAGTACACAGCCCATGGAGTTTTCTAACACTGTCAGATACATTGTCAAGGGGCTACCTTCCACCAGAGGCGAAATAATTGGAGGTTCCCACAAGTATTTTTTAATTCTATCAAATTCCGCTTGGCAATTGTTATTCCACCTGTCTGTCTAATCTTTTTTCAACAATTTGAAAATTGGTTCACAAGTGGCTATAAGATGAGAGATGAACATAGAAATGTAGTTCAATTTCCCGAGAAAACCACAAACCTCTTTCTCTGTTTTTGGCATAACCAGTTCTTGCATATCTTTTATCTTGCTAGGATCAACCTCAATTCCTTTTTCGCTTACGATGAAGCCCAACAATTTTCCTGATCTCACCCCAGAGGTGCATTTGTTCAGATTCAGCCCCAGTTTGAACTTCCTGAACCCTTCAAATAGTTTCAACAAGTGGACCAGATTCTCCTCCTATGTCCGGGACATGGAAATCATATCATCAACATATACTTCAATATCCTTATGCATCATATCATGAAAGAGAGTGACTATTGCAAGTTGATAAGTTTCCCCTGCATTTTTAAAACCAAAGGGCATCACTTTGTAAGAAAATGTTCCCCAAGGTGTAATAAAAGTACTCTCATCCATGTCTTCTGGTGCCATCTTGATCTGATTATAGCCATAAAAACCATCCATGAAGGAAAATACTTTAGCTTGAGCAGTATTGTCAACCAAAATATCAATATGTGGTAACAGGAAATCATATTTCGGGCTTGCTCTATTCAAGTCCCTATAGTCCACACACATTCTGACTTTACCAACCTTCTTAGGCACTGGTACAATATTCACGATCCACTGTGGGTAAGAAGTCACTTTAAAAAAACTCGCACCAAACTGTTTCTAAACCTCCTCTTTGATCTTCTTATACATCTCAGGATGAGTTCTTCGAAGCTTTTGTTTAACAGGAGGACACTCTTCTCTAAGACGCAGTTTATGCGTAACAATATCTGCATCCAGCCCATGCATGTCTTCATAAGACCAAGCAAAGATATTCGCATAATCACAGAGCATTTCAATCAATCTTCGCTTGACACTATCTTCTAAAGCGGCCCCAATCTTGACTTCTCTTTGGACCTATTTGGTACCCAAGTTGATCAACTTAGTAGTCTCCTAGTGCGACTGAATGACCTTTTATTCTTGCCTCCACAATCTAGCTAACTCTTCCGGAAGTTCACAATATTCCTCGACTTCTTCTTCAGCTTGATAGATCGGGTTTTCAAAGTCATAGAGAGCCATAGCTGAATCATTCTCGATAATTTCCGGGATTAACGGGGGACATAATCTGCATGATTATTTTTATTTTTATTTTAGTTTTAGATTAAAAAAGAAAATAAAAATTCACATTTTGCCAACAATTTAAAAGAAAGACAGGGAGAGAAATATTTGAATGCAAAAAGACGTCATTTATTGATGATAAATTTGCAATGAAAAACATTGTGGCCTTACATCATGTTCACTACGTCTTAAGCAGAACATAGGGATTATTACATGATAACAAATAAAAGAAAATTACTCTTCATAACGGGCGACTTCAATGACGCCTTCAGCAAACCAGTTAGCAACATTTTCACCCGGCACGGTAGGACGAACCCACTTATCCATCTCGCAATCACTATCACCATCCTCGCTCACAGCATGAGCTTCTTCATGGATAACCCCACCGCTGACAAACTGAATTGGTGGAGGAATACATAGAACCCCGCGAGAAGTAACAGTTGACATGCTTCGACCAACCACGAAGCCTAAACCTCTCTCATCTATATGAGTAGGGAGATTCAACACTCTTTCCTAGCCTTCTAGATGACCAAACTGAACAAACATTTGACGTAGAGTCCTGACAACCTGCACGGTCTCAAGAGCTTGTCATGGAGTCTCATGGATTTCTCCCTCTACCTGAACATAGCGAAAGGTACTCAGAAGATTGACAATATAATCCCCTTCACCATAAATGATGACCACCTTCCCATTCAACAGGAACTTCAACTTTTGGTGTAGAGTGGGGGTGACAACACCAGCCCATGGATCCATGGACGAACCAACAAACAACAATAGGAAGGATTAATAACCATGACAAAGAAGGTGATTTCAAACACCTAGGAACCTATATTGACTGGCAAGTCGACCTCACCGAACACAATCCTTTTTAAACCATCAAAAGCTTTGACAATCAAATCACTTGGCCTCAACACAAGTCTATCATAATCAAGCTTCATGAGAGCGGACTTGGGTAACACTTTGAGAGAGGAACCCGTGTCAACCAGCACACGGGACAAAGTAGTCTTTGCAATCTTCATGGAAATGTGCAGCGTTTTATTGTGCTTCCTCGCCTCAGGGGGTAGATCAAAGTCTGTAAAGCCAATCCCATTACTTGCAGAAATACTATTCACAATCCCTTCAAATTGATTCACCGAAATCTCTTGAGGAACGAAAGAAGTTCCCAACAACTTCATTAATGCACTTCTATGGGATTCTGAATCTCTGAGAAAATCAATAATTAATTTCTTTGAGGGTGTCTGACTCAACTCGTCAATGATCTTGTAGTCACTTTTCTTAATGTACCTCATCAACTCAGCTACATCTTTAACCATTTTAGTATACAAAGCAGGAACAACGGGATTTTGCCCTGGCTTATCACCATAGACCACAATCTGCTTGCCCCTAGCCTTAGCTGTGACATATGCGCTACTTTCAAGCTTTTCAGGCGGTGAAAATATTCGACCACTACGGGTGATTCGGCTTTTGCTGACATTATCATGCACTGCGGGCTTCTCTTCTTAAGACTTGTTTTCCTAAGACTTCTGAGTAATAACCTTCTTCCCTTGAAAGTAGAGTTCACCACTGTAACTCCAAGGAACTACCTTGTCACTAACATACGGCACAGGACCAGGCACAGTGATAACTAGTTGAGATCTCTTAGCAGGCACTAGAATCGTCATAGGCACACAAATAGTCTTCGGCTTGACCGGAATGGTTATCACATCCACTTCCTCATTATCAACCTCGGGCTTAACTACCATGCGATCAAACTGAAGAAACCCCTTGGTAATCTTGCTTTGAACCGCATCTTTTAACAATTGATAACCCTCTTGCCGGTTCAAGCAAACTGCACAGTCCATCCCACATCCCAATGATACACCTTTACTTGACAACTGTTCTTTCACAAATGAGAGAGGTGTAGTCAACTGATTAACATCCATAACAAAATTCAAACCTTCATCCTCCATGATGGCACCAACAGTGGCACTTCCATGAGGTGGCAAAGGTTGATTAGTAATATTGGGCGCTGGTCTAAAGTTAATGGCCTGAGAGTCTAATAGGTCTTGTACTTTGTGCTTCAAAGCATGGCAATTCTCAATAGTGTGCCCCTGTCCACCAGAGTGGAAATCACATTGGGCATTAGCATCAAAGTTATAAGGCAACCTTTCTAGATCCACCTTCCAAGGGTGCAACTCAACTAGCTTTAACTCAAGCAACTTAGGTAACAACTCAGCACAAGACATCGGAAGTGCGTCAAGCTTTCTGGGATGACACTTTTGGCCTTGCCAATTGCCTTTCCTAAGCACATAAGCTTGCCTCTGAGGCGCAACAGTCAGTATTGTTATAGAAGCAATCTGATGATCTGAACTTTGATATTTTCCTTTCCCTTTTTGAGAATAGACTACACTGGATTCACCTTCCTTTTTCTTCTGGTGACCACCAAAAGCCTTATTGGTGTTACTAGCATTATTTCCAGCAACAACATCTTGGATCTTTCCTAACTTAATTCTGATTTCAATTCTCTCTTCATGTGTTACCATATTGGCAAAGGTACCTGATGTACTGCAAGTTGTGTAGTATTGGCCCTGCAATGTACTACTAAACATTTCCACCATCTCCCGCTCCAACATGGGCGGTTGAACCTTCACAGCCATCCATCGCCACCTCTGGGCATACTCTTTAAAAGACTCATTTTGCTTCTAGGATAAATTCTGCAATTGGGATCTTGTGGGAGTCATATCAGTGTTATACTGATAGTGCATAATAAAATCCTCAACCAACTCTCTCCATGTAAGGATGCGACTACTTTCCAACTGCATGTACCACTCAAGTGGGCCACCCGTCAAGTTGTCTTGAAAGAAGTGCATCAAAAGCTTCTCATCACCAGAATACGCAGACATCTTCGGGTAGAAAGACTTAACATGGGTCTTTGGACAGAAAGTGCCTTTGTACTTCACAAAATCAGGAACCTTGAATTTTGGGGGAATCTTCACCCCACGCACTAAGCCCAAATCAAACATGTCAAAGCCCATTGCACCTTGACTTTCAAACCTGCGCATCTGCTCTTCAAGCATACGCAACTTCTTGTTAGATTCTATTGGTTCATCAACATTAGGCATCCAGTCTTCCTAGTTATCTTCTTCCACTGGCCTAGCAGGAATGTGAACAGGCCTCGGTGGTACAACGGGTTGTTCAACACTCTGACGAACAGGAGTAGGTGGAGGACGATTCCCCAAACCTTGAATCACATGGATTCCTTGGTTACCCATAGGATTGCCGATATTTGTAGGCTGACCGTTATGAATATTCATATCGACATTCGAATCCAGATTCACATTCTGAGCACCTCCCGAATTCTCAACCATATTATGAGCATCCAGAGTACCATTAGGATTGTTGATGACGACCCCTTGCGGATTCTCATTCAAGGTTTCACCACCATTGTTCATAGTTTCAGCAGTCCTCATAATTATGGCTCTCATCTCCTATTGCTGACGAGCTATGTTCTGAATAATCTCCATCAATTGGTCAACCCGAGTATCCATCCTGGTACCCATAGCCATAACATCTGCTTAAATTTGTTCCATTTGTCTTTTGGAAGTGCTCCGAGTATTATAACGATGAGAATGTTTGGTGGCAATCTCTGAAAAGAAACCCAGATCAAAGATAAGAAAACATGTCGGAACCACATGTCATGATATGGTATGAATGGATGAATGGTCATGCATGAATTGTTTTATCATTTCCATAAATATCTTGTTGACCTTCATAAAGCATCAATAAGCAATAGGATAAACAACAAGACAAAGCAACTAGAGACAAACATCTGAATAAAAATTGCTCATATAATAAAATCAAACAAGCATCCATACAAAATATTCTTAATACAAACAAAGTCAATCATCATAAAGATCCCATCCAACAAGACTGGCGGTGATCTTATCAAAAAGTAAAACTGAAAATAAAGTTCCAAAAAGACTAATTCGACAAGCCTGATTAGAAAACGCTTTGCTAATCACCCTTCAAAAAGGGATCTTCAGCCACAAAGCCTCTCTTCTTCATCAAATCCAACAAACACTGGTACTTGAGCTCCTAATCTTTGGGACCCACGTTTCCCCTCTCAGTTTCCTCTGCTGAAATCTTGCCTTAGTTTGCTACCTAGGCTTTGGCCATTGTTAACTCCTTCATCACTTGAGTCAACCAGACGTCCTTTTCTCAGAGCTTTTTCTTCAAAGCCTTAACCTCTTCGCAATGTTTAACCTCTAACTTGTCTTTAGCCAACCAAAGTCTTTCTATATCCTTCTAACTAATTAATAGTTCTTCAACTTATCGACTAGTTATACACGAACCCTCGACCTTGAGCCTCTTCGATCGCTCAAGCAAACCATATCTTTCTAGCAAATGGTCTTTCAACCTAACCTCCTTCATAAGCTTCCTTTTATTTTGCAAGGAAAAAGAGAGATTCATGTCCATCTCTTCCTGCTTACTTGGAGTTTGAGATTTTCGGCCTTGACATTATTAAAACACACCATAAGCACGGACTCTGATCCTTTTGGCATGGGCTGCATAGAAGACAATTCAACACGAGATAAAGAACCATCCACCTGACCGTCAATTAATGGGTCAAAATCAGGTTGAGGATATATCAACTTCCCCTTTTTGTAAGGTAGCCATATCTCTTTCACACGGTCCTAAATCCAACTTGTATAAGTGTCACGAGCTACACTTCCAGTCTGGATAAAAGAAATTTCCCTTTACGGCGAATGTGTTCCCATGCCATCTTCACCTTTCCAGGAAAAACTTCATCTTCCCCTTTGTGAAATAAATGGTGTTCATCACTTCCCACTCAGTGGATCTATCCATCACTCTGAATCCTAATTGACAGTGTACCAGGATATGATTATAGTTACTACAGCCCCTTGTTCCCATGAGCAGAATATTAGGGAATTCTCCACACCCTATAATGATATCTTTCAAACTCGTCACATTTTGCCAAACAATATCATATAAAGTTAGTCCTATGATGCAGTGAGACCACAAATACATCTCAACAATATGAACAAAAGGCCCTTTTGTAGGCATGTGCATCATCAACCATTTGTAAAGCACAATCGCATAACATATGACTTCCCCTTTCTTCCCATGTCGGGAATGGAAGGTGTAATAAGTGTCAGTGTTGTATCCCAAAATTTTCCCTCTCTTTTCTCAAGACATTTCTCACAAAGATTTTCAAAAACTCAAGTTTTCACACGTATTGACTAGGTCAAGCCACCTCCTCAGCACTAATACCTCAGAGTTAGGGTTTGAGTTTGCACAAGTACAATTAGATTTTTAATGCCTCATATAGTTTCCATGGATCATATTGGGCTCTCAAGCACCAGGTCGAAGATGAAACTTATGGATCCTAGAAAGGAGGAAGAGGAAACTGTCGAAAGGGAAAAGCAGTTAAAAAAAGGTATGCAGTTGCAGATAACCATGTCGAATTCAAAATCTGGTTCAGGCTATTCGAACCACATGACTGATCAAAAGGAGTGGTTGGCAGATTTTGACAAGTCGAAGAAGAGAAAGCTTTCTTCAATCCCAAGCTTCGACTGGGCAATGGCTTCCTTCGAGCAACCTGCTTCGATCCACCTCTAAACCCTTCGACACATATAGTTTCGACACTATGAATTACAATTTAACACACCACCTAATTCATTGTGTCTAAACAATCTATATTCATCATGGTTCTTAGTCTTCTGAATACTTCGACTTGCACTCCCTTCGTCATGATGTCTGCAATCTGATTCTCAGTTTTGCAGTGTTCCAAATTCATCTTCCCATCTGCTACCTGCTCTCGAAGATAATGGAACCTCATTTTGATGTGCTTTCTTCGACCATGTACTATTGGGTTCTTCTCCAGATTCATAGCTGACATGTTGTCTATCTTCATGCTTGCTTCGATCTACAAGCTTCGACTGGGCAATGGCTTCCTTCGAGCAACTTGCTTCGATCCACCTCTAAACCCTTCGACACACATAGTTTTGACACTATGAATTACAATTTAACAAAAAAAACTTGCTGATAATAGTTCATTGCAAGAAGAAAGTACTGGCAATATAATCTTTCAAATGAGTAATGGAGGAAAAGTTATGATTAAAGATGTGCTCTATGTACTTGGAATAAATTGAAACTTGCTAAGTGTTAGACAACTAGTAGAAAAATCTCCTCAGTTGTCATGAAAGATGGAGTTTTGAGATTGTTTGACACCAAGAACAATTTGATCTTAAAACCTCCGTTGTTGAAAAAACAAGACATTTGAGATAACGATCAATTCGACAGAAGTTCAATGTTTGAAAAAACTATTCGACCACAAGGATAATTGGTTGTGGCATTTGAGGTTTGGACATTTGAACTTTTGACCACTTAATCAACTCATTACTCAAGATATAGTTACTGGTAGGAAAGCAATCCAGAAATTCATTCGTTTTGACTATGCCAATGAGATCTTCTTGTATACTCAAAGTGGTACGTTCAGATGAATATGGTCCTTTCGAAGAACACACAATTGGTGGAAACAAATATTGTTTTGTTTGTTGATGAGTTTGGTCAAAGGTTGTGGATCTATGTGATCAAAATGAAAGGACGAAGTAATTGGTACATTCAGATGAATATGGTCCATTCGAAGAACATGCAATTGGTGGAAACAAATATTGTTTTGTCTGTTGATGAGTTTGGTCGAAGGTTGTGGATCTATGTGATCAAAATGAAAGGACGAAGTAAGTGTTACATCAGATGAATGTGGTCCATTCGAAGAACATACAATTGGTGGAAACAAATATTGTTTTGTCTGTTGATAAGTTTGGTCGAAGGTTGTGGATCTATGTGATCAAAATGAAAGGACAAAGTATTTGACATCTTTAAGAGATTCAAGATGCTTGTCGAAAACTAGAGTAAGGAAAAGATAAAAGTTCTACAGAGATTCAATATCTTTGTAGAAGGAATCAAGTTGAAGCCAGAATTTTGAAGAACATTGATCAAAACCAAACTAGTGCCATGATACAAACAATGTTGTCCAGACTACCGCTGAACAAAGTTCTATATGCTGCCAGGCCCAAGCTTGTTGTACTGTCCATATAACATCCTAAAACCATGTCAAAAAACAGTATGTTGTACTGCTATTAAACAGCCCTGCACCAAGCTGCCACAACACTCCAAAACTGCTGCAAAACAGTCCTGCTATGTTGTTCCTAAACTAGTCCAAGCATGCATTATCTCAGTCCCATATTTGCACCAAATTAGCATATAAGAGTTGCACCTCAAAAGCTATGAAAAAAGCATACATAAACAGTTCAAATTTTATTTGTTTCCCCCCCCTAAAACCCCAGCAAAACTCTTCTACAAATAAGCGATTTCACAAACACACAAAGGGAGCTTTTAAAAGAGGAGAAAAGAAAAAATAGAGAGAGAGAGGAGAGAACACGAATGTTGAAGCCTTAAAACAGTCTTAAACCTAGAACCAAAAACAACACCTCTATTTTTTTTCAAACTCAAGAACATTCAAGGCATCAACCCAAGTTCGAAACACAAATTCCAGCTTCAAGGTAAGTCTTCTTGACTTTAAACCCTTCATTTCAAGCATCATTGATGATTCATCTTTGAAGATAACATGTAATAACCACTGTCTTTGAAGCTAACCTTTTGTTTGTCTTCCTTTCTTGTTAATTATATGTTAAGAACTAACCTGTACATACCATAAAACAATGTTGGAGTGAAAAATTGCAGCATGATTCGACACAAAGCCTTAGGCTTCGACACATATTGATTTACAGGCCCAAAACAGAAGGGGAAAAGGGTGTGTGATTCGAAACATAACGTTATGCTTCGACTCATACTGAGTTGATTTGGAACTACACGGTCGAAAGAAGGTTATGTGTCGATGCATAAGCATGCTTCGACACATGATGTCGAAAGTTTTTTTTGAACTACAGGGTCGAAAGAAGGATATGTGTTGATGCATATAACCATGCTTCGACACATGTTGTCGAAATATTTGTTTTTTTTACGCTGTCTATTTTTTTACTTATTTCATATATTTTCTTCATAGCTGTTCAATATGGTTTGTAATTGATATTTAGGCTTAATTTCTTGCAATCCCCACTTGTACATTTGTATCCCTAATCCCTCAAATGATTTAATAGCATAGAACATTTATTTTCTACAATTTTATCGCTTTCATAAATGTTAGTAATTAGGGTATGTATGGCAAGATAAAAAATCAACCTTAGAAAATCCTAATCCAAGACAAGACAATGCATGAAAAATAAACACTTGCACACTTACACCTCTAGGTTTAACTCCATTTGTTTCCTTGAGAAAAATAGTCATGATGTGCATGTGAGCCATCTTAGCAAAAATAATCAAAATACAAGATCATAGTCCCTCGATGACGCTACGAAGGTTTCCTTACAAATGATCTTAGTCCATTAAGAGAAATGCTAAGATATCTCAAAACATTGCCATTCATGACTATACGATGACCCACGCATGTCCCTTCACATCCAACGATGGATCTTCTTACCAAATCAATGGTAAGATAACAACATCTAAAAGAGAAGGAAAAGAAAAGAGACCTTTTGAGTAGGTAGGATGCTCGTAGTTGCTTGCTCGCAAACTAAAACCATTTCCACACTTACACTTTCAAAACATCTTCAAAAACAAACATCTCTTTGAACTATTTTTAAAACTAACACTCTGTATACAATCTTATAGAGACGAGAATCATTACAAAGTTTTCCGAAACAAAGGCGTTTTCAAAAAATTTCAAACTTGCACCCATCACAAAACACATTTTCAAACAAAGCATTTTCAAGTGATCTAGCAAGAAACTAAGAGCCCGTAGATAAATACGATGAAAAGGGTGCTAGCACATTCCCTTTTCATAACCTACCCTCCGAACTCAAGAAAATATCTCGAAAGGTCTTTCTTGTTTTTTTCACCCTTTCCTTTATTGGATAAAAGAAAAGTTGGTGGCGACTCTAGCTATACGCAACAATTGTGATAAAACGCAAAACACCTAAGTCAGTTCTCCCGTCGTATGACAGAATTAGCGACTCTGCTGGGGAAGATAAAAAAGTGGGGTTACTTTAGAGCTAGATAACATTTAATTGCTTTTATTGATTGATTTGTTTGCTTTACATTTATGGGTCTTTGTTTGGGCTTGTTTTGATCCTTTACCCGGATCCGGGAACACCATTAGGTAAGTAGCAATAGATTGTGGAAATTGTGCGGGGTATACCGACATGGTTGAAGCGATGGCTATGTTAGTATGACACATTTGTTGGTATCGGTAGCCCTTGATTTTAGTCAAGGAGACTACGGGGCCGCTGTGTGGTGTCATGAAGCACTAACTGACCTTAGAACCTTTAATTGAACAACTTGGCCATTAGGAAGTAGTGAGATAGCCGACTTTGGTGCAGTCTGAAGTTGGTTGATACTCGATACTACGCCCATTGAGATTGGACTTTCGGGATATTTCAGTCTCCAATAAAGAGGCTTGCGCTGAAATAATGCCCGATGAAGAAAGATTAATGATATTGAGATCCTGTAGAACCCGGTTACTTTCTAGGACAGGTTGAACCAACTAAGATTCAAGAGGGTACTTACTTATAACTCCATGCAAACCTAAACCTAAGGACTTGTTTGCTTTGTGTGTATATGTTTACTCGTACATGACATCATGACATCATAGCATATCATTTTGCACTAACCATTTCAAGGACCTGGAGATTTATTTTTGTTTTGTTTCGTAGGATATGGCTTCCACTCGCAGGAATACTATCGAAGTCAACCTCGTAAGAGTGCCTCTTCAACACAAAGAATTAGCATCAAGGATTCCTGAGAATTCTCTTTTCACCAAGAGACATGGTCGACTTCTCAATCTGGTTACCTCAAGCTTTGATGAAGACATGATGAAGGTGCTCTTTCAGTTCTTTGACCCTTTACACCATTGCTTTACCTTTCCTGATTACCAACTTGTGCCTACTACGGAAGACTTCTCTTAACTCTTGGGAATTCCTATTCTTGATCAATTACCTTTAAACGGTATTGAAAGAGACCTGAGACATGAGGATATTTCTTGAACTCTACATTTGCAACGATCTGACGTCGTGGCCAATTGGGAAATAAGAAGTGGTGTCAAAGGGTTTCTAGCCAAGTTTTTGTTGGAGAAGGCTCAAGATTGTTGGGATACTTTGGATTTACCAGCCTTTGAAGAAGTTTTGGCTCTTCTCATATATGGGATGGTACTGTTTCCCAATCTTGACCAACTTATAAATGTGAACATAGTCAAAAAAATTATATTTCACAATCCGGTGCCTACTTTTCTTGGGGAAGTCTTGCATTCTCTTCACTCTCGCACCATGAAGAGAAGGGGGATCCTCATGTGTTTCACTCCTCTGTTGGCTAGGTGATTTATATCGCACCTACCCCGATCTGTTTTGAAAAATGATCAAGGCATGAGATGGTCTAATAGGTTCATGTCACTCAGGAATTCTGATATTCATTGGTGTTCTCGATCTTTAGATGACATTACTATTATCGACTATTGTGGGGATTTACCTAATGTTCCTCTACTTGGCATTAGGGGAGGTATTACTTACAATCCTTATTTGGCGTTGCGGAAGTTTGGGTATGCTAGGAGGGATGGTCCTCATGATGCACTTGTCCAAGGAATTGCATTTGACTATGATAACAATGTCCAAGGTTATCGTCAGAGATTCATACAAGCTTGGGGCATGGTGAACAAAGTTGATAGCAAGACATTGGGGAATAAGAACTCCATTCCTTTGGAGCCTTATCTCAAGTGGGTGCAAGCTCGCGCTCAAAATATCATGATGCCTTATGAGGACATTCTACCTATCATCATGGAGCCTAATCCCGAGGGAGATGTTCCTTACACTATTCTCCATCCTGACATGCTGACTACTCTCGAGGAGTTGCAAAGATCTTGGACTCAACTCAAAGGGGAGCGAGACACCTTTGAAACCCAGTTCTACGCAAGCGAGAAGAAGGTTCTAGAGCTCACGAGACAACTCCATGAATATCATAGTTTGAATGCCTACATTGCACCGAAGAGGATGCGCTCGTGGGAAGCTTGATTATTTTTTGTTGTTTTAGGATTTTATTTTGTATTATCTCTGTTTTTTCCATTGTAAGCCCAAGAGGCATGTTGTAAGAAATTTGAACTTATTAATACAATTAACGTTTATTCCGTTTTGTCTAAACAAATTTAAATCTTTTAAGTCCTTGAAATCATTTGCATACGCATGTTCAGGCATCATAACATAAACAGGTTTTCTACAATAGGTTTCCTTATCTTTCTACTGTTTATTTCAGTAATATGGATATCGAACAAACAATGAAGGATCTTCAAGCATAGAATGCTCAATTCCAACTGATATTCCTGGCTCTAGCTAAAGGACAAGAGGACCTGAAGGCTCTCATGATCAAAGACAAGAAGAAAAATACAAATCAACCAGTGGGTGTCCTAAATATGGGAAGGAGATTCAGAAAACCAGCCAAGCGAGCTCTAAAATTTGCAACTCCATCAAATGAGGCGGACAATCTAGTAGAGAAGACAAAAGAAGGGGACCACAGTCTGGGGTCTGCTGAAGAAGAGGCTGACTATGCTGAAGAACAATATCCCCCTGTTGATGACAAATATAAACAGTTGGAGGATCGTATCAACACCATTGAAATTCATAAGGTACCTGGTCTGGATTTTGAAGAATTAGGGTTGGTTTCTGGAGTGGTCATTCCCCAGAAGTTCAAGGTTCTCGCATTTGCTAAATATGACGGAGTTTCATGTCCTAAGCTGCATCTGAGGTCTTATGTCAAGAAGATACAACCTCACACCGCTGATAGAAATTTATGAGTGCATTTCTTCCAGGAAAGTTTATCGGGGACTCAATTGGAATGGTTCTATCAGCTAGAGGGAACCAACATCCGCAACTGGGAGGATATGGCTGATTCTTTCTACAGGCAGTATAAATACAATGCTGACCTCGCTCCAACTTGTACACAACTTCAAAGCACGTCTATGGGTTCCAGTGAGGGCTTCAAATATTATGCCCAGAAATGGAGAGATCTTGCAGGAAGAGTACAACCTCCTCTGTCTGATAGAGAGCTAGTAGATATGTTCTTGGGTACTGATGAGGTGTATTCGCAAGTGTACGAATCGCGTCAGAGTAATATAAAAGATTATCGATCCACAGAGACCAATCGTCAATCTATCATTTCCTATTGTTACGGTGTTTAGCTAAGTCAATTTTAAATAGGGAATTGAGCATGCAAGAAAGTAAAGTGCGATGGAATAAACTTCAGATATAAAAGCGGGGTTGAATGTAATTCACATAGTCATATGATATTTGCAATGCTTCGGAATAGAACTACTTATAGGGAAATATTTTCTACTAAAGAAAAGAACTAATTTAACAGGAACTGTCGCTTTCGCGTAATCAAAACCGAGTTTACTCTCTAATCAGGCCTTCTTATTGTCACTTATAAAAAGGAGCGCATTGCGTTAAAGTAATAAACTTATTTTTAAGAAATAAAGTACTTGACCAAGTTGAAAAGTTTTTGATCTGGAATTTCTAATAAAAAAGGAACCTAACTTTAACCCCATAAACGCGTCCGAAAATAGTTTCAAAATAGATTTCTTTGATAATAAAAATCCCTAACTAACTGGATAAAGCGCTTTCGCTTCCTTTGACCAGTTAGAACTAATCGAGTTTAACAAAAGGTTGGACGGCTTTCGATCTTACCAAACAACAATAAAGTACAGAAAACTCGTATTAAAAACCAAAATAGCCCATAAGCATTTCTATTAACAGATTATTTGGAATATCGATCTAACTAGATTCCTTACATTCTAACCCAGTAAAGTTCAGCCTGACATGGGAATGTAAACAGACATGTTAAAATAAATCATGCGATAAAGTAAATAATTTACAGTGCGGTGCGGGAAATAAACAAAGTAAAAGCAGGTGCAGGAAATAAACAAAGTAAAAGCAGGTGCAGGAAATAAACAAAGTAAAAGCAGGTGCAGGAAATAAACAAAGTAAAAGCAGATGCAGGAAATAAACAAAGTAAAAGCAGGTGCAAGAAATAAACAAAGTAAAAGCAGTTGCAGGAAATAAACAAAGTAAAAGCAGATGCAGGAAATAAACAAAGTAAAAGCAGGTGCATATATATAAATAGAAACCTGCTCCAAACGGGGAGGTTTTAAATCTGGTACAACAGGAAGTAAAATGCGACTGGAAATAAACAGCAGTTGAAAATAAACGTGGCAAGATAAACTTCTGCCGAAGTGCTCCAAACTCGATTACAGACTCTTTCTACGAACTCGATCACAGACTCAATCAACAGCACAATAATTCTCCGATGTGAAGAATTATTACTTTATAATGGAGAAATTATATGGCTTAAGTTCGCAACTATGGTTGGATCAAGTTTGAAACCAAGCTTGGGTGATTTGAAATGAAATTAGGAACTTCTATTTATAGAGGATGAAGAATGCAGGAAATCACAGGAATGCCCCCTAACTCCTTTTGGGGGGGAAACCATCGTCCAAAGGTGGCGCCTGCCATGGAGGCCATGGTGCCCGCCATGTGTGTAGATGAAAGGGAAGTGGGGAACGTGGAAGTTGAGGTCAGAAGGAGGTGGTCCACGTCATGGCCTACCCTATGGTTGGCGCCATGGTGGACGCCATGAGTGCAAATTTGACCTAAACTCCTATTTTTTAGCCTGTTTTCCTTCATTTCTTCAGGGGAGCTCTGGATAATTGAAATACCTGAAAAGGAAACAAAAGATGGGCATAATACGAGAAAACAATAATAAAAAACCTAAATAACATGTGAAATCAGAGTAAAAAACAAGTGTAAAGTAAGTGTTATCAAATTCTCCCACACTTAAACCTTTGCTTGTCCTCAAGCAAAAACTCTAAATAGATTAAGAAGAAAAACGGTGTTAGTGAACAAGTTGGGATGCAAGGGGCCTCTGGAATTAAAACATGGATGTATTGATAGGTACTGACTGATTTAAACCAAGGATATCATAGTGACACTCTTCCGTAAAACGAACATAAGCTTCGTTCTTTTACGAACCAATCCATATCACGCCACTATGCTTAGGCCTATATTTTTCCTTTTTTTCAAATCCTTTTTCATTTAGGCGCAATCACATTAAGCCCATCATTCGTACATGCTCATAGTAAAGTGACCGAGTAGTGATTCTAATCATAAAACGCAGGGCTCTTGTAAAAAATGTTAGTGTAATCCCTTTTATTGACCCATTTATAGTTGCGTGGGATCGGATCATAATCCTCCCTACAAAGTTCAGCACCAGATACCTCTGAACCAACTAAAGATGGGTAAAAAAAAATTTCTTTTCCTTTTTCTTCTTCTTTTGCTTTTGCTTTACTTTTCAACGTACAACTTTTTTTGAGTTAAATGACTTTGTGAGGGTCACCTATCCCAGGGTTGTAGTTTATAATAAGAACATAGCATATAGATCATTCACTTCTCTTCGGTCCCCTACGTAGAGCATGCTTAGACCGGAGCTGACTGCTAGGATAAACTATTCAAGGATTTAAGAATGAAAATTTTAAGGCCACAACATAGGGGGTATCGAGATCGAATTCCTAAATTTACGAAGATTAAGGTGTAAAAACGATTCTGATGCTTCAAAAGGGCTTTCCCAAGTCATACTACATCCTATATCAACCAGGTCTTATAGCCCAACTAAGTTCAAAACACAGTGTTTTTCTTAGAAAAATTTTCGGTTAGGCTCAAGAAATGGGGGAGTGGACATACACTAGACCATACAGATATAGATGACTCGTCAAACACATGTATTATTTTGAAAAGAAAGCAAACAAGCAAACTAAAGAAAATAAAGAAGTAAAATAACGAGAAGGAAAATGCAGGAAAGGAAAAATAAAGCGAGAAAAATAAAAATAAAGCGAGTAAATCTCCCCCCACACTTAAATCGAACATTGTCCTCAATGTTGCAAAATAAGATAAGGAAAGAGTCACATGGTAAAGTACTAAGGCTGGCTGGGCCCCTCGCCATCCTGTGGTGAATGTCTAGTATGACGGGATCGGCTGCAATGACGACTGCTCTAAGAAGCCTCGAACTGGTTAAATCTGGCGGACAAGGCAATCTGTGAACTCTGAATCTCGCGAAGGTTGCCTAAAAGGGAACCTTGAGTGGCCTCCATGAGGGAGGAGTGCCTCTGGAACTGAGCTTGTTGCCAATGTTGCTCGCGGGATATCGCCAATTGAGATTTCATAAGACTTTGAAAAGAGCGGTTCGTCTGCTGTCATGACGCCTCCATAAAATCATGTTATCTGCTAGCTGTTGTTGGATGGCAGAAAGTAAACCATATATTCTCTCCTCCCAGGCTAGATGGTCACGCCACATCTCTTCAATGATGTAGAAGCCAGGAGTCGTACCTTCAAAAGTGTTAGAAGTAGAAGGTGCAGTGTGTGCGGGTGAAGCATGATGGGGGGACACAGGTGGGGCAGGGGGTTCATCCCTCTGCTCGTATTCTTCATCAGTCTCGTGTCTGTCCCCAAGTGGAACATTAGGAGGTAATGGACCCGTAAAAGGTGGAGCATCTAGATTGTATGTCCAGTTCCTCGCAATTTGTACATCAGTACGTCTAGTGCAAGGCAGAACGACTGATGGGATAGCGACACCCTGAACCATAAGTTCAAAGCCACCCGCTCTCCTCACCTTGCACAATTTCATATCTTTTAGAAATTTCAAATTAATTGTGCGGGGAGGAAGGGGTGCTAGGGTAGTTATCTCAGTGTCAAGGTGCAGAGCTCTAGCAATAGATGTAACTAGTTCTCCAAAAGCTATGGTCCCTGTGTGTCTCAGGAAAACAATCATGTGAGCAATCATAAACGGGACTGAATTAATTCTTCTATTAGTGAGACTACCTTGCAAAAATAGAAGTTCTCTAGCATTTACCTTGTTTGGATTCTCCCGGCCAAAAATAGTACAGGCGAGCATATATCAAAAAATTCGAATAGCCAGGTTATGGATCAATGATGCTAAAATTCCTTCAAAAGAATTTATAGAAGAGTTTGACAATTGACGCCAGAAGGAAAATGCATCAGTGGACCATTCAGAATCCAAAGGGGTATCACAAATAGCGTCATCACCATGAGGAATACCCAACAGAGCTGCTAGTTCATCGATGCTATATTCATATTCAACATTAAACAGACGAAATTTAACCGTACTAACGGTACTTGCAGTGTCAGGGTGAACCAAATATATTAGGGAACTTAAGAGTTCCCGAGTTAGCCTCTCAAAGGTGGGATCTTTTCTAGTAAAAATATCATGCAATCCTAGGAAGTTCAGCTAAATGAAAAAAACTATGATAATGTCCTAAAGCATACAGACAGTCTTCATCAACATACCTGGTTGAGACAATTTCTCGTCCTTACAATTTTTCAAGGATTTTCCGTTGTCGGTCTCCGGGTTTGCCTTCACGAAGAACGTATCCGTTGAACTCCATTGTTGCTCCTTTGGAAGAAAATTGAAAAAATGGGTTTCAAAATGGGTGTTGGAGATTGGGAGGAGAAAGTTTGAATTTTTATGAAGGTTATAAAAATGGATATTGGAGTGGTTAATGGGGTAGTAGGTGGTTGATAAAATGAGAGGTGTTGGGTGGTTAATGGGGTAGTAGATGGTTGAGAAAATGAGAGGTTTTGGGGTTGAAATGGAGAAAGTGGAAGGTTTTTGAAAATCTGCCCGTTATAATCCCAGACCCCATGGCGGGCGCCATGGTCTTGGTTGCGGGCGCCACGTTTGAAAATTGGGCTAGGCTCAAATTTCTTTGTTTTGTTGGTTTGGGCTTCTTATTCCAATTTCTTCTCGTAGGTGCAAACAACAATTCTTCATTTGGTGCTTCCAAGGATTGATGTATGAAATTTTTTTTCTTTTATGTTTATAACTTGAAAATAGTAAACTCATAAAAATAAAATAAACAATTAATTAAAGGGAAAAAATAAAAATAAAAAGAAATATACTTAATCATGGTAAATCACAAAAATAAAAATAAAAAGAAAGTAGAGTGCAAGAGTTAGGCATAAAAATAAATAAGTCTGGAAAAGGAAACAACATGATAAAAAAACAGAAAAAAAAGTGCAGATATGAATCAAGGTCATCAAGGAGTAGTAGGGTCCTTGGTCTACTCAGAACCATGTGCTGCAGCTAACTTACTGCGGAGATCATCAATTTCCTGTTGTAGGAGGTCTTCCTTAGTAGAGTGAGTAGCATCAGAAACCCTAACCTGAAGAGAGAGATCTTCAACTGTCTGACGAAGTTAGGTTACCTCTATATGCAGCTCAACAACCTGTGCATAGATGTCGGGTTGCTGCAAAGAGAAATTATTAGAGAATGCAGTGGTCTTTTCTGGCGATGGACATGGATGATACTCAGGTACCGGAGGTGATTTTTGCTCGTCCACGGTCTCTCCAAGACCTTCTAAGGAATATGTCCAATTGGCAGGGTTATGGAAATTGGTCATCATGGGATCAGGCAAGGTAAAATAGTGAACGGTTTCATTATCAATCAGGAGTCTATACTGGTTGGGATTAAAGTAGACTCTTCTCATCAGTCCAGGATCCAAACAAAAATCAATGTCCATTGTTGTATATCCATAATAGGAGGTAAGGTGAGATAACTTACTTGTATGACCCAAAGCAGAAGCAATATGAGTCACTGTCCCTCCCACATAGAGGATACCTTCAACAGACTTAGAAGTCATCATGAGATTCCACAGTAGAAAATTTCCACAGGCTACAGGGCGAGACTGGGTCGCACAGTAGAGGAAAAGATCTCCTCCTCGCTAACATGGGTATTAGTGTCGGCCTTCCCTAAGAAAGTGTGAGTAATAACCATATGAAAATACCTAAAAGCGGGGTTGTGAATAACAGGGGATAACTGAGTGGAAGGATCAAGGCTCCCTCCAGCAGTAATATCTCTCCAGAATTTCTCTATGTCCCTAGTCATGAAATAGCGGTCGGGTGTGGTCTGGAAGCCTAGCAAGTCGCCAAACTCCCTCTGGGTGAAACAGTATTCTATCCCGAATAGTCTGAAAGTGAGATATCCATCATGGCCATTATAGGGCTCAAACTCGAATGAACTGAGGAATTCTAAGGTGAAGTTCCTGAAGGTCACATTTAGGTCATCTGCATACTCGTCCCACTTTAACTGGTTGCATAGATACTTGATACTGGCTTCAAAGCCAAGAGCTTCCATGCAAATCTGGTCTGGATATCTGGTCGGTGACATGGGTCACTGTGAAAGGACCGCATAGCGTTGTCTCTGAGTGTCATCTCGGAAGGAAACATGCATGTCATCGAAATGCTCCATCCTGAAAAATGTAGTTTAGCAAAGACGGCTAGAAGGTGATGCCTGAAATCATAAATTTTTCAACTGTTAGTATAAAGATAAAAATAAAATTTGATAAAGTAAAAAGTAAATAAATGCAAAAAATAAAAATAAACCCATGGGTCGCCTCCCATGCAGCGCTTGTTTAATGTCGTTAGCTTGACGAGTAAACTTCATACATCAGAAATTGGTATTGGTGGATCAATCAGAGTGTGGCTGGAGTAGTTGGTGGGAATGTCACCTCCTTCGTAGTGCTTCAACCTATGCCCATTGACGATGAATGGGATACAAGAATTGTTCTTGATCTCTACTGCTCCAAATCTTAGGATTTTAGAGACCTTAAAAGGACCAGTCCATCTTGAATGTAGCTTTCCAAGAAAAAGTCGCAACCTAGAATGGAAAAGGAGAATAAGGTCGCCTATATTGAAATCTTTCTTTACAATTCTTCTGTCATGCCAATTTTTGGTTCTTTCTTTATATATTATAGCATTCTCATAGGCAGACTGGCTGAATTCCTCCAATTTATGAATGTCAAGGATGCGCTTTTCACTAGCAGTCAAATATTCTAAATTCAGGGTCTTAATGGCCCAATAGGCTTTATGCTCTAACTCGAAGGGTAAATGACAAGATTTTCCATAGACTAATTGGTAAGGGGTTGTTCCAATAGGGGTTTTAAAATTTGTTATGTAGGCCCATAATGCTTCATGTAGCTTCTGAGACCAATCTTTTCTGGAAATTGAAACGGTTTTTTCTAAGATTTGTTTAATCTCCCTGTTAGACACTTCTACTTGGCCGTTAGTTTGTGGATGATAAGGTGGTGCTACTTTGTGCTTTACTTCATACATACTCAAGATCTTATCAAATATTCTGGATATGAAATGTGATCCCCCATCACGTATAACGAGACGGGGTGTTCCAAACCTCGGAAAAATGATATTCTTAAATAACTTGACTACCACTCTTGTGTTGTTTATGGGTGATGCAATAGCCTCAATCCATTTAGACACGTAGTCCACAACTACCAAAATGTACCTATTTCCCATTGAAGGTGGAAATGGTCCCATAAAGTCTATACCCCAAACATCAAAGAGTTCAACTTCCTGGATATTCCTCATTGGAATCTCGTCATGTCTTGACATGTTCTCGGTGCATTGGCATCGGTCGCACTTGACAATGTAGGCATGAACATCGCGCTATAAAGTTTGCCAATAGAAGTCTGCTTGAAGAATCTTGGCGTGCGTTTTAGATATACCTGCATGTCCACCATAAGGTGCAGAATGACAGTGTCTGATGATGTCTTCTATTTCCTCTTCTGGGATGCAACGCCTGAAATATTATTTATTCCTCTCTAGAATAGGAGTGGTTCATCCCAGTAGAAATGTTTAACATCTTTGAAGAACTTCTTTTTCTGTTGGTAATTTAGATCAGGGGGTATGATATCTGCAGCTAGGTAGTTTACAAAATCAGCGTACCAAGGTACGCTCTTCATTACTGAATTTTTTTCAAAATCTTTATATCTGTAAGGCTCGAAATCATCAGTCTTAGCTATAAGTCTGTCATAGGTGAAATCATCATTTATAAGCAATAAGTCAGGTTTTAAGTGTTCTAATCTAGAGAGGTGGTCAGCGACAACATTCTTTGTGCCTTTCTTATCCTTAATGTCTAGATCAAACTCTTGGAATAACAGGATCCATCTAAGTAACCTAGGTTTAGCTTCCTTTTTATTTAATAGATAACGTATGGAAGCATGATCATTGTAAACAATGATCTTTGCTTCAACTAGGTAGGACCTAAACTTATCTATCGCAAAAATTACTGCCAGTAATTCTTTCTCTATTGTTGCATAGTTGAGCTGGGAGGTGTCTAGGGTTCTACTAGCATAATATATAACATGTAATTTCTTATCTTTTCATTGTCCTAGAACAGCACCAACTGCATAATTGCTGGCATCGCATGTGATTTCAAAAAGGTTGTGTCTAATCTGGGGGTTGCATGATCCGAGCTGAAATCAGTGCTTGTTTCAAAAATTTAAAAGCTTCGAGACATTTCTCATCAAAAACAAATTTAACGTCCTTCATTAGAAGATTAGTTAAAGGTTTTGTTATTTTAGAGAAGTCTTTTATAAAATGCCGATAAAAACCAGCATGTCCAAGAAAACTTCTAATATCCCTAATGGTTTTAGGTGGGCTGAGGTTTTCTATAACTTCAATTTTGGCTCTATCGACCTCAATGCCTCTTTCGGAGACAATGTGTCCTAATACTAAACCTTCATTAACCATAAAATGGCATTTTCCCAGTTTAGCACTAGGTTCACCTCTACGCATCTTTCAAGGATTTTTTCGAGGTTGGAGAGACAATCTTTAAAATTGAATCCACACACCGAGAAATCATCCATGAAAACTTCCATTATTCCATCTAGATAATCTGCAAATATAGACATCATACAACATTGAAAAGTGGCAGGGGCATTACAGAGTCCGAAGGGCATTCGTCTATAGGCGAACGTTCCATAAGGACGGGTGAAGGTTGTTTTCTCTTGATCCTCAGGGTGAATAGGTATTTGGAAAAATCCTGAGTATCCATCTAGATAACAAAAGTGCGAGTGTATGGCTAGACGTTCGAGCATTTGATCTATAAATGGAAGAGGGAAATGATCCTTCCTGGTTGCTTTGTTTAATTTTATATAATCTATACACATACGCCAACCTCCTTCTATTCGTTTAGCAATATGCTCACCTTTCTCATTTTCTATGACTGTGATGCCTCCTTTCTTTGGCACCACATGCATAGGGCTCACCCAATTACTATCTGATATTTGGTAAATTATACCAGCCTCCAGTAACTTAAGAACTTCTCTTTTAACAACATCTCTCATTATAGGGTTTATTCTTCTTTGATGTTCTCTTGAGGGTTTTGAGTTTTCCTCTAACAAGATCCGGTGCATGCACACTGATGGACGTATTCCTTTTAAATCGGAGATGTTATACCCTAAAGCTGAGGGATATTTACGTAAGATCTCTAAGAGTTGAGTTGTCTCGTCTTGACTTAAAATAGCGTTAACTATAACAGGACGATTCATCTCTTTATCTAAGAATTTGTATTTGAGGTTCTTGGGAAGTTCCTTCAGTTCTAAAGACGGTTTCATAGGGAAAGGCATGGGATCAGGAGTAAGCGATAAACATTCATAGAGGTCGTCATCAATGTAAGGTTCTAAAATTTTAAATCCATCATCCTCCATAATGGGGGTCGAAGGTAACTTGATATTTTTGTTAGATTCCTCTCGCTTAAGTTCCAATATACACTCGTCAATGACGTCGATGGCATAACAGGCATCTCCTATGACTGGTGCCATTAAGAACTTTGAAAGAATAAATTATATCTTTTCATCACCCACCTCAAATGTTAATTTTCCTTTCTTAACGTTAATTATGGCTCCGGCTGTTGATAGGAATGGTCTACCTAAGAGGATTGGGATTTCTTTGTCTTCTTTAATATCCATAACCACGAAATCAAATGGGATATATAGCTGACCTATCTTAACTAGTATGTCTTCAAGTATGCCTATAGGATACTTAACTGATCTATCAGTCAACTGGAGAGACATTTTAGTCGGCTGCAATTCTCCTAAGTTTAACCTTCTACAAACTGCTAAAGGCATAAGGCTGACGCTAGCTCCTAGATCTAAGAAGGTTTTGTCAATAATATGATTTCCTAATATACAAGGAATGGAAAAACTTCCTGGATCCTTTTCTTTCTTGGCAAGTTTATTTTCTGAAATAAAATTGCATTCGATAGGTTTGGGATCATCAAGTCTACGCTTATTGGTCAGGATGTCTTTTAGGAATTTAGCATAAGATGGTATCTGAGTGATGGCTTCGGTGAAAGGAATCTCTACATGGATTTTTTCTATAACTTTAACGAATCTCTGGTATTGATTGTCAAGTTTGGTTTGTTTAAGTCTTTGCGGAAATGGGACTGGGAGTTTGTATGGGGGTGGTGGTTTATTATTTTTATCTTTTAATTCTGGTTCTTTTTGATTTTTGGGTTCCTCTGGTTCCTCCACTTGGTCTGTAGGCAAAACATTTGTCTTAGGTTGTGAGGGTGTACTCATGGCTGGATTCTTGGGTCCATCGTAAGTAGTCCCACTTCGTAAGGAAATGGGATTAGCTTGCCCTTTAGAATTTGGTTGAGGTTGTCTAGGGAATTGTCCTCCAGGTGTAGTTTGTGGGGCTTGTGTTTGGGCTATCTGCGAGATCTGGGTTTCAAGCAAATTGTTATGCGTAATTATCTGATCAACCTTAGTTCCTAATTGCGTGATTAGTTCATTTACGTGAATATTCTGATTGAGGAACTCTTTGTTTTGCTGGGTTTGAGCTGAAATGAAATTTTCCATGATTTTCTCAAGGTTTGGTTTGGGTACCACAACTTGCATAGGTTGATTTGGTCTTTGGGCTTGGAAACCTGTTGGTCTCGGAGGTGTAGAGTTTTGTATTGGGCTATTGTTTTTATAAGAAAAGTTGGGGTGATTCCTCCATCTGGGGTTGTAAGTGTTTGAAAATGGGTTTCCTTGGGTGTAGTTTACTTGGTCATAGAAAGGCTCATTCAACAAGTTACATTCCGCAGGTTGATGTCCTTAGGTCCCACAGAGTTTGCATTCCGAAGCTACTGCAGCTACAGTATTAGGGTTTTGAGACATGTTTTGAACTTTTAAGGCAAGAGCATCCATTTTAACTTGCATCATGTCTAGAGAACTTATCTCATGTTTTCCTACTTGGGTCTCCTTTTTCTCTACTGTAGCTCGTTTTGTTCCCCACTGGTAATGGTTTTGGGCCATGTCCTCAATGAGAGCGCAGACTTCTAGGTAAGGTTTATTCATCAATGCGCCACCAGCGGCAGCATCGATGGACATCTTTATGTTGTAATGGAGTCCATTATAGAAGGTGTGGATGATTAGCCGTTGTTCTAGGCCATGGTGTGGACAGGCTCTCCCATGCTTCAAAAAGTGATTCTCCCAGGTTTTGGTTAAATATAGTGATTTGGTTTCTAAGGACAGCAGTTTTGCTGGGCGGGAAATACCTTGCGAGAAATACTCTCCTAAGGTCTTCCCATGTTGTTATTGAATTGGGCGGAAGGGAATCTAATCAATCTCGTGCTTTATCTCTGAGGGAAAAAGGGAATAATCTTAGTCATATTGCCTCAGGCGAAGCACCATTGCATTTTAAAGTGTCTGCTAATTGTATAAAAGTTTTTAAGTGTTGATTCGGGTTCTCAATAGCGAGACAATCGAATTGGTTTTGTTGCACCAATTGTAGAAATGAGGGTTTTAGTTCGAAATTATTTGGGGTTATAGTTGGGTTTACGATACTTGAACTAGGTTCCTCATCTGACGGTTGGAAAAATTCCTTAAGGGGTCTTTGGTTACGATTCTCGACCATAGTTTTTCTAATTCTACGAAAAAAATGAATGTAACGTTCAGGTTCCGCTAAAGGATTGAATAAGGTTCCGGTGCTGCGAGATCTTCGCATTAACTGGACTATAAAACTTAGTCTAGATGGTGCAACTATAGGGTGCGAAATTTGACGAAATTACTCCCTGACAACGGCGCCAAAAACATGATGCGGTGTATTCGCAAGTGTATGAATCGCGTCAGAGTAATATAAAATATTATCAATCCACGGAGACTAATCGTCAATCTATCGTTTCCTATTGTTACGGTGTTTAGCTAAGTCAATATTAAACAGGGAATTGAGCATGCAAGAAAGTAAAGTGCAGTGAAATAAACATCAGATATAAAATCAGGGTCGAATGTAATTCACATAGTTAGATGATATTCGCAATGCTTCGGAATAGAACTACTTATAGGGCAATATTTTCTACTAAAGAAAATAACTAATTTAATAGGAATTGTCGCTTTCGCGTAATCAGAACCGAGTTTACTCTCTAATCAGACCTTCTTATAGTCACTTATAAAAAGACGCGCATTGCGTTAAAGTAATAATCCTATTTTTAAGAAATAAAGTACTTGACCAAGTTGAAAAGTATTTTGATATGGAATTTCTAATAAAAAGGGAACCTAACTTTAACCCCATAAACGCGTCTGAAAATAGTTTCAAAATAGATTTCTTTGATAATAAAAATCCCTAACTAACTGGATAAAGTGCTTTCACTTCCTTTGACCAGTTAGAACTAACCGAGTTTAACAAAAGGTTGGATAGTTTTCGATCTTACCCAACAACAATAAAGTATAGAAAACTCGTATTAAAAACCAAAATAGCCCATAAGCATTTCTATTGACACATTATTTGGAATATCGATCTAACTAGATTCCTTACATTCTAGCCCAGTAAGGTTCAGCCTGACATGGGAATGTAAACAGACATGTTAAAATAAAGCATGCGAGAAAGTAAATAATTTAAAGTGCGGTGTGGGAAATAAACAAAGTAAAAGTAGGTTCAGGAAATTAACAAAGTAAAAGCAGGTGCAGGAAATAAACAAAGTAAAAGCAGGTGCAGGAAATAAACAAAGTAAAAGCAGGTGCGGGAAATAAACAAAGTAAAAGCAGGTGCAGGAAATAAACAAAGTAAAAGCAGGTGCAGGAAATAAACAAAGTAAAAGCAGGTGCATGAAATATACAAAGAAAAAGCAGGTGCAGATATATAAATAGAAACCTGCTCCAAACGGGGAGGTTTTAAATCTGGTACAATTGGAAGTAAAATGCGACTGGAAATAAACAGCAGTTGAAAATAAACGTGGCAAGATAAACTTCTTCCGAAGTGCTCCAAACTCGATTACAGACTCAATTTACGAACTCGATCATAGACTCAATCAACAGTGCAATAATTCTCCGATGTGAAGAATTATTTCTTTACAATGGTGAAATTATATATGGCTTAAGTTCGCAACTATGGTTGGATCAAGTTTGAAACTAATCTTGGGTAATTTAAAATGAAATCAGGAACTTCTATTTATAGAGGATGAATAATTCAGGAAATAACAGGAATGCCCCCCAACTCCTTTTGGGGGGGAAACCATCGTCCAAGACTGGCGCCCACTATGGAGGCCATGGCGCCCGCCATGTGTGTAGATGAAAGGGAAGTGTGGAACGTGGCAGTTGAGGTCAGCAGGAGGTGGTCCACATCATGGCCTACCCTATGGCTGACGCCATGGTGGACACCATGAGTGCAAATTTGACCTAAACTCCTGTTTTTCAGCCTGTTTTCCTTCATTTCTTCAGGGGAGCTCTGGATAATTGAAATACCTGAAAAAGAAACAAAAGATGGGCATAATACGAGAAAACAATAATAAAAAACCTAAATAACATGTGAAATCATAGTCAAAAACAAGTGTAAAGTAAGTGTTATCAGGTACTTTGTCAGGCCCATTTTTCAACCATCTGATCGGAAGCTCTTCAGTTGGGTTCACTGAGCTGATATTGACAGGTGATAGAGTAGAAGTTGGTATCAAGAGTGGTAAGATTCAAAGGGATGCATCTTCAAGTGCAGTAAAGAAACCATTCTCTGGGAAGAAAGAAGTAAGTGTTTCCTATAGTCAGAGGAATCAAAGCAAAGCTTAACTCCGTCCAACGATAGGAGTTGTAATGATCTCCAACCCTGTATCAACTCAACGGAAAAACAATTAGCGTAGACAGGATGCGCCTAAAAGACAGTTCACCCGGCTTAACATGTCCTTATCTCAAGTTTTGCCACACTTGTTGAATCTAATCTGGTCACTCTGAAGGAGCCTCCCCAAAATCAAAACACTATGTCTCCCCATTATAATCCAAATGCTCGGTGTGCCTACCATTCGAACATTTCAGGGCTTGATACAAATGATTGTTGGGCTCTGAAGAATAAAGTTCAGGATCTTATTGAGGCAAAGGAGATTGAATTTGACCCTCCTGAGACCCCTAATGTAATAACTGCACCAATTCCCAAGCAAGGTCAGGGTGTTAATGTCGTTGATGACAACCTGTTTGTTTCTTCTGTTGATGAACTAGCTACTCCTCTGCAAACTTTTAAGAAGAATCTCTTACAAGCTGGTTTATTTCCGGGTTGTGGTGAAGGTTTCAACATGTGTGCGTCCCTGCCCAATGGTTGTTTGTTGTTGAAGATAGATGTGCAACGCCTGATGAACAATAAGTAAATTCTATTTGAGAAGACTCCCTCTATGAAAAATCTATGTGAAGATGCAAGATGTGAAGATGTGTCAATTATTACCATTTTCGACAATCCTCCCAGGGTCTCCTCCAAACGACCTGTCAGGATTACATCCACTCCTAAGGTTGCTCCTTTAAATATCACCTTTCCAGGGCCAACACCATATTCCTATGACAAGGTTGTTCCTTGGAATTATGGAGCTGACATCTACTACCATGGCATCAAGCAAGGCCTATTGGTTATCAAGAATGAAGTTACTGAAGATACTGACCCTAACATCGACAACATTGTTGGGACCAGTAAAATTACCAGAAGCGGAAGGATTTTCTCTCCTGAAATCTCTCGAAATACTATTAATATTCCTACTAATACTCCTGCTGTCATTCCTGTTATTATTCCTTCTACTGAGTTGGCTGAGACTCAGGGCAAAGAAGTGTTGGTTGAGCCAGCCTGGACGGGGACTCCTAAAGAAGCCATTCCTGAAGCATCCAAGCGAGAAATGGAGGGAAATTTGAAAATCATACGGAAGAGTGATTACAATGTTTTGGAAAAATTGGGGCAAACCCCCTCAAAAATTTCAATGTTGGCCTTATTACTATGCTCTGAAGCTCATGCCAAAGCTTTGGTGAAATTCCTGAAGTCTGATCATGTGCCGCAAGAGACTTCTGCCAACCAATTCGAGAACTGTGTTGCCAGTCTGATTGCTGACAATAGGCTCGGTTTCTCAGATGCTGATTTGACATCTAAAGGAAGAAAGCATAATGATGCCCCGCATGTTTCTATTGAGTGCAGGGGCACTACCCTGGATCATGTTCTAGTTGATACGGGTTCGTCGCTAAATGTTCTACCCAAGGTTTCTTTAGACATATTTTACTGTGAAGGACTGTGTTATACCTCAAAATTTTCCCTCTCATTTTACTCAAGACATGCCCATTGAGGTCCCCAACTTGCCCAAGGATGGCCAAGAATTGACCAGACAAATTCTCCTCCTAAGGCAATAAGCCTATAACTAAAGTTTAAATTTTCATCAAGATGTGTGAGTTCCAATGGTCTAAAATGTTTTCCATGGTCCTAATATGTCCTCAAGGTTATTCATGCCAAATTTCATGCCTTGCACAACAAATTTTCTCAGTCAACATCTCAAATGCCTGAAAATCAATTATACTAGGTCAAAAGTCAAATGTGGCCTATATACAGTCAAACTTCAAGATTTTTGGTCAACATAAACATTTTGAAGTAATATCCATCATTTGATCAAGGGTTGATCATGATTCCTCAAGAAATACTTCTAATTCATCAAAAGTCAAAAATTGCTAATTAGGGTTTTTATAGGAAAAGTCAGCCAAACTTTGACCAGGCACAACTTTCTCATTCTTTATCAGAAATTTCTCCATTAAATCTCATTTTGAAAAGAACCCAATTCCCTACAACTTCTCTTCAGCCCTCGAGTTCAACAAATCCCCCAGTTACAAGATACAAGCTCAGACATTATAGGTTATCTTAAAAGTCAACAAAAAGTTATCTTTTTCCAAAGAAGCATACATGTACATGGAAGACTCAATTGAGATGAAACAAAAAGGAGTCTTAGAGGATATCTTGAGCTTTCCAAAATGGCCAAAAACACCTCCATAGGACAAAAATTGAGAGAGTTATGACTTGTAGAAGTTGGGAAATATATCCATGGACTTATTCAAGACATTTAAATCCACTATTTTATTTTTACGAGATTTATTTTTATTTATTTTAATTTTCATTCATTTAAATACTAATAAATCAAATAAAATAGTAAAATGATGAATTAAATCCAAAAAATTTGTTTGATGATCATATCATGAGTCCAAAATCAGAAGATTGAGTCAAGAATTCGCGTGAAGAATGATTGGAGAGAGATGAGCAAGTTTTGGCCAAATTTAGAAACATAAAATTCCAAGATGCAAATCAAATCTTTTCTATCCAATCTTCAAGATTCGATCCATTTTTGTTTCCCTAATGCATCCCAATATATAAACACAACATTGCCAGACCAAGAGGACAAGGATTGGCCGCACAAAACTCACGTTCCAATTTCAAATTTTGAATAGAAAAGTTCAAATCAGTTGTGGAATTTGAGACAGATTCAAGAGGTTTTAAGGGTTGAAAAATATTCCTGGAGGCATCTTGAAGCTAACTGCATCGTTTCCAAGCATCAAAGCTCCCAGAATCGCGACCAATACAATCACGGTTTGAGTTTTATTTTCAAAAACGATTATGGCCATACATGTGTTATAAATGTGTTTGCATCATGCATTCCTGTTTGTATGAATGTTTAGAACGTGTTTGAATCATTAATTGCAAGTTTTAATGAATGTATGATGATCTACCATTATTAAGGTTTGGACTTTTGTTTTAGGGTTTTCAGGTACAGGTAAAATTAGGCCCAAAGATGAGTACCATCATGCTTAGGGGATCAAGCCTAATTGATCTATGGCTTTCGGTTTGATTTATATTGCGTACTGTGGATTTTGGAAGTTGCAGGTGCTATAGTGACGGAAAACGTCCGTAGGTAAAAGTGAAGAGGTTAACACGACGAATGAGTGGAGAAGATGACTGCATGGCGTAGCCCCACTGGCCAATTCAAATCTGCGCGTGTTTTCTTTAATAATTGAAGGAAATTCACATTATATTATTTTTGTTTTATTTTGTATAACGAATTAACAATTGGCTCAGATGGCAAAGGCATAAGCGTATGAAGGGGAGGACCTGGGTTGGATACCCAGGTCGTGTGTTTTGAATTTTTTTTCTAACCATTTAACTGCAGATCTAGTACGCTAAGGATAAAGGAGTGTATCCTGGGTTATCATCTCATCACCATTGGATATATCACGAGCATCAGATCATAGATCCAGATCTAGGCACCCACGGTGAACACTCAGGGGCTGGTCGCATAGGATCTCACGCAGGCCTCGGGCTTGCACAATCTGGGCCTAAAAAATTGCAGTGTCACACCCCCCAATTACTTCCTACTATCAGGCTCATTCTTTTATCTTGTTTTTAATTTATTTCTTTTAATTATTTTAATTGTTTCAAAAATCATTTCTATTTTAATCATAAAATCAATAAAATCACAAAAATAAGAATTAGGTTTTTTTTTATATAATTAAAATTAATTTTGTAAATTAATCTAGTTTAGTTACTTTAATTTTTTTTCTTTAAATTAAAATTAACTAGAAATTAGGATTAAATTTTAAATCTTTTTTCTTTAAAAATACCAAAAAATATTAGTTTCATTAGAATTAATTCTAATTAATATTTTTTATTTCCCTTTTTAATTTAGTTAATTAGGATATTATTACAATTTAATATTTTCATAAATAAATAAATACAAAAAAAGGGGATTTTCTTTTAACTTAGAAACATTTTTAGGGTTAGACGCTCTTTCCATTCTTCGCACACTTATCTTTGTTTTCCATTTTATTTTTATTTTTTTTCTCATTATGTAACTGTTTCCCGGTTTGTAATAGTCTTAATTAGGTTTAAAATTCCGCATTTTTATTTTCATGTGCTAGTTATGTAATTGCCTTAAGGCCTTGTAATAGCTTAAGAATTTTATTTTCCGCAATTTATTTCCTGCACTATTATTATCTGTTTAGATTAATAGGATTGCATGAAAAAGACTGAAATTAAAACAATTAGATAACCCTAAATGTGCAAGATAACTGAACTGAAACAATACACTTTCACATGCTCATCCCTAGGGTATCTCCCACTTCGGTTGCCTTTGAAAACGGTCACAATTCTTGAAACATGAGAATTTTTAGTAACTGTCATTGAGTTCAAGAGATCACAAGTCCCTCGATGACCCTTTCGACTGTTGCCTCGGTTAAAAAAATGATCTTAGAACTTTAGGACAATTACTAAGAGTTCTTGCCCAGTTTCCTTAGCGACCGTAAATGTCCCTTCGATAGTCCCTCAACATCCAACGATAAGGCTACCTACTCACTAATAGTAGGATAGCACTATCTAAAGGAAAGGAGGAAAAGAAAACCTTTTTTCGAGTAGGTAGATAGATGTTAAGTACTTGCTCAAAAATAATCTCTTTCACACCACACTTTCAAACATTTTCAAAAACACTTTATCAACACTCTTGAGGACTGATACAAGAGTTATCATAAAGCAAACAAAATTTTCAAAACACACAAACACGAAAGTAGTTTTCAAAATGAGCAAGTACCTAAGAGCCCGTGGAAAACCACAGATGGAAAGGTTGCTAACACCTTCCCTTTCCATAATCTACCCCCTTACTCAGAAAATCTCAAAAAAGGTCTTTTTCTGTTCTTTTCACCCTTTTCCTTTGTTGGATAAAAGAAAAGTCGGTGGAGACTCTTACTTACGACACATTTGCAAATACAAAATGTAAACTAGTATAACAGTCGGTTCTGCCACCCTATCACATAATGACTTTGAAGTCCAGTAATATTGTGGTGAGAGCTTTTGATGGTTCCAAGAGAATGGTACACGGGGAGGTGGACATTCCTATTAAAGTTGGTTCCCAAAATTTTGGATCCACTTTCTATGTGATGGACATTCACCCGTCTTACTCCTGTTTGATATGACGTCCTTGGATTCATGGAGTCGATGCTATAACTTCCACTTTGCACAAGATGTTGCAGTATCCGGTTAACGGAAAGATTGTTACAGTCCAAGGCGAAGAAGAATATATGGTGAGCCATTTAAACTCTTTCAGATATGTCGAGATGGACGAAGAGTTCATTGAGACCCTCTTCCATAATTTTGAAGAGGTTCCTCAGACAATTGCTGCTACCAAGATTGTTCCTAGTGATCCAAAGATTACCAGACCTCCGTTGAAGATGGCTTCTCTAAAGGATGTCAAAGCTATAATTAAAGAGGGTGGGGTTACTATCCGAGGCCAGCTCCCTGACATCCCCTACAAAATTGACAAGTTTGGTTTGAGTTTTACTTCAGGAGCTCAGAAAGATGTTCGTCGTGCTCGCGTCGGAAGACCCCCACTACACATCAGTAGCCATGGAATCAATGCTTTGGAGGATAGTGATAGTGACTGCGACGTGGACAATTGGATCTTACCTACTATCAACGGTGAACTCGACAATTAGACGGCTAGAGACTTTGTTCCCAATACTTTCATCCAGGAGTAATTATCTTTTTGTTTTTTTGCGAAATGTAATATTTGAACAATTTAAACTCTAAAAGCCTTGTGTCTTACCCGAGGCACAATGGTTTATTTGTGAGGGTTATCATTGCACTTTCATATGTCATAAATAAATCATTGGAAGTTTTTGCATACAAATTTTACGCTCTTTGTCTTTATTTTCTTTGCTTTATCAAAATAGTTATGCCCTCTTACACACACCCACATATCGAACTGCAGATCCACATCCACTCTGGATCCCATTGATAACGGTTCTGCTATTGCCAGTTATGTCTTTGAAAATCAGATCTACCAAGCCGAGGACGAAGGTGAGGAAGATTGTGAAGTACCAAGAGAACTTGCAAGACTGTTACAACAGGAGGAAAGAGAAATACAACCTCATGAAGAGCCAGTCGAGACAGTAAACTTGGGTACTGAAGAGGATAAAAAGGAAGTCAAGATAGGTGCCAAATTGGAGTGTAGTTTCAAAGAATGATTAATTCAGATACTACATGAATAAGTTGAGATATTTTCCTGGTCATATAAAGACATGTCGGGGTTGGACACTGATATTGTGGTTCATCGTCTACCAACGAAAGAAGACTGTCCTCTAGTGAAGCAGAAGGTTCGTCGTATGCGGCCTGAAATGTCAGAAAAGATCAAGGTTGAAGTTATGAAATAGTTTAACGCTGGATTCTTACTTGTTACTTCTTAACCACAATGGGTTGCAAACGTGGTACCGATACCCAAAAAGGAAGGAAAGGTGCACATGTGTGTGGATTTCAGAGATTTGAATAGGGCGAGCCCCAAGGATGACTTTCTTCTTCCTCATATTGATGTTCGGGTTGACAACACCGCACAACATAAGGTGTTCTCCTTCATGGATGGTTTATCTGGGTATAACCAGATTAAAATGGCGCCTGAAGATATGGAGAAAACAACTTTTGTCACGCAATGGGGCACCTAATGTTACAAAGTTATGCCATTTGGATTGAAAAACACTGGGGAAACCTATCAATGTGCTATGGTAGCCTTATTTCACGATATGGTCCATCATGAGGTAGAATTCTATGTCGACGATATGATAGCTAGGTCTCAGACTAAAGAAGAGCACCTTGACCACCTGGAAAAGTTGTTTGAAAGACTGAGGAAGTAGAAGTTAAGACTAAATCCGAACAACTGCACATTTGGAGTAAGATGTAGTAAGCTCTTAGGTTTCAATGTCAGCGATAAACATATGTAAGTAGATCCTGCGAAGGTTAAAGCTATTCAAAAAATGCCAACTCCCTGCACTGAGAAGGAGGTTAGGGGATTCTTGGGACGTATAAACTACATTTCCAGATTCATTTCCCACCTAATCTCTACTTGTGAGCCAATCTTCAAATTACTAAAGAAAGATCAAGTAGTGAAGTGGAATGACGACTGCCAGACTGCCTTTGACAGAATCAAAGAGTATCTTCAAGAACCTCCATTTTTAATGCCGCCGATTGAAGGAAGACCTCTAATAATGTACTTAACAGTATTAGAAAACTCAATAGGGTATGTGATGGGGAAGCATGACGAGTCTGGTCGAAAAGAATATGCAATATACTACCTTAGCAAAAATTTTACCGACTGTGAAACAAGATACACACTGCTCGAGAAAACCTGTTACGCTTTGGCATGGGCTGCTCGCCGACTAAGACAGTATATGTTGACCCACACCATGTTATTGATATCTAAAATGGATCCTATAAAATACATATTCGAGAAGCCCGCTCTCTCTGGAAGAATAGCAAGATGGCAAATGGTCTTGACTGAATAAGACATTTAGTACACTACCCAAAAAGAAATAAAAGGAAGTGTACTAGCTGATCATTTGGCTCATCAGGCTGTGGACGACTATCAATCCATGAATTTTGAGTTCCCAGACAAGGACATCGTGTTAGTGACTGGTTGTGAAGAACTTGGACTTGATGAAGAACCTGAAAAAGGTTCTCGAAGGACTATGGTTTTTGATGGAGCTTCCAACATAATTAGCAATGGCATCAGTGTTGTGATCATAACTCTCGAAGGTTGTCATACTCCTTTCACTGCCAGGATATGTTTCAATTGTACCAATAATATAGCTGAATATGAAGCATGCATGATGGGTCTCAAAGCTGCTATCTACTTGAGAATCAAATTCTTGAATGTATTTGGAGACTCAGCCTTGGTAATCAGACAAATCAAAGGATAATGGGACACGAAGCATCCTAATCTCATCCCTTACCGAGAGCATGTGTTGACACTGATACCACACTTTGAAGAAGTTACCTCTGAGCATTTTCCACGAGAAGAAAATCAATTAGCAAACGCGCTAGCTACTATGTCATCCATGTTTAAAGTCAGATGGGATAATGAAGCTCCTCAGATCACTATTGAGAGATTGGACGAACCAGCATACTGTTATGAGGTGGATAATGAAGAAGTAGTGGACAAACCTTGGTTCCACGAAGTGAAAAGATACATCGAGGCCTAAGAGTATCCTGAGGGAGCTTCCGTTAATGATAAGAAGTTCCTAAGAAGGTTCTCTGCCAAGTTTTTCCTCAGTAACGGAATCTTGTACAAGCGCAACCACGATTCTACTTTGCTTCGGTGTGTAGACAAGAGTGAAGCAGAGAAGATTATGACATATATGCACGAAGGTACCTTTGGCACCCATTCTAGTGGGCATACAATGGCTAAGAAGATTCTGAGGGAAGGGTACAACTGGTCCACTATTGAAGCAGACTGTTATCAGCATTCTCGAACTTGTCACAAGTGCCAGATCTATGCTGATAGAGTACAAGTGCCTCCGGTTCCCTTGAACCTCCTGACTTCCCCCTGAACTTTTACTATGTGGGGAATTTATATGATCGGAGAGATTAGACCTACCGCTTCTAATGGGAACCGCTTCATCCTGGTTGCCATTGATTACTTCACAAAGTGGGTCGAGGCAGCCTCATTTGCTTTTGTTACCAAGAATGTCGTAACTCGGTTCATCAGACATAACCTTATATGTCAGTATGGTATTCCAGAAAGAATCATCACAGATAATGGTACCAATCTCAATAATACTATGATCACCGAGCTCTACACATAATTCAAGATTCGATATCATAATTCTTCTCCTTACCGACTGAAGATAAATGGCGTTGTGGAGGCCTCCAATAAAAACATCAAGAAAATCATACAGAAGATGACGGTGACATACAAAGACTGGCGCGATGTTACCATTCGCTCATCATGGTTACTGTACCTCAGTGCACACGTCAACAGGGGAAACTCCTTTCTCTTTGTTATATGGTATGGAAGCTGGCATACCCATCGAATTCCAGATCCCTTCCTTAAGAATCATGAAGGATGCGGGTTTGAATGAAGACGATTAGATTTAAACTCGACTTGAGCAATTGAACCTGATTGACGAGAAAAGGCTCACAGCTATCTGTCATGGTCAGATGTACCAGAAACGTATGATCAAAGCTTTTAACAAAAAGGTCAGACGTCAGGAATATCAAGTTGGTGACCTAGTAATCAAGCGCATTATCCTGCCATAAAGTGATCCCAGAGGCAAATGGACTCCCACATACGAAGGACCATTTGTGATCAAGAACATATTTTCTGGTGGAGCCATGATATTAACCACTATGGACGATTGTGATACGGTGGCAGAACCAATTGTTTTTACTAGATTGCGTTTTGCTTTTTGTGTGCAAAATGTTGCAATAAGCAAGAGTCACCACCGACTTTTATTTCATCCAACCGGAAAGGAAAAAAGTACATAAAAAATCCTTTTTCGAGATTTTGAGTACGAGGGGTAGATTATAGAAAGGGAAGGTGTTAGCACCCTTTCTATCCATAGTTTTCCATGGGCTCTTAGGTACTTTCTCATTTTTAAATTGCTTGTGTTTGTGTGCTTTGTTTTGAAAAGTTTTACTTCATGATAACCCTTATATCAGTCCTCAAGGGTGTGACGAAGTTTTTTTGAAAATTTGTTTGAAAAGTGTATGTGTAAAAAGTTTTGATTTGAGCAAGTACCTACTAACATCTACCTACTCGAAGAAAATTTTTTTTTCTATTCTTGTTTCCTTTAGAGAGTGCTATCCCACTATTAAGGAATAGGTTGCACCGTTGTTGGAATTTATAAGGGTCAATTCGAAAGGGACGTACGATCACTAAAGCAATATTAGGACCCCTTAGTAATAACCCTAGAGTCTTAAGATCATATTCGAGGTAACATTTTCGAGGCAACATTTCTGAGGCAACATTTGAATGAGACAATTTGATCTTTTAGACTAGAGGGAAACCACTAAGACACCCTATGCTTAATGATCGTTTACCGAAGGCAACCGAAGTGAGAGTATACCCTAAGAGTGATATGTGCGAGTGATTTGTTTCAGTTATTTATCTTTGCACATTAGGGTTTTCTAGTCATTTTAATCTTGTCATACATTCTTGCCGTACAATCCTATTAGCATACATCTAAACAGTTGAATATTTGCGGGAAGTAAAAATGCGAGAAAATAAACCTAGCTATTACAAGGCTTCGGGGAGGGGGATTAATTACATAGCCAAAAAATAGGGAATTTAAACAGCAAATAAAAACCCTAAATTAACTATTACAAACCATGAACAGTTACAAAATATTGGAAAAATAAATAACAAGCGCGCGGCGAATTAAATGCGCGGCGATTAGGGTTTTGACCCTTTGACTAATCCTATTTGCGATTGATTAAAGAAAAAAAAATGTTTTTTGTCATGTTTTATTATTTGAGAAAATAATGGAGAATTAAATTAAAAGAAAAATCCTAAGTTCTAATTAATGTTAATTTTTGCAAATAAAATAATTAATTCTAAATAACCTATTTTGTATTTTTTTGTTTAAAAAGAAAATAATTAAATCAAGAATTTAAACCTAGTTTTTTCTAATTGATTTTAATTGTAAAAAAAAACAAATTAAAGTTACCCTAAATTAAATTAATCTAATTAATTAACAAAATTAAATTTGATAAAAAAACCTAATTCTAATTTTTTGAATTCTTGATTTTGTGATTTTATAAAAAAATGATTTTAAAATAAAAATAAATAAAGAATTAATAATAAAGCAAAAATAAAATAATAAGAAAAAATGAGGAATATGACTGTGTTGTTAGCAAAAAGGGGGTTTGAATCTGATTTTTTGGCCCAACAAAGCTCCAAGCCCAGTCAATGCGCAGGATCTGGTATAGGCGTTGAATTGAGGAGTAGGATGGTCCCTTGCTATCTGGGCGTTGGATTTGATGGCACGCTGGATCCAAGGATGGACGTTGATAGCATATAGTGGGCGCTTGAGATTATAGTGCACCTGATCACATGAAGAAAAATAATATGAAGCAAATGTTGGGACCTGGGGATCAAACCCAGGTCCTTATACTCAAATCCACTTCTTGCTTTCCAGCTGCGCTGCGTTGGTTAGTTTTTATTATAATAACAATACAATATAATATAAGAAAAGTAAAAGATCTGATTTCAAAACGCGTGAAATTCAAATGGACGAGTGGCTGCTTGACACGCCAGCGTCTTCTTCCTCTCTCTGTCGTTTTAGCAAACAAGACTTTTACCTATAGACGTTCACTGTAGGTATAACCCTTTTATCTCCAAAATTGCATACAAGAAAGATAAATGACAAGTACTGGTACCAATCAACTCGTCTCATCCTCATGAGCATCATGGTACCAGAATCAAGGCCTAATTTTGCCTGTACAAAAAAACCTTAAACAAGAACACAAAACCCTAACCATGGCAATATCACGTACAGGCATCAAAAATGCAATTAAATGGCATGGTTAGCTTGCAAACATGATGACAAACATGAATATAACAATCAAAAGTGTTAAAGATGCGTAAATTGCAATAATCGAATTGCAAAAATGTATCAAATCATGGGAGGCATAGCGCGTGTTTCTGAGTGTTTCAGGCCCTTGGAGTGATCGGAATGGCTTCCTTGGATGTCTAGCAAGTGATTGGCACCTTCAGCACACCTTGAATTGGCCTATAGAAGAAGATTCGTCTCACACTTTTCTTGGAAATTTTCAAGTTTTGTTCTGGTTTTACACGACCTCTAACCCTCTTTTTTTGATCTGGAAAGCTTCATTATATAACCTAGAATGAATTAGGTTAACAAACTTGGATCCAATCTTGAGAATTCATGAATGGAATATTTAATTTTTAAGCCATATGATATCTTTCTATTTTCATGTCAATCATGCTCTTTTTGTACCAATTATGCTTGATTCAATTTGATCATGTAAACTCAGCATATCTTGGTTGTTAATCTGTCAAAAAAACAAATCAAATCATGTCTTTGTTAATTTTCATCATTTATTTGATTTAATTCACTTTTTAATTAATAAAAATCAAAATAAATTGAAAAATGAAGCACAATATGAGTGAGTGAACATTTGAGTCGTGGACCATATTATAATTGATGTGAAAGCATAAAAAGTTGGGCCCATTTAGCAAAAAATGCAAATTTGAGCACATTTGACTTTTGGCAATTTTGCAAAAATGGTCAACTTGGCCAATGCATAACTCTCTCAATTTTGACCCTAGAGAGGTGTTCTTGGACCTTTTAGAAAGCTTAGGATGTCCTCTAAGCAACCCTTTTTGTCTAATCTCTATTGAGTCTTCCATGTTCATGTATGAAGCTTTGACCCAAAAGGTGTTTTTGTTGACTTTTTAAAAGGACCTATAATGTCAAAATTCATATATTTTTGTGAGTGCGTATTTTGAACTTGGGAGGTGAAGATGAATTGTAGGGAATTGCATCCTATTAAAAATGAGCTTTGGATGGGTCATTTATGATAAAGTATGATAAAGTTATGTCTGGTCATAGTTGAGTTGACTTTTCCTGTAAAACCCTAATTTAGCAACTTTTGGGTTTTGATGAATTGTGAGTAATCCTTGAGGAATCATGATCAAAACTTGATCAAATGATGAATAATACTTCAAAATAAGGATGCTGACCAAAAATCTTGAAATTTGACTGTATGTGGGCCACAGTTGACTTTTGACCTAGTATAGTTGATTTTCAGGCATTTGAGCAATTGACTGAGCAAACTTCTTTTGCAAGGCTTGAAACTTGACATGGATGATCCTGAGAACATATTAGGACAATGGTGAGCATTTGAGTCCTTTGTGGTTCACACATCCTGATGAAGATAGAAACCCTAATTTGGGGTATATTGCCTTAGGAGAGAGTTTGTCTGGTCAACTCTTGGAATTCCTTGAGCAATTTGGAGACCTCACTTGACATTTGTTGAGAAATATGGGAGGGAAAATTTTGGGGTACAACAGCTGCCCCTGTTCAATCTTCTTAAACCTAAGGATGTAGATTGGCTCGTCTGCCTTTCGTGATCTGAAGGTGGAAGATGATTGAATACTAGAGTGCCCAGAAAGTTGCACTCACATGAAGTGGAACTTGATTTATAATATCGGGAATGGGCTTATAGATGCCATTTGGAAGTTGCTAGAGAATTGTCAGAGATGGGCTTAAAGATTCCATCCAAAGAAGTGTCGATCGCATAAGAAATTCCATTGCGAGAACCTGTATACCTGTTGTTGAGGAGGACTTCACTGGGGAATGCTGGTCTCCGTCTTGGGAGAAGTATAGTTTTAGGAGCTTCAGTTGTCCGTTGCTCTAATGGGGAATAACTTCGGTTTGGGGAAGTAGAAGTGAACTGCGTATCTGGTCGGGGTATATGCTGCACCGCGACTTTCTGGGGAAATGTGAAATCAATTGTGTTTGATCGGGTCCCGGTCTTACAGTGTTATGGACTGTTGTCTGGGGATCAGAGATGCAGAACTCGGATAGTAAGGTTATGAGAAGGAACCTGGATAATAGGGTTACTTCGAGATGAAAGCCTGGATAGTAGGGCTGTGAGAAGGAACCTGGATAGTAGGGTTACTTCGAGATGAAAGCCTGGATAGTAGGGCTTTGAGAAGGAACCTGGATAGTAGGGTTACTTCAGTATGAAAGCCAGGATAATAGGGTTACTTCGATATGAAAGCCTGGGTGGTAGGGCTGTGAGAAGGAACCTGGATAGTAGGGTTACTTCGATATGAAAGCCTGGGTGGTAGGGCTGTAAGAAGGAACTTGGATAGTAGGGTTACTTCGATATGAAAGCCTGGGTGGTAGGGCTGTGAGAAGGAACCTGGATAGTAGGGTTACTTAGCTATGAAAGCCTGGGTGGTAGAGCTGTGAGAAGGAACCTAGATAGTAGGGTTACTTCGAGATGAAATCCTGGGTGGTAGGGCTGTGAGAAGGAACCTAGATAGTAGGGTTACTTTGATATGAAAGCCTGGGTGGTAGGGCTGTGAGAAGGAACCTGGATAGTAGGGTTACTTCGATATGAAATCCTGGGTGGTAGAGCTGCGTAAGATTGCATTTGTCACGCCGATGATTACTCTGTTGAGCTTCGAGTATTGATCATGGACCTACGGGGTTAGTTATGTGCGATGCATGAGATGCATTGTGATGAGGTTCTCAAAAATGACTGAGATTATGTTATATGTAATGTATGCATATGTCATGATGTATGAACATGAAACACTGACGTAATAATCTGTGTCCGGGAAAATAAATCCCTGACTGCTGTTTGGAGAGTATGAGAAATGATATTCTTGACTGCTGTAAAAAACCATAGTTCCTCTACTTCTGTTAGGGATGGTGAACAAAGATGACTAACTGGGGATTCACACCCATTTGGCTGGTGAATATTCTGCCGGAAGAGACCCTGTTTGAGGATAACTCTGCGGGGAATAACTCTATTGGAGAGGATATACCCTGTTGATAGATCTGCTGATTTGGAGAAATAAAATCAGCTGGGGATGAATTTCCGTTGCTGGTGATAATGAATTCTGTTGGAGATTGAATTTCTGCTTGTGAAAGAAATAAACTCTGCTTGGGGAAAATTTTACTAACTCACTCGCGATTGTGAACCTCAACTGGGGAGAGTTATGTCCTGTTCGGGAAAGCTAACATCGCTGTCTTTGGATACTTTTTACTTTGTGGGGAGTGTATGTACCACTACTCATGTCTTCAAACTGGCTCTATCCCGGTACCTGATGGGCAGAGTAACTGTAAGGTTTGGGCACTTCTTGTTTTCCCTGTTTTTAGCATTACGAGTAATCGTCTTTTGTTTCTTGTGTAAATATTTATGAGCAACCATTATTTTACAAATGCATATATAAAAAATGAATCATTGGACATTCTTGCAAAACAAAACAGAAAAAGAAAAAAAAATTGAAATTTCTTGTGAAAATGAATTGTATTGACTTTTGAAGTTGGCCTGTAATAGGCGTTTTGTACAAGGAGGCTGACGCTCTAGTAAGAGAACACCGCTGAAAGATAGAAATTACAATTTGTGTTAAAGAAAGAAAAACATCTGTGTGAAATAATCCCATCGGGTTCCAACTCTGTTATTGCCTTTATATCTTCGAGCGTCTCATCACTTTGCTGCTTGGTCGAAGATGGATCAGATTGATTGGCGTTGTCTGAGCTTGATAGTCAATACCGAAGTTTGGTTGCAAGATGATCCAATGAGACACAGTGTTACACTTTGATCCCTAATTTTTTCCTGGACTGCCCTTTCGGGTTTTCAGTCCACCGGGATACCCTTTTTTGCCCAAGTCACCTTTTCAGGTTTTCGATTTGTCGGGTGTACAGTTTTTTTCATTTTCATCCCTTATTTTTTCCCGAACCCTTTTGGTTCACCGGGAAGCCCTTATTTTTGCTTAGGCCAGTAAACCTAGCGGGTCTTTGATTATGCATAGTATCTTTTCACTATGTCTGCATTGACGGGGTGAGGAAGGTCGTCACCATCCATGGTGGTTAGAATCATAGTTCCTCCCGAGAAAATGTTCTTAACCATAAATGACCCTTTGTATGTGGGCGTCCGTTTGCCCCTGGGATCACCTTGCGGTAGTATGATGCGTTTGATCACTAGATCCCCGACTTGATATTCTTGGCATCTAACCTTCTTGTTAAAAGCCTTGATCATTCAGTTTTGATACATCTGACCATGGCAGATAGCAGTAAGTCGCTTTTCATCGATTAGATTCAGCTGATCAAGTCGGGTCTGGATCCAGTCGTCTTCGTTCAAACCTGCATCCTTCATAATCCTGAGAGAGGGTATATGGACTTCGATGGGTAGGACTGCCTTCATGCCATACACCAAGGAGTAGGGCGTTGCCCCTGTCGACGTCCACGCTGAGGTACGGTACCCATGAAGAGCAAATGGTAACATCTTGTGCCAGTCTTTGTATGTCACCGTCATCTTCTGCACAATTTTCATGATGTTCTTGTTAGTTGCTTCAACAACCCCATTCATCTTCGGCCAGTAGGGAGAAGAATTATGGTGCTGAATCTTGAATTGTTTGCAGAGCTCGGTGATCATTGTGTTATTGAGATTTGTACCATTGTCAGTAACAATTCTCTCTGGTACACCATATCGACATATTAGATTGTGTCGAATAAACCGCGCCACGATGTTCTTGGTTACTGTAGCAAAGGAAGTTTCCCCAACCCACTTGGTGCAATAATCAATTGCTACCAGAATGAAATGATGCCCGTTAGACGCAGTAGATCTGATCTCGCCGATCATGTTGATTCCCCACATTGCAAAGGGCCAAGGAGTCGTCAAAACATTCACGGGAACCGGAGGTACATGCACCTTATCAGCATAGACTTGGCACTTATGACAAGTTCGAGAGTGCTGATAACAATCGGCTTCCATAGTGGACCAGTAATATCCTGCCCGTAGGATTTTCTTTGCCATGGTATGTCCACTGGAATGAGTTCCGAAGGTACCTTCATGTAACTCCGCCATAATCCTTTCTGCCTCGCTCTTGTCCATACACCGCAGTAAGGTTGAGTCATGGTTACGCTTATAGAGAATTCCATTACTGATGAAGAACTTAGAAGTGAACCTTCTCAGAAACTTCTTATCACTAACAAATGCCCCGTTGGGGTATTCTTAAGCCTCAAGATACCTCTTTACCTCGTGGAACCATGGTTTATCTGCTACCTCTTCAGTCTCAATGTGACAGCAGTGTGCGGGTTCATCCAACCTCTCAATGGTGATCTGGGGAGCTTCGTTGTCCCACTTGACTTTGAACATAGAAGACATGGTAGCTAGCGCGTCTGCCAACTGGTTCTCTTCTCGTGGGAAATATTCAAAAGTTATCTCCTCAAAGTGTGGGAGCAATGTCAGTACATACTCTCGATAAGGAATGAGATTCGGGTGCTTCGTATCCCACTCGCCTTTGATCTGACTTATCACCAGAGCGGAATCCCCGAATACACTCAAGAACTTAATCCTCAGGTCAATAGCAGCTCGAAGACCCATGATACACACTTCATACTCCGCCATATTGTTGGTGCAGTTAAAACATAATCGGGTGGTGAACGGAGTATGACAGCCCTGAGGAGATATAATTACAGCGCCAATGCCATTACCCAATGCGTTCGAGGCTCCATCAAAATACATAGACCATCGAGATCCCTCCTCGGGTCCTTCATCCGGTCCAGGTTCTTTGCAGTCGGTTACCAACATGATATTCTCATCCGGGAACTCGAAATTCATGGACTGGTAGTCATCCACAGCCTGATGCGCCAAATGATCCTCCAATATACTCCCCTTGATTGCTTTTTGGGTTGTGTATTGGATGCCTTACTCGGTTAAGATCATCTTCCATCTTGCTATTCTTCCGGATAAGGCGGGCTTCTCGAAAATATACTTGATCGAATCCATCTTTGATATCAACAAGGTAGTGTGAGTCAGCATATACTGACTCAGTCGACAAGCAGCCCATGCCAAAGCGCAGCAAGTTTTCTCGAGCAATGAGTATCGGGTCTCACAGTCGGTAAACTTTTTGCTAAGGTAATAAATGCCGTGCTCTTTTCGACCAAACTCGTCATGCTTCCCCAGCACACATCCCATTGAATTGTCTAGCACTGTCAAGTATAATATCAAAGGTCTTCCTTCAACTGGAGGCATCAAAATTGGTGGTTCTTGAAGGTATTCCTTGATTCTTTCGAAAGCGGTCTGGAATTCATCATTCCACTTTACCACTTGATCTTTCTTCAACAGCTTGAAGATTGGCTCACAAGTAGCAGTCAGATGTGAAATGAACCTGGCGATGTAATTTAGACGTCCCAAGAAACCTCTAACTTATTTTTCTGTGTGGGGAGCCGACATCTCTTGTATGGATTTTACCTTTGCAGGGTCTACCTGAATACCTTTGTCACTGACAATAAAACCCAGAAGCTTACCAGACCTTACCCAGAAGGTACACTTGTTCGGATTCAACCTCAGCTTGTACGTCTTCAACCTGTCAAACAGTTTCTGGAGATGATCAAGGTGCTCTTCCTCAGTCTGGGACCTGGCTATCATGTCATCAACATAAACCTCAATCTCATGGTGAATCATATCTTGGAACAAAGCGACCATGGCGCACTGATAAGTTTCCCCAGTATTCTTGAACCCAAAAGGAATTACCTTGTAACAGAAGGTGCCCCACTGCGTAACGAAGGTTTTCTTCTCCATTTCCTCAGGAGCCATCTTGATCTGGTTGTAGCTAGAAAAACCATCCATGAAGGAGAAGATCTTGTGTTGCGCGGTGTTGTCGACTAGAACATCAATGTGAGGAAGTGGGAAGTCATCCTTGGGGCTTTCCCTGTTCAGATCTCTGTAGTCCACACACATTTGTACCTTACCGTCCTTCTTAGGTACCAGGACGACATTGGCAACCCACTGCGGATAAGAAGTGACAACTAAGAATCCTGTGTCGAACTGTTTCATGACCTCTGCCTTGATTTTCTCTGACATTTCAGGGCACATACGACGGACCTTCTGCTTTATCGGAGGGAAGTCTTCTTTATTCGGCAGGCGATGTACCACAATATCAGTGTCCAAACCAGGTATGTCCTCATAGGACCAGGCGAAGATCTCAACATAGTCGTGTAGCATCTGTATTAACCGTTGTTTGACACTAGACTCCAGATTCGCACATATTTTAACTTCTTTCCTGTCATCCTCTGTACCTAAATTTACTGACTCAACTGGCTCTTCATGAGGCTGTATGGCCCTTTCTTCCTGCTGTAACAATCTAGCAATTTCTCCAGGCACCTCATAATCATCCTCACCTTCGTCCTCGGCTTGGTTGATCGGATTTTTGAAGTCATAACTGGCAGTAGCAGAGCTGTTATCAATGGAATCTAGAGTGGATATGGATCTGCATTATGATACGTGAATGTGTGTAAGAGAATAGCTGTTTTGATAAAGTGAGAGACAGAAAAGAAAAACAAGGAGCGCAAAATTTGTATGCAAGAAACATCCAATGCTTTATTAATGATATATGAAATGACAAATAATAGCCCTCACAAGAAAAGCCCAGGTACCTCGGGCAAGGCACCGGGCCGTAAAGTTTCAAATTGTTTATTACAAATCTCAAAACAAATGAGTCAATTACTGCGGAATAAAAGAAACAAGTATGAAGTCCCTAGCCGTCCAGTTATACGGTCCACCGTTGGTTGTTGGGTAGATCCAGCTGCCGATGTATGAATCTTCTTCACTGTCTTCAATTGCATTAATTCCCCGATTGTTGATGTGTAGAGGAGGTCTTCCAGCCCGAGTGCACCTAACAACCCTTTGAGCCCCTGTAGTAAAGCCCAAACCAAATTTGTCAGTTTTGTGAGTGAAATCAGGGAGCCGACCCCAATTGGGACACCCACCTTCTTCAACCACAGCCCTAGCATCCTTGAGAGAAGCCATCTTCAGCGGAGGTTTGTTGGTAGTAACTTTAGTTGATGCCAAGACCCGAGGGACCTCTTCGAAGTTCTAACAAGGAGTTTCTATGAACTCCCCGTCCATATCTACGTAGCAGAAGGAATTGAGGTGACTCACCATATATTCTTCTTCACCTCGCACTATGACAATCTTTCCCTTCACTAGATACTTCAGCATTTGATGGAGTGTGGAAGTAACTTCCCCAGCCTCATGGATCCAAGGACGACCCAGCAAGAAAGAATACGACGGCCTGATATCCATTACGTAGAAGGTGGACCCAAAAGTCTGAGAACCCACTTTGACATGGATGTACACCTCCCCATGCACCATTCTCTTCAATCCGTCAAAAGCCCTTACCATAATGTTACTAGGCTTTAGAGTTAAACCCTCACAATCCAAACAGTCCAACGCTTTCTTCGGCAGAACATTCAGTGAAGACCCGGTATCTACCAACACATGAGCCATAGTGGTTCCCCTGCACTCAATCGAGACATGCAGAGCATCATTATGATTCCTTCCTTTTGGTGTCAGATCTACATCTGAAAAACCCAGCCCATTGTTAGCAGTCAGGCTGGCCATACAATCTTTAAACTGATCTGCTGAAGTTTCCTGCGGCACGTGCGCAGTCTTGAGAAATGCGATCAAAGCCTTCGCATGGGCTTCAGAACACAACAACAGATACAACATGGATATCTTTGATGGGGTATTCCCCAGCTGCTCGACCATATTGTAGTCGCTCTTCTTGACAATTTTCAGTATTTCCTCTATTTCTTGTTTAGAGGCTTCCACAATGATTTTCCTAGGAGCCTCCGTCCGGGAAGGCTCACCTATAATTTCCTTGCCCCGAGTCCCAAATGGCTTAGCAGTAGGGGTGATAATTGGAGTAAGAACAGGAACAGTAGTCGATGTACTAGCAGGAATATCAGATGGAATGATAATAGGCTTGTTGACAGTCTTCGGGGAAATCTCGAGAGAGAAAATCCTTCTGCTTCGGGTAACCTTACTAGCCCCGATAATATTACTGACATCAGTATCAGCTTCTTAATTCTTCAGATCTTGCTTAATTCCATGATAGTACACATCAGCACCATAATGCCATGGGACAGCCTTGTCTGAGGTGTACGGCATGGGACCAGGAACAATGATTATCAGCGGAGTAATTCTTTGAACAAGTGTAATCCTAACAGGTCTTCTCGAGGAAACCTTGGAAGGATTGGCAGAAATGGTTATAATAGAAACGTCTTCATTTGGAACAACAGGAATCATAGTCTTCTCAAACAAAATTTCTTTATTATCCATCAGGCGTTGAACACCTGACTTCAACAAACGGCAACCAGAAAGGTAAAATCAAACACATGTGGAAACCTTCACCACAACTCGGAAATAAACCGACCAACAATAAATTCTTCTTAACAGTCATAAGAGGAGTAGAAATTTCTTCAACAGAGGTTACAAACAAATCAGTGTCAATAGCATTAACTCCACGGCCGTGTTTGGGCATGGGAGTAGTTATAACATTCGGCTTTTCTAGAGCATCGAACTCTATCTCTTTGGCTTCAAGAAAGTCTTGTACTTTGTTTCTCAGAGCCCAGCAATCATTTGTATCATGGCCAGGACTCTCAAAATGGTAGGCGCACCGCGTGTTGGGATTGTATCTGGGAGAAGTAGTGTTTGGATTCTTAGGAGCCTCCCTTAGGGTCACCAAGTTGGATTTTAATAAATGAGGTAGAACTTTAGCCAAAGTCATGCTGATGCGGGTAAACTGCTGTTGTACCCCAAAATTTGCCCTCTCATATTTCTCAAAACATTGCAAGAAAAATCTCCAAGTGGCTCAAGGTTGCTCAAGAGTTGGATAGACAAGCTATCTCTTAAGGCAGTCAACCCCAAATTAGGGTTTTGTGTTGCATCGAGATCTTTGAATCCAGATGACCTCAAGTTCTCCCCAATGTCCTAATATGTTATCAAGATCATCCATGTCAAATTTAAAGCCTTGCAGAGGAAGTTTGCTCAGTCAATTGCTCAAGGGTCCAAAAATCGACTGTGTTAGGGAAAAAGTCAACTGTGACCTATAAACAGTCAAACTTCAAGATTTTTTGTCAGCATTCTCATTTTGAAGGATATTTCATCATTTGATCAAGGGTTGATCATGATTCATCAAGGATTGCTCAAAATTCATCAAGACTCAAAAGTTGCTAAATTAGGGTTTTGTAGAAAAGTCAACTCAACTTTGACCAAGCATAAATTTCTCATACTTTATGAGAAATGACCCATCCAAATCTCATTTTGAAGAGGATGCAATTTCCTACAATCCATCTTCATACCCCAATATCAAAAAATGCACTCACAATAAGTTATAAATTTGGACATTATAGGTCATTTTTGAAAGTCAACAAAAACACCTTTTTTGCCAAAGCTTATAACTTGAGCATGGAAATCAAAATGAGATGAGACCACAAGGGTTGGTTAGAGGACATCTCAAGCTTTCTAAAAAGTCCAAGAACACTTCCAAAAGTTCAAAATTGAAGAAGTTATGCATTGTTGAAGTTGGACTTTTTTGCAAAATTGCCAAAAGTCAACTATCCCCAAAACATCAAATTTTGTCAAATGGGCCCATTCTTTTCCACTTGATTTGAGCTTGCATCATTGCCCACGTGTCCTAGCTTCAGCCATGAGCCCATATTTTATTTTTATCATTTAATTTGATTTTTAATTGAATTTATTCATTTTTAATCAAATAAAATCATATAAAATCCAATACTTTGATAACACAAGATCTTTTGGCTACTTCAGGCTTTGATTGCAATCATTAACATCATCAAAATCGAATCAAACCAAATCATGTGCAAAAAGATTGAAATTAGGCAAAATTTGCAAGTTTGTAAAGGGAGATAAAATCAAATATGCAAGCATTGATAGGAGAAGATTTAGTTCAGTTTTGTTGACCTAATATAAAGCACATTACATAAGCAAGCCAAGGGGGACGAGATCAGGGTTGGCAAGTGCAGAGAGAAGCAGAACAAGATTGGAAAAATTCACAAAAAATCTTGAGATCAAAATCATAGTTAGAGGTGTTTTCAAGAGCTGAGACATATCTCAATCGATTCCTGGGCGTTCACTCAATCTACCTGGATCAAAACCAAGCATCTTCAGACCCCATAACGCGCTGTAAGTGTCACGAAACATACCTCTATTCTTGAAATCGAAACTCATCATTCTTGCATCCATTGAATGAAATAACTGTATACTTGTAATCGTCACATCATTTGTAGACTTTTGGCATCATTTAATTTCGTTTATCTAACCTGTAATGCAAAACGCCATAGCTAGGGTTCTTGGAAGCGTTTTTGGGGTTTTCTATTTCAGGAATAATTGATCCACAAGAAGGGCATGGCTTTGATCAGGAGTCCATAACGAATCCAACCATGTTATTGGAATGGATTTATATGGTCTTGAGAGTATTTTAGCATATGCCTGCATTTTTAGCTGCGGATCCAAATCCGCAGGTGTTTTCGTTACAGGTTTGAGGACAGGGACGATGATGTGTCCCCCATCCATTGGCCCTTTCAAATATTGCGCGCGTTCTTTTTAATTTTCTGGCCATTGACTTGTTTTATTATATTATATACTCTTTGCATATTATTAACAAATGGACCATCATAGCATAGTGGCTAATGTGCACATGTAAATTCCTTCAGGACCTAGGTTCGAATCCCAGGTCCCCCACTTCCTTAATAATTTTGTTTTTCAGATAATCATGTGCTTGCTCAAGCGTGCAACCTACCGTGTGCCATCACCTATCTAATAGCCAGATGGCCAAAGGCCAGATCTGGTGGTCCAGGAGTGGATGTCCACCATAGTCCAAGTCCATGCGCGCCTACTGGATTTCAAAAAGTCAGCAAAAGGCCAGCACTAATGGGCCTTCCAATTGCTATTCATACTCCCAAATTCAGGCCCAAACCTCTCTCTCTTCTACTTTCATTTATTTAAATTTATTATTTATTTTATTATTTTTTTAACTTCTAACCAATCAAAATTCAGTCTTTTATCAAATAAAATCACCAAAAAATATTTTTATTCAATCAAATTTTAACGTTTATTTTTTATTAATAAATACTAATTAATTAGTTTAGGTTTTAATTCTAGAATAATTTTAACCTATTTTGCAAATAATTAAAATTAATTAGATTTAGTTAGATTTTAATTACTAATTCAATTAATTTTATTTTCTTTCTTTAAATAATCAAAACTCCAAAAATAATTTATTTTTATTAATTAATTTAATTTAATTTAGTGATTAATTTATGTTATTTCTTTCTTAAAATAAAAACAACAAAAAGATATTTTCTTTAACCAAAAGGGTCAAAACCCTAATCATGCGCTCGATTTAATTTCCCGCACACGTTACTTTTTTTTATCCAATAATGTACCTGCTTCCGGATTGTAATAGTTAATAGGACATTTAATTATTTTTTATCGTTTTATTTTAATTTTTTAAAGGGTTTGTCTTTGGCGATGTAAATACCCGACGCCTTGTAATTTAAATTCCGCATTTTATTTCCGCAAATTATAACTTTTAGATGTTTGATAATAGGGTTTGCATGACAAGACTGAATGTTAATCTTAAAATCAAATTAGATCATCCTTAACATGTATAAAGACAAAAATAACTGAAAACAATACACTCGCACATGCGCACTCTTAGGGTACACCCCACTTGGTTGCCTTCGTACGCGGTCATTGAGTATAGGTCACTTTAGAGGTCGTCCTCTTGTCTAAAAGATCATATTCGCCTCGAAATGGTTGCCTCGGATATTGTTGCCTCAAACAAATGATCTAAGACATTAGGGTTACCGCTAAGGCGTCCTAACATTGCTTTAGTGACCACATGTCCCTAATTCGAATTGACCCTCAAACTCCAACGACGGTGCTACCCACTCATTAATAGTGGGATAGCATTGTCTAAAGGAAATTAGTATAGAACGATTCCTTTTTCGAGTAGGTAGATGGTTCTTAGATACTTGCTCTTTCAAAAACCAAAACTTTCCACACTTACACTTTTCGAACAAAGTTTTCAAAAACACTTCATACGCTCTTGAGGACAGAAGCAAGAGTTAAATCGGAGTTTTCAAACAAAAACTTTTTTTCAAACCCACAAGCACAAAGAAAGAAATTTTGAAAACAATTAAGAAAGTACCTAAGAGCCTGTGGATAACCATAGATAGAAAGGGTGCTAACACCTTCCTTTTCTATAATCTACCCCCCGAACCCGAGAAATATCTCGAAAAAAGGAATTTTTCTGTGCTTTTTTCCTTTCCTTGTTGGATAAAATAAAAGTCGGTGGCGACTCTTGCTTACCGCGACATTTTGCAAAAACAAACACAAAACGCAAACCAGCATTCCAAAAAATAGTAAGTTCTTCCCACGGTATCACAGAACTGGCGACTCTGTTGGGGATATTAAACCTTAATAAGTGGGGTATACCTTAGGATTAGTTCATAATGTTTTCAATTGCTTGACTTGTATGCTTTATCTTTGTGGGCTTGAATCGGAGTTACTATAGATCCTAACCTGGATCTGGGGGATACCCGTTAGGTAAGTAGCAATAAACTGTGAGGGAACTGTACGGCATAGACCGATACGGTTGAAGAAGTAGCTACGTATGTGTGGCACTTTAGTATGTACCGATATCCCTTGTGGCGCAACAAGGATAATATGGGTCTGCTAAGGGGTCATTAAGCACCAACTGACCTTAGAACCTATTATTGACCAACTTGGCCATAGAACAGTAGCAGTATGCTACACTCATTGAGACCAAACTTTCGCGATGATTCTGGCCGCAAGAAAAAGGTTTCTAAACTGGAATTATGACCGATCGAGGGTGGTCAGTGATATTGAGATCCTCTAGAACCCGGTTACTATTTCTAGGACAGGTTTGAACCAACCAAACTGAAAGAGGGTAGTACCTAAGCTCCTTGCCATCCTGAAATCTAAGGGCTATCTGTGTGACTTATTTTCCCTTATCATGTTTGCTGTTTGTGGATACTTGTGGTGTGCTTTCTATCATGACATCATGACATCATGACATTGCATGTATCTTGCATTGGACTAATCTATTTCAAAGACAGGAGGGATTCATCTTTGTTCTGTTTTGTAGGTTATGGCACCCATGCGTAGGAACACTATTTGGATCAACTTTGTCCAAATTCCCATTCAGCTTAAGGAATTGGTTGCAAAGATTTCAGATACTTCCTCCTTTATCAGAAGGCATGGTCACCTCCTGGGTTTGGTCACTTCCAAATTGGACGAGAAGATGATGAGTGTCTTAGTCAAGTTCTTTGATCCACTGTACCATTGCTTTACTTTTCTGGACTACCATTTGGTCCCTACCTTGGAAGAGTTCTTTGATCTGCTTGGTATCTCTATTCTGGAGCAGACCTCGTTCACAGGTTGGGAGAAAGTTCTTAGACCGAAAGAGATTGCTTCAACCCTCCATCTGACAAAGGCTGAGGTAATGTCTAATTGGGATACTCGTAGTGGAACAAAGGGCTTCTTGACTAAATTCTTGGTTGGTAAGGATAATCTGTTCTGGGACAGTCTAGACTTCCAGGCATTTGAAGACATTCTGGCTCTTCTCATATATGGTCTGGTATTGTTTCCTAACTCGGATTCTTTCGTCGACGTGAATGCAGTGAAGATTTTCATGTCCGGTAATCCTGTGCCCACTCTCTTGGGTGACATTTTGCACTCTCTTTATGCCCGTACTGCTCGGAAGCGGGGAACCCTTATTTGTTGTGCGCCATTGCTGGTGAGGTGGTTTACTTCTCACCTCCCCAAATCAGTTTTGAAGAGTAAAGAAGGCATGGGCTGGGCCTATAGGATTATGTCTCTCTCTCATAATGACATCATTTGGACTATCAAGGGCATGGAAGATGTTGCTATTATTGATCTCTGTGGGGAATACCCCAATGTTCCACTGATAGGAACCAATGGAGGGATCACTTATAATCCGTGCTTAGCCTTACATCAGCTCGGGCGAGCCAGGAGGGAAGGACCTTATGAGTTGCTGATGCCGAGCATTGCCTTTGACATCCAAGGGGATAGTGACGAGCAACGCCGCAGATTCATAAGAGCTTGGGATAGAGTACACAAGTCTGATCCGCACGAGTTAGGTGCAAAGACTTCTCTTCCGATGGAGCCATATCTCCGATGGGTTCGAATTCGTGCCCAAAAGCTGGGAATGTTGTACGAAGCCGGCTTACCTATCATTATTGAGGTTGCTGATGAATAAGGGGTTCCTCCTACCATCCTCCATCCATACATGCCTACTGACATTGGGGAATTAAAGAGATCGTGGATGCAGCTGAGAGAAGAGCGGGATACTTATAGAGAAAAGTATCACGAGCAAGAGCAGAAGATTCAGAAGTTGACAAGGCAGCTAGAGAACGAGCGGATCCTCAATGACTATGTCCGCACCGACAAGAAATGAACATGGGAGCACTGATTGTCTTTTGATTATTTCTAGTTTTGATTTACTTTTCAGTTTTTCTTTCTTGTAATGCCTTAAAGGCATCTGTTGAACAATTGAATTTCAAGTTTATCTAATAAAAGTGTGTTTCATTGTGGTTTACGAATTTGAATCCCTAAAGTATTTGAAATTATATCATGCGCATATCATTCCCATGCACCTCATAACAGGTACCCTTACAGGTTTTCTCATCTTCTTTGCTGTTTATTTCAGCATCATGTCTTCTGAAACTTCAACTGAACAAGCAATCAAGGCTCTGCAAGCCCAAAACGCCAAATTCCAGGAATTGTTCATGAGTTTGGCTAAGGGTCAGCAAGATCTGAAGACCCTTATCTTGAAAGAGAAGAAGAAGAAGAAGAAGAAGAAGAAGAAGAAGATGGTCCTATTTAATATGGGTCACAGATTCGGAAACGATTTGCAAGAAGAGGTTGATTTGACCCACTCATCTGGAGGGGGAGATAATCAGGAAGAAAGGAGGGCTCTTAGCCCTGTGGTTTCAGACAACGAGACTGACTTTGACGAAGACCAGTATCCTCCGGCTGAGGATAGATATAAGCAACTAGAAGACCGGTTGAGCGTGATGGAAGTTCAGAAAGTGCCTGGTCTGGACTTTGGAGAATTGGGTCTGCCATCTGGGATGGTAATTCCCCACAAGTTCAAAGCACCGATCTTTGCTAAATACGACAGGGTTTCTTGCCCAAAGTTGCACCTCCGTTCGTATGTTAGGAAGATTCAGCCATACACCGCTGACAAGAACCTCTGGATCCACTTCTTTCAAGACAGTCTCTCAGGGACTCAGCTTGAATGATTTTACCAGCTGGAAGGAGCTAGTATCCGTAATTGGGAAGATTTGGTCGTTGCTTTCTACAAGCAGTACCAATACAATGCCGACCTTGCTCCCACGCATACCCAACTCCAGGGTATGTCAATGGGTGCAGGCGAAGGTTTCAAAGACTATGCTCAGAAGTGGAGGGACCTTGCTGGAAGAGTACAACCACCCTTGGCTGATAGGGAGCTAGTGGATATGTTTCTGGGGACCTTGTCTGGTCCGTATTTCAACCATCTAATTGGAAGTTCATCGTCCGGGTTTACAGAGCTGATTATGATCGAGGAAAGGATTGAGGCCGGTATTAAATCCGGTAAAATACAGAAGGGTGCTTCATCAAGCACCGAGAAGAAGCCTTTTAAGAAGGAGTCCAATGTTGTCTACAGTTCAAAAAGCCATAATAGACCTGAACGCCGTCAAGCAGTCAATGCGGTGGTTATATCAAGACCTACTGTTGCTCCTCAGCGCAATAATCAGCCAAGGGCTGAGAGACTGCAAAGACAATTCACTCAGCTCAACATGACTTTATCCCAAATTCTTCCACAGTTATTAAAGACCAACTTGGTGATTCCGAAGGAGGCCCCGAAGACTCCCAATACTACATCACTCATGTATGATCCGAATTCCCGCCGCGCTTTTCACTCTGATAGCCAAGGGCATGATACGGATAACTGTTGGGTCCTGAAGAACAAGGTACAAGACTTGATTGATGCTAAGGATATTGAGTTCGAAGCACCTGAAAGACCTAATGTTGTGACTACTCCTATGCCCAAGCATGGAGTGAATGCTATAGATGAAGACTCGTTTGTGGTTTCTGTGAAAGACATTGTTACTCCATTGATGACTGTAAAGAAGAATCTTCTGTTAGCCGGTTTATTTCCGGGACGTGACGAAGGTTGTCGTATGTGTTCTGTCGTACCTACCAATTTCCATATTTTGAAGACATGTGTCAAACGCCTGATGGATAATAAAGAAATTATGTTTGAGAAGACTTTTATTCCTTTGGTTCCTACTGAAGAAGTTGCTATAATCACCATTTTCGACAATTCTTCCAAATCTTCCTCGAGAAAGCCTATTAGAATTACATTCGTTGCAAGAATCGCACCATTGATCATCATTGTTCCTGGGCCTATCCCCTATACGTCCAATAAAGCTGTCCCTTGGCACTACGGGGCTGACGTATAGTTTCACGGAGTTAAGCAAGACTTGAGTGCTGAAGAGGCTGATACTGACATCAGCAATATTGTTGGACCTGCCAAAGTAACCCGCAGCGGAAGACTTTTCTCCCCTTAGATCTCTGCACCAGTTGTTCCAAAGCCTGTTGTTATCACACCTGCCAGTGTACCTGCTACTGTCCCTGTTCAAGTTCCAATTCTTACCCCTGTTGCCGAGTCGTCTGACACTCGGGGCAAAGGGACCATTAGTGAGTCTGCCAAGACGGAGGCACCAAAGACGATTACTGTTGAAGCCTCTCGGCAAGAGATGGAGGAAATTTTGAAGATCATCAAAAAGAGAGACTACAATGTAGTCGAGCAGCTGGGGCAAACCCCGTCCAAAATCTCTATGTTATCCCTGTTGCTATGCTCAGAGGCCCATGCCAAGGCTCTGATTGCTTTCCTGAAGACTGCACACGTACCTCAAGAAACATCAGTTGATCAGTTTAAAGATTGTGTGGCTAGTCTGACTGCTGATAATGGGTTGGGTTTCTCTGACGCCGACTTGACCGCTAAGGGGAAGAATCACAATGACGCCCTGCATGTCTCCATTGAATGCAGGGGCACTACTCTTGCTCATGTGTTGGTAGATACTGGATCTTCGTTGAATGTGTTACCCAAGAAGGGACTAGACCGGTTAGACTGTGAAGGGTTGGAGCTGAAGCCGAGTAACATTGTAGTCAGGGCTTTTGATGGGTCCAAGAGAATGGTACACAAAGAAGTGGATATTCCGATTAAGGTTGGTTCTCAGGTTTTCGCATCTACATTCTATGTGATGGACATTCGATCATCTTATTCTTGTTTGCTGGGTCGCTCGTGGATCCACAAGGTTTGGGCAGTGACTTCCACGCTCCACCAGAAGCTAAAGTACCCGGTGAAAGGGAAAATTGTGACAGTACAAGGAGATGAGGAGTACATGGTGAGCCACCTCAACTCTTTCCGATATGTAAAGATGGATGGGGAGTTCATTGAGACCCCGTTTCAACATTTTGAAGAGGTTCCCCAGACGCTGGCATCAACTGAAATTGTTGTTGAAGATCCTCCAATGAAGATGGCTTCCTTCAAGGATGCCTGGGCTGTTGTCGAGAAAGGTGGGTGTGCAAATTGGGGCCAACTCCCTGATTTTGCACATAAGACTAACAAGTTTGGTTTGGGTTTCACTGTAGAGGCTCAAAGGGCTGTTTGGAATGCACGGATCGGAAGACCTCCCCTGTTTATCAGCAATTCAGGAGTGAATTCCATTGAAGACGATGTTAAAGAGTCTGAGTTTGACAGTTGGATCTACCCGACTGTCGGTGGTGGATTAAGCAATTGGACAGCAAAGGACTTCGTCCCTATTTCTTTTATTACCCATTAATGAGACTTTTGTTTTAAGTTTGTAACAGACAATGTTTTAAACTTTAGGGCCTCGTGTCTTACCCGAGGCACCGTGGCTTCATTTGTGAGGGCTTTATGTGTGTCATCTACATATGTCATTAATGAAAGCATTGGACGTTTTTTTGCATTTCGAATTTTGCGCTCCTTGTCTTTCTTTTATTATATATTGCAAAACAGCTATTTTACACACACTCACATATACAGGTCTTCATCCACTCTGGATCTCACTGGTAACGACTCTGCTACTGCCATTTATGACTTTGAAAGTTCGATCAACTTAGCCGAAGACAAAGGTGAAGGTGATTGCGAAGTGCCTGGTGAACTTGCAAGACTGCTACTTCAAGAAGAGAGGGTCATACAGCCGCATGAGGAGCCGGTGGAATCAGTAAATCTGGGTACAGAGATAGACAAGAAAGAGGTCAAGATTGGTGCAAGTCTGGAGTCTAGTGTTAAGCAACGGCTGATTCAGATGCTGCGAGACTATGTTGAGATCTTTTCCTGGTCTTATGAAGATATGCCTGGGTTAGATACAGATATTGTGGTTCACCGCCTGCCTACCAAGGAAGAATGTCCTCCAGTGAAACAGAAAGTTCTCCGAATGCGCCCAGATATGTCTGAGAAAATCAAGGCTGAAGTTATGAAACAGTTTGATTCCGGTTTTCTAGCAGTTATTTCTTACCCACAGTGGGTGGCCAATGTGGTTCCAGTGCCGAAGAAGGATGGTAAGGTTCAAATGTGTGTTGATTATAGGGATCTGAACAGGGCGAGCCCCATGGATGATTTCCCTCTGCCTCATATCGACGTTCTGGTTGACAATACCGCACATCATAAGGTCTTCTCCTTTATGGATGGTTTCTCCGATTATAATCAGATTAAAATGGCTCCCGAAGACATGGAGAAGACAACCTTTGTTACTCAATGGGGTACCTTTTGCTACAAGGTCATGCCTTTTGGATTGAAGAATGCTGGGGCAACGTATCAGCGTGCCATGGTTGCTTTGTTCCATGACATGATCTATCATGAGATTGAGGTATACGTTGATGATATGATTGCAAGGTCCCAAACTGAGGAAGAACATCTGGGCCACCTTCAGAAGTTGTTTGACAGGTTGAAGTTGTACAAGCTGAGGTTAAACCCGAACAAGTGCACCTTCGGAGTGAGATCTGGTAAGCTGCTGGATTTCGTTGTAAGTGACAAAGGTATTCAAGTGGATCCTGCAAAGGTGAAGGCTATACAGGAGATGCCAGCTTCCCGAACAGAAAAAGAAGTCAGAGGCTTTCTGGGACGTCTGAACTACATTTCCCGATTCATCTCACACCTGACCGCTACTTGTGAGCCAATCTTCAAGTTGCTGAAGAAAGATCAAGTGGCAAGATGGAACGATGAATGCCAGGCCGCTTTCGAAAGGATCAAGGAATATCTCCAAGAGCCACATATTCTGATTCCTCCAGTTGAAGGGAGACCTTTGATCTTATACTTGACAATACTCGACAATTCAATGGTGTGCGTGTTGGGGCAGCATGACGAGTCTGGCCGAAAGAGCATGCTATTTATTACCTTAGCAAAAATTTTACCAACTGTGAGACCCGATACTCACTGCTCGAGAAAACTTGCTGCGCTTTGGCATGCGCTGCTCGCCGGCTGAGACAGTACATGCTGACTCACACTACTCTATTGATATCAAAGATGGATCCAATCAAGTATATCTTCGAGAAGCCTGCCTTGTCCAGAAGAATTGCAAGATGGAAGATGATCTTGACTGAGTATGACATCTAATACACGACCCAAAAGGCAATCAAGGGAAGTGTGTTGGCAGACCATTTGGCACATCAGGCAGTGGATGATTACTAGTCTATGAACTTTGAATTTACGGATGAGAATATCATGATAGTGACTGACTGTGAGACACCTGGACCTGATGAAGGACCTGAGGAGGGATCCCGATGGTCTATGTACTTTGATGGAGCTTCGAACGCTTTGGGAAATGGAATTGGTGCCGTGATCATATCTCTTAAAGGCTCTCATACTCCGTTCACCGCCCGACTATGCTTCAACTTCACCAACAATATGGTGGAGTATGAAGTGTGCATCATGGGTCTTCGAGCAGCTATTGACCTAAGGATTAAGTTCTTGAGTGTTTTCGGAGATTCCGCTCTCGTGATCAGCCAGATCAAAGGTGAGTGGGATACGAAACACCCAAATCTTATTCCTTACAAGGAGTATGTACTGACGTTGCTTCCCCACTTCGAAGAGATAACCTTTGAACACTTCCCTAGAGAGGAGAATTAGTTAGCGGACGCGCTAGCTACGATGTCTTCTATGTTTAAAGTCAATTGGGACAACGAAGCTCCCCGAATTATCATTGAAAGATTGGACGAACCTGCACATTGCTGTGACATTGAGACTGAAGAGGTAGCAGATAAACCCTGGTTTTACGAGGTGAAGAGGTACCTCGAGGCTCAGGAGTACCCCGAGGGTGCATCTGTTAATGATAAGAAGTTTCTGAGGAGGTTCGCGGTGAAGTTCTTCATCAGTAATGACATCCTTTACAAGCGTAACCATGATTCGAACTTACTGCGATGTATGGATAAGAACAAAGCGTAAAGAATCATGACAGAGTTACACGAAGGTACTTTCGGAACTCATTCCAGTGGATATACCATGGCAAAGAAAATCCTTCGGGCAGGATATTTTTGGTCCACCATGGAAGCCGACTGTTATCAGCATTCTCAGAACTGTCACAAGTTCCAAGTCTACACTGATAAGGTGCACATAGCTCCAGTTCCTCTGAACGTCTTGACAGCTCCGTGGCCTTTCGCAATGTGGGGCCTCGACATGATCGGCAAAATCAGACCTACAGCGTCCAACGGGCATCGTTTCATCCTGGTAGCTATTGATTACTTTACGAAGTGGGTTGAAGCAGCTTCGTTTGCTACTGTAACCAAGAACGTCGTGGCATGGTTCATTCGGCACAATTTGATCTGTCGATATGGTGTACCCGAGAGGATCATTACAGACAATGGTACTAATCTCAACAATAAGATGATCACCGAGCTCTGCAAGCAATTCAATATATAGCATCACAACTCTTCTCCCTACCGACCGAAGATGAATGGGGCTGTCGAAGCGGCTAATAAGAACATTAAGAAGATTGTGCAGAAAATGACGGTGACATACAAAGATTGGCACGAGATGTTACCATTTGCTCTTCATGGGTACCGTACCTCAGCACAGACGTCAACAGGGGCAACACCCTATTCCTTGGTATATGGTATGGAGGCCGTACTGCCCATTGAAGTTCAGATACCCTCTCTTCGGATTATGAAGGATGCAGGTTTAAGCGAAGATGACTGGATTCAGACCCGGCTTGATCAGCTGAACTTAATCAACAAAAAGAGACTTATTGCTATTTGTTATGGTCAAACGTATCAAAAACGAATTATCAAGGCATTTAACAAGAAAGTTAGAAGACAAGAGTATCAATTTGGGGATCTGGTGATCAAGCGCATTATCTTACCGCAAGGTGATCCCAGGGGCAAATGGATCCCTACTTATGAAGGGCCATTTGTGGTTAAGAACATTTTCTCATGAGGAGCTATTATTCTAACCACCATGGATGGTGACGATCTTCCTCACCCCGACAATGCAGACATAGTGAAAAAATACTATGCATAATCAAAGACCCGCTAGGTCGACTGGCCTAGGCAAAAATAAGGGCTTCCCGGCGAATCAAAAGTGTTCGGGCAAAAATAAGGGATGAAAATGGAAAACAATATGTACACCCGACAATTCGAAAACCTGAAAAGGCAGCTTGGGCAAAAAAGGGTATCCCGGTGGACTGAAAACCCGAAAGGGCGGTCCAGGCAAAAATTAGGGATTAAAGCGTAATACTATGTCTCATTGGATCACCTTGCAACCAGACTTCGATATCGACTATCAAGCTCAGACAACACTAATCAATCTGATCTAACTTCAACCAAGTAGCAAAGTGATGAGATGCTCGAGGATATAAAGGCAATAGCAGAGTTGGAACCCAGTGGGATTATTCACATAGCTGTTTTGTTTTTCTTTTTCACAAATTGTGTAAATTCTATTATTCGGCGGCGTTCTCTTACTAGGACGTCAACCTCTTGTACAAAAACGCCTATTTACAGGCCAAACTTCAAAATCAATACAATTCATTTTCAGAGAAATTTCAAATTGTCTTTCCTTTTTCTGTTTTGTTTTGCAAAGAACGTCCAATGTTCACTTTTGATATATGCATTTGACATTAATTGCTTCTCATAAATATTTACATGCGAAACAAAAGACGGTTACTTGTAATATCGGAAACAGGGCCAAATGAGATTTGTCCAAGCTTTACAATTGCTCTATCCACTAGGTATAAAGGTAGATTCAGCTGAAGAATATGGCCAAGATGCATTCACTCCCCGCAGAGTATGAAAAAGACAGTAATGATAGCTCTCCCCAGCCGAGACTTCCAATTGTGATTGAATCGGTAATATCCTCCCCAAGCAGAGTTTATCTACCATCAGCACTAAAAGGTCTTAATATTCCCCAACGGAGTATAAGAATATTCCCCGGCAGAATACAAAATATCCCCAGTGGAGTTTGAAACTTTTCCCAGCGCAGTCTGAAAAAGCTCCCCAGTGGAGTTTGGAGAGTCATCCCTAGTAGACTTTAGAAGATTGTCCCCAGCAGAGTTCAAAGGATTATCCCCATTAGAGTCTGAAAGGTTATCCCCAGTGAAGTCGCAACTGAAAGATCATCCCCAGCGGAGTTCATTCCTTTCTCAAACAAGAAATTCAATCCCCAACAGGGTTCAGTATCACCAGCAACAATAATTCATCCCCGGCTGAATTTATCAGTGGAATCCTCAGCAGAACATCTCTTCCCCACATAGTAATCTCCTCATCAGCTTATTCCCCAACGTAGTTATCCTCTCCTGCAGGTTTATTCTCACAATCTTCTTCGTTCGCCATCCCCAGTGGAAACAAAGAATTCAATGCTTTTCTCCAGCAGCTATCTGGGATTTATTTTCCCCAGCTAAAAACATTACATTTCCATACATCATGACACATGCATATACGCATCATACAACACAATCTCATTTATTTTGAGAACATCATTGCTTGGCATATATCATGCATTGCATATGACTGACCTTTACCTTTCAGGAAGGATGCAGTTAAGTTCTCAACTATGAAGCTTTTACCCAAGTCGAATTACCGACCGGTTCTTAAATCTCAACTGAATTATTCTCGGTTGAATTACAGATAAGGTTCTAAATCTCGACAATTTTCCTCCGTCGAAGTCTGGACGAGTTCTTAAAACTCAACAGAATTATCCCCGATTGAATTATAGACAGTTCCTAGATCTCGATGAAGATGTTTCACCCAGTCGAAGTACTGACCGGTTCTTAAATCTCAACTGAATTATCCTCGGTTGAATTACAGATAAGGTTCTAAATCTCGACAATTTTCCTCCGCCGAAGTGTGGACAAGTTCTTAAATCTCAATAGAATTATCCTCGGTTGAATTACAGACAGTTCCTAGATCTCGATGAAGATATTTCACCCAGTCGAAGTACTGACCGGTTCTTAAATCTCAACTGAATTATCCTCGGTTGAATTACAGATAAGGTTCTAAATCTCGGAAATTTTCCTCCGTTGAAGTGTGGACAAGTTCTTAAATCTCAACAGAATTATCCTCCGTTGAAGTACAGACAGTCTTAGATCTCGATGAAGATGTTTCCCTCAGGCGAAGTACTGACCGGTTCTTAAATCTCAACTGAATTATCCTCGGTTGAATTACAGATAAGGTTCTAAATCTCGACAATTTTCCTCCGCCGAAGTGTGGACAAGTTCTTAAATCTCAACAGAATTATCCCCGGTTGAATTACAGACAGTTCCCAGATCTCGATGAAGATGTTTCCCTCAGTCGAAGTACTGACCGATTCTTAAATCTCAACTGAATTATCCTCGGTTGAATTACAGATAAGGTTCTAAATCTCGACAAAGTTCCTCCGTTAAAATGTGGACATGTTCTTAAATCTCAACAGAATTATCATCCATTGAAGTACAGACAGTTCCTAGATCTCGATGAAGATGTTTCCCTCAGTCGAAGTATTGATCGGTTCTTAAATCTCAACTGAATTATCCTCGGTTGAATTACAGATAAGGTTCTAAATCTCGACAATTTTCCTCCGTCGAAGTGTGGACAAGTTCTTAAATCTCAACAGAATTATCCTCGGTTGAATTACAAACAGTTGCTAGATCTTGATGAAGATATTTCCCTCAGTCGAAGTACTGACCTATTCTTAAATCTCAACTGAATTATCCTTGGTTGAATTACAGATAAGGTTCTAAATCTCGACAATTCTCCTCCGTCGAAGTACTGACAGTTCTTAAATCTCAACAAAATTATCCTCGGTTGAATTACAGACAAGTCCTAAATCTCGATGAAGATGTTTCCCTTAGTCGAAGTACTGACTGGTTCTTAAATCTCAACTGAATTATCCTCGGTTGAATTACAGATAAGGTTCTAAATCTCGGAAATTTTCCTCAGTCGAAGTACTGACCGGTTCTTAAATCTCAACTAAATTATCCTCGGTTGAATTACAGATAAGGTTCTAAATCTCGACAATTATCCTCCGTCGAAGTACTGACCGGTTCTTAAATCTCAACTGAATTATCCTCGGTTGAATTACAGATAAGGTTCTAAATCTCGGCAATTCTCCTCCGTCGAAGTACTGACCGGTTCTTAAATCTCAATTGAATTAGTCTCGGTTGAATTACATATAAGGTTCTAAATCTCGGCAATTCTCCTTCGTCGAAGTACTGACCGGTTCTTAAATCTCAACTGAATTATCCTCGGTTGAATTATAGATAAGGTTCTAAATCTCGGCAATTCTCCTTCGTCGAAGTACTGACCGGTTCTTAAATCTCAACTGAATTAGTCTCGGTTGAATTACAGATAAGGTTCTAAATCTCGGCAATTCTCCTCAGTCGAAGTGTTGACCGGTTCTTAAATCTCAACTGAATTATCCTTGGTTAAATTACAGATAAGGTTCTAAATCTCGGTAATTCTCCTTCGTCGAAGTACTGACCGATTCTTAAATCTCAACTGAATTATCCTTGGTTGAATTACAGATAAGGTTCTAAATCTCGGCAATTCTCCTCCGTCGAAGTACTGACTGGTTCTTAAATCTCCACTGAATTAGTCTCGGTTGAATTACAGATAAGGTTCTAAATCTCGGCAATTCTCCTCAGTCGAAGTGCTGACCGGTTCTTAAATCTCAACTGAATTAGTCTTGGTTGAATTATAGATAAGGTTCTAAATCTCGACAGATTCCCCCAGTTGAATTACGAACAAGTTCTTAAAACTCAGCAGAGATGTTCTCCCAGTTGAAATACAGACAAGTTCCTAAATCTCAACAAAGATCAGACTTCCCCAAAGCGGAATCTTCCACAATAATAAGTAGGCAAGTTCTCGCTAAGGAATCTCTTATGCGATCGACACTCCTGCAGATGGCATCTTTAACCCCATCCTCCCTCCAGAAATCTCCAAATGGCATCTGTAAGCCCATTCCCGACATCACAAGGCTGATACCACTTCATGCGAGTGCAAATTTCTCGGCACTCTAGTGTTCAATCATCTTCCACCTTCGGATCACAAAAGGCACGAAAGCCAATCTACATCCTCAGGTTTAAGAAGATTGAACATGGGAAGGTGTTGTACCCCAAAATTTTCCCTCTCATATTTCTCAAAACATTGCAAGAAAAATCTCCAAGTGGCTCAAGGTTGCTCAAGAGTTGGATAGACAAGCTATCTCCTAAGGCAGTCAACCCCAAATTAGGGTTTTGTGTTGCATCAAGATCTTTGAATCCAGATGACCTCAAGTTCTCCCCAATTTCCTAATATGTTCTCAAGATCATCCATGTCAAATTTCAAGCCTTGCAGAGGAAGTTTGCTTAGTCAATTGCTCAAGGGTCCAAAAATCGTCTGTGTTAGGGAAAAAGTCAACCGTGACCTATAAACAGTCAAACTTCAAGATTTTTTGTCAACATTCTCATTTTGAAGGATATTTCATCATTTGATCAAGGGTTGATCATGATTCATCAAGGATTGTTCAAAATTCATCAAGACTCAAAAGTTGCTAAATTAGGGTTTTGTAGGAAAAGTCAACACAACTTTGACCAAGCATAACTTTCTCATACTTTATGAGAAATAACCCATCCAAAGCTCATTTTGAAGAGTATGCAATTTCCTATAATCCATATTCATACCCCAAGATCAAAAAATGCACTCACAAGAAGTTATAAATTTGGACATTATAGGTCATTTTTGAAAGTCAACAAAAACACCTTTTTTTCCAAAGCTTATAACATGAGCATGGAATATCAAAATGAGATGAGACCAAAAGTTTTGGTTAGAGGACATCTCAAGATTTCTAAAAAGTCCAAGAAAACTTCCAAAACTTCAAAATTGAAGAAGTTATGCATTGTTGAAGTTGGACTTTTTTGCAAAATTGTCAAAAGTCAACTATCCCCAAAACATCAAATTTTGTCAAATGGGCCCATTCTTTTCCACTTGATTTGAGCTTGCATAATTTCCCACGTGTCCTAGCTTCAACCATGAGCCCATATTTTATTTTTATTATTTAATTTGATTTTTAATTGAATTTATTCATTTTTAATCAAATAAAATCATATAAAATCCAGTACTTTGATAACAGAAGATCTTTTGGCTATTTCAGGCTTTGATTGCAATCATTAACATCATCAAAATAGAATTAAACCAAATCATGTGCAAAAGAATTGAAATTAGGCAAAATTGGCAAGTTTGTAAAGGGAGATAAAATCAAATATGCAAGCATTGATAGGAGAAGATTTAGTTCAGTTTTGTTGACCTAATACAAAGCACATTACATAAGCAAGCCAAGGGGGACGAGATCAGGGTTGGCAAGTGCAGAGAGAGGCATAACAAGATTGGAAAAAGTCACAAAAAATCTTGAGATCAAAATCATAGTTAGAGGTGTTTTCAAGAGCTGAGACATATCTCAATCGATTCCTGGGCGTTCACTCAATCTACCTGGATCAAAACCAAGCATCTTCAGACCCCATAACGCGCTGTAAGTGTCACGAAACATACCTTTGTTATTGAAATTGAAACTCACCATTCTTGCATCCATTGAATGAAATAACTGTATATTTGTAATCCTCACATCATTTGTAGACTTTTGGCATCATTTAATTTCGTTTATCTAACCTGTAATGCAAAACGCCATAGATAGGGTTCTTGGAAGCGTTTTTGGGCTTTTCTATTTCAGGAATAATTGATCCACAAGAAGGGCATAGATTTGATAAGGAGTCCATAATGAATCCAACAATGTTCTTGGAATGGATTTATATGGTCAGGAGAGTATTTTAGCATATGCCTGCGTTTTTAGCTGCGGATCCAAATCTGCAGGTGTTTTCGTTGCAGGTTTGAGGACAGGGATGATGATGTGTCCCTCATCCATTGGCCCTTTCAAATACTGCGCGCGTTCTTTTTAATTTTCTGGCCATTGACTTGTTTTATTATATTATATACTCTTTTCATATTATTAACAAATGGACCATCATAGCGCAGTGGCAAGCGTGCACATGTAAATTCCTTCAGGACCTGGGTTCGAATCCTAGGTCCCCCACTTCCTTAATAATTTTGTTTTTCAGATAATCATGTGCTTCGTGCAGCCTACAGTGTGCCATCACCTATCTAATAGCCAGATGGCCAAAGGCCAGATCTGGTGGTCCAGGAGTGGATGTCCACCATAGTCCAAGTCCATGCGCGCCTACTGAATTTCAAAAATTCAGCAAAGGGCCAGCACTAATGGGCCTTCCAATTGCTATTCATACTCCCAAATTCAGGCCCAAACCTGTCTCTCTTCTACTCTTATTTATTTAAATTTATTATTTGTTTTATTATTTTTTTAACTTATAACCAATCAAAATTCAGTCTTTTATCAAATAAAATCACCAAAAAATATTTTTATTCAATCAAATTTTAACTTTTATTTTTATTAATAAATACTAATTAATTAGTTTAGGTTTTAATTCTAGAATAATTTTAACCTATTTTGCAAATAATTAAAATTAATTAGATTTAGTTAGGTTTTAATTACTAATTCAATTAGTTTTATTTTCTTTCTTTAAATAATCAAAACTCCAAAAATAATTTATTTTTATTAATTAATTTAATTTAATTTAGTGATTAATTTAGGTTATTTATTTCTTAAAATAAAAATAACAAAAAGATATTTTCTTTAACCAAAAGGGTCATCCTTAACATGTACAAAGACAAAAATAACTGAAAACAATACACTCGCACATGCGCACTCTTAGGGTACACCCCACTTGGTTGCCTTTGTACGTGGTCATTGAGTATAGGTCACTTTAGAGGTCGTCCTCTTGCCTAAAAGATCATAGTCACCTCGAAATGGTTGCCTCGGATATTGTTGCCTCAAACAAATGATTTAAGACATTATGGTTACTGCTAAGGCGTCCTAACATTGCTTTAGTGACCGTATGTCCCGAATTCGAATTGACCCTCAAACTCCAACGATGGTGTTACCCACTCATTAATAGTGGGATAGCATTGTCTAGAGGAAATTAGCATAGAACGATTCCTTTTTCGAGTAGGTAGATGGTTCTTAGATACTTGCTCTTTCAAAAACAAAAACTTTCCACACTTACACTTTTCGAACAAAGTTTTCAAAAACACTTCATACGCTCTTGAGGACAGAAGCAAGAGTTAAATCGGAGTTTTCAAACAAAAACTTTTTTTCAAACCCACAAGCAAAAAGAAAGCAATTTTGAAAACAATTGAGCAAGTACCTAAGAGTTCGTGGATAACCACGGATAGAAAGGGTGCTAACACCTTCCCTTTCTATAATCTACCCCCCGAACCCGAGAAATATCTCGAAAAAGGAATTTTTCTGTGCTTTTTTCCTTTCCTTGTTGGATAAAATAAAAGTCGGTGGTGACTCTTGCTTACCGCGACATTTTGCAAAAACAAACGCAAAGCGCACACCAGCATTCCAAAAAACAGTCAGTTCTTCCCACCGTATCACAACTGTCGTTGTGGTCTTTCCACCCTTTGTTGATTGTTGCATTGTGGAGCAACTGCGGGTCTTGGTATCACTACAGCATTTACCGTTTGACGGTGTTCAGATCTGCTTTGGCCCCTCGGGCTATAGACTGCACTGGCTTCCTTCTTACCAGCGAAAGGCTTCTTTGCTGAACTCGAGGAGGCATCCTTCTGTATTTTACCACTCCGAATTCTAGCTTATACTCTTTCTCCAGTCAAAATCAGCTTCGTGAAACCAGATGACGAGCTGTCAATTAAGTGATTGAAAAATGGACCAGACAGCATACCAAGGAACATATCCACCAACTCCCTATCAGACAAAGGGGGTTGAACTCTCCCAGCCAAATCTCTCCATTTTTTAGCATAATCTTTGAAACCTTCACCTGCACCCATGGACATACTCGGGAGTTAAGTACGAGTGGGAGCAAGGTCGGCATTATAATGATACTGCTTATAGAAAGCAGCAGCAAGATCTTCTCAATTTCGGACATTGGCTCCCTCCAACTGATAGAACCATTCAAGTTGAGTCCCTGACAGACTATCTCGAAATAAGTGCACCCACAAATTTCTATCAGCAGTGTGGGGTTGGATGTTCCTGACATAAGAGCGAAGATGGAGTTTTGGGCAGGAGACTCCATCATACTTGGCAAAAACTGGAGCTTTTAACTTCTGAGGGATAACCACTCCCGATACCAGTCCCAATTCTCCGAAATCCAACCCAGGTATCTTCTGAACTTCCATAGCACTCAGACGGCCTTCTAACTTCTTGTATCTATCCTTAGTAGGAGGATATTGCTCATCATCATAATCAGTATCATTGTCGGAGACTGTAGGACTAGGGTCCTTTTCCCCTTCTTGGTTCTCCCCTTCCTTGGATGAAGAGGTCAGATCAGTTTGATGCTTCAACCTTTCTCCAAATCTTCTGCCCATATTCAGAATTCCAGTCTTCTTCTTCTTCTTATTCTCTTTCAGAATGAGGGCTTTCAGATCCTCTTTCCCCTTTGCCAGACTGATGAACATCTGTTGGAATTGGGCTTTCTGTGCTTGAAAATCTTTGATGACTTGATCGGAAGACATTTATGCTGAAATAAACAGCGAAGAAGATGAGAAACCTGTAGTGGTACCTGTAATGATGTGTAGTATAATGGGATGCGAATGTAATGATTTAAAAGAATTTGGGAGATTTAAATTTGCAAACCAAAATAAACAAAAATTTATTAGCTTAAACTTGAAGGTTCAAAATGCCTTTAAGGCGTTACAAATAAGTAAATAAAACAAATCTAAAACTAGAAAAGAAAAATCAAAAGTCCCATGGACACTTTCTGTTTGTGCTGATATAATCATTGAGTACTCTTTCTTCCTCGAGTTGCCTGGTGAGCTTTAAAACCTTCCTCTCTTGATCATGGAAATGCTCCCTGTAAGTATCTGGCTCATTCTTCAGCTGAATCCAAGACCTCTGTAACTCCCCAAGGTCAGTGGGCATGTAAGGATAGAGAACTGTGTAAGGAATGCCTTCTTCAATAGTGGGCTCCACAATCACTTGTAATACGACCACATAAGGAATCATAAGCTTCTGGGCACGAGATCTTACACATTGGAAGTAAGGCTGCATAGGAATGGAAGTCTTTGGTCCCAACTTTTTGGGGTCAGATCTGTTTACCATGCCTCAAGCTCGTATGAACCTCCGGCGATACTCCTTAACATCATCCTCATAGTCGAATATAATGTCCTCGATAAGTAACTCATGGGACCATCCCTTTGAACACGACCAAATTATCGCAAAGCTAGACAAGGATTGTAGGTTATACCCGCTCTGATGCCAAGTAATGGGACATTAGGATACTCCCCACAACGGTCAATAATAGCAATGTCTTCCATAGCTCGGAAACACCAAAGAATATTCGTATGAGCGAGTGACATTATTTTGTGCGACCAACCCAAACCTTCTTTGTTCTTCAGTACAGACCTAGGGAGGTGAGAAATAAACCACCTTGACAACAACGACATGCAACACATAAGAGTCCCTCTTCTCTTCATGGTACGAGTATGGAGAGCATGCAAAATATCTCCAAGTAAGGTAGGCACAGGGTTGCGAGAAAGGAAAATCTTTATAGCATTCACATCTACGAAGGAGTCCGGATTAGGGAAGAGAACTAAACCTTAGATAAGAAGAGCCAAGACATCCTCAAAAGCCTAAAAATCCATATCATCCAAAAATAGTTGAGCCTGGTCTATCAGAAATTTGGCTAGAAAACCCTCGACTCTGCTTCGAGTTTCCCAATTGGATACCACGTCGGCCCGTTTCAAATGCAAAGCTGAGGCAATAACTTATGGATTAGGAATTTCTTCTATACCTGTGAAGGGTACCTGTTCAAGAATGAATATGCCCAATAGCTGAGAGAATTATTCCAAGGTGGGTACCAACTGATAATCTGGAAAGGTGAAGCAGTGATGCTTGGGATCAAAGAACTGAAAAAGTATGCTCATCATCTGTTCATCAAGGTTTAAAGTAACCATGCTAAGAAGTTGACCGTGTCTCTTAATGAACATAGAAGTTTCATAAACTCTTGATACTAGCTCTTTGAGTTGGAAAGGTATCTCCACAAAGTTGATTCAGATAGTGTTTCTACGCACAGAAGCCATGATCTGTAAAACAGAACAAAGATAAATTCCCTTGGTCTTTGAAATGGTTAGTGTAATGAAGCATGAATGCCATGTTATGATGCATGATGTCATGATAATCCACATGTATAGAAAACACAGGTATTGCAAACACAGTCAAATCACACACAACCCTTAGGTTTAAGGCTTGCCTGAGGTCAAAGGTAATACCCTCTTGAAGTTAAGTTGGTTCAACCTGTCCTAGAAAAGTAATCGGGTTCTAGAGGATCTCAATATCACCTACCATCCTCCATCGGTCATGGTCTCAGCTCACGCAATCTTTTCTTGCGGCCGAAATATTCCGAGAGTATGATCTCAATGAGTGTAGCATCGAGTATCAACCAGTTCTCAGCTCTACACCAAGGTCGGCTATCTCGCTACTTTCTAATGGCCAAGTTGGGCAATTTAAAGGTTCTAAGGTCAGTTGATGCTTCACGACACCATGCAGCGGCCCTGTATTCTCCTCGTTTCTCCACAAGGGATACCGGTACCAACCAAAGTGCCACACCAACGTAGCTACTGCTTCAACTGTATCGGTCTACGCCATACAGTTCCCTCACAGTCTATTTCTACTTACCTAAAAGGTGTTCCCAAGATCTGGGTGTAGGATCTATAGTAACCCCAAACAAAACCATCAACAATAAAGCAAACCAAGCAATCAAGAGAAGCAATTTTAATGACCTAGATCCTAAGGTATACCCCACTTATAAATCCCCAACAGAGTCGCCAGTTCTGTGATACGGTGGCAGAACCGACTGTTTTTACTGGTTTGCATTTTGTGTTTTGTGTTCGCAAAATGTCGCGGTAAGCAAGAGTCGCCACCGACTTTTATTTCATCCAACCGGAAAGGAAAAAAGTACAGAAAAAATCCTTTTTCGAGATTTTGAGTACGGGGGGTAGATTATAGAAAGGGAAAGTGTTAGCACCCTTTATATCCATGGTTTTCCATGGGCTCTTAGGTACTTACTCATTTTTAAATTGCTTGTGTTTGTGTGCTTTGTTTTGAAAAGTTTTACTTCGTGATAACCCTTGTATCAGTCCTCAAGGGTGTGACGAAGTTGTTTTCAAAATTTGTTTGAAAAGTGTAAGTGTGAAAAGTTTTGATTTGAGCAAGTACCTACTAACTGTTGTACCCCAAATTTTGACCTAAGATACCATCTCCCATCTGCATCATTGCCTTGCAAGGGTTTTGACCTATTTTTATCAATTTTTTAAAGCAGATTAAAATTCATAACTTTTTCAAGTCGAGAGCTGTTTATTTTTGAACGCTAAGTTTATTAATTGATCAATGTTAAAACAATGTTTATTAATTATTTATTATCTTAAATTTAATAATTGGAATTTATTTTCAGTTATTATATAATTGAAAGATTTATAAATAATATAATAAATATTGGAAAGGAAGTTCATTAATTGATCAACAATGTTATTTAATTATTTATTATCCTAAGTTTAATAGTTGAAATTTATTTTTTCGGTTATTATAATTTAGAGAATTATAAATAATGGAATAGATTGAAGAAAAGTTTATTGATCAAATGATGTTTATTTAATTGTTTATTATTCTGAATTTAAGTAACTGAAATTTATTTTCAGTTATTATATAATTTAAAGAATTATAAACGATAAAATAAATAATTAGAGAGAAGGAAAGAATTAATTGGCAAAATATTGGAATTTTATTCATTTTATTCTAATTGTACAATTGTTGTGTAAATACTATATTTATTTACAACGTATTTACAATAATAATTTTTACAAAGTTTAAAATGAAATAAAAACTATTCTAATTTTTCCTAAATTCTAAATCTTCTATCCAATGCTTCTCTGTTTGTTCATTTAATTTTACCTGCAAAACAATTAAAAGAAAAAGTCAGAAATAAATAAATAATTAAAAGCAGAAAATTATTTTTAGTGTTCATCATTAAAAGCAAACGGCTGGAATCCGTTTTTTACCCTTTTTGCAAATCGCGGGATTTCTCCTGGTTCACAAAAAGGGATGAATTTTATTTTCAAAAATAAACTGCACAAATTTAAATATGCACAAATTCATTTCTTTTGTCAAAATTGCATTTTAATTGTAAACTGCATAATCTCAAATCATTTCATTTCAAAAGTCAAATGCATATTTCAAAAAGCATAGCAACAGCATATGTATTTTTCAAAGCCAATATGCAATTTCTTTCAAGAAATTCCAACGTAAACATGCAACAATTTAGGAAGAATTCAAAACACAAGGCTCCATGCAGTAGACAAAAGAAGTGTGCAGTTTAAAAATCAATTTGCAAGCAATGTAATATTTCCATTTACATCATTTTCCAGCCTTGTGCTTTTTTAGAACAGTAAGGTACACATCACATTTTAGTGTCAATGGTACTAGAGAGAGAGAAGAGAGAAAGAAGTTTGGTTTTACAGGTTTTGGTTTAGGCAGGAAGAGGATAGAAACAGAACTGCAGCATCATGCAGTAAGGAAAATAGAAAGCATGAAAAAGGAATACAAACAAACTGATGGAGCAGTAAGAAGTGCAGAGTATCAAAACAATATTAAAAATATTCAAACCTGATACCATAAGCCTCAAGGCAAAACTGTATAACATAACACAAACCCCTTCAAAACAAGAAGAGTCCATAACCTGTAAAACGCTTCAAACAAAACTGATTTCAAAACTGAAACTACAACATAAGCCATACACGCCTAACCTGCATAAAAACCAACATGGCCTAAAGAACCATAACCTGTTGAAATAAACCAATTTCCATCAACCTTAAACCATTTCAAAACCATAAGACCTGCTGTCCAGCCTAACCGAAACCAGAAAAGCCATGGCCTAAACCATGTCAAACCAAAACCTTATGGCCTAAAAACCAGTCAAACCTGTGAACCATTTCAAAACCTGCTATCCCAAACCAAAAAAACAGTTCAACTGTTTCCAAAACCAGCAAAACACCATCAACATAAACCACAAACCTGTACCACCCTAAACCCACAACCAGTAAAGCCATTACCAAAACAACACCATGGCCTGAAAAAAACCCAGTAAATATGGCCTAAAACAATATCAAAAACCATGTCGATGCCAAACCTGCAAAACTAGTTCTAAGGCCATTACCAAAACATACACGCCCAGCCAAAATACCTTCAACCATAATCAAAAGCAAAGCCAACAGAAACGCGTACAGTAGCAAGAGAAGAAGAAGAAGAGAAGCCAGTCAAAAAATAAATTTGTCAACAATAGCATTCAAGCGTCGAGGCCTTCAGAGTCTCATCATTAGGCAACTCAATAAGGCGTCTAACAAAGGCAACGCAAGAGTACAGTAAGGAAGGAGAAGAGGAATCAACAAATTTTTTTTCAGTTTTACTCATCATCAAACAAAGATAAGAAGCGAAATACCAGGCACTGAAGCACGCATCACCTTTCCTTCCGTCCGGCCTCCTACGCACGTCCAACCTTCCTCCTCCGTCTCCGCCTCCAGGTAGCGATTTTTTTTCCCTCTTTTACTTCCATAATACCTCCAACAAACATAATAATGTGAATAAGAATCAAATAGATAAAAATCATGAACATGCAGTAATCAAAAAACCCTAACGAAATCGAAAAACAATCGTACCGTGAATCCATCGCCGTAGCTTTTAGTTGGAGGGAAGAAGAAGATTGGAAGCTGGTGGCCTTTGGGACGAAGGAGAGCTCAGGCAAAAGTTCAGAAGCGAATGAAGAGGATATCACGCGGAGAAGACGAAGGCCAAGAGAGAATGAGCGCCGCTCTGCCAAACCCTTAAGCCCTTTGTTCAACTAAACCAAAACATGTTTAACCCTAAAAGCAAATTACGGATATTGGACTAAACTTGTTCCCCTTTTACACCTAAGCCCAACGAAATGCTTAAAACACCCCCCATCTCTGTTTCTAATTGGGCCCTTTTAACCTTTTAGCCCATGCAGCATTTTGTTTATCTATCCACCTTGTTCCTTGGACACCTCCCCTTCTATTTTGCTTTCTTTTTAGCTTTTGTTAGCTTTTATTTGATTTAGTTAATTAATGAGTTTAATCAAAAAAGAAAAGTTGTAATTTAATTAACTTTTTTTTAAACAATTGGACCATTTTATTAGTTTAACATTAGGTTTAATCTAGTAATTTTAGTATTTTTTATTAGGTTTAGTTAAATAGCTTTTAAAGTTTAATTTAGTTTAGATTTATTTACTAAGTAATACTTTATATTAATACCAAAAATACCCTAAAAAATAAAAATATTAAAAATACATATAAAAAAAATAGAATTTAAGAATTAAAACATTTTATCTTTTCTTTAATTAATTCTCTTGCGTTATACCTATTAAACAAAAAAAATCTAAAAAATGCATGTTCGCATCATTTAGTCTTTTATTTAATTGTTGTATACCATTTATCTATCTAATTTCCTGTTTAATTATTTTGTCCTTACTTGTTTATTCCGTGTACATCTAAATCCAAGGGAAAAACGATTAAATTTGTTGACCTCATGTCCTCAAGTCCAATCGCGCGAACATTTGCATTTCATTAAAACTTAAGACGATTCTTCCTCAAATGTTCAATCTTTTCAAACTTATACCTTTCAAGCCAAAACTTCGACACTAGGTCGTCGTATCTTCAAAAACCCGTCCGTACCCCTTTTCGGCCAAAACAATTTATTTTTAATCAAACGATCAATTTTAATAAAATAGATATTTCAAAAGGTTCCTATAGAGTACTATAGATGCATTGGGTGCTAATACCTTCCGACTGTATAACCAACCCCCGAACCATAGATTTCTTTTCAAAAACGCTTTGTATTTTTATTACTTTTAAAAGTATTATTTTACATTGCATATTTAGGGTTTTATTTCGCTCTTTCCCCTTTCCCCTTGGAAATAATAAAGCGCGGTGGCGACTCTTGCTTTTGCGAGACGAATTAATCAATAATTCGATCTCCAATTTACCCCGCTACATTTCTTATCGCTACAGAATTGGTGACTCTGCTGGGGAAAGATTGACCTCTTGCTGGTCCATCCCTAAGTGGGTTAAGCCTAATTTGTCTTATCTGTTTTATTATTATTTGATTTGTTTGATTATGTGCTTAAATTGGGGTTGTTTGGGTTTTTTTTGCAAAGGACGAATCCTATACCCGGATTAAGATATACTTAAGGAATAGGACGGGCGGTACAGTCATGTTAACTTTGAGGGAGTAATCCCGAAGAAGGAGGCATGAGATCCCCCACTCAATGGAAGGCCCTCTTGAACTTAATATCTGTTTACCGAGTAATCGGGAAGACATTATTATTTTCGACCTAGGAGCCCGAGAAGTTGAGGACCGTAGAACCCTAACCCATCTTAGCCTTTTTAGGTGTAGCGCGGAGACTATAACGGAGTAATTCGAAAGTAGTTGTTACGCGATGCTACGCTCGGACGAGTTTCTCTTGAGAATATTGCTAATTATTGAGTAATCAAGACGTTGGTAATATCCGAAGGAGGAATGTAGACTCTGGGAACTCTTAGAACCTTGTCTTACAGGTGTGATTGAACCGTTAGTACATACCTTGGGGTGGGCTTTACCCTCGACTCCATGCTGAACGTTGAACCTTTGAACCCCATGTTTGCAAACTTGTGTGTAACTGTTGCATTATCATTCATTCATGCATTCATCAACATTTTTGTAAAAAACTTGTTTTTCAAGGAACTTAGGAATGATTTTTCCAAACATCTCAGGTTATTATGGAATTTGGAAGGAGAAACACTCGAAGTTTTAGTTTTAAGGAGCCCGAGATTGAAGAACTGAAGAGTTTGATTCCGAAGATCGAGAACCCGACGGATTTTCAGACGAAGTATGGGTCCATTATACCTCTCATGAAGCACAAGATGAAGGAAGGCATCCTCAATACGTTGGTTCAATTCTACGATCCCTTGTACCGATGTTTCACCTTTCCGGATTATCAGTTGATGCCCACCTTAGAAGAGTACTCCTACATACTTGGTTTGCCGATCACCGACTGTGTTCCTTTTTCTGGCTTAGAAGAGGAACCCAAATCTCACGAGATAGCGACCATCACCCACTTGAAGAAATCAGAGATAGAGGAGAACATGACTACAAAAGGGGGAATCCGAGGTCTATCTGCGCAGTTTTTGTTGAGGAAAGCTCATCATTTCGCTGAGATAAAAGATATTGTTGCCTTTGAAGACGTGTTTGCTTTACTCGCCTATGGTCTATTCTTGTTCCCTAACGTTGATAAGTTTGTGGATATCAACGCCATCCGAATCTTCTTGATTGGAAATCTGGTCCCTACGCTGCTAGGAGATACTTACTACTCCATCCATCTTCGAAACTCTTATCAAGGAGGGATGATTATTTGTTGTGCACCGTTGCTGTATCAGTGGTATGTTTATCATCTACCTAGGTCTGATGTTTTCTGGGATCTCGAGAAGGAGCCGCGATGGGCTCCAAAGATTATGGCTCTCACTCATTTCGACATTGATTGGTATAATCGAGTTTACTACGACGTGAAGATCATCGATAGCTGTGGCGCTTTTCCTAACGTGCCTCTTCTCGATACGAGAGGTGGAATTAACTATAACCCTGTTTTCGCGCACCGTCAGTTTGGATACCCGATGAGGGACAAGCCAAACAACATCCATGTGAGTGGATTCTTTCTACAAGAAGGACAAGATTATCAGGCAGCTAAGAGGGAGATCGAAGGAGCTTGGCGCCACATCCATAGGAAAGGGAGAGATATGTTAGGACATAAAGGTGCCGTTTCTTTGGAGCCTTACCTACAATGGGTCCGTGCTAGGGCTTGTGCTCTCAAGATGCCCTATAAACTTGAGAAACCTTTATTCCCTACCGTTGCATCATCATCTGTTGTTATCCCTATCGCGAATATAGGAGAATACCAAGGAAATCTGGCCAGGATGAAGTCCGAGAGAGATGCTTGGAAAGAAAAGTATAATATGTCTGAATATGAGAGTCGGGTCCTGGCTCGACAACTAAAGGAAAAGGAGGATTTACTCTTTATTTAAGACGGCTGGTTCATTGATCATGATGAGAAGCTTCGTCAAAAGGATGCTTTACTGAAGAAGTATGCTAGTGAAAGGAAGAGAAAGAAGGAAGGTTCGGTAAGCGTTGCTCTTGTTCCTAATCCGCAGAAGGAAATCATTGATCGACTGGTAGCTGAGAAGAAAGAGATGGAAGACTTTTATGAAGAGAAGATCAAGAAGCTCCGGTTACAGTTGGTGTTTGGTCCTTCATCCGATGTTTCAGAGTGATCTTTAGCTTTTAGTTTTATTTTATTAATGTCATTTTGTAAAACTTTGTAAAAGGGCTTCATGTTCCGAAGTTGTAATTTACTGCTTTTATTAAGGGCTTCATGCTCCAAAGTTGTAATTTATTGCATTATTAAGGGCTTCATGCTCCAAAGTTGTAATTTATTGCTTTATTATGGGCTTCATGTTCCAAAGTTGTAATTTACTGCTTTTATTATTGGGTTGTTATCCCAAAGTGTAATCTATTATTTTGTTGTTTCAGAGTTGTAAGTTGTAATTTACCGCTTTTTGATTAATGTATTGAGTTTTTGTTGTTCCAAATTTCTTTACCATTGATGTATGCAAAATTATCGAAGTTCCTTGAAAAACTATTAAAATGAATCATCATTTGCATCGCACATCATGCATCATTCAACATTTCACTTCACATGTTTTTTAGAGTCTTATCCTTGTTTCTTTTTTCACTCCGAAGGTTGTCAAGCTGTCTCACCGATACGACACTCGAGCCAATCGTCAGAGGAAAATGGAAGATCTGGAACAGGAAAACCATGAGCTTCATGGGGAAGTTGCTACCCTTCGTATCGAGATGGAAAAGTTAACTGCGTTAGTGGAAAGTTTGGTGGCTGTTCAGAATCAGCCATCGACTATAGTTGCTGAGATTCAGACTTCAACTCCAGTGGTTTCCGAGATTGTCACCGTTCCAACCTCTGTGACTCAAATCAACTCTCCGCTTCAACATCAGATGCCGAAAGGTTTTCCGTGGGGAATGCCTTACAACTTTGTGCCAGAGGGGTATCAGCCTGCCGTACAGCCTTTGTTTTAACCTGCTTTGTCTCTTCCTCAACCAGAGACAACTGCCATGCCGCCGGTAATCCCGTTTGTAACACATTTTCCGCAACCGGTGATGACAACTGTCGCTCCTGTGGTTCACTCCGTGCCATACTTGAATGAACCTACTTATCCTGCCGAGCCTGCTGAAAGTTTGGGTCTTTTTGATAGAATGGAAGAATTTCAAGATCAGTTCCAAGAAATGCAGAAGGAGCTCAGAGCATTAAAGGGGAAGGATTTGTTTGGGAAGAACACGCATGACCTTTGTTTAGTTCTGAATGTCAAGATTCCAGCAAAATTCAAAGTGCCAGACTTTGAAAGATATAAGGGTGATTCGTGTCCTAGAAGTCATTTGACTATGTACGTGAGAAAGATGTCTATGTATTCCGATGATCATGACTTATTGATTCATTATTTTCAAGACAGTTTGATGGGTGCTGCTCTAAAGTGGTATATGGGTTTAGACAGTATTCGGATCCGCAACTTCAACGATCTTAGCAAAGCTTTTGTCCACCAGTATAAGTACAACGTTGACATGGCAACGGACAGGGATCAACTCCGGGCGATGTCGCAAAGAGACAGAGAATTTTTTAAGGAGTACGCTCAGAGGTGGCGTGAAATTGCTGCTCAAATATATCCACCTCTTGAGGAGAAAGAGATGACGAAGATATTTTTGAAGACTTTAGGTTCCTTTTACTATGAAAGAATGATTGCCAGCGCACCCAGTGACTTCACCGAAATGGTAAGCATGGGCATGCGGTTGGAGGAAGGGATTCGTGAAGGGCGTTTGGTTAAAGAAGGAAGTCCGTCTAGCAGTACTAAGAAGTTTGGAAGTGTTTTCCGGAAAAGAAAAGAGCAGGATGTCAGCGCTTTGTTCCCAGGGAGACCAAGGAGAGGTTACTCTCACGTTGCCGCAGTCACTCCGGCTGTCCGCCCAGCTTTGATGACCCCAGCTCATCAAACTCCACCAACTCAACAACGACCATTTCAGCAGCAGCCTCGACAACAGGCTTATCCATTCAACAATCAGAACCGTTCACCCAGAAAACCGCAGTTTGACGCTATTCCTATGACTTATACTGAATTGTTCCCTGCTCTTATCAGAAAGAACCTCATAACGACAAAGCCTCCTCCTGTCGCACCGAATAGTACTTCTCCGTGGTACAAGGTGGATCATTTTTGTGAGTATCATCAAGGGTCGCCGGGGCACAACCTTGAAAGTTGTTTTGCTTTGAAGGCGGACGTGCAGAGATTGATTAAGAATGGTATTTTGTCTTTCAAGGATGTTAATCCGAATGTTAGAGATAATCCTTTGCCTCGACATGGGGCAGCTTCAGTGAATATGGTGGAAGGTTGTCCGGGGAAGTTTCGAGTATTTCAAGTTGAACACATAAGAGAGTCGTTGATCAGGTTACATCAGAGTTTGAGAAGACTTGCCTTTGTTAGGCATCAGCATGATTATGATGTTTGTGAATTTTGTTCAAGGGAGGTTGATTGCCCTATTGTGAAGGAGGATATTCAAAAGTTGTTAGACCAGAGAGTTATCACTATTACATATGACAGAGATCCGGAAGATGAAGTAAATGTTATAATACCACAATTCAATTTGCCTGAATCAGTAGAGATCATTTACGACAGTCAGACTGCACCTGTTGTTCCTTTGACCATTTACCCACCTGGTCCTGTGCCTTACAACTCAGACCAAGTTATACCGTACAAGTATAATGCCACAATGATTGAGAATGGGGTAGAAGTCCCTATACCAACAAGGTTGTCTTTTGTTAACATTGCTGATGTGAGTAGAGTTACGAGAAGTGGACGTGTCTTTGCAGCAGTACCTTTGAAGAGACCAGAAGTTCAAGTCAGGAGGCCCATACCTGCAGAAATTCCAGTGAGAAATGTTGAACCAAGGGTTGAGATAGGCCGATCCAATGAACCTATCCCACATCCTGAGGATGATGAGATTCTGAAGCTTATCAAGATAAGTGAATATAAGATTGTGGACCAACTTTTGCAAACTCCTTCCAAGATTTATTTACTTGCTTTACTGAGAGATTCTGGTGCCCATAGAGAAGCTTTGATGAAGGTCTTGGACCAGGCGTTCGTGGATCATGATGTGACGGTTGACCAATTTGATGGAATTGTGGGAAATATTACTTCGTGTAACAATCTTGGTTTCAGTGATGAAGAACTTCCGAAGGAGGGGAGAAACCATAATATGGCTTTGCATATCTCAATAAGTTGCGGAAATGATACTTTATCAAGTGTGTTGGTAGATACAGGTTCGTCGTTAAATGTGATGCCCAAGACTACTTTATCTCGGCTCTCATATCCAGGTGCTCCCATGAGACCTAGTGGAGTAATTGTTAAAGCGTTTGATGGTTCTAGGAAGACAGTCATTGGTGAAGTGGATCTTCCTATAGTAATTGGTCCCCATACTTTTCAAATCACTTTCCAAGTAATGGATATTCGTGCTGCCTACAGTTGCTTATTGGGTCGTCCATGGATCCATGATGCGGGGGCAGTCACTTCCACGCTCCATCAGAGATTGAAGTTCGTAAGGCATGGAAAGCTAGTAATGATTGGTGGAGAGCAGGCTATGGTGGTAAGCCATTTGTCATCTTTCTCTTTTATTGATGCTGATGAGGATGTTGGAACCCAGTTCCAAGCTCTATATGTTGCCAAGAATGAAGTGAAGAAGCAAGGGGCATCCATTTCTTCTTTTGAGGATGTGCGACGAGTGGTGGAAAGTGGTTTGGCTGAAGGATGGGGCCAGGTGCTAACTTTGCCCGAGAACAAGTCTGGAGAGGGTCTTGGTTTTCATCCCGTGTCTGCAAGAGTCAAACAAGAGGTGGTTGTTCGTCCGATTCAAGAGATTTTCCGAAGTGCTGGTTTTATCCATCCGACTCCTCCTGAGGTTGATGCTATCATAGAAGATGATTCCGAGGAGGATTTACCCGATTTTGTGACGCATGGATTGGCTTGCCAAAACTGGATAGTTGTTGATGTTCCTGTTGTGATGCACATTTCCGAGTAATGTTTTGTTTTGCTTTTTTGAAAAAAAACTTTCACTCTGCCCAAGGCGAAAAGTATTTTGTGTCGGGCTATGATAAAAATAAATCCTTTTTCTCTGCCCAAGGCAAAAGAGAAATGTCTGGGCTCTTTGTTTCAAGTATTTCCCTTCAATGAATAAAATTGTTATTTTGTCCACTACTGTTTTATTTTTCACTTTTTCTGGGAAATAGCAATGAAAATTAATTGGTAGTAATAGGAAAATATAATAACCTTTTGTTTTATTTGCACAAATCGATTTCTAAAATAAAGCATAATCATATGTGCAAATTAATCCATGACTTAACCATTGAAAACAATGATCCTATGCCCTCTCCCAACTTTGAATTCCCTGTGTTCAGAGCCGAAGAAGAGGATGGTGAAGAGATTCCTGTTGAAATTTCCCGTTTGCTTGAGCATGATGAAAAGACTATTCAACCATTTGAAGAACCTGTAGAGTTGGTCAACTTGGGTGATGAAGAAGATAAAAAGGAAGTCAAAGTCGGAGCATTGCTTATCCCAGAGGTTAAAGAGAAAATGTTGGAGCTTCTCAAAGAGTATGTTGATGTGTTTGCTTGGTCCTACCAAGATATGCCGGGTTTGGACAACGATATTGTGGAGCATCGTTTACCGTTGAGACCTGAATGTCCGCCGATTAAGCAGAAGCTGAGAAGGACTCGTCCCGATATGGCTGACAAGATCAAAGAGGAAGTTCAGAAACAGATTAATGCAGGTTTCCTTGTTACATCGGTCTATCCTCAATGGTTAGCCAATATAGTGCCTGTTGCTAAGAAAGATGGCAAAGTTCGGATGTGTGTAGACTATCGAGATCTGAATAGAGCTAGCCCAAAGGATGACTTCCCATTACCGCACATTGACGTATTGGTCGACAGTACCGCCAAGTTCAAAGTCTTTTCTTTCATGGACGGTTTCTCTGGTTACAATCAAATCAAGATGGCACCAGAAGATATGGAGAAGACAGCTTTCATTACACCTTGGGGAACATTTTGCTATCGGGTTATGCCGTTTGGTCTGAGGAATGCTGGTGCAACATACCAAAGGGCCATGACTGCTTTGTTCCATGACATGATGCATAAAGAGATAGATGTGTACGTGGATGACATGATTGCCAAATCACAGACTGAAGAAGATCATTTGGAACATTTGTTGAAGTTATTCCAGCGCTTGAGAAAGTATAAACTCCGTCTGAATCCCAACAAGTGCACTTTTGGTGTTCGTTCTGGAAGACTTCTGGGGTTCATTGTCAGTCAGAAAGGTATTGAGGTAGATCCTGATAAAGTCAAAGCTATTCGGGAAATGCCCGCACCCAAGACGGAAAAACAAGTAAGAGGATTCCTTGGGAGACTGAACTATATCTCTAGATTTATATCTCATATGACTGCTACCTGTGGGCCGATTTTCAAGCTTCTCCGAAAGAACCAAGGATGTGTGTGGACAGAAGATTGTCAGAGAGCTTTTGATAGCATCAAAGAATATTTGCTTGAACCTCCCATTTTGATTCCTCCGGTGGAAGGAAGACCTTTGATTATGTACCTGACTATATTGGAAGATTCCATGGGATGTGTGCTTGGTCAACAAGATGAGACTGGAAGAAAGGAACATGTCGTATATTATCTGAGTAAGAAATTCACAGACTGTGAGTCTCGATACTCATTGCTTGAGAAAACCTGTTGTGCTTTAGCTTGGGCTGCTCGCCGTCTGCGCCAGTATATGATTAACCACACCACTTGGTTGATCTCCAAAATGGATCCGATCAAGTATATCTTTGAGAAGCCCGCCTTATCTGGAAGAATAGCCCGTTGGCAGATGTTGTTATCTGAATATGACATTGAGTATCACACTCAGAAGGCAACCAAAGGGAGTATTTTAGCCGACCATTTGGCTCACCAACCAATTGACGATTATCAATCCATCAAGTTTGATTTCCCAGATGAAGATGTTATGTACTTGAAAGCTAAAGATTGTGAAGAGCCGTTACCTGAAGAAGGACCTGATCCCGAATCCCGTTGGGGTTTAATATTTGACGGAGCTGTGAATTCATATGGAAATGGAATTGGGGCAATCATCGTCACTCCCCGAGGTACTCATATCCCGTTCACGGCGAGATTGAAGTTTGACTGCACGAACAACATGGCTGAATATGAGGCATGTATTATGGGTCTCGAAGAAGCAGTGGATCTAAGGATTAAGATTCTTGATATTTACGGAGATTCGGCATTGGTAATTAGTCAAATCAAAGGAGAATGGGAGACTCGTCATCCTGGTTTGATCCCTTACAGAGACTATGCTAGAAGATTGTTAACTTTCTTCAACAAAGTGGAATTACATCATATCCCTAGAGATGAAAACCAAATGGCTGATGCTTTAGCTACTTTGTCTTCAATGTTTCAAGTGAATGGTTGGAATGACGTGCCTACCATCCGAGTTATGCGCCTTGATAGATGATCGCACTGAATCGCACTATGTTTCTGACTCAAATATCACATGTTTTCCTTAGTTTTTATTATCATTTTCTCGTATTATGTTCCTTTTTCCTTTGTTTTCAGGATTCTTGTCATTTCAGAGCCTTCTGTGAAGAAACGAGCCAAAACGCCAAGAAATTAGGGTTTTTCAAGATATTCTGCACTTATGGCGTTCAGCGCCACGCTGGCTACAGGGAACGCGATGACGTGGCCCACTTTCACCCAGAGATCAACTGCCACGTTCCCATGATGTGGCAGTTCCAGCCACCGCGCCCGCGGCCACCCCCACCGCGCCCGCGGCCTTCACAACAAGCTTCCCGCTCAAAAGAAGTTAAGGGGCATGCTAGTCCTTACGCACCTCAAGGATCCTCTATAAATAGTTTTCGATTTTCATTCTTTAGTTTCATCCAAGCTTAGTACAATCTTAAGCCATATACTATCAGTTTCTGTAAAGTGATAATCTCTTCACATCGGGGAGTTATTGCGGTGTAGATTGAGTTGTAATCGAGTCTTGGAGCACTTTGGTTGAAGTTCATCATACCAGTCTTACCTTTCCGTAGATTTGTATCAGATTCAAGTCTCCGACTGGAGCAAGGTTCTATTTTATTGCATTTCTTTACTTAATTGCTCTTACCATAGTCTACACGTTTTATAGACTTTAAATGCTCTTACCATAGTCTACACGTTTTATAGACTTTAAATGCTCTTACCATAGTCTACACGTTTTATAGACTTTAAATGCTCTTACCATAGTCTACACGTTTTATAGACTTTAAATGCTCTTACCATAGTCTACACGTTTTATAGACTCGCACTTATTATGTCTGGATAAACTACAAAGGTTAGGATGTAATGATTGTCATCATGGTTGTGTTCCAATTATCATGCTAGTGAAAATACTCTGGGGATGTTTTGCTTCTAACTTAAGTGAATTGTGTTTAAATGTTTATTGGGTAAGATCGAAAGCCGTCCAAACTAATGATACGACTTGATTATTATTTAACCAAACAAAAAGAGCGAAAGCCGTTGATTGGTTAAATAGGAATCATTGACCTTTTTAGAAAACAATTTTGAAACTATTTTCGGACGCGTTTGTAGGTTTGAAATCTGACTCTTGGTCAAAAGCCAAAAGTCTCTTTAAGTTAATCTTTCCGAGCAAAATCACTTTTCTGTTAAGTCAAAACTATCAATTTCTTAAAAATAGGTTTACCTCTTTAACGCGGAAGGCACCCTTTATATGTGACAATAAAGGAATTTAATTTAAAGAGTAAACTCGGTTCTTAGTAGTCAAAAGCTACAAGTTCCCGTTAAATTGATTCTTTGCTATCAATAGAAAATACTGCCCCATAAAGTAGTTTCATCTACGCATGACCGGACCAATATCTGATTACATGATTTACATTCCAACCTGTCTTTTAAACTGTTATTTACCTCGCTCATTTACTTTGTGCACTGCACTCACATCAATATTCTTGTTCGCCTTAGATAAGCACCTTAGCAATAGAGTTGATAGATTGACAATTGGTCTCTGTGGTTCGATAATCTTATATATTACTTCGATAGGCTGTACACTTGCAGTACTACATTTAGGCTATACGTTACAGATTAAACCCATCAAGTTTTTGGCGCCGTTGCCGGGGACCAACTTCGTCAAATTTCGTACCCTATTGTTATCCCGTTTAGACTAAGGCTATTCTAGCCGGTAGATGCGTAGAAATCGTAGCACCGGTAACCTAATAGATCCTTTAGTAGAACCTGAACGTTACGCTCGTGCCCGTCTTTTTATACGCAAGATAAGAAGAGTTATGGCAGAAGATCGTAACCAAAGACCGCTCAAGGAATTCGCCCAACCATCTAACGAGGAACCTAGTTCTAGTATAGTAAACCCTGCTATAACTACCAACAACTTTGAACTAAAACCCTCCTTATTACAATTAGTACAACAAAACCAATTCGCTGGTCTCGCTACCGAGAACCCGAATCAACATTTAAAGGTATTTATCCAGTTAGCTGACACCCTTAAGGCAAATGGAGCCACACTCGAAGCTATCCGTTTAAGACTGTTTCCTTTTTCCCTTAGAGGTAAAGCTCACGACTGGTTAGACGCCCTTCCAACTAACTCAATAACAACTTGGGAAGACCTTAGGAGAGCTTTTCTTGCGAGGTATTTTCCACCAAGCAAGACCGCTGTTCTTAGGAACCTGATCACTTGTTTCACCCAAAACCAAGGCGAATCACTTTTTGATGCCTGGGAGAGATATAAAGAACTTTTAAGAGCTTGTCCGCACCATGGCCTGGAGCAATGGTTAATCATACATACCTTCTATAATGGACTCCATTACAACACAAAGATGTCCATAGATGCTGCCGCTGGCGGAGCGTTGATGAACAAACCTTACCCTGACGCTTGTGCCCTAATAGAGGACATGGCCCAAAACCACGCCCAGTGGGGATTAGAACGAGCGACAGTAAAGAAAAAGGAGAGCCATGGAGGAAAGCATGAGGTAAGTTGCATGGACATGATTAATGCCAAAATGGACGCCCTAGCGTTGAGAGTCGAGAACATGTCTCAAAACCCAACCACAGTAGCAGCAATCCAATCGGAATGCGAACTCTGTGGAACTCAAGGACATCAAACCGTTGACTGTAACCTTTTGAATGAATCTAGCTCAGACCAAGTTAACTATACCCAAGGGAACCCTTTCTCGAATACCTACAATCTTGGATGGAGGAACCACCCGAATTTCTCTTACAAAAACAATAACCCTATCCAAAATCCCGGACCTTCGAGACCTCAAGGATTCCAAACGCAAAAACAAAACCAACCTATGCAAATAGTGCCCCCAAGACCAAACCTTAAAGAAACCATAGACACCTTCATTCAGGCTCAAACCCAGCAAAATAAGGAGTTTATGAACCAACACATTCACACGAACGAACTAGTTACTCAACTGGCAACCAAGTTTGACCAGATAATAACCCACACCAAAATGCTTGAGACTCAGATTTCCCAAGTAGCACAAAACACCTCTGTACAAGTTGCACCTGGAGGACAATTTCCTGGACAAACTCAACCAAATCCAAAAGGCCAAGCAAATTCTATCACATTAAGAAGTGGAACTGCTTATGAAGGGCCTAGAAATCCTAACTTAAGCACATCAGAAAAACCTATGGAAGATGCTACGCCTAAAGACCAGGTAGAGGAACCAGAGAAACCAGAAAAGCAATCAAAACTAGAAGTAGGGAATAACACTCAACAACCTTATAAACCACCTATTCCGTTCCCACAGAGGCTGAAAAACACCAAAGTAGAAAACCAGTACCAAAAGTTTATTAAGGTAATAGAGAAACTCCATGTTGAGATTCCTTTTACTGAAGCTATAACCCAGATACCATCATATGCTAAGTTTTTGAAAGATATTTTGACCAATAAACGGCGACTCGATGATCCCAAGTCTTTAGAATGTCATTCTATATCCGAAAATAAACTCGCCAAGAAAGATAAAGACCCTGGAAGTTTTTCTATCCCTTGCATCCTAGGTAACCATATGATAGACAAAGCATTTTTAGACCTAGGAGCAAGCGTAAGTCTGATGCCTCTGGCCGTCTGTAAGAGGTTAAAATTAGGAGAACTTCAACCTACTAAGATGTCCTTACAACTAGCTGATAGATCTGTCAAATATCCCATGGGTATTTTAGAAGACATACCTGTCAAGATTGGTCAGTTGTACATTCCGACCGACTTTGTCGTAATGGATATTAAAGAGGATGAAGACATCCCAATCCTCTTAGGAAGACCCTTCCTATCGACCGCCGGAGCTATAATAGATGTTAAGAAAGGGAAACTGACTTTCGAGGTAGGAGATGAAAAGATTGAGTTCATTTTATCAAAATTTCTAATGGCGCCAGTGATAGGAGATGCGTGTTATGCCATCGACGTCATTGACGAATGTGTAAATGAGCTCGAACTAAACGAATCTCTAATCAAATTACCATCAACCCCTATTTTAGAGGATGACGGATTTAAGAGTATCGAACCGTACATTGACGACAACCTTTTTGAATGCTTAGCTCTTACCCCTGACCTTATGCCGCGTACTGAGAAAACCACTTTAGAACTTAAGGAACTACCCAAGAATCTAAGATATGAGTTTTTGGATGAGGAGATGAATAGACCTGTTATAATTAGCGCCGCTCTAAACCAAATAGAAACAAATCAACTCTTAGATACCTTGCGAAAATATCCCTCAACTTTAGGGTATAAAGTTTCAGATTTAAAAGGTATAAGCCCATCCGTATGCATGCATCAGATTATGCTAGAAGAAGATTCAAAACCCTCAAGAGAACATCAAAGAAGAATAAACCCTATCATGAGTGATGTAGTCAAGAAAGAAGTTCTTAAGTTATTAGAAGCTGGTATCATATACCAAATTTCGGATAGTGAATGGGTAAGCCCAGTCCATGTGGTACCCAAGAAAGGAGGTATCACCGTTCTAAAAAATGAGAAAGGTGAGCATGTGGCAAAACGAACAGAAGGAGGATGGCGTATGTGTATTGTTGTACCCCAAAATTTGCCCTCCCATATTTCTCAAAACATTTCAAGAAAAATTCACAAGTCCAACCTGGCGCGTCATATTCAGGTATTCTTTCGCCAAGATATCTCTGATAATGTATTCTCAAATTCAGGTTCGGCTCAAGAGTCAATTCTTTAAAGAAGGTATCCGAATGTGTGAGTTTTCTCGAAGAAATATGGTGAAAAAGTGTGCTGAAAGTGCAGTTTTTACGCGCTAAAAAATTCATAACTTGAAGATCGTGGCTCGTTTTGAACCCGTTCCGGTGGCCAAAATTCCGTCTTGACATTATCTACGTTTTCATCTCTCATGGCTGGAAGCCAATTTCGATCAGAAGGTCTTCAAAAATGTGGATTTATCAAGTATTTTCATACAGAAAATTTGTGACAGAAGTTTATTTGCGTCATGTTCAGAAAATCATAACTTGGTCGATTTTCATCGTATCGAGCTGGTTCCGGTGCCAAAATTTCACAAATTGAGTTGGCTACATTTTCACAGAAGGTATTGAGTTCAAACGGTATTCAAAAGGCCTTCGTTTTTTGCTCAGAGTGCGTGACACGCCGAAAATCCTGAATGCTGAATATTATTTCATCTGGGCCGAAACTTCGAAAATTCATAACTCGGTCAATTTTTATCGGATTGGACTCATATTTTTACACAAGGTCAATGACTCATAGATCTACAACTTTGCTTCAAAAGTCGAGACCAAATTATGCACCGATCAATACCAGTTTTTTATTGAAGAACGTGTCAGAGTCGACACTGAAGCCCAAAATAAGTTTGTCTGAGCTGAAACTTCAAAAATTCATAACTAATTCACCGTTTATCCGATTGAGTCGATTTTCGGACAGGAGTTAGTTCTTGATGTCGGCTACATTTTGTTTTCACATTGCAACTTCAAAAAATGCACTTAAGTCCCTGAGATTTAGCCTGGAAAGTGACGAATTCAAGTGAATATTGGAGGCCCAATTGCACATTCAAAGCCCATTTGCTTTACCCTAATTTCCATTATATAATCACCTTCTTTTCACACAAACCAGGGAGAGAAAAAAAAAGAGGAGACAGAGGAGAAAAGAAGAGAGAAAAAAAACCTTGCCACAACACTGTTAGAATATCAAACTCTTTCAAAAACCCTAAAACCTTGAAATCCTTATTACAAATCCCTCTCTCACTACAAACAAAGCCATCTCAGTTACAAACCAACACCTCACTACTTCTCCAGTAAGGATAAGGCTGGCTTGATCTCCATGATCCTAATTTTCCAGTAAGGTATAAAAGCATCCAGGTCACTAATTTTCCAGTAAGGGTAAGATTGATTTGATCTCCATGATCAAAAGGGTATAATCATTCATACATGCCATATTGTGCCTAAACATTAAATTTCTTCATATATTGGCTTTATTTGCATTTTATGATTTTATTTAATGTGTTCGTGAGATTCAACACTGTAGATTTAGACAGGATCCCATGCGGGTTCATTAAGGAACGTTGAGGCCAAAAGCCAAATGGCCAAAAGCCAAAAGCCAAATGGCCAAAACAGAACATTTTATGCATGACACCAATACATGGCGAGGCAGACATTAAGCCAGACATTAAGGAACGTTGAAGGCAGAACACAAATGGCCAAAAGCCAAAACGCAAATGGCCAAAGTAGAACAACTTATGTATGATGAGGCCAGAACACAAATGGCCAAACCACTTCAATTCACCTCCAAAAAGGGGACAGAAACCCCCCAAGGTATTGTATTTTCTTTCTTTTCCTTATTTTATTTATTTCAATTATTTCTTTTTTTAATTAATTCCTTTAATTTAACTTATTTTCATAAAATATAAAAAATAGTAAAAAACAGAAAAGTCATAAAAATCAAAATATATGTATTTAATTAATATTTTTTGTAAATAAATATCACTAATTAATTTTAGCTTTGTAAAATTAGGTTTAATTCAAACATTTTTCTTAATAAACTTAAAATTGGTAGAATTAGGTTTTAATCAATTTTTATCCTTTTTTTCTTTTCTTTCACAATAATTAATTATTAAATATTATTTTTGTAATTAAATTACCATGTAATTAATTAGGTTAATTTATGTTTAATTTTAACATGTTTTCTTAATAAACTAAAAAACAAATAGAATTAGGGTTAGCATTTAATTTCAATTAATTCTTTTTCCATTAAAAACATAAAATACTAAAAAATATCAAAAAACAATTTCTTTTCTCTCTTAATTAATTAATTCCATCATTTAATTTAATTTTGCAAAAAGGGTCCAACGCCCTCGTTTTTAATCCTTATTCGCATATTTATTTTATTTCGTTTAATATTAATGTAATTCTCCCAAAGCCTTGTAAACTCGGACATTTTATTTCTCGCACTTTACTTCTTTATTTTCTGTCAAATCGGGTCCTGGATTAAATTTGGCGATGTGGACCCGCGCCTTTGTAATAGCTTAGGAATTTTATCTTTCCGCACTTTTTTAACTGTTAACAAAAAAACATGACAAGACAAATATCTGAAAACGACACACGAATCGCACACACCACCCCTAGGGTACGCCTCACCGTTGCCTTGCCTCGAAAGGTGATCGTCGAGTAGAGGATGTCTTAGTAAGTCCTCATGATCCGGGAACCTGACATGAGGGTAGCTTCTAAGGTGTCTTCCCATTGCTCTGGTGATCACCATGTCCCTACAAACTCGAATTGACCCGAACACCTCCAACGGTGGTGCTACCTACCTCTCAATGGTGGGATGGCACTACTTTAAAGGACATTTACACAGACGAATTCCTTAGGGTAGGTAGGTTCTCGTAGATACTTGCTCTCTTTAAAAACCAAACAAATCAAAATCTTTTCACACCGACACTTTTCAAAAGCTTTCGAAACAATTTTTCAAACACTCTGACGCACGAGTCGAACTGAAATTTTTCAAAGAAACTTTTTAAAACCCACAGTTGAAAAGTAAACAAACCCTTTTTTGAAAACACAAATGAGCAAGTATCTAAGAGCCCATGGATAACCATGGATAGAAAGGGTGCTAACACCTTCCCTTTCTATAACCTACCTCCCGAACCGAGAGCAATCTCTTTAAGGAATTTTTCTGTGCTTTTGTCCTTTCCATTTGGAGAAAATAAAAGACGGTGACGACTCTTGCTTACCGCGACATTTCGCGAACCAGCGTTAAACAGTCAGTTCCAGATCCACCGATCACAGAACTGGCGACTCTGCTGGGGATAAACTTAAAGTGGGGTGTACCTTAGGGCTAGGTCATAACTATGTTTTCAATTGTCTTCTTTGCTTGCTTTATTATTGTGGGACTGTCTTGGGAGTTCTATAGATCCTAACCCGGATCTGGGGGATACCTTCTTAGAAAGTAGCAACAAGGCTGTGAGGGAACTGTGCGGGGTATACCGACATGGTTGAAGCAGTCTGCTACGTTGATGTGACACTTTGGTGTGTACCGGTAACCCTTGAGTTCAGTCAAGGAGAGTACGGGGCCTCCGCGTGGTGTCGTGAAGCATCAACAGACCTTAGGAACCTTAATTGAACTATCTTGGCCTCTTTAGGGTAGTGAGATAACTGACTTTGGTGCAGTCCGAGGTTGGTTGATACTCGATACTACACTCAATTGAGGATTGCTTTCCTGGAATATTTCGGTCGCCAGTTCAGTGGCTAAATCGAAACGATGAACAATGAAAGCAATCCCGTGATATTGGGAACCTTAGAACCCGGTTACTTTGATTAGGACAGGTTGAACCCACCAACTTCAAGAGGGTACTACCCAGACCCCATGCTGGCTTTAAACCTTAAGGGCTTGTCTTGTGTGCCTTGTGTGCCTTACATGTTTGTCTTTGTAAATATCTGTGGTGCATTTAATCATAGCATCATGACATCATCCCGCATCATACGCATTGACTAACCATTTCAGGGGTTCGAATTTTCATCTTTGTTCTTGTTTTGTAGGACATGGAAACTGTTCGTAGAAAGACAATTCAAGTCAGTCTTGTAAGGGTTCCTCCTCAGCTTAAGGAGCTTATATCCAGGATTCCCGAGAACTCTTCATTCAGTGAAAGGCATGGAAGCCTCATCAGCTTGGTCAACACCAACATTGAGGAAGATATGATAAAGGTCTTGTTCCAATTCTTTGACCCTCTGCATCACTGTTTTACCTTCTTGGACTATCAGTTGGTACCTACATTGGAGGAGTTCTCCCGGCTCCTGAAGATCCCTATCCTTGATCAGCTACCTTTCAACGGTACAGAAAGGGAACCTAAGCTTGAAGAGATTGCTAAAGCCTTGCACCTACAGTCATCTGACCTCAAGGGACATTGGGAAGTTAGAAGTGGTATCAAAGGGTTCTTAGCCAGGTTTCTGTTTGAAAAGGCCCTTGAATGTTGGAACTCCCTTGACTTGCAAGCTTTTGAAGAGGTTGTGGCCCTCCTTGTTTATGGTTTGGTGTTGTTCCCTAACCCAGATCAGCTCATTGATATCAGTGCTGTCCAGATCTTTATGTCCAGAAATCCTATACCTACGTTGCTGGGGGACATCCTTCACTCATGTTACACTCGAACCATGAGAAAAAGAGGTATCCTTATGTGTTGCACTCCTCTCCTGGGAAGGTGGTTTATTTCGCACCTTCCGCAATCAGTCTTGAAGAATGAGCGGGGTTTGAGATGGTCACAACGGTTGATGACTCTTACGCATGCAGATATACATTGGTGTCCTAGGTCCAGAGGAGATGTCACTATCATTGATCGTTGCGGGGAGTACCCTAATGTTCCTTTACTTGGAATCAGAGGAGGTATTACTTATAGCCCATGCCTGGCTTGGAGACAGTTTGGTTATGCTCGGAGGGATGGTCCTCATGACATGTTAATTCCTGACATAGTTTTTGACTTCGACAACGATACTCAAGGACTTCGCCAGAGATTTATCAGAGCTTGGAGGACGCCCAGTAGGATAGACAGCAAGACACTGGGGCACAGGAATTCCATCCCGTTGGAACCTTATCTCAAGTGGGTACGAGCTCGCTCCCAGAAGTTAGTGATGCCTTATCCTCATATGCTCCCGGTAATCAAAGAGCCTGTCTTGGAAGGGGAAGTGTCCCACATTATTCAGCACCCTGATATGCCCACATCCTGGGAAGAGATGCAGAAGAGCTGGATCCAGCTTAAGGAAGAGCGGAATTCTCTTGAGACTAGCCTACATGCCAGTGAAAAGAAGGTCTTGGAGCTCACCCGTCTGTTGCATGAAGAGAGGAATCTCAACACCTACATAGCCCCGAAAAGGATGCGCAGTGTATTTTGGGATTGATTTGATTTTTGTATTTTTGCCCATGAGGCTTTGATGTATTAAACAATGATTTCTTTAATGATAACGTGTGTTCCTTTTTGTCTACAACAAATTTGAACTTTCGAACCCTTGAATGCATTGCATACGCATTCCATACATCATGTGCATAGCAGGTTTTTCCTCTTTTCAGGTTGCTTACAGCTCTTCGCTGTTTATTTCAGCATCATGAATCCCGAATCTGCATCAACCGAGACATCAATCAAGGCACTTCAGGCGCAGAATGCGCAATTCCAAGAATTAATCAAGGGTCTGGCTAAAGGCCAAGAAGAACTAAAGGCTATGCTCCTGAAGAAGGAGAAGAAGAAGAAGAGAAGAACTGTTCTGTTCAACTCGGGCCGAAGGTTTGGCAATACTCTGCAGCATAAAGAGGCTGGTTCTTCTGTTGGCAAGAGTCCTTCTCAGGCAGAAGTAAAGGTCCCTAGTCCGGTAGTCTCCGACAACGAGACAGATTTTGATGAAGAGCAGTACCCTCCTGCAGACGACAGATACAAGCAACTGGAGGACAGGTTGAAGGCTATGGAGGTCCAACAGGTACTTGGGCTGGATTTCGGAGATCTGGGTTTGTCGACTGGTGTGATTATCCCGCATAAGTTCAAAGCACCATCCTTCTCCAAATATGATGGGGCGTCTTGTCCCAAGCTGCACTTAAGGTCCTATGTTCGGAAAATTCAGCCGTACTCCGCGGATAAGAATTTATGGATCCACTTCTTCCAGGAGAGTCTTTTAGGGACTCATCTCGAATGGTTCTATCAGCTGGATGGGACCAAGGTTCGTAACTGGGAGGAGTTGGCTACTGCTTTCTACAAGCAGTATCAATATAATGCCGACCTTTCCCCCACACGTACCCAACTCCAGGGTATGGCGTTAGGTGCAAGCGAAGGTTTTAAGGAGTACGCTCAGAAGTGGAGAGACCTGGCTGGCAGGGTGCAGCCACCATTGACTGATCGGGAGCTGGTAGACATGTTCTTAGGGACCCTATCTGGGGCATTTTTCAACCATCTCATTGGGAATTCTTCTGCTGGTTTCACTGATTTGATTCTGACTGGAGAGAGAATTGAAGCTGGGCTGAAGTCTGGGAAGATTGCAAAGGGTGCATCATCTAGTTCGGAAAAGAAACCATTCAAGAAGGAGTCTAGTGCCGTGTATGGTTCTAGGAAATCAGAGAGACCTGAGCACCGCCAATCTGTCAGTGCGGTGATGATTGCTAAGCCTGCTGCCGCTCCTCGGCCAAACAATCCTCAAAGGGCTGAAAGACCCCGGCGAGAGTTTACCCGGTTAAGCATGACCCTATCACAGATTCTGCCACAGTTGCTAGCCACCAACTTAGTGACTGTCAGGGAAGCCCCGAAGTTCCCCAATACAACATCTCCCAAGTACAATCCGAATGCTCGTTGTGCCTACCATTCAAAAAGCCCGGGGCACTCTACCGATGACTGTTGGGCGTTGAAGAATAAGGTGCAAGACCTTATCGACGCAAAGGAGATACAATTCGAAGCGCCTGCAAAGCCGAATGTAGTTACTGCCCCTATGCCTCAGCACGGGGTAAATGCTGTTGATGAAGACGTTTATGCTGTTTCTGTGGATGATCTAGCCACTCCTCTAAAGATCGTCAAGAAGAACCTACTGCAGGCCGGTTTATTTCCGGGTTGTAGTGAGGGTTGCCTATTCTGTGTTGTGTCCCCATCTGGTTGTCCCTTGCTAAAGTTAGGCATCCAAAGCTTAATGGATAGCAAGGAGATTCTATTCAAGAAGTCTGCTGTTCGGTTGGTTCCAATGGAAGAAGTTTCTGTGGTGACTATCTTCAATAATCCGATCCCGGCTCTCCAGAAGAAGCCCGTTCAAATTATGACCGTTGCACCCGTTATTATCACTGTTCCAGGGCCCCTGCCTTATGTATCTGATAAAGCTGTCCCTTGGCACTATGGGGCAGACGTATATGTGAATGGGATTAAACAAGAGTGCAACGCTGGCGCCAGCATTTGTGACATCACTGGCCCAGCCAAAGTTACCCGCAATGGCAGGCTCTTCTCGCCTGACATTGCACCGCCTGCTGTTCGAAGACCGCTCCTGATAATTCCTACAAGTACACCTATTCCTGTTGCTGATCAAGTTGTTGTTCCTGCTGCTGATCCGATAGTTTCTCCTGCTGCCGAGTCATCCAATGCCCGGGGCAAGGGAATTGAAGTTGAGCCTGCCCAGATGGAGGCACCCGTACCCATAGCTGTTGAGGCCTCCCCACAAGAGATGGAGGAGATTCTGAAGATTATAAAGAAGAGCGATTTTAATGTTGTGGAACAGTTGGGGCATACGCCCTCCAAGATCTCCATGCTCTCTTTATTGCTGTGCTCCGAGGCCCATGCTAAGGCCCTAATCTCATTCCTCAAGATGGCCCATGTGCCACATGAAACCTCTGCGGTCCAGTTCACTGATTGCGTGGCATGTCTGACGGCAGACAACGGTTTGGGTTTCTCAGATGCTGACTTGACCGCAAAAGGGAGAGACCATAATGATGCTCTGCATGTCTCTATTGAATGCAGGGGCACCACCTTGGCGCATGTGTTGGTGGACACGGGTTCATCTTTGAATGTGCTACCTAAGAAGGCTTTGGACCGTCTAGATTGTGAAGGCCTGGAATTGAAACCCAGCAACATCATCGTCAGGGCCTTTGATGGTTCAAAGAGGATGGTCCATGGAGAGGTTGACATTCCGATTCGCGTGGGCTCTCAAGTGTTCGACTCCACTTTTTATGTGATGGATATCCGTCCATCTTACTCTTGTCTATTGGGTCGACCTTGGATACATAAGGCTGGGGCAGTGACCTCTACCTTGCATCAGAAGCTGAAATACCCCGTCAGAGGGAAGATTGTCACTGTGCAAGGAGAGGAAGAATATATGGTGAGTCACCTAAACTCTTTCAGATACATTGAGATGGATGGGGAGTTTATTGAAACCCCCTTTCAGCATTTCGAGGAGGTGTTTCCAATTGCAGCAACAATAACAGAAGAAGGTGGTCCTTTGAAGATGGCTTCCCTGAAGGATGCCCGGGCTGTGGTTCAGAAGGGTGAATGTGCCGACTGGGGCAGACTTCCAGACTTTACTCAGAAGACTGATAAACTTGGGCTGGGTTTTACCTCAGAAGGTCAGAGAGCTATGAGGAAAGCAAAGATCGGAAGACCTCCGGTATTTATTAAAAGTTCAGAAGTGAATGCTGTTGGGGAAGACCATGAAGTGGACGAAGCTGAATTCAATAGCTGGATCTATCCGACGGCCGAAGACGGATTGAACAATTGGAGTGCAAAGGACCATACCCCTGTTACCTTTGTGACGCAGTAATAAATTTCTTTGTTTTGTTATTTTGTAATAAACAATGATAAACTCTATGGCCCGGTGTCTTACCCGAGGCACCGTGGTTCTATTTGTGAGGGCATACAAACTGTCATTTCATATATCATGAATAAAACTCTTGGACGTATTTTTCGCTTTGCAAATATTGTGTTCCTTTTCTGTCTTCCTTTCCTTTACATAATTTTCAAAACAGCTGTATTTACACACACACTCACTCATACAGGTTTCAATCCACTCTGGATCTCACTGATAACAACTTTGCTACTGCCAATTATGACTTCGAAAATCTGATCAACTTAGCCGAAGACGAAGGTGAAGATGATTGCGAAGTGCCTGGCGAGCTTGCAAGACTGTTGCTTCAGGAAGAGAGGGCAATTCAACCCCATGAAGAGCCAGTGGAAACCATAAACCTGGGCACTGAGGCAGACAAAAAAGAGGTAAAGATTGGTGCCAACCTAGAGCTCAGCGTGAAGCAACGGTTAACCAAGATGTTACATGACTATATGGAGATATTTGCCTGGTCTTACGAAGACATGCCAGGGTTGGATACCGACATCGTGGTCCATCACTTGCCAACTAAGGAAGACTGTCCTCCAGTTAAGCAAAAGGTCTGTCGGATGCGTCCAGAGATGTCTGAAAAGATTAAAGCCGAGGTCATGAAACAGTTTGACGCCGGGTTCCTTGCAGTGACTTCTTATCCTCAGTGGGTTGCTAATGTGGTGCCGGTACCAAAGAAGGATGGAAAGGTCAGAATGTGTGTTGACTACAGGGATCTGAATAGGGCCAGCCCCAAGGATGACTTCCCCTTACCTCACATTGATGTCCTTGTTGATAATACAGCTCAGCACAAAGTATTCTCTTTCATGGATGGCTTTTCAGGTTACAATCAGATTAAGATGGCACCTGAAGACATGGAGAAGACTACATTTGTTACTCAGTGGGGGACCTTCTGTTACAAGGTCATGCCATTCGGGTTGAAGAACGCTGGGGCAACCTACCAACGTGCCATGGTTGCCTTATTTCATGACATGATCCATCATGAGATAGAAGTGTATGTGGACGACATGATCGCTAGGTCCCAGACTGAGGAAGAGCACCTAGATCATCTGCAGAAATTGTTTGACCGGTTGAAACTGTACAAGCTAAGATTGAACCCTAACAAGTGCACCTTCGGGGTAAGATCTGGGAAGTTGCTAGGCTTCGTGGTCAGTGATAAAGGTATTCAAGTGGACCCTGCTAAGGTCAAAGCTATTCAAGAGATGCCAGTTCCTAAGACAGAGAAGGAGGTCAGAGGCTTTTTAGGACGCCTAAATTACATCGCTCGATTCATCTCACATCTGACTGCTACCTGTGAGCCAATCTTCAAGCTGCTGAAGAAAGATCAGGTAGTACGTTGGAACGATGAATGTCAGGCTGCTTTTGACAAAATCAAAGAGTATCTCCAAGAACCACCTATCCTTATGCCACCGGTTGAAGGGAGACCTCTGATCCTATATCTGACAGTGCTTGACAACTCAATGGGGTGTGTGCTGGGGCAGCATGACGAGTCTGGCCAAAAAGAGCATGCCATTTATTACCTTAGCAAAAAGTTTACCGACTGTGAGACCCGATACTCACTGCTCGAGAAAACTTGTTGCGCTTTGGTATGGGCTGCTCGCCGGCTGAGACAGTATATGCTGACTCACACTACCTTATTAATCTCAAAGATGGATCCGATAAAGTACATATTCGAAAAGCCTGCTCTGTCTGGGAGAATTGCAAGATGGCAAATGATCTTGACGGAATACGACATTCAGTACACAACCCAGAAAGCCATCAAGGGAAGTGTAGTGGCAGACCACTTGGCACATCAAGCTGTAGATGATTATCAGTCCATGAACTTCGAGTTTCCGAATGAAAGCATTATGATTGTAACTGACTGTGAAGTACCTGGACCGGATGAAGGACCTGAACCGGGATCCCGATGGTCTATGCACTTTGATGGAGCCTCCAATGCTTTGGGAAATGGTATCGGCGCCATAATCATATCACCTCAAGGTACTCATACTCCACTCACTGCCTGGCTATGTTTCAACCGCACCAACAACATGGCGGAGTATGAGGCGTGAATCATGGGTCTTCAAGCTGCGATTGACCTAAGGATCAAATTTCTAAGTGTCTTCGGAGATTCCGCTCTTGTGATCAATCAGATCAAAGGAGAGTGGGATACGAAACATCCAAACTTGATTCCTTACAGAGAATGTGTGTTGACCCTGATCCCCCACTTCACGGAGATAACCTTTGAGCATTTTCCAAGAGAAGAGAATCAGTTAGCGGACGCATTAGCTACAATGTCTTCTATGTTCAAAGTCAAATGGGATAATGATGCTCCCCGGATCATCATCTGGAAACTGGACGAACCGGCATACTGTTGTGATCTCGAAACTGAATTGGTGACTGAGAAGCCTTGGTACCACGAAGTGAAGAGATATCTGGAAGCTCAGGAATACCCTGAAGGTGCCTCTGTAAATGATAAGAAATTCCTGAGGAGGTTTGCAGCCAAGTTCTTCCTAAGCAACGGCATCTTGTACAAGAGAAACCATGATTCAACCTTACTGCGTTGTGTGGATAAAACTGAAGCAGAACGAATCATGGAAGAGCTACATGAAGGGACCTTTGGTACGCATTCCAGTGGACACACTATGGCTAAGAAGATCCTACGGGCAGGATATTACTGGTCCACAATGGAAGCTGACTGCTACCAACACTCCAGGACATGCCACAAGTGCCAGATTTATGCAGACAAGGTGCATGTTCCTCCGGTTCCCCTGAATGTTCTGACTGCGCCATGGCCGTTTGCAATGTGGGGCATAGACATGATCGGCGAGATAAAACCTACAGCATCTAATGGACATCGCTTCATCCTAGTGGCGATTGATTATTTTACAAAGTGGGTTGAGGCAGCATCCTATGCTACAGTAACCAAGACTGTTGTGGCACGGTTCATTCGACATAACCTGATCTGTCGGTACGGCGTCCCTGAGCGGATTATTACAGACAACGGTATCAATCTGAACAACAAGATGATCGTTGAGCTCTGCGAACAGTTCAAGATACAGCACCACAATTCTTCTCCTTACAGACCGAAGATGAATGGGGCTGTAGAAGCGGCAAATAAGAACATCAAGAAAATCGTGCAGAAGATGACAGTGACCTATAAAGATTGGCACGAGATGTTACCGTTCGCTCTACATGGGTACCGTACCTCAGCTAGGACGTCAACCGGGGCAACTCCTTTCTCTCTGGTTTATGGCATGGAGGCAGTCTTACCGATTGAAGTACAAATTCCCTCTCTCCGGATAATGAAGGATGCAAATCTGAACGAAGACGATTGGATCCAGACACGACTTGATCAACTTAACCTCATTGATGAAAAGAGACTTGCTGCTATCTGTCATGGTCAGACGTACCAAAAACGAATGATCAGGGCATTTAACAAAAAGGTCAGACCACAGGAATATCAAGTTGGGGATCTGGTAATCAAGAGAATCATCCTTCCTCAGAGTGATCCAAGGGGCAAATGGACCCCTACGTACGAAGGGCCATTTGTGGTTAAGCATGTGTTCTCAGGAGGAGCAATGATTTTAACCAACATGGATGGTGACGACCTTCCTCACCCCGCCAATGCAGACATAGTTAAAAAATACTACGCATGAAAAAAAGACCCGCTAGGCTGACATGCCTAGGCAAAAATTAGGGCTTCCCGTCGAACCAAAAGGGTTCGGGCAAAATGAAGGGATGAAAATGAAAAATCTGTACACCCGGCAAGTCGAAAACCTGAAAAGGCGGCTTGGGCAAAAATGGGTATCCCGGTGGACTGAAAACCCGAAAGGGCGGTCCAGGCAAAAATTAGGGATAAAAGCGTAATACTATGTCTCATTAGATCACTTTGCATCCAGAATCCGGTATCTACATCAAGTTCAGACGGCATCGATCAGTCAGCTTCACCTTTAACCAAGGTCATCAAGTGATGAGACGCTCGGAGTTATAAAGGCAATAGCAGAGTTGAAACCCAGTGGATCATTCATTTCACACAGCTGTTTTATTTTCTTTTGTACAAAATTTGTATAAACTCTCTTGTTCGGCGACATTCCTCTTATTAGGACGTCAGCCTCTTGTACACAAAACGCCTATTTTCAGGCCATTCAAAATCAATACAAATATATTTTCAGTTAAACGTGCCAAGTGTTTTTCTTTTTCTGTTTTGTTTTGCGAAGAACGTCCAAGGTTCAATTTGTGATATATGCATTGACAATAATTTGCTAACTCATAAATATTTGCATACGAAACAAAGGAATTAATTGCAGGTGACGCTAGAAACAGGGGCAATAAAAGAGTTGTCTGAGCAGTCTAATTGTTCTATCCTCCAAAGGTACCAAGGTAGGTCCAGCTAAAGAACATGACCAGTATACCTGAATCCCCCAGAGAGTGAGCCAACAATACATTCTTCTCCAAGCAGAGTTATCAAATCTCAAGAAAATTGGGTATGCTCCCGCAGATCCCAACATCCCCCAGCAGCAATACATATATTCATAACAAGCATCCCCGGCAGTCTTGGTCCAAAGATTGTTCCCCGGCGGTATATCAATATTCAAAGGAATCACTTCCCCAGCATATCAAAACTTCCCCAGGAAAATCCAGTTTCCCCAGGAAAATTGGAATTCATATCCCCAAGCAGTAAGCTTATCCCCAGTAAATTCTGGAAGCTTATCCTCGCAGAACACGAATGCGTCGTTCGGCTTGATTTAAAGAGTTATTTCCTTAACAGGATATAACTGGGTTATCCTCAGCCAAAAGCCCCGGAAAGAGCGTCGTCAACGAAGCCTTCTTACCCCAGCGAAGTCCATCAACACTTCCAACAACAAGGGTTTCCCCAGCAAGTTACTATCAATACTCAGTAGGGCCTCTCTCTCCCCACAGAGTATCACTCCCCAGCATGGTCGCTAGAGTATTTTTCCTCCCCGCAGAATCTTCCATTTGCCAAGTTTATTCCTCAACGGAGTCATCTTCTCCTACCGGTATTCTTGCAATTATCATCCCCAGCGGAAGCAAAAACTTTCTTCCACAGCAGCCCAGGATATGACTTCCCGGCACCCGTCAAGGATTTACTTTCCTAGACGAAAACATACATTCATAAAGCATCACATACATCATTATAGCATGCATAGACGCATCATATCATACAAATCTCATTTATGTTGAGAACATCATTGCTTGATCCATATCATGCATTGAATATGACTGACCTTTACCTTTCAGGAAAGGCGCAGTTAAAATGTTTAAACATATTTCAAAGCCTTCTCTAGTCCAGCTAAATCGACCCCCAACAGATTTTTCTGATAAAGACTCAGCAGAAGTTATGGTCCCCTCTCCAACGGCGAGTGAGGTGGTAAGTCCTTTTTCAGATGTTTCCCTCTCCGACGGTGAGTGTGAGGTGATAGTCTCATATGGTTCCCTCTCCAACGGCGAGTGAGGTGGTAAGTCCTTTTTCAGATGTTTCCCTCTCCGACGATGAGTGTGAGGTGATAGTCTCTTATGGTTCCCTCTCCGACGGTGTGTGAGGTGGTAAGTCCTTTTCCAGATGTTTCCCTCTCCGACGATGAGTGTGAGGTGATAGTCTCCTATGGTCCCCTCTCCGACAAGTGCGTGAGGTGGTAATTCCTTTTCAGATGTGTCCCTCTCCGACGATGAGTGTGAGGTGATAGTCTCTTATGGTTCCCTCTCCGATGGTGTGTGAGGTGGTAAGTCCTTTTTCAAGATGTTTCCCTCTCCGACGGTGAGTGTGAGGTGATAGTCTCCTATGGTTCCCTCTCCGACGGTGAGTGAGGTGACAATTCCTTTTCCTATGATTCCCCTCTCCGACGGCGAGTGAGGTGATTCCCTTTCAGATTATAATGGTCTATGGTTCCCGTTCCGATCCTGCGAAGATGGTATTTCCCACTAAGATTTTTTCTCAACGAGCGTTGTTGAAGTTAAAATCACCCAAAGTTTCTCTTACCATTCATGCTGAGGCAGTAACCATACCTGGTTCATTCATCACCGTTTGAAGCTCCAGATCCAGCTCATGTAACCAGTCAGGACACATTTATACCAAGCATCTGAAAATCAGCTCCTGCAACGTGTCAGGTAATCATTTTTTCTTTTGCAGGTATGCAGGTTCTCGCTAAGGAATCTCTTACGCGATCAACATCCAGATGGCATCTATAAGCCCATCATCCTATTCATCAATCTCCAAATGGCATCTATAAGCCCATTACACCATCACACCATTACTATGTGAGCGCAAATTTCTGGGCACTCTAGTGTTCAATCATCTTCCACCTTCGGATTACGAAAGGCACGTCAGCCAATCTGCATCCTCAGGTCTAAGAAGATTGAACAGGGGCAACTGTTGTACCCCAAAATTTGCCCTCCCATATTTCTCAAAACATTTCAAGAAAAATTCACAAGTCCAACCTGGCGCGTCATATTCAGGTATTCTTTCGCCAAGATATCTCTGATAATGTATTCTCAAATTCAGGTTCGGCTCAAGAGTCAATTCTTTAAAGAAGGTATCCGAATGTGTGAGTTTTCTCGAAGAAATATGGTGAAAAAGTGTGCTGAAAGTGCAGTTTTTACGCCCTAAAAAATTCATAACTTGAAGATCGTGGCTCGTTTTGAACCCGTTCCGGTGGCCAAAATTCCGTCTTGACATTATCTACGTTTTCATCTCTCATGGCTGGAAGCCAATTTCGATCAGAAGGTCTTCAAAAATGTGGATTTATCAAGTATTTTCATACAGAAAATTTTTGACAGAAGTTTATTTGCGTCATGTTCAGAAAATCATAACTTGGTCGATTTTCATCGTATCGAGCTGGTTCCGGTGCCAAAATTTCACAAATTGAGTTGGCTACATTTTCACAGAAGGTATTGAGTTCAAACGGTATTCAAAAGGCCTTCGTTTTTTGCTCAGAGTGCGTGACACGCCGAAAATCCTGAATGCTGAATATTATTTCATCTGGGCCGAAACTTCGAAAATTCATAACTCGGTCAATTTTTATCGGATTGGACTCATATTTTTACACAAGGTCAATGACTCATAGATCTACAACTTTGCTTCAAAAGTCGAGACCAAATTATGCACCGATCAATACCAGTTTGTTATTGAAGAACGTGTCAGAGTCGACACTGAAGCCCAAAATAAGTTTGTCTGAGCTGAAACTTCAAAAATTCATAACTAATTCACCGTTTATCTGATTGAGTCGATTTTCGGACAGGAGTTAGTTCTTGATGTCGGCTACATTTTGTTTTCACATTGCAACTTCAAAAAATGCACTTAAGTCCCTGCGATTTAGCCTGGAAAGTGACGAATTCAAGTGAATATTGGAGGCCCAATTGCACATTCAAAGCCCATTTGCTTTACCCTAATTTCCATTATATAATCACCTTCTTTTCACACAAACCAGGGAGAGAAAAAAAAAGAGGAGACAGAGGAGAAAAGAAGAGAGAAAAAAAACCTTGCCACAACACTGTTAGAATATCAAACTCTTTCAAAAACCCTAAAACCTTGAAATCCTTATTACAAATCCCTCTCTCACTACAAACAAAGCCATCTCAGTTACAAACCAACACCTCACTACTTCTCCAGTAAGGATAAGGCTGACTTGATCTCCATGATCCTAATTTTCCAGTAAGGCATAAAAGCATCCAGGTCACTAATTTTCCAGTAAGGGTAAGATTGATTTGATCTCCATGATCAAAAGGGTATAATCATTCATACATGCCATATTGTGCCTAAACATTAAATTTCTTCATATATTGGCTTTATTTGCATTTTATGATTTTATTTAATGTGTTCGTGAGATTCAACACTGTAGATTTAGACAGGATCCCATGCAGGTTCATTAAGGAACGTTGAGGCCAAAAGCCAAATGGCCAAAAGCCAAAAGCCAAATGGCCAAAACAGAACATTTTATGCATGACACCAATATATGGCGAGGCAGACAATAAGCCAGACATTAAGGAACGTTGAAGCCAGAACACAAATGGCCAAAAGCCAAAACGCAAATGGCCAAAGTAGAACAACTTATGTATGATGAGGCCAGAACACAAATGGCCAAACCACTTCAATTCACCTCCAAAAAGGGGACACAAACCCCCCAAGGTATTGTATTTTCTTTCTTTTCCTTATTTTATTTATTTCAATTATTTCTTTTTTTAATTAATTCCTTTAATTTAACTTATTTTCATAAAATATAAAAAATAGTAAAAAACAGAAAAGTCATAAAAATCAAAATATATTTATTTAATTAATATTTTTTGTAAATAAATATCACTAATTAATTTTAGCTTTGTAAAATTAGGTTTAATTCAAACATTTTTCTTAATAAACTCAAAATTGGTAGAATTAGGTTTTAATCAATTTTTATCCTTTTTTTCTTTTCTTTCACAATAATTAATTATTAAATATTATTTTTGTAATTAAATTACCATGTAATTAATTAGGTTAATTTAGGTTTAATTTTAACATGTTTTCTTAATAAACTAAAAAACAAATAGAATTAGGGTTAGCATTTAATTTCAATTAATTCTTTTTCCATTAAAAACATAAAATACTAAAAAATATCAAAAAACAATTTCTTTTCTCTCTTAATTAATTAATTCCATCATTTAATTTAATTTTGCAAAAAGGGTCCAACACCCTCGTTTTTAATCCTTATTCGCATATTTATTTTATTTCGTTTAATATTAATGTAATTCTCCCAAAGCCTTGTAAACTCGGACATTTTATTTCTCGCACTTTACTTCTTTATTTTCTGTCAAATCGGGTCCTGGATTAAATTTGGCGATGTGGACCCGCGCCTTTGTAATAGCTTAGGAATTTTATCTTTCCGCACTTTTTTAACTGTTAACAAAAAAACATGACAAGACAAATATCTGAAAACGACACACGAATCGCACACACCACCCCTAGGGTACGCCTCACTGTTGCCTTGCCTCGAAAGGTGATCGTCGAGTAGAGGATGTCTTAGTAAGTCCTCATGATCCGGGAACCTGGAATGAGGGTAGCTTCTAAGGTGTCTTCCCATTGCTCTGGTGATCACCATGTCCCTACAAACTCGAATTGACCCGAACACCTCCAACGGTGGTGCTACCTACCTCTCAATGGTGGGATGGCACTACTTTAAAGGACATTTACACAGACGAATTCCTTAGGGTAGGTAGGTTCTCGTAGATACTTTCTCTCTTTAAAAACCAAACAAATCAAAATCTTTTCACACCGACACTTTTCAAAAGCTTTCGAAACAATTTTTCAAACACTCTGACGCACGAGTCGAACTGAAATTTTTCAAAGAAACTTTTTAAAACCCACAGTTGAAAAGTAAACAAACCCTTTTTTGAAAACACAAATGAGCAAGTATCTAAGAGCCCATGGATAACCATGGATAGAAAGGGTGCTAACACTTTCCCTTTCTATAACCTACCTCCCGAACCGAGAGCAATCTCTTTAAGGAATTTTTCTGTGCTTTTGTCCTTTCCATTTGGAGAAAATAAAAGACGGTGGCGACTCTTGCTTACCGCGACATTTCGCGAACCAGCGTTAAACAGTCAGTTCCAGATCCACCGATCACATGTATTGATTACAGAAAGTTGAATAAGGCAACGAGAAAAGACCATTTCCCTCTCCCATTTATAGATCAGATGCTTGAACGTCTAGCAAGACACTCATGTTTCTGCTATCTTGATGGGTATTCGGGGTTTTTCCAAATCCCTATTCACCCAGAGGACCAAGAAAAAACCACATTTACCTGCCCTTATGGAACATTCGCTTATAGACGAATGCCCTTTGGACTCTGTAATGCACCTGCCACTTTCCAACGTTGTATGATGTCAATTTTCGCAGACTACCTAGATGGAATTATAGAAGTATTTATGGACGATTTTTCAGTGTGTGGGTTTGATTTCAAAAACTGCCTCTCGAACTTAGAGAAAATCTTAAAAAGATGTGTGGAAGTAAACCTTGTGTTGAATTGGGAAAAGTGCCACTTTATGGTAAATGAAGGGATAGTCTTGGGACACATTATTTCTGAAAGAGGTATAGAAGTCGATAAGGCCAAGATAGAAGTTATAGAAAACTTAAACCCACATAAGACCGTTAGGGAAATAAGAAGTTTTCTAGGACATGCTGGGTTCTACCGACGTTTCATCAAGAATTTTTCCGAAATAACAAAACCTTTAACTAACTTATTGATGAAAGATGTCGAGTTTGAATTCGACCAAAAATGTCTTGAGGCCTTTGAAGTTTTAAAGCAAGCTCTTATTTCAGCACCTATCATAAGACCACCTGATTGGACACAACCCTTTGAAATCATGTGCGATGCCAGTGATTTCGCTGTAGGAGCTGTACTAGGGCAAAGAAAAGACAAGAAACTGCATGCAATTTACTACGCTAGTAGAACACTAGACGCCGCCCAGCTAAATTATACAACCACAGAAAAGGAATTGCTAGCCGTAGTTTTTGCTATTGATAAATTTCGATCTTATTTGGTGGGAGCAAAAATAATAGTATACACAGATCATGCAGCAATCCGGTACTTGTTAAGTAAGAAAGATGCTAAGCCTAGATTGCTCAGATGGGTACTTTTACTCCAAGAATTTGACTTGGATATTAAGGATAAAAAAGGATCTGAAAACTTAGTAGCTGATCATCTCTCTAGGTTAGAACACCTTAAGCCTGAACTTATACCTATAGATGATCACTCTACTTATGAAAGATTGATAGCTGGGATAAACTCAACTGAAGAAGAGACCTATGAGGAAATCTCAACCATGAACAACATACCATGGTACGTAGATATTGTGAATTATCTAGCCGCTGATATCATACCCCCTGACTTAAGCTACCAACAGAAGAAGAAGTTTTTTAGAGATGTTAAACACTTCTTTTGGGATGAACCCCTCCTATTCAAAAGAGGAATAGATAATATATTCAGACGATGTGTGCCGGAAGAAGAAGTAGGCAACGTCATTAAACATTGTCATGCTTCACCTTATGGTGGACATGCAAGCACATCTAAAACGTGCGCCAAAATATTTCAAGCAGGTTTTTATTGGCCTACTGTATGGCGCGATGTTCACACTTACATTATAAAATGTGACCGATGCCAACGCACTGGGAACATCTCAAGACGTGATGAAATGCCTTTAAGTAACATCCAAGAAGTGGAAATATTTGATGTCTGGGGTATAGATTTCATGGGACCTTTTCCTTCCTCAATGGGTAACAAGTATATCCTAGTAGCTGTCGATTATGTCTCAAAGTGGATAGAAGCTGTTGCATCACCCACAAACGATACTAAGGTAGTTATCAAACTGTTTAAGAATATTATTTTTCCTAGGTTTGGAACCCCGAGGTTAGTCATAAGTGATGGAGGATCGCATTTTATATCTAAGATATTTGACAAGCTTCTAAGCAAATACGGAGTAAAACATAGAGTAGCATCACCATATCACCCGCAAACCAGTGGCCAAGTAGAAGTATCGAATAGGGAGATTAAGCAGATCCTAGAAAAAACCGTATCATTATCCTGAAAAGACTGGTCTGGAAAACTTAAAGACGCCTTATGGGCTTATAGAACGGCTTATAAAACCCCTATTGGAACAACTCCTTATCAATTGGTTTATGGAAAGTCCTGTCATTTACCCTTCGAACTAGAACATAAAGCCTATTGGGCCATTAAATCCTTGAATCTAGATTACCTAAAAGCCGGAGAAAAACGTATCTTGGACATTCACAAGCTGGAAGAGCTTCGCTTGAATGCCTATGAGAATGCCATCATATATAAGGAAAGAACCAAGATGTGGCATGATAAAAAAATCATCAAGAAAGATTTCAACATTGGTGACCCTGTTCTCCTATTTAACTCAAGGTTACGACTTTTTCCTGGTAAGCTTCGTTCAAGATGGACAGGTCCATTTGAAGTGTCAAAAAATCTAAAGTCTGGAGCAGTAGAAATCAAAAACAATTCATCCGCTCCATTTGTGGTAAATGGACAAAGACTGAAGCTATACAAAGGAGGCAATTTGCCTGTTGACTACTCTAGTCATATTCTTATAGACCCACCAATACCCACATAAAGTAAGATCTAATCGTCAAGCTAACGATGTTAAACAAGCGCTGCATGGGAGGCAACCCATGGTTTATTCTTAATTTTATTTTATTTTATTTTAGTAATTTATATATTTTATCTGGACTAATTTCTTGTGTTTATATTTTCAGGATGCATTACCCCGATGGTATGGTTGTGATTTTCAGAGATGAAGCACAAAAAGCCCGATTTGCTACCTTATCTGCTAGACCTATGGTACCCACTAGGTACCCCGATCAGAGCTGCATGGAGGCACTCGGGATTGAGCCAAGTATTAGGTATCTGTGCAACCAACTTGGCTGGGATTCTTATGCTGATGATGTCCACAAAACCTACAGAAACCTTACTCTGGAGTTTCTTAGCTCTATGGATTATAACCCACGAGTGGGTGAAGGAGATGAGCGAGGATGCCTAAGTTTCAGATTGTTTGGTACCGAGTATACCCTGACTACCAAAGAATTTGGGGATTTGCTTGGTTTCCAAACTGGACCGACCGCTATCACTGAGTTTCCATTGAGTTACTACATGGACAAAGATATTGATAAATTTTGGCAGGACATTACTGATAGAGCCAGCCTTGACCCCTCTACCCAGCTGTCCCGGAAGATCCATAACCCGGCTTTCCGATACTTCGAGATGGTTCTGTGCCACACTTTCTTTGGGAGGAGTTATTGTGACCACTTGGTCACCGCTGAGGAGATCCTTTTCCTATACTGTGCCAGTCAGTCCAGACCTATAGCTAGTGGAGGTTTTCTGATAGAGAGCCTCGAGCAGACTGCTCGATCCGCTGTAGGACTCATTCATTCCGGAGGGAATGTGACACAGATAGCTTCTGCTTTGGGTTTGGATAGTATGATAGCACAGCTAACCCCATACTGTGGATATACTTTTCTGGATTTAGACTTTTGCATGGATCGTGGGCTCATGAGGAGGGCCTCTTTCCACCCATATCGGTACAGATTGCTCATCGATGACCAGACAGTTTACACCTTCACAATGCCAGACCCTCAAATGACTTGTGTTTCCAACCCTGCTAATTGGAACTATTCTGTAGAAGGTTGGGGTGAGATATCAGAGTACACTCCAGAATACACCCCTGCTTCCGAAGATCTCACTCCGGAATACACCCCTGCTTCCGAAGACCCCACTCAAGACTACACTCCTGCTCCCGAGGACTCCACTCCAGATCACACATCCCGACCCGAGGTTACACACACTATTGTTCTTACTAATAACCTCAGCTTGCAGGAACCTGATATTCGCACTCTGTTGACTGCTATGCGCACTGAGATAACCACTCTCCGCAATGAGGTGGCTGACCTTCATTTGCAGTTGGAAGTGAATGATGTTACCTTTGCTGGTGAGTTAGATGAATTAGCTCACGAGGTGGCAGAGATTCGACGCCAGCTGACTGAGCTGTGTGGCCCAGACACTCCTGCAGCGCATCCTACCGGTTGGCAATAGATCTGTATTGTTCACAAGATATACTAGTTCCAGTATTATTAGTATTATGTTTCTTTCCTTTTCAGACTCATTTTTTATTTGCATTATCTATTTCCTGCTTTGTTAATAATTATTTTGGTGACCCGATGTCCGTACCTATATATATATATATATATATATGCATGTGTTTCATTTATTTACTAATGTTTTTATTTTTCTGGTCACCATAATTTTAATATAAAAATAAATAAATATAAATGTATATATGTATTCACATACATATATGCACATTCATAAGAAAAATAGGTACACCTCCAAATTGAAGCTAATGGCGAGGAAGGAAAAGCCCAATGGAAAGGAAGTCAGACAGGCCCAACTTGCCTCGACCTCACCGCGCCCGCGGTAAGCCCTGCAGCGCCCGCGGTGACGCAACGGTCACCTAACGGCTAGTTGCTCGTTTTTCCCCCATTTTACCACTTTTTCCATTTCCAATCCCATTTTCTTCCATTCTTAACCCACCATAACTTCCTTTATTACCCATACCAACCCCACTACATTTATTCCCATTATTCCCATCATAAATATTTACAACCACCATTTTTCTTCCCTACCTATAAATACCCCCACTATTTCATTTTCTTCCTCACACCTTCATTACTTCTACATCCCATTCCTTCTCTTTATTCATCCACAAGAAAATCCTATGGAGTATCACGGTTACATTTTGCGTGGTGGCCAAGCCGGAGAAAGGTAACTAAAGCGGCTTGAGAAATTGCTGACAACACCAATACACTCTACCAGGTATATCGATGAAAACTGTCTATATTCATTAGGTATATACCATAGTGTATTTTTCCTTCTCGACAAAATAGGCATGCATGATATTTTTGCTACTCAAGCACCAACCTACCCTAGGCTGACGTTCGAATTTTTAAGTTCTTTAATTTATAACGTCTCTCCTAACACTGCTAGCACCGTAGGTGGAGTCAAATTTAGAATGTTTAATGTTGAATATGACTACTCCACTGACGGTCTAGCCGCCATGTTAGGATTGCCTTATGGGGATGGTGCCATTTGTGAAGCACCTTTAGACACGGATTGGGCATTTGAAGCATTTTGGGCCAGAATTACTAAACAAAATGCAACATCTTTTGATGGCCTACTTGCTTCTCACATCCACAATCCTGCCCTTCGTGTCTTTAGATTTATTTTAGCATCCACCATCTTTGCTCGGGAAAACCCAAACAAGGTGAATGCTAAAGAATTAATTATCATGCAGAGCTGCCTCACAGACACCAAAGTTAATCCCGTCCCATTCATGATTGCCCACATGCACCATGTTTTAAGAAAAGGTGGGCCGATTTCCTTTGGTGGACTGATTACTACTATTGCCCGTGCCATAGGATTGGATACGGAACTTGCCACCCTTGAGCCACTTCCTCCTCGTATTGCAAATCTTAAATTTTTCAGGGATATGCGTTTATGCAAGACGAGGAAGGAAGGTGGTTACTTCCTCATGGTTGGAGGTGCTGCTGTACCCAGTGTTGTTATTCCTTGCACCCGTCGTACTGATATTAGATTTGAGCGTAACTGGACCTACGATCTCAACCCTCCTGCTTTTATTGGTCCGTTGCCCCCAAATCTACCTTTAAATGAGGGTAACAACACTGATGATGAGTACGATTTCCAAACAGAGGAACCACCCCATTTTTCACCACCACACACGACACCATCTACTTCTAACCCACATGCAGGTACAGCTCCTAGTTTCCATGTCACTGAGGACATGTGGCGTGAGCATATGGCCCGAGAGGCCCAGAAGGACACCCTCCTTGCTACTTTGCAGCAACAGGCGGCCGATAACCTGGCCTTCATGCAAGCATCCCAAGAGCAAAATGCTAGCTCTCTGCGCACTATTATGGAAAGTCAGCTGGCTTTCCAGAGAGAACAGCACCTACACCAGACCACATACGCTCGTCACTTCCAATTGATGGAGGCAACCCAAGGCACCCTCATTGGTAGGACCCAAGAGCTACAAGCGGCAAATGCCGCCTTGTCAGAGAGATTGGAGCAGCTTGTTTTGGACCGAGATAGCCACCGTCGCAGCCGTAGCCGCCGTTCCGGTCGTACCAACCAGGATGGTGAAGGTCCTAGTGGCCCCCACTAGTGTTTTCAGGTACCTCCTCCTACCTTATTTTGGAACATTGAGGACAATGTCTGATTTAAGTGTGGGAGGAGCATTTACCGCTTTTATTTTCCGTTACCGCTTTTATTTTCCGTTTTTCCTGCTTTTATTTCCCTTCCGCATTTTTCCTTTTAGGTATGTTATATTCGTAGTTAATAAAATGCATGTGATAGGCGAGTCTTTCTGCGTAGTGTACCCTTTCATTTCCTCCACCTTTTAGCCTTACAAAATTTTTCTTTTCAAAGATTTATGGTTGTTTTTAAGGATTTGGGCTATGAGACAGGTCCTAGATAGGGTCTATTTCTTGGACACTCACTTTTTGAAAAAATTCGTTATCGTTTTACACCGTAAGCCTTTTTGAACATTTAGATTAGATCCTTTTTCCCCAATATGCTATGATTTTGAATAAAACTGTACAAATAGGTCTTCAAGTAGTTTATCTTAGCAGTCAGCTCCGGCCTAAGCATGCTCTAAGTGTGGGATCGATGAATATAAGTGAATGATCTCTATTTTGCCTTAAAAGTTATAAAATAAAGTATGAATACGACTACGAGTTGGGAGATCCTCACAAAGATTACTCAACTCAAGAAAGTTGTAAGCACTAACAAAAGCAAAGAAAAAAATATATAAGGCATATCCGTTGTAGTTGGTCCAGAGGTATCTGGTGCTGGACTTGGTAGGGCGAACTACGGTCCGATCCCCCGCAACTGCAAATGGGTAAAATAAAAGGGGATTAAACCAACTCTTGTACCAGAATCCCATCACTTGAGATCAGAGTCACTAACCGGTCACTACACCATGAGTATGTACGGATAACGGGCTTAATGTGATTGCGCCTGAATGAAAAAGGACCTCGTAAAAAAGGAAGTCTTAGCATAGTAAGGATATTAGGATCGATCTGTATTCTTATGAGTTTTATGTCCGCATTTCTGCGAGTAGTGTAATTACGATACCCTTGATTCAGATAGTTAGTGCCTGACAACACACCCTTACTCGGACTTAGAAGCCCTCTTTGCCCAAAACCTGTATACACCATAATTTTCTTTCATCTACTTCTAAGAGTTGTTGCTTGAGGACAAGCAAAGGTCTAAGCATGGGAGGATTTGATCGCACTGAATCGCACTATGTTTCTGACTCAAATATCACATGTTTTCCTTAGTTTTTATTATCATTTTCTCGTATTATGTTCCTTTTTCCTTTGTTTTCAGGATTCTTGTCATTTCAGAGCCTTCTGTGAAGAAACGAGCCAAAACGCCAAGAAATTAGGGTTTTTCAAGATATTCTGCACTTATGGCGTTCAGCGCCGCGCTGGCTACAGGGAACGCGATGACGTGGCCCACTTTCACCCAGAGATCAACTGCCACGTTCCCATGATGTGGCAGTTCCAGCCACCGCGCCCGCGGCCACCCCCACCGCGCCCGCGGCCTTCACAACAAGCTTCCCGCTCAAAAGAAGTTAAGGGGCATGCTGGTCCTTACGCACCTCAAGGATCCTCTATAAATAGTTTTCGATTTTCATTCTTTAGTTTCATCCAAGCTTAGTACAATCTTAAGCCATATACCTTCAGTTTCTGTAAAGTGATAATCTCTTCACATCGGGGAGTTATTACGGTGTAGATTGAGTTGTAATCGAGTCTTGGAGCACTTTGGTTGAAGTTCATCATACCAGCCTTACCTTTCCGTAGATTTGTATCAGATTCAAGTCTCCGACTGGAGCAAGGTTCTATTTTATTGCATTTCTTTATTTAATTGCTCTTACCATAGTCTACACGTTTTATAGACTTTAAATGCTCTTACCATAGTCTACACGTTTTATAGACTTTAAATGCTCTTACCATAGTCTACACGTTTTATAGACTTTAAATGCTCTTACCATAGTCTACACGTTTTATAGACTTTAAATGCTCTTACCATAGTCTACACGTTTTATAGACTTTAAATGCTCTTACCATAGTCTACACGTTTTATAGACTCACACTTATTATGTCTGGCTAAACTACAAAGGTTAGGATGTAATGATTGTCATCATGGTTGTGTTCCAATTATCATGCTAGTGAAAATACTCTGGGGATGTTTTGCTTCTAACTTAAGTCAATTGTGTTTAAATGTTTATTGGGTAAGATCGAAAGCCGTCCAAACTAATGATACGACTTGATTATTATTTAACCAAACAAAAAGAGCGAAAGTCGTTGATTGGTTAAATAGGAATCATTGACCTTTTTAGAAAACAATTTTGAAACTATTTTCGGACGCGTTTGTAGGTTTGAAATCTGACTCTTGGTCAAAAGCCAAAAGTCTCTTTAAGTTAATCTTTCCGAGCAAAATCACTTTTCTGTTAAGTCAAAACTATCAATTTCTTAAAAATAGGTTTACCTCTTTAACGCGGAAGGCACCCTTTATATGTGACAATAAAGGAATTTAATTTAAAGAGTAAACTCGGTTCTTAGTAGTCAAAAGCTACAAGTTCCCGTTAAATTGATTCTTTGCTATCAATAGAAAATACTGCCCCATAAGTAGTTTCATCTACGCATGACCGGACCAATATCTGATTACATGATTTACATTCCAACCTGTCTTTTAAACTGTTATTTACCTCGCTCATTTACTTTGTGCACTGCACTCACATCAATATTCTTGTTCGCCTTAGATAAGCACCTTAGCAATAGAGTTGATAGATTGACAATTGGTCTCTGTGGTTCGATAATCTTATATATTACTTCGATAGGTTGTACACTTGCAGTACTACATTTAGGCTATACGTTACAGATTAAACCCATCAATAGACCTGCTCATGTGTTCTCGGTAGAAGAGGTCACTGACGAAAAACCATGGTTCTATGACATTAAACGTGTTCTTCAAACTCAAGAGTACCCGCCTGGGGCATCCAATAAAGATAGGAAGACATTGAGAATATTAGCAAGCAGTTTCTTCCTCAATGAAGAAGTATTGTATAAGAGGAATTATGACATGGTCTTGCTCAGATGCGTAGACAGACGCGAAGCAGACATGCTGATGCAAGAAGTACATGAAGGATCCTTTGGCACTCATGCCAACGGACATGCGATGGCTAGAAAGATGTTGAGATCCGGTTACTATTGGATGACAATGGAATCTGATTGCTGCAAGTATGTGAAGAAATGTCATAAATGTCAGATTTATGCGGACAAGATACATGTGCCACCGACCCTCCTCAACGTTATCTCTTCACCTTGGCCTTTCTCTATGTGGGGCATTGATATGATTGGAATGATTGAACCCAAAGCTTCAAATGGTCATCATTTCATCTTGTTAGCGATCGATTATTTTACTAAATGGGTGGAAGCAGCGTCTTATGCTAATGTAACCAGACAGGTGGTAGTCAGATTTATCAAGAATCAGATCATTTGTCGATACGGCATCCCGAGCAAGATCATCACTGATAATGGTTCGAATTTGAATAACAAGATGATGAGAGAGCTTTGTGAAGAGTTCAAGATCGAACATCATAATTCTTCTCCTTACAGACCGAAGATGAATGGGGCTGTTGAAGCTGCTAACAAGAACATCAAGAAGATTGTCCAGAAGATGGTGGTAACTTATAAAGATTGGCATGAAATGCTTCCGTTCGCTTTACATGGGTACCGTACTTCAGTTCGAACTTCAACAGGTGCAACCCCATTTTCCCTAGTTTATGGTATGGAAGCAGTACTCCCCGTGGAGGTTGAGATTCTGTCTCTGAGAGTGTTGATGGAAGCCAAACTTTCTGAGGCCGAATGGTGTCAAAGTAGATATGATCAGTTGAATTTAATCGAAGAAAAGAGATTGACAGCTTTGTGTCACGGTCAATTATATCAACAGAGAATGAAGAAGGCTTTTGATAAGAAGGTTCGACCGCACGAGTTCAGAGAAGGTGACCTTGTGCTCAAGAAGATATTATCTTTCCAACCTGATTCTAGGGGTAAGTGGGCTCCGAATTATGAAGGACCGTATGTCGTTAAGAGAGTTTTCTCTGGAGGTGCTTTGATTCTCACCAATATGGACGGTGAAGAGCTCCCGCGTCCTTTGAACGCCGATGCAGTCAAGAAGTATTTCGCTTAGGCGAGCTTTTAGTCAGACCAGTCTTGGCATTTGAACACATTTTGGAATTCGAAGTTGTTAGGGAGAATAGTGATCATTGTTTTTGTGTAACCCTTTCTTTCATGTACTATTTCCCAAACTTTTGTAAACGGTTGGAGTCGCGTTGTTAGCGAACTACCATCTTATTAATGAAATGTGAGCATTTACCTTTTGTGGGAAAAATTTTAATTTTTACAGAAATATTTGAAACAAAGTATTTAAAGTATTCTTATTTTTAAATGTGTCGTGAATCATGAAAGGAATATTAACAGTCGTTCCGAGGATGGTCAAGCCATAAAATGAAAAACAATACAGTAATTTATCCTTGCATGATGAACTTGTTTTCTTTCAAAATCGTCATGAGGTGTTAGTTGTGTAAGCTCGTGTTTCTGGTGGTACTAAGTTTGGTGACTCCCCAGTTTTTCCAGTTGAGCGTTGTTTGGGCAATTTTTGAAGTGTGGTACGCCTTGTCTCATGCCAGTGGTCTATTGGTATTAGAAGTTTAGATTTGAATTCTTTTCTCCTCAGAAGACTTGAGCCTTGTGGCGTGTTACGCTCCGACGTTGCTTTTTGTTTCCAGTTCCAGTTATCTTCCGTCTTTTTAAGATTGGCCGAGCATCTATCTTGTCGTGACATCTTATCGTCTTCAGGATATTCCATCTATTTGTTTTGTCAGCATAACATTCATTTACCCATTTACACTTATATCACGCATGCATATTCACATTTGCCGTTTGATTTTTGGGTTGTACTTTGTTTATTAAGACAACGTACATGTTTCTTTCCAAGTAGAAGGTTAGCTTAAGCAGAAAATGTGTTTCCTTTCTAAATTCCCCAACTGAGCTAATCCTCGTGGATGATTTTTGATTTAGCTTACCTTGTCCATTTCTGGATAGGATGAATCCCCAATCGAATTACTTTCTCATTGGGTGGAGTCTTGTTGACTGTCTTCTCTCTAGTTATTCCTGGATGAAGTTGTCGCCTCTTGCATAGGCTATCTCATGATTTTTCCCAGTGAAGTCGCGACCTAGACGAATGGTGCATTTATTTTGCACATTTAAGTATGTGATTTCCTCGGGAAGGATTGATTCATGTTTCTCTTTGACGAAGATTTTATTCTCTGCCAGTGTCATCGCAACTTCTTTCTGAGTTACTCTTCGGAAAACGACAAGCGGCAGCTCTTCACGAGCAACTTGTACGTATATTATTATTTTTGGAAAACGACAAGCGGCAGCTCTTCACGAGCAACTTGTGCGTCATTATTATCTTGTGGAAAACGACAAGCGGTAGCTCTTCACGAGCAACTTGTGTGTTATTATTATTTTTGGAAAACGACAAGCGGCGGTCTCTTCATGAGCAACTTGTACGTTATAGACATCGTTGGAAAACGACAAGCGGCAGCTCTTCACGAGCAACTTGTACGTATATTATTATTTTTGGAAAACGACAAGCGGCAGCTCTTCACGAGCAACTTGTGCGTCATTATTATCTTGTGGAAAACGACAAGCGGCAGCTCTTCACGAGCAACTTGTGCGTTATTATTATTTTTGGAAAACGGCAAGCGGCAGTCTCTTTATTTGAGCAACTTGTACGTTATTATTTTTCTGGAAGACAGCAAGTGGCAGCTTCTTTATTTGAGCAGCTTGTATGTTATTGGTATTTTCTTTGGAAAACAGCAAGTGGCGGCTTCTTTATTTGAGCAGCTTGTGTGTTATTGACACCCCTGGACGACAGCAAGTGGCAACCTCTTTATTTGAGCAGCTTGTATGTCATAGTTTTTTGGACGACAACAAGTGGCAGCCTCTTTATTTGAGTAGCTTGTATGTCATAATATTTTTTGGGAAGACGGCAAGTGGCAGCTTCTTTATTTGAGCAGCTTGCGTATCTACAATCTTATTATTATATCAGCATTAATGAGTATATCTCCGGAAATCTCGCAGAGAAGTTTGTTATGAATCTTTACCTTCAGAAGTTGGTAATCCATCATCAGCAAAATTTGATACTCTCTGTCTATCTTTGACTTTGAGTTGTGAACTCACAGTTTTTGGGTCGATAATCTGTTTTATGGCCTATGCAAGATGCCTTCTTTGTTAGGGTCGGAGGTCGTATTCCCTCAATTTTATTCGCCGTCAAGAGTCTGTCGTTTGAAGTCGATAGCTCGTTTCCCCAGTAGTGTATAATCCATGTCTCTGTGTTTTGCCGGTGTTTGATTTCTCCAGCATTGTCTTGTTTCATACAATATCTTTCTCTGTGAATTCAATCACTGCATTCATATCAAACATAATGGCGGTATCTTAGAGCAAAATTTGCGTATTATGTATTTAAGTACCTTCAATCCCGTCGAAACGAAGATTTTAATCTTCATATCTCCGGATAGAAGAAACTTAAATAGGGGCAGCTGTTGTACCCCAAATTTTGACCTAAGATACCATCTCCCATCTGCATCATTGCCTTGCAAGGGTTTTGACCTATTTTTATCAATTTTTTAAAGCAGATTAAAATTCATAACTTTTTCAAGTCGAGAGCTGTTTATTTTTGAACGCTAAGTTTATTAATTGATCAATGTTAAAACAATGTTTATTAATTATTTATTATCTTAAATTTAATAATTGGAATTTATTTTCAGTTATTATATAATTGAAAGATTTATAAATAATATAATAAATATTGGAAAGGAAGTTCATTAATTGATCAACAATGTTATTTAATTATTTATTATCCTAAGTTTAATAGTTGAAATTTATTTTTTCGGTTATTATAATTTAGAGAATTATAAATAATGGAATAGATTGAAGAAAAGTTTATTGATCAAATGATGTTTATTTAATTGTTTATTATTCTGAATTTAAGTAACTGAAATTTATTTTCAGTTATTATATAATTTAAAGAATTATAAACGATAAAATAAATAATTAGAGAGAAGGAAAGAATTAATTGGAAAAATATTGGAATTTTATTCATTTTATTCTAATTGTACAATTGTTGTGTAAATACTGTATTTATTTACAACGTATTTACAATAATAATTTTTACAAAGTTTAAAATGAAATAAAAACTATTCTAATTTTTCCTAAATTCTAAATCTTCTATCCAATGCTTCTCTGTTTGTTCATTTAATTTTACCTGCAAAACAATTAAAAGAAAAAGTCAGAAATAAATAAATAATTAAAAGCAGAAAATTATTTTTAGTGTTCATCATTAAAAGCAAACGGCTGGAATCAGTTTTTTACCCTTTTTGTAAATCGCGGGATTTCTTCCGGTTCACAAAAAGGGATGAATTTTATTTTCAAAAATAAACTGCACAAATTTAAATATGCACAAATTCATTTCTTTTGTCAAAATTGCATTTTAATTGTAAACTGCATAATCTCAAATCATTTCATTTCAAAAGCCAAATGCATATTTCAAAAAGCATAGCAACAGCATATGCATTTTTCAAAGCCAATATGCAATTTCTTTCAAGAAATTCCAACATAAACATGCAACAATATAGGAAGAAGTCAAAACACAAGGCTCCATGCAGTAGACAAAAGAAGTGTGCAGTTTAAAAATCAATTTGCAAGCAATGTAATATTTCCATTTACATCATTTTCCAGCCTTGTGCTTTTTCAGAACAGTAAGGTACACATCACATTTTAGTGTCAATGGTACTAGAGAGAGAGAAGAGAGAAAGAAGTTTGGTTTTACAGATTTTGGTTTAGGCAGGAAGAGGATAGAAACAGAACTGCAGCAGCATGCAGTAAGGAAAATAGAAAGCATGAAAAAGGAATACAAACAAACTGATGGAGCAGTAAGAAGTGCAGAGTATCAAAACAATATTAAAAATATTCAAACCTGATACCATAAGCCTCAAGGAAAAACTGTATAACATAACACAAACCCCTTCAAAACAAGAAGAGTCCATAACCTGTAAAACGCCTCAAACAAAACTGATTTCAAAACTGAAACTACAACATAAGCCATACACGCCTAACCTACATAACAACCAACATGGCCTAAAGAACCATAACCTGTTGAAACAAACCAATTTCCATCAACCTTAAACCATTTCAAAACCATAAGACCTGCTGTCCAGCCTAACCGAAACCAGAAAAGCCATGGCCTAAACCATGTCAAACCAAAACCTTATGGCCTAAAAACCAGTCAAACCTGTGAACCATTTCAAAACCTGCTATCTCAAACTAAAAAAACAGTTCAACTGTTTCCAAAACCAGCAAAACACCATCAACATAAACCACAAACCTGTACCACCCTAAACACACAACCAGTAAAGCCATTACCAAAACAACACCATGGCCTGAAAAAAACCCAGTAAATATGGCCTAAAACAATATCAAAAACCATGTCGATGCCAAACCTGCAAAACTAGTTCTAAGGCCATTACCAAAACATACACGCCCAGCCAAAATACCTTCAACCATAATCAAAAGCAAAGCCAACAGAAACGCGTACAGTAGCAAGAGAAGAAGAAAAAGAGAAGCCAGTCAAAAAATAAATTTGTCAACAATAGCATTCAAGCGTCGAGGCCTTCAGAGTCTCATCATTAGGCAACTCAATAAGGCGTTTAACAAAGGCAACGCAAGAGTACAGTAAGGAAGGAGAAGAGGAATCAACAAATTTTTTTCCAGTTTTACTCATCATCAAACAAAGATAAGAAGCGAAATACCAGGCACTGAAGCACGCATCACCTTTCCTTTCGTCCGGCCTCCTACGCACGTCCAACCTTCCTCCTCCGTCTCCGCCTCCAGGTAGCGATTTTTTTCCCCTCTTTTACTTCCATAATACCTCCAACAAACATAATAATGTGAATAAGAATCAAATAGATAAAAATCATGAACATGCAGTAATCAACAAACCCTAACGAAATCGAAAAACAATCGTACCGTGAATCCATCGCCGTAGCTTTTAGTTGGAGGGAAGAAGAAGATTGGAAGCTGGTGGCCTTTGGGACGAAGGAGAGCTCAGGAAAAAGTTCATAAGCGAATGAAGAGGATATCACGCGGAGAAGACGAAGGCCAAGAGAGAATGAGCGCCGCTCTGCCAAACCCTTAAGCCCTTTGTTCAACTAAACCAAAACATGTTTAACCCTAAAAGCAAATTACGAATATTGGACTAAACCTGTTCCCCTTTTACACCTAAGCCCAACGAAATTCTTAAAACACCCCCCGTCTCTGTTTCTAATTGGGCCCTTTTAACCTTTTAGCCCATGCAGCGTTTTATTTATCTATCCACCTTGTTCCTTGGACACCTCCCCTTCTATTTTGCTTTCTTTTTAGCTTTTGTTAGCTTTTATTTGATTTAGTTAATTAATGAGTTTAATCAAAAAAGAAAAGTTGTAATTTAATTAACTTTTTTTTAAACAATTGGACCATTTTATTAGTTTAACATTAGGTTTAATCTAGTAATTTTAGTATTTTTTATTAGGTTTAGTTAAATAGCTTTTAAAGTTTAATTTAGTTTAGATTTATTTACTAAGTAATACTTTATATTAATACCAAAAATACCCTAAAAAATAAAAATATTAAAAATACATATAAAAAAAATAGAATTTAAGAATTAAAACATTTTATCTTTTCTTTAATTAATTCTCTTGCGTTATACCTATTAAACAAAAAAAATCTAAAAAATGCATGTTCGCATCATTTAGTCTTTTATTTAATTGTTGTATACCATTTATCTATCTAATTTCCTGTTTAATTATTTTGTCCTTACTTGTTTATTCCGTGTACATCTAAATCCAAGGGAAAAACAATTAAATTTGTTGACCTCATGTCCTCAAGTCCAATCGCGCGAACATTTGCATTTCATTAAAACTTAAGACGATTCTTCCTCAAATGTTTAATCTTTTCAAACTTATACCTTTCAAGCCAAAACTTCGACATTAGGTCGTCGTATCTTCAAAAACCCGTCCGTACCCCTTTTCGGCCAAAACAATTTATTTTTAATCAAACGATCAATTTTAATAAAACAGATATTTCAAAAGGTTCATATAGAGTACTATAGATGCATTGGGTGCTAATACCTTCCCACTGTATAACCAACCCCCGAACCATAGATTTCTTTTCAAAAACGCTTTGTATTTTTATTACTTTTAAAAGTATTATTTTACATTGCATATTTAGGGTTTTATTTCGCTCTTTCCCCTTTCCCCGTGGAAATAATAAAGCGCGGTGACGACTCTTGCTTTTGCGAGACGAATTAATCAATAATTCGATCTCCGATTTACCCCGCTACATTTCTTATCGCTACACTAACATCTACCTACTCGAAAAAAAGATTGTTTCTATTCTTGTTTCCTTTAGACAGTGTTATCCCACTATTAAGGAATAGGTAGCACCGTCGTTGGAATTTATAAGGGTCAATTCGAAAGGGACATACGATCACTAAAGCAATATTAGGACCCCTTAGTAATAACCCTAGAGTCTTAAGATCTTATTTGAGGCAACATTTCTGAGGCAACATTTCTGAGGCAACATTTGAATGAGACAATTTGATCTTTTAGACTGGAGGGCAACCACTAAGACACCCTATGCTTAATGATCGTTTACCGAAGGCAACCGAAGTGAGAGTATACCCTAAGAGTCATATGTGCGAGTGATTTGTTTCAGTTATTTACCTTTGCACATTAGGATTTTCAGGCCATTTTAATCTTGCCATACACTCTTGCCATACAATCCTATTAGCATACATCTAAACAGTTGAATATTTGCGGGAATTAAAAATGCGAGAAAATAAACCTAGCTATTACAAGGCTTCGGGGAGGGGGATTAATTACATAGCCAAAAAATTGGGGATTTAAACAGCAAATAAAAACCCTAAATTAACTATTACAAACCATGAACACTTACAAAATATTGGCAAAATAAATAACAAGCGCGCGGCGAATTAAATGCGAGGCGATTAGGGTTTTGACCCTTTGACTAATCCTATTTGCGATTGATTAAAGAAAAAAATGTTTTTTTGTCATGTTTTGTTATTTGAGAAAATAATGGAGAATTAAATTTAACGAAAAATCCTAAGTTCTAATTAATGTGAATTTTTGCAAATAAAATAATTTATTCTAAATAACCTATTTTTGTATTTTTTTGGTTTAAAAGTAAATAATTAAATCAAGAATTTAAACCTAGTTTTTTCTAATTGATTTTAATTGTAAAAAAACAAATTAAAGTTACCCTAAATTAAATTAATCTAATTAATTAACAAAATTAAATTTGATAAAAAAAACCTAATTCTAATTTTGTGAATTCTTGATTTTGTGATTTTATAAAAAAAATGATTTTAAAATAAAAATAAATAAAGAATTAATAATAAAGAAAAAATAAAATAATAAGAAAAAATGAGGAATGGGCCTGTGTTGTTGTTAGCAAAAAGGGGCTTTGAATCTGATTTTTTGGCCCAACAAAGCTCCAAGCCCAGTCAATGCGCAGGATCTGGTATGGGCATTGACTTGAGGAGTATGATGGTCCCTTGCTATCTGGGCGTTGGATTTGATGGCATGCTGGATCCAAGGATGGACGTTGATAGCATATGGTGGGCGCTTGAGATTGTAGTGCACCTGATCACATGAAGAAAAATAATATGAAGCAAATGTTTGGACCTGGGGATCGAACCCAGGTCCTTATACTCAAATCCACTGCTTGCTTGCCAGCTGCGTTGTGTTGGTTAGTTGTTATTATAATAACAATACAATATAATATAAGAAAAGCAAAAGATCTGATTTCAAAACACGTGAAATTCAAATGGACGAGTGCCTGCTTGACACGCCAGCGTCTTCTTCCTCTCTCCGTCGTTTTAGCAAACAAGACTTTTACCTACAAACGTTCACTGTAGATATAACCCTGTTCATCTCCAAAATTGCATACGAGCAAGATAAATGACAAGTACTGGTACCAATCAACTCGTCTCAACCTCACGAGTATCATGGTACCAGAATCAAGGCCTAATTTTTCCTGTACAAAAAAACTCTAAACAAGAACAAAAAACCCTAACCATGGCAATATCACATACAGGCATAAAAATGCAATTAAATGGCATGGTTAGCTTGCAAACATGATGACAAACATGAATATAACAATCAAAAGTGTTAAAGATGCGTAAATTGCAATAATCGAATTGCAAAAATGTATCAAATCGTGGGAGGCATAACGCGCGTTTCTGTGTTTCAGGCCCCGGGAGTGATCGGAATGGCTTCTTGGGAAGTCTAGCAAGTGATTGGCACCTTTAGCACACCTTGAATTGGCCTGTAGAAGAAGATTCATCTCACATTTTTCTTGGAAATTTTCAAGTTTTGTTCTGGTTTTACACGACCTTTAACCCTGTTTTTTGATCTGGAAAGCTTCATTATATAACCTAGAATGAATTAGGTTAACAAACTTGGATCCAATCTTGAGAATTAATGAATTGAATATTTGATTTTTAAGCCATATGATATCTTTCTATTTTCATGCCAATCATGCTCTTTTTGTACCAATTATGCTTGATTCTATTTGATCATGTAAACTCAGCATATCTTGGTAGCCAATCTGTCAAAAAAACAAATCCAATCATATCTTTGTTAATTTTCATCATTTATTTGATTTAATTAACTTTTTAATTAATAAAAAAATCAAAATAAATTGAAAAATGAATCACAATATGAGTGAGTGAACATTTGAGTCATGGACCACATTATAATTGATGTGCAAGCATAAAAAGTTGGGCCCATTTATCAAAAATTGCAAATTTGAGCACATTTGACTTTTGGTAATTTTGCAAAAATGGTCAACTTGGCCAATGCATAACTCTCTCAATTTTGACCCTAGAGAGGTGTTCTTAGACTTTTTAGAAATATTAGGATGTCCTCTAAGCAACCCTTTTAGTCTTATCTCAATTGAGTCTTCCATGTTCATGTATAAAGCTTTGACCCAAAAGGTGTTTTTGTTGACTTTTTAAAAGGACCTATAATATCAAAATTCATATCTTTTTATGAGTGCATATTCTAAACTTGGGAGATGAAGATGAATTGTGGTTAATTGCATCATCTTCAAAATGAGATTTGGATGGGTCATTTCTGATAAAGTATGAGAAAGTTATGCCTGGTCAAAGTTGAGTTGACTTTTCCTATAAAACCCTAATTTAGAAACTTTTGGGTTTTGCTGAATTGTGAGTAATCCTTGAGGAATCATGATCAACCCTTGATAAAATGATGAATAATACTTCAAAATTAGGATGTTGACCAAAAATCTTGAAGTTTGACTGTATGTGGGCCACAATTGACTTTTGACCTAGTACAGTTGATTTTTAGGCATTTGAGCAATTGATTGAGCAAACTTCTTCTGCAAGGCTTGAAACTTGACATGGATGATCTTGAGAAGATATTAGCAAAATGGTGAGAATTTGAGTGCTTTGGGGTTGACACATCCTGATGAAGATAGAAACCCTAATTTGGGTTATACTGCCTTAGGAGAGAGTTTGTTTGGTCAACTCTTGGACTTCCTTGAGCAATTTAGAGACCTCACTTGACATTTTTTGAGAAATATGGGAGGGCAAATTTTGGGGTACAACAATGGTGACGAACTTCCACATCCTGTAAACATGGATATAGTTAAAAGATACTACGCATAAACATAGACCCGCTAGGTTGACTGGCCTAGGCAAAAATAATGGCATCCCGGTGAACCAAAAGGGTTCGGGAAAAAGTTAGGGATACGTATATGAAAGAATTTATAAACCTGGCAAGTTGAAAACCTGAAAAGGCGGCTTGGGAAAAAAAGGGTATCCCGGTTGTTGTACCCCAATATTTGCCCTCTCATTTCTCAAGATTTTTCTCACAAGATTTTTCATGACATCAAGTTTGCAGCACTAATACATCAATTTAGGTTTGGAATTGGCACAAGGGCAAAGTGGTCAATTGCATGCTGAAAAGTCAAACTTTGACTTTTGGATTAAAATCAAGTTTCAAGAATCATATTTCATCAAAACATGTTGGAATATGAAGTTTGTTTCATCAAGAAAATCAAAAGTCAAATATACTTTGGAAAAGTCAAAGTTCTAAATACTTAGAAATTTTTCTAAGCGTTTAAGAAATATGATAAGTTTAGAATTTCTGGCCAGATATTCACCATGATGCAAGTTGATTCTGGAAGAACTTCTAACACAAGAGTTGTATATCTCAATGAGATATAAAACATTGCAGAACAGAATATTTTCTGGAAGTGTTGGGATTTCAAGTTATAAATACTTGAAGACACGCCCATGAAACTAGAACACTTAGTAAATTTTGAGCATTTCCAAGACAGATTTTGGTTATAACTTTTGGGCCAGTTTTCACGTAGGTTCAACCAGAGTTTGCAAGAGTAATTCAAAGAAATTCTACAAAGTGTGTTACAAGCTTTCTGCAAAATATAAGAACTCCCTCAGAACATGCTGGAGCAGGGAGATTCAAAGATCAGAAGTTGTATATTTGTTCTAAGTTACGCTGATGCTGAAATTCTGATCTAGTCTAAGCTATGATACATAATCTCATATTGCAGGTTTTCTATTTTGATAAATCTCATCATCATTTAATGCTCACACCCACTTTTGAGTCTTTATCCAAAGGATTCCCCCACGTGTGACATAGAAGTACCATTGATGTCCTTGAAAAGCAAACTTTTATAAAAGTTTATGTTGGGCCCATGTTTCACCTTTTCTTCTGAGGGTACTTTTCCTTAATTCATGCTTACAAATCCAGCTTAAGTGCGGCTAAAGCTGCTAACCACCATACTTGTTTAAACTTGCTTCAAGAACAAGTCAGCACCCTAGCATGATGGTTGTACTCTTGACTTATCCAAGCTACTAAATCCTTGCCTATAAATTGAATTTCATTTGCAACTGTAAAAAGGTCGAAAAATTGAAAAGAAAAGCCTTGAAACCTTGCTAAAATCTCCAAAGAACTTGAAGCTACAGCCCAAATACGAAACCTGCTAAACTTTTGTTTTTTACACCCAAACTCCAATTTTCATGCGCATCTCTTGACCAAATCACCCACACAGCTTTTGATACACATTTAAAAGTTGTCCCAACTTCTGTTTTCATACGGTAACACATTCTTCATCAATCTCCATCTCAAAAAAATCAGAACATTGTTTCCTGGTTGATCCAGAACGCTCCAGCCATTCATAGTTCAACTTAAAGGTTGTTCTAGCTTTCTGAGAATTGAAGGAAGCTGACCAGAGCATCACCACAGTCAGAGCCAGGTTCTATCCCATAAAACAATTTACAGCTGCAAGGTAAGTTTCTTCTGACTTGTATCTCATTACTTGGGCATTGATAGGCTTGCATGTTCAAAAATACAATGTAGACATCCTGGCTCTGATTCTGTATATACTTATAGATTTTATGTATTTTTGCCTAAGTAGAGAAAGTTTCAGTTCAGAACTTCCTTAGGAACTTAGGATCCAGAATTAGGATTAGAAAAATTCATGCTTGCTTCTGATTTAGAGTTCTGATACTTTATATTTATGAAACCATGATGAAACCTGCCATAACTGCTATGTATGCATTTTCTGTTTTGTTGAGAAATGGTTAAGTTGCAGATGCTCTGACTGGAAGGGAAAAGGAGATGAAGTTCATCATCAGAACTTACTTTGTAATATATGTTTATGTTTTTGTTTCTAATACCGGATGTATAGTAAACCCCAGTGGTAGAGAGCGCATGCATGAGACATTATTGTTAAGGATCCTGAGTTCTAACCCCAGAAAAACCTTTTTTTATGGTTATCTCCTGACATTTTCACCCCATTAGTTAGATCAGAACTTCTAGATAAAACCCTTCCCATTTGTTTGTCAAAATAGTGACCCTGGACCAGAACTTATAGATATTCTCCTCCAACAGCATTGACATTTCACTTGCCCACTATCAAAACTTCTAGGTCTCCAGTTGCATTAGAACTTCTAGTCTCTCTCAAACGACCAGAACTTCTGACCCACCAGTGACCTTAGAACTTCTAGATTCCCAGTTGCATTGGAGCTTCTAGACTCCCCCAGTAATCTGAACTTCTAGGCTTTCCTTTGTTCCCAGCAACCCCAGAACTTTAGTGTACCCGGACCCAGAACTTCTGACCGTCCCCCTTTGTGCTAACATTTTCTTCTGACTTGCAGCGCTCCAAAGTCAGAGCTTCTTATTTCAGCAATGCGCTGATTCTATTTCTTTTTTCCTTATTATTTTATCATCATTTTATTTTCATTAATCAAAAAGCACCAAAATTTTTTTTTTATATTTCTTTTAAAATCAAAAGACAAAATATTTTTCTAAGAAAACTTATTTCTTCTCTTAACAAAAATAAAACAAGTCCGTTTAAATTCTTCTACATTATTTCAATATGGTTGTAATAGATAATTAGGACTTTAATTTCTTGCAATCCCCATTTGTAAATATGTACACCCCATCCCCCTAATGATTGTAAGAGCGTAGAATATTTACTTTCCGCAATTTATCGCTTTCATATAAATGCTAGTAATTAGGATTTGTATGGAAAGATAAAACCAACAAGTAGACAACCTTTAATCAAATACTAAATGGATGCAAATCAAACACACTATTCACACATGCACCCCTAAGATTAACTCCACCTGTTGCCTAAAAAATGGTCATGTTACGCATGTGGGATATCTTAGCAAAAACAATCAAAATACAAGATCATAAGTCCCTCGATGACGCTTCAAATGTTGCCTTTCAAATGATCTTAGTCCCTTAAGAGGAATGCTAAGACATCTCGCAATATTGCTATCATGATTATACGATGACCCACGCTCGTCCCTTTACATCCAAAGAATAGGCTTCTTACCAATTAATGGTAAGATAACAATATCAAAGGAAAGGAGGAAATGAACAAAAGACTTTTGAGTAGGTAGAAACGTTCTTAGTTGCTTGCTCACTTTCAAAACAAACACACCAAAATAAACACACACCAAACACCTTCAAAACATGAAATATTTTCAAAAGTCCAACACTTTGTATACGTTCTTACAAAACGAGAACCATTACAAAGTTTGCCTAAATGAAGGCGCCTTTTCAAAAATACTTTCAAAACCACCACAAAGCATATTTTCAAACAAAGCAAGTGATATAGAAAGCAACTAAGAAATAATATCAAAGGTCTTTCCTGTTCTTTTCAACCTTTCCTTTATTTGGATAAAAGAAAAGTCGGTGGCGAATCTTGTTAACCGCAACAATTGCGATAAAACGCAAAATATACCAAGTCAGTTCCCCCACCGTGTTACAGAACTGGCGACTCTACTGGGGATGAGCATCTTAAAAGTGGGGTTACCTTAGATCTAGATCACCTTTACTTACTTTCATTGTTTTACTTGCTTGCTTTACATTATAGTTTCTTGTTTAGGCATGCTTTGATCCTCTACCCGGATATGGGACACCTTTTTAGATAAGTAGCAATAGATTATGGAAACTGTACGACATAGACCGATATGGTTGAAACAATGGCTACATTAGTGTGACACATTTGTGGATACATGTATCCCTTTTGTTGAATCGAGGAGAATACAGGGCCGCTGACTGGCGTCATGAAGCACTAACTAACCTTAGAACCTTAATCTAACAACTTGGCCATTAGGACGTAGTGAGATGACCGATTTCAGTGGAAAGCTGAAAATTGGTTGATACTCGATACTACACTCTTTGAGATTGGACTTTTGGGATTTCTCGGCCGCAAGAAAAGATTGATTATGCTGAGATAATGCCTAAAAGAAAGGTCAGTGATATTGAGATCCTTTAGAACCCAGTTACTATTACTAGGACAGGTTAAGCCAACTAAAAATTCAAGAGGGTACTTTCCTACAAACTCCATGCAAGCCTAAACCTAAAGACTTGTTTGCTTTGTGTGTACATAACAACTTGCTTACTTGTACATAACATCATGACATCATGCCATAGCATTTTCAATAACCATTTCAAGGATCTCAAGGGCCTGTAATGCAGGGTCATGTCGAACCAGACGCCTATCAAGGGGGCAAAAGGATTCATTCTCTAATCAAACACCGTCTAGATCAAAGCATGGTAACTTTATTCAAGGGCTAGAACCCACTTGACATGGTGAGCTTAATTCTCGTGGAAGGATATCCACCAATACGAAGTTCTCCAATTAAAACTGTTGATCGAAGTTCAAATTCTAACATATTTTTGTGTTTACCCCGCGAGATCCTTGAAAACATTGCATCCATATATCATGCATGACATCCTAACAGGTTTTCCCATACAGGATTCCTCATATGCTTACTATTTATTTCAGTAAGAGATGGCTCTAGAGAAAACAGTTTAAGATCTCCAAGCTCAAAACGCTCAGTTCCAACAAGCACTCATGAACTTGGCCCAGGGGCAGGAAGATCTTAAAACACTCTTCACCAAAGAGAGAAAGAAGAAGAAGAAATATGTCATCCTCAACGTAAGGAGAAGGTCCAAGGGGCATGCCCAGCTAGCTCAAAAAGAAGATGCTTCTTCTAAAGACAGTCGAGAAGAAGAAACTGGAAGCATTAGAGCTAACATAGCTATTGATGACGAAGACTCTTCTGAGGAGCAGTATCCACCAGCGGATGAAAAATACAAATAGCTTAAAGATAGACTAAAAGTTGTGGAGATCCAAGTTGTGCCTGGTTTGGACTTAGGAGACATGGGTTTGGTTTCTAGAGTGGTCATCCCACCAAAGTTCAAAATCCCTACCTTTGCCCCGTATGATGGAGTCTCTTGTCCTAAGATGCATCTAAAGTCTTATGTCTGCAAGATTCAACCATACACAACTGATCAGAAACTTTGGATCCATTTCTTCTAAGAGAGCTTAGCTGGGATGCAACTTGAGTGGTTCTATCATTTAGAGAATTCCCACATTCACACTTGGGAAGATCTAGCTGCTTCCTTTTACAATCAATACCAATACAACGCTGATCTTGCACCAACTCATGTGCAGTTGCAAAACATGACCATGCGTTCCAACGAGGGCTTCAAAGAATACGCCCAAAAATGGAGAGATCTGGCTGGTAGGGTGCAGCCACCCTTAACTGACAGGGAGCTGATTGTCATCTTCATGGGAACTTTGACGGGACCTTTCTTCAATCACTTAATCAGAAGCTCCTCAGTCGGGTTCATCGAGATAATACTGACTGGAGAAAAGGTCGAAGTTGGTATCAAAAGCGGAAAGATCCAAGGGACTGCATCCTCTGATGCTCAGAAAAAGCCATACAATAGGAAGAAAGAGTCCAATGATGTGTATGGTCAAAAGAGTCTTAACAAGAGAAATCATGACCAACATGTGCAAGCAATCCTTATCTCCGGTCCTGTGTTGCAGCGGCAACAACAAAGGGGAAGTCAACGAAGGCCAGACGAGCCCAAAAGATAGTTTACCAACATCAATATGCCGATGTCTCAAGCACTACAAAACTTGTTGAGGATGAACCTAATTACGTTGATAGGACCTCATCCAAATCCTAAAACTTCTTCTTCTAACTACAATCCTAATGCAACACGTGCTTATCATTCCGGCAGTCCTGAGCATGAAACTAACGATTGTTGGGGGATAAAGTACAAGATTCAGAATATGATTGACGCCAAGGAGATCGAGTTTGATCCTTCGGAGACTCCAAACATGATCACTTCTCCCATGCCAAATCATTGAGTGTTCCTGTTCATTTTGAATTTTCAATTGTAATTTCTTTTGTTACTCAAACAATTATCTATTAGTGTTAAACTTTGTTTCCTTAATGCATTGCATATGTTTGTCTTGAATTCATCCATTCGTTTTCACTATATTTAAACTATGCTTTTTACTCCCTTTATATTCAACTCTTGTTTTAAAAGTTGCAAGCCTTTAGAGGGAGGATGACGAAAACAATGCCTTAATCTCATACAGTATGCTTTTGAATATATCATGCTGACGATATGCAGGAATTCTTTCAAATCCTAAACACTGGAGTCATAAGGAAGATAATCCCTAGTCAACCACATTCAGCCAAAGAGGTAGGAGTTTCCTTTTCACACAATTTGAAACCTATAAAACATGGGGCAGGGTAGTCTCTCAGTTAATTCAAATACATGTTCAGCCGCAAACTTCCACTTCGTAATACAACGAATGACATCAAAAACATTTCTCTGGAATCAAAAGACGGTGATGATTCCCTATCACGTAGGAAATCATTATCTCTAAAAAAGAAAAGGCCCACTAAGCCAAAACCTACGAAGGAGACTTAAGAAAAACTGGGGCATCCAGCTGACTGTAATCTCAAAAAACAAAAAAAAAACAGTCAGGAAAAATTAGGGATAATAAACCAAAAAAAGAGGTCACTACAAATCCTCAACCAACATGAAAAATGTTGCAAAAAATGACAGTCTTCCGATAAACTAAACTTGTCTGAGCCATCACCAAAATGTCATTCGAGTTCGAGCGTACAATTAACTGAGTTTAGGACTGAAGAACATTACAAAGAACGGGTGGGTATAAATAAAATTTGAGCCTTTATCCTTTGTTTCTTAAACCGTGAACCAATCCACGTTACAACCCTTTAAAAGTCCTAATTGAAGCATGGGTTAATTCGAAAGCATATTGTTACAAAAGATATCCTGACTTCTGTAAGGCTTTACTCTAAATCCTGGGTTGAATTTTCCTACAAAAATTCTTTTATCTGCTAAAATGCATTTTCAAAACTTCAAAGACAAGCATAAACTTTGAATTATTTGAATATCGCTGTTTGCATATGGCTATTTGTTTGACAGCAAAGAAATTTGCACGACGAATATCTAGTGAACAAAAACCCTCTCAAAGAGAAAAATAATTTCAAGTGGAAAGACACTTCCAAGGACATATCTCCTATAAGCAAAGGAGCATGGAGTGTCACTATCCAACACACCTAGGGCAGTCCTATCAAGATTTCAAGAAATCTCTCAAGAAATGCTGAATATACCAGGGGCAGGTCTCTATCTGAATCACTTGGGGCATTGAACGCGAATCCTAATAAAGGGTTACGTACAGTCAAATATTTCCTGGCAGTGCCACAAACAGTTACAAATCAGAGGACCACAACCCCTGATCCTCAATAAAGTCATAAACAAACTCATTGCTATCTCAGAAATTTATAAATCCTGGACACGACCAGATAATAGTTTAACTCTTCGAGATATGGAAAAAACCTGGACTCAACTAGACAAGGTTTTAATTTCTTTTCCCCAGTAGAGTTTGCCTCTACCCCCAATAAGTTACTTTGAAGTCTGGACCCGACCAGATATCAGTTCAACTTCATCTTTTCAAGTAAGTTATTGTGAAGCCTGGGCCCGACCAGATAGCGATTAACTTCATCCACCTCAGAAATCTGAGAAGCCTGGAATCCGACCAGATAGCAGTTTAATGTCAATAAGTCACTGCGAAGCCGGGAAACCGACCAGATAATAGTTTAACTTCACCCTCCCAATAAATTTTCTACGAAGCCTGGAATACGACCAGATAATAGTTAATTTAATCTTCCCCAAGATAACTCCCCAATAGAGCAACATAGACTCTTGAACTTTTTTCCCCAAATAGAGATCAACCTTCTCCACAAAGATTTCTCAAGTCAAAATCAATATTCCCCAACGGAGTTCTCCTCAAACAACAAAATAAGAATCCCTAGTGAATCATTCTAAGCAAAGTTTGAAGACATACCTACTCTTCAACAGCAGTCCGGGATTTGAGGGATCCCCAGCACTTGTCAAGGATTTATTTTCCGAGGCAAAGATACATTTCAACAATACTTCACATTCATACATCATATAACATACATGATATATGCATACAACACAACCTCATTCCTGAGAACATCACTACACAATGCATTTCATACACCATGATAATGCATACAGCTAACCCTTTACCTTGTCAAGAAAGATCAATTAACAGATAGTTATTCTCAACAATTTTCTAGTGCCAGATTAACACCTGCAACAAGCCAGGAAAGCTATCTACACAACCATCCCAAAGCAATCTTACATGGCTTCCTTTTCATATATCATCCTGATGTAGTCTAACACTGACTCATCTCGAAGCAATCTTACACAGGTTCCTTCTGACTACTAGACGCAGCTTCACACGGGCTCATCATGAAGCAATCTTACATGGGTTCCTTTTAACTTCCAAATATAGATTTACACAAACAATCTTACACATATGAAGTTTTACACAGACTCATCATAAAGTTACCCTACCCAGGTTCCTTCTCATACATTTCCAGATGAAGTTTTACATGGACTCATCATAAAGTTACCCTACCCAGGTTCCTTCTCATACATTTCCAGATGATGTTTTACACGGACTCATCATAAAGTTACCCTACCCAGATTCCTTCTCATACATTTCCAGATGAAGTTTTACACTGACTCATCATGAAGTTATCCTACCCAGGTTCCTTCTCCCTTCTCCTTTCCAGATGCAGTTTTACCCGGACTCATCATGAAGTTACCCTACCCAGGTTCCTTCTCCTTTCTATATGCAGTTTTACCCGGACTCATCATGAAGTTACCCTACCCGGGTTCCTTCTCATTTCCAGATGCAGTTTTACCCGGACTTATCATGAAGTTACCCTACCCAGGTTCCTTCTCATTTCCAGATGCAATTTTACCCAGACTTATCATGAAGTTACCCTACCCAGGTTCCTTCTCATTTTCAGATGCATTTTTACCCGGACTCAACATGAAGTTACCCTACCCAGGTTCCTTCTCATTTCCAGATGAAGTTTTACACTGACTCATCCTGAAGTTAACCTACCCAGGTTCCTTCTCATACAATTCTAGATGAAGTATTACATGGACTCATCCTGAAGCAGCCCTACACAGGCCCATCTTAAACTAAAGAATCAAAGACCTCTTCTGGTTAGATTTATCTCTTCCAGATTAAAAACAGGAAAAAACACATCTACTATTTTAGTATAAATCAACCAAAAGGTTTGTCCTGATACCTTTCATAGTAACCTTTGGATGGCATCTATAAGCCCATCTCCGACAAACTCTCCATCATCCCTCCTAATGGGATCTCTAAGCCCATCCCCTACACAGTTAACTAATACATCATCGAGTGCAAATTTCTGGGCACTCTAGTATTCAATCATCTTCTACCTTCAAGTCACGAATGGTGGACTCGCCAATCTAACTCTTCAGGTTTAAGAAGATTGAACAGGGGAAGATGTTGTACCCCAAAATTTTCCCTCTCATTTCTCAAGATTTTTCTCACAAGATTTTCCATGACATCAAGTTTGCAGCACTAATACATCAATTTAGGTTATGAATTGGCACAAGGGTAAAATGGTCAATTGCATGCTGAAAAGTCAAACTTTGACTTTTGGATCAAAATCAAGTTTCAAGAATCATATTTCATCAAAACATGTTGGAATATGAAGTTTGTTTCATCAAGAAAATCAAAAGTCAAAATTACTTTGGAAAAGTCAAAGTTCTAAATACTTAGAAATTTTTTTAAGTGTTTAAGAAATATGATAAGTTTAGAACTTCTAGCCATATTTTCACCATGATGCAAGTTGATTCTGGAAGAACTTCTAACACAAGAGTTGTTGATCTCAATGAGATCTAAAACATTGCAGAACAAAATATTTTTTGGAAGTGTTGGGATTTCAAGGTATAAATCCTTGAAGACACGCCCATGAAACTAGAACACTTAGTAAATTCTGAGCATTTCCAAGACAGATTTTGGTTAGAATTTTTGGGCCAGTTTTCACATAGGTTCAGCCAGAGTTTGCAAGAGTATTTCAAAGAAAGTCTACAAAGCGTGTTACAAGCTTTCTGAAAAGTCTGAGAACTCCCTCAGAACATGCTAGAGCAGGGAGATTCAAATATCAGAAGTTGTATATTTGTTCTAAGTTACGCTGATGCTGAATTTCTGATCCAGTGTAAGCTATGATACATAATCTCATATTGTAGGTTTTCTGTTTTGATAAATCTCATCATCATTTAACGCTCACACCCACTTTTGAGTATTTATCAAAAGGATTCTCCCACGCGTGACATAGAAGTACCATTGTTGTCCTTGAAAAGCAAACTTTTGTACAAGTTTATGTTGGGCTCATGCTTTACCTTTGCTTCTGAGGGTACTTTTCCTTAATTCATGCTTACAAATCCAACTTAAGTGCCGCTAAAGTTGCTAACCACCATACTTGTTTAAACTTGCTTCAAGAATAAGTTAGTGCCCTAGTATGATGGTTGTACTCTTGACTTCTCCAAGCTACTAAATCCTTGCCTATAAATTGAACTTCATTAGCATCTGTAAAAAGGTCGAAAAATTGAAAAGAAAACCCTTGAAACCATGCTAAAATCTCCCAAGAACTTGAAGTTGCAGCCCAAATACGAAACCTGCTAAACTTCTGTTCTTTACACCCAAACTCTAATTTTCCCGCGCATCTCTTGACCAAATCACCCACACAGCTTGTGATACACATTTAAAAGTTGTCCCAACTTCTATTTTCAGACGGTAACACATTATTCAACAATCTCCATCTTAAAAAAATCAGAACATTGTTTCCCAGTTGATCCAGAACACTCAAGCCATTCATAGTTCAACTTAAAGGTTGTTCTAGCTTTCTGAGAATTGAGGGAAGCTGATCAGAGCATCACCACAGTCAGAACCAGGTTCTAGCCCACAAAACAATTTCCAGCTGCAAGGTATGTTTCTTCTTACTTGTATCTCATTACTTAGGCATTGATAGGCTTGCATGTTCAAAAATACAATGTAGACATCATGGCTCTGATTCTGTATATACTTACAGATTTCATGTATTTTTGCCTAAGTGTTGCACCCCAAAATTTTCCCTCCTAATTTCTTCTATCTGGTTTATACTATCACGTTCATATGTATATATTCTATTAGGTCATTAACATACATTTGCATTCAATAAAGCATCTGAGGTTCAAAATATTAACAGCTATGAGTCTAGGGTTTATGACTGATTCGAGGTATATATGATTGAATAAAGTTGATTATCTTGTTTCTTATTGGTGTACAAGACATTGGAATTAGGGTTTTTGGTTCATGATTCAGTTTGGACTTCTTTTCCATCAAGCAACAAAGCTAGTCTCTTCGTCTGAACGTCAAGCTACATGGTTTTTCTTGTCAACAATTCAGGGATGTGACTTAGCGTACATACTCCTTGAATCAATACGTTTTCTCATATGAGCGTGTTTATCATTTAATCAGGCTTAATGACTATGGCATGGCATGCATTTATTCCCCAGTTAACCAATTCAGGTTTGGTCGAAACAAGGTTTTAAGATGCTTCATCTGGACGTTTTCTCTATCCATTGGAATTGAGGAATCAAAGTCGTGAGGATTCTTCAAGTATTCAACGCAAGTTCAATTCATTCATCTTGCATCACAGTTAGTTTTGTATGACAAGTCAAGGAACTCTCGGAATTTAAGTATTAAAGGGAAAGTAATACCCATTCATAATCCATTTAAGTGGTTACGTTGGTTGAATCAATTTTCTTTGAGGCACGAGTGTGTGGTTTGTTTGGAGTTCAAGTAATAGGCATAAGGATCATTCATCATCTAGTATTCATCATTTGAAAGTCATTAGGATTCAAGTGCCATTTTTAAGTTCTTATCATAAGTATGTTACATCAAGAAAAAAAGTTAAAATACATAAGTAACATTCATCCAAGTTCATTATAATTGCTGTTATTCATCACATTACATTAAGAATCCACAAAAAAAAGAAGAAAAAAAACCAATTACAAAAAGTCTTAATTTAAGTTCTTAAAGTCCAACACATAAGATTCCACGCTATGCTCCAAGACTTCTAAATCTTAGTGACCTGCAATACATGCTTGAGGTCGTGCTGTGCCAAGGCTCAAAACTCAAATACTGTGACAGATTGTAGCATATGTGAAGATGCTTATGCTGCGGCAAGGAAGCTTGTCATCTAGTTCTTCATCTAGCTCTGGCTCGGATTCAGATTATCTCTCAAAGGACAGAGACAACAAAAATGGAACAGCTGCAAAATGAATTTCAAAAGATAAATGATGGATTGAAGCAATAACTTGAAGAGGTGCACGAGGAAGTCGCTGAATTAAATCAGAAGCTAGAAGTTACAAATGAAGAGAAGGAGGAAATAAATTCAAAACACGTAGCAACACTTAACAAGATACAAGAAGCAAGCAAAATTAATTCAGATTTGAAAACTGATGCTGATACACTAGAGATTCGAAGAACAAAACTCTTGGCTGAGAGTACTGAACTAAAATGAGTCAGAGATTGGAGGATATAAAGACAGAAAACAATAGCGTCAGATATTACAGCTCATCAAATTTTCATCAATAAAAAAATCCACACCATCTAAATCGATAACTAACTCTCCTAATTTACGGTTCAGATCGATTCAATTGATAACCATTTTCATAACCAACTTACCCAACCACCTATAACAAACTCCTAACAGAAACTACTAACAAAAGAAAATAGAATCCCTAACCAACTCAATAATCACTTCTTCCTATAACCAATTACAAAACAGACTTAACTATGGCTCCAACTGACTTCTAACTAAGTATCTCATATCGATGAAATATATAAATTCACAGATGCAAGGGAGAGGAGGGGATCATTGAGTTTCAGATTTATAATCATTACTCATCAAGAAAATCCCTCATGAAGTTCTCTCTGAAACCACTGCTTCAAGCGTCATCAACCTTCATCTTCTCAAAACCCAATCTTCAATCCGAATCTCTATCTCAATCATCGTCTGAATCACAACCATCATCAACCATTGGAACAAGAACGAATTCGCATCACAATTCTTGAGAGGACCATCATCTTCGCAACTGCAACGTCATCACATTTCTCTTCACAAGCATCGTCATCAATCTTCATCACCCTGCTACAGAAAGGAATTTGCAATATCAACGACTCAAAGATCGCGCAGAAGAAGAATATCAAAAAAAATATTGCAAGTAATTACCTGAAATCCTCTGGAATTCTTGTGCTACCGGCACCATTGAAGAGGCATCAGACTCTTCCGGTAGGTAAGCTTCAGTTACTTCATTTCTTCATAGTTTTTGCATTTTTACAGCACCACAATGTAGCATATAGGTTGTAGAACAAAACCCCCATGGATGCTCTTCCCGATTCGTCATAATCATCATGTAATTTCGTTTAGTTAAAAAACTAGGGTTCCCCATCATATTATATTCGACGATGTAGGAAGGAGGGATGAGAGGAGAACAGCAAGAGTGCGATACGTTGACGATTCAAGATGGTGAAATTGACGGTGAAGGAGAAAAAGGAATGTGTTGCTAAGTCTAGTGGTCACATTGTGTTAAACCCTAGCACTGTACACTCAGAGACATTGTTTCTCTCTTGTTCTTTCCTTTTTATTTGTTCCTTTTAATGGTAAATAAAAACTGAACATTATGTCAAAAAGATACAAACCTGAGGGAATCTGTGAAAGGTGCTTGTGGGCCGGGGCCAGAATTTGCATCACTCTAAGCCCAGTGTGCACCATTTTTGGAGCCTGATTGATGTTACAAAAATGGCTTATTGGGCTATCTCCTGTGGGCTTAGCGCCTTGCTCCGATACACCCCTACAATTCAATTCTCACCCCCTATTTCTCTTATCTTCTTGTTATGATGCTTTTTTTTAATCCTTTCTTCCATGGTTTTCTTTTCTTTAATAAAAAAAATGCATAACAAAAATGTAAAAGTATTGTAAGACATTTTAGGAATTAAATAGGAATTAATTTCCCCCTTTACTAACTTTTAGTCAATTTTAATCACTAATTTTACTCATTTTTATGCCATGTATTACTTTTTTGCAATTTTTTGGTATGGACTGTACGCAATACTTTAATACTTGCTGCCTAATTTTGCTTGTTTGCATAGTCTTTCATGATCCCTTAGGTGATCTTGGTTCAAATTTAATCTTCGATTTAATTGAACTAAAATTAGACATTATGCTTCTAAATCCAAAAAAACAAATATTAGATAGAATTCCCTCGAGAATCTGAATCTTAGGACCACCAACGCATGATAACATTAGGTGTAGAAATAGGCTAGTCTCCCTTTGACTTTTCTTTCCCTCTTTGCATATGCATTTAAAACCAAACTTTTTTTTCTTACAAACTTCAAAATACTAAAAAAATCTACGGATAAGAATCATATATTTGTTAAGTAAGAGAGATGATAAGCGGGTTTCTTCTCGACCTTATTATTCTCCCATTCTAAGCTTTGGCATGGTTCAAGTCTCAAAGAATCATTTCATAAACAAGTAGAGAAATGGTTAATATCTCTCTTGAGATTAATTAGCTATTATCCACAAGCAAAAACGCGAAACAAATTCAAACTTTTGTGCGCCCAAGCACATTTTCTCCAAACTTTTTTCAGAAAGAGCATGTTAATTCACTTTTGTGCTGACGCGTAAGTCTCCAAAGGTCGAGTTGCGGCAGAAGGCGAAATTAATATTGTTCATTAAAAAAATACAAACCAACAAAAACACATAAGCCGAACTACGGCTGCTCTGATTCCTTAAAAGGGATACGTAGGCATCGGGGTAGGGCCCGAACAAGCACAATTTTATTTTCCCTACATTCTTTTCTCTTTTATTTTGCATGCATTCCCTGTACAGCTTAGATATAGGTTGAACACACCTATAAGATAGATAACAAGAGTGGATACCGTAGAGTACTACGGGCGTGTGGGGTGCTAATACCTTCCCCTCGCGTAACAGAATCCCTTACCCTTATCTCTTGGTCGTTCGACCTTGATTTCACCCTTCTCAGGTTTTCTCGATGTTTACCTTTCCCTTTCTGTGGGATAAAAGACGTTCGATGGAGAATTCATTGTTTGATGATTTTCAGCCGGTTGTTTCACTAAGTAGATAAAGTTTCAGTTTAGAACTTCTTGAGGAACTTAGGATCCATAATTAGGATTAGAAAAATTCATGCTTGCTTCTGATTTACAGTTTTGATACTTTATATTTCTGAAACCATGATGAAACCTGCCATAACGGCTATGTATGCATTTTCTGTTTTGTTGAGAAATGGTTAAGTTGCAGATGCTCTGACTAGAAGGGAGAAGGAGATGAAGTTCATCATCAGAACTTACATTGTAATATATGTTTATGTTTTTGTTTCTAATACCATTTGTATAGTCACCCCAGTGGTAGAGAGCGCATGCACGAGACATTGTTGTTAAGGGTCCTGAGTTCTAACCCTAGAAACACCTTTTTTATGTTTATCTCCTAACATTTTCACCCCATTAGTTGGATCAGAACTTCTAGATAAAACCCTTCCCATTTTTTTTGTCAAAATAGTGACCCTGGACCAGAACTTCTAGATATTCTCCTCCAACAGCATTGACATTTCACTTGCCCACTATCAGAACTTCTAGGTCTCCAGTTGCATTAGAACGTCTAGTCTCTCTCAAACAACCAGAACTTCTGACCCACCAGTGACCTTAGAACTTCTAGATTCCCAGCTGCACTAGAGCTTCTAGACTCCCTCAGTAATCAGAACTTCTAGGCTTTCCTTTGTTCCCAGCAACCCTAGAACTTTAGTGTACCCGGACCCAGAACTTCTGACCGTCCCCTTTTGTGCTAACATTTTCCTTCTGACTTACAGAGCACCAGAGTCAGAGCTTCTTATTTCAGCAATGCGCTGATTCTGTTTCTTTTTTCCTTATTATTTTATCATCATTTTATTTTCGTTAATCAAAAAGAACCAAAAACATTTTTTATTTTATTTCTTATAAAATCAAAAGACTAAAAATATTTTTCTAAGCAAACTTATTTCTTCTCTTAACAAAAACAAAACAAGTCCATTTCAATTCTTGTACATTATTTCAATATGGTTGTAATAGATAATTAGAACTTTAATTTCTTGCAATCCTCATTTGTAAATATGTACACCCCATCCCCCTAATGATTGTAATAGCGTAGAATATTTACTTTCCGCAATTTATCGCTTTCATATATATGCTAGTAATTAGGATCTGTATGGAAAGATAAAACCAACAAGTAGACAACCTTTAATCAAAGACTAAATGGATGCAAATCAAACACACTATTCACACATGCACCCCTAAGGTTAACTCTACTTGTTGCCTAAAAAATGGTCATGTTACGCATGTGGGATATCTTAGCAAAAACAATCAAAATACAAGATCATAAGTCCATCGATGACGCTTCAAATGTTGCCTTTCAAATTATCTTAGTCCCTCAAGATAAATTCTAAGACATCTCGCAATATTGATATCATGATTATACGATGACCCACGCCCATCCCTTTACATCCAAAGATAAGGCTTCTTACCAATCAATGGTAAGATAGAAATATCAAAGGAAAGGAGGAATTGAACAAAAGACTTTTGAGTAGGTAGAAACGTTCTTAGTTGCTTGCTCACTTTCAAAACAAACACACGAAAACAAACACACACCAAACACCTTCAAAACATGAAATATTTTCAAAAGTCCAACACTTTGTATACGTTCTTACAAAACGAGAACCATTACAATGTTTTCCTAAATGAATGCGCTTTTTCAAAAATACTTTCAAAACCACCACAAAGCATATTTTCAAACAAAGCAAGTGATCTAGCAAGCAACTAAGAGCCCATAGATAACTATGGATGAAAAGGGTGCTAACACCTTCCCTTTTCATAATCTACCCCCCGAACTCAAGAAATAATCTCAAAGGTCTTTCATGTTCTTTTCAACCTTTCCTTTATTTGGATAAAAGAAAAGTCGGTGGCGACTCTTGCTAACCGCAACAATTGCGATAAAACGCAAAACATCCCAAGTCAGTTCTCCCACCGTGTTACACCGGTGGACTGAAAACCCGAAAGCGCGGTCCAGGAAAAAGTTAGGTATTAAAAGCGTACAACTATGTCCCATAGGATCACCTTACAGACAGACTTCAGTATCAAGTGTCAAATTCAAATGGTACTAATCAATCCAGTCAGCTTCAGTCAAGCAGCAAAGTGATTAGACGCTTAAATATATAAAGGCAATAGCAAAATGGGAATCTAATGGGATCATTTCACATAGTTGTTTTTTCTTTGTATACTGCTTTGTATAGTTTTCATTCTTACGAAGACATTCTCTTACTGGGATATTTGTCTCCTTGTACAAAAACACCTGTTATAGGCATACTTCTTCAAATTAATACAAAAATTACCTCTTTGAAAGTGCATAAACTATTTGCTTTATTTTCCTATTTTTCTTTGCAAAAAAAAAACGTCTAGTGTTTATTTTTAACATTGCATTTGAATATAATCACCGTTTACGAATATACGCATAAAAACAGAAAGATAGTTACTAATGGCTTTAAGAAACGGGACAATGTCTAAAAAGCCATCTACAAATCCCTGCAGATACATCACGCAATAGATATAGAGACAGAGACGTCCTCCTGTAAAGTCACGACCATTTCCTCAGCATACAACCTATTGATGTCAGAGGTTCTGACATCCCCTGCAGAGCAAGAGTCTCCAATCATCTCCCCAACATCTTGAAGAATTCCACAACATGGTTCATAAAGTTCTTGGGTTCCCCCAACAGGGATTCATATAAATCCCCAAGCACTTTACGGATTTTTCTTTCCCCGGTAGAGTTTTATTTCTCTAGCCACGGAAATCCATCTCCCAGCAATTCAACTTCAACAAATAATGAAGAATCACATTCGGCATCCCCAACAGAAGTCAGAGATTTATTTTCCTTCAATTCAACGACGCTACAAAGAACAACTGATCAGTTCATATATTGCATTAATACATTATTTTACAAACATCATAGCATATGCATACAAAACACATATAGTACAATCTCATTTATTTTGAGAACATCATGCATCATGACATTGCATACAGCTAAAATCTTTACCTTTTCAGAAAAGATCAACAAACAAATATCATCATCAATTTTCAACAAGTTCCAGATTAATACATGAAACAAGACAAGACAACTATCTGGGAACAACCGATTGTAGATTAATACCTGAAACAAGACAGGATAACTATCTGCATGAGCAAATTGAAGATTAACTCCCTAAACAAGACGGGGAAACTATCTTTCTTTCTCAAATAGGTCAGAGATTAATTCCTGAAACAAGCCAGAGCAACTATCTCTACAACCAACAAAAAGCGAGTTACGAATTAATACCTGAAATAAGACAGGATAACTATCTGTGAACAACTGATTGGAGATTAACTCCCGAAACAAGTCGGTGAAACTATCTTTCTTTCTCAAATAGGTCATAGATTAATTCCCGAAACAAGCCAGGGAAACTATCTCTATGACCAACAAAAATTGGGTTCCGGTTTAATACCTGAAACAAGACAGGACAACTATCTGTGAACAACTGATTGTAGATTAATACCTGAAACAAGACAGGACAACTATCTACATGAGCAGATTGAAGATTAACTCCCGAAACAGGACGGGGAAACTATCTTTCTTTCTTTTTGGGTTAGGTAAAGATCAATTCCCGAAACAGGATGGGGTGACTATCTTTATCACCAATGGTATTAACTCCTGAAACATATTTGGTTTACCAATAAATTGATTGTAGATCAATTCCCGAAACAAGACGGGGCGACTATCTACATGAAAAACACTTCCTTCAAGACATCTATTGTTTCAGTATAAATCGGCCAAATATTTATTCTGATACTTCTTCCAATTTCTACCAACAGTCACTCTGGATCTCATCTTTAAGCCCATTCCCGATACAATCAACCACCACATCATCGAGTGGAAATTTATAGGCACTCTAGTGTTCAATCATATTCCACCTTCAAGTCACAAATGACGGACTCTCCAATCTAACTCTTCAAGTTTAAGAAGATTGAACAGGGGCAGTTGTTGTACCCCAAAAATTTCCTTCTTTTTTCTCAAGAAATTTCTCACAAAGATTTTCAAAAGCTAAAGTTTGCACAAGTATTGACTAGGTCAAGCCAACTCCTCAGCATTAATACCTCAAAATTAGGGTTTGAGTTTGCACAAGTACAATTGGATTTTTAATGCCTCATATAGTTTACAAGGATGATATTGGGCTCTCAAGCATCAGGTTAAAGGTGGAACTTTTGAATCCTCGAAAGGAGGAAGAGGAAAATGTCGAAAGGGCAAAGCAAATAAAAAAGGTGTACAGTTGCAGATAACCACGTCGAATTCAAAATCTGGTTCAGGCTGTTCGAACCACATGACTGATCAAAAGGAGTAGTTGGCAGATTTTGACAAGTTGAAGAAGAGCAAGCTTGCTATGATCCACCTCTAAACCCTTCGACAAACATAGTTTCGACACTATGAATTACAATTTAACACAACACTTAATTCATTGTGTATAAACAATCTATATTCATCATGGTTCTTAGTCTTATGAATACTTCGACTTGCACTCCCTTCATCATGATGTCTGCAATCTAGTTCTCAGTTCTGTAGTGTTCCAAATTTATCTTCCCATCTGCTACCTACTCTCGGATATAATAGAACCTCATTTCGATGTGCTTGCTTCGACCATGTACTATTGGGTTCTTCGCCAGATTGATAGCTGGTATGTTGTCTATCTTCATGTTTGCTTCGATCCACAAACTTCTACTGGGAAATGGCTTCTTTCGAGAAACTTGCTTCGATCCACCTCTAAACCCTTCGACACACATAGTTTCGACAGTATGAATTACAATTTAACAAAAAAAAACTTGTTGATTGTGATATGGTGGGAGAAATGACTTGAGGTTTTGCGTTTGTGTTCGCAAATGTTTCGGTTTAGCAAGAGTCGCCACCGACTTTTTATTTTATCCTAAGGAAAGGTTAAAAAGCACAGGAAAGACCTTTGAGACGTTTTCTTGGGTTCGGGGAGTAGATTATAGAAAGGGAAGTTATTAGCACCCTTTCTATCCATGGTTATCCATGGGCTCTTAGTTACTTGCTTAGATCACTTGCTTTGCATTTCTATTGTTTGAAATGGTGCTTTTCAATTGTTTGAAATGGTGCTTTGTGTGTGATTTTGAAAGATGTTTTGGAAAGAGGCCATCGTTGTGGCAACCTTTGTAATGATTCTTGTTTGAATGTATACAAAGGTGTTTTTGTCTTTTGAAAAGTTTTCAATGTTTGAAAGTAGGGTTTTGAAATTGTGTTGTGAAGTGTGTTTTGAAGATATCAAGGATGTTTTTGCAAGTTTTGATCAAGTAACTAAGAGTTATCTACCCAATTTTACTCAAATATCTTTCTTATGTTTTTTTAACCCTTTTAACAGTGTTGTTTCACCATTGTATTTGGTGAACAACCTTGCATTAGGATGTTAACGGGACAGGCGCGGGTCATCGTATAGACCATGATAGCAATAGTGTCAAGTATCTTTGGCAATTTTCTTGAGGGACTTGATCATTTTGTTTAGGCAACTCGGATAGCGTCATCGAGGGACTATGATCTTTTGTTTTGTTTTTGTTTTGCCAAAGTACTTGACATGCAACCATGGCCCATTTTTGAAGGAAACAAGTGGATGGAAACCCTAGGGGTGCAAGTGTGCATTGTGTATTGATTTCCATGCATTTATCTTGTATTAGGTCATCTAGCGATTGATTTTGAATCTTTGCATACAAACCCTAATTACTATACAGTATATTGAAAGCGATAAACTGCGGGAATTTAAAGTCTAAGTTATTACAAATAAGTATTCGGGGATGGGGGTACAAATGTTTACAAATGGGGATGAGTCTTATCATAATAATAATGTCCAAGTATTATGTTACAACCAAATTGAACTTGTCGCATTCTCAAATGTAAAATTATAACAAAGTATAAGATAACGAAAATCAAAGAAATATGAGATGCGTATATTTATTTACAAATGATCAAATAAAAATTGTAACTTAAAAAGATTAAGTATTTATTATTATTTATTGTATTTTTTATGAATTATGTAAATAAAGAGTTTTAAAGAAAAGAAAAATTATTTAAGTTGAAGTTCCATTATTTATATATTTTTTGTTTTATTAAATGAAATAAATATTAGAGAAAAAAAACTATTAAGAAAATTTTATACAAAAAATTTAATATATTCTTTTTATTTAACAAAAGAGAAAAAAGATATAGATTATAAAAAAAATGAAAATAAAGTGATAAAAAAGTATTAGTTTTAAAACATTTAAAAGGAAAAAAAGAGATAAATGGGCCTAAGAGTTATGGTCCAAAAGAATGAAGAAGAACAACTCAATAATGCCAGAAATGAAGGAAAGGGGGGGTGTGGCGCTGGAAAGTGTATTGGGCTTAAGTGTTGTATGGGGCAAAAGCCCAATTGAAACGTACAGCGTTTTTAGGGTTAATGTTTTGTACATTCAGAATCTAGGGTTTGGCAATTTGTCCAGCGGCGCCTCCTTCCATCTTCTTCGCTTCTCTTCCTCGTTCTCAACTAAGAGATGATTCATTCTCCCACCTCTACGCTACCAGAGTGTTGCCTCCGTCCTCTCCTCTCCACGACGGCGCAAAACGACGGTTCGAAAGGTATATTTTTTTGTCTTGTTCTGGGCGCGTTTTTTACAGTTTAGATTTGATTCTTGCATGTTATCGTTTGCAAAGTTTAATTTTTGATGTTTCATGCGTGAGATGTAGGAAAATTGAGGGAAAGGAAACTATTACCTTGGCGTTTTGTTCTCTGGAAAGGGGATGGTGGATTGGAATTGCGACTCTCTAGGTGGCCGGAGGAGGAGGACCGTGATGACAGTGTTGCTAGCTCGCCTCTGGTATTTCTGTATCTTTAACTTCTTCTGGAATCATTTAATGATGACGTTGTTCTGAAAACTTGTTTCTGAATTGTTGTTTGCCTTTGTTGGCTATTGATTGTTGATGATGAATGTATGTTCTGAAACTTATTTGTTGTTTTCTTCACTTCTAGACTTCTTCCTCTTCTTTGAGTGTTGGGTATTTGGTATTAATGATGATGACTTTCTGAGATTTGGTCTTTGTTTGTTTTTGTCTCTACATCTTTCCTCCCTGATTATCTGATGATGATGTTGTTCTGAACACACTTGAATATTTGCTTCTGATTCTCTCTTCTTCTTTGAGTATCCTGTTTATTTGATGATGAACATATGTATTCTGAAAAAGCTATTTGTTGTTGTTCTTCATGTTGTTTGAAACTTGTTGGTGAACACAACCTAGAACTTGTTGCTTGTTCTTCTTTTTGATATTGATGTTTTGATGTTTTGACTTGATGATGGTGAAAACTGAAAACCAATGTTGTGGTCTTGCTTTTTGTTGAGCCAATAGGGTTATTACAGTTTGTGGCTTTTTTTGTATGTTTGGAAATGTTGGAATGGCTTGATTTGTTTGAGTTGCAGGCTGTAAGTTTGTGAGTTTTGACAAGTTTGAATGGTTTGGATTTGTTTGAGTTGCAGGTTGTAAGTTTATGAGTTTTGATAGGTTTGAATGGTTTGGATTTGTTTGAGTTGCAAGCTGTAAGTTTGTGAGTTTTGATAAGTTTGAATGGTTTGGATTTGTTTGAGTTGCAGGCTGTAAGTTTGTGAGTTTTGACAGGTTTGAATGGTTTGGATTTGTTTGAGTTTTTTGAGAGGCAGTTTGCAGTTGATTTTGCAGACTTGTAGTGTTGATTTGCAAGTTTTTGGGTTTGCTTGTGTTTTTAATACAGGCAGGTTTTTGGTAAGCTTTAGGCAGGCTACAGGTTTGCTTGAGAAGCAGTTTTGCAGGTTATGCAGGCAGGTTGTGTTTGGAGGCAGTTTTGCTTCTGGTGTTTTGTGTTTGGTAAGGCAGGATGGGTGTTTCTTAAGCTTGCAGTTTTGTAAACCTGTAATGCAGGTTTAGTTGGAAGCTGGCTGTATGTTTTTTAAGCTTGCCATTTTTTGCTCTCTCTCTTTCCTCTGGACTATTTACAGTCTTGTTCTATTTATTTACTTTCTCACTGCCTTTTACAGCCTTCCAAAACTGCAAACCTTTTTCTGGTTCTCTCTTTCTCTCTCCATAAAAGCATTTTAAATTGCTTATTATATTTTAATCTGAAAAGCTTGTTGGCCAGAATATGATGATGAATTTGATAAGCCTGCTTGCTTGTAACTTGGTTCTTCTCCTGCATTGTTGTACTTGTTTCCATATTTCTTGCATTGTTCTTTCTTTGACAGCTTGTGTACTTTCTTGGACAGCTTTTCTGCTTTGACAGTTGGTAACTTAGTTTGACATTAGTTTGCATTTGTAGTTAGCTTGCCATGCTTGCTCATGCTGACTTGGTTGACTAATGCAGTTTGGAAATTCAGTTTGTTTTACCTTGCTGCCTTATATCTTTGCATTTTGAGTTAATTGTATGCTTGCAAATTATTTTTTTACTTTCCTCTTTGTGAACCAAGAAGAGAAATCTTCTTGTGATTTGCAAAGAGAACAAGTAAAACATGATGAACCCAATAACAATCTGATTCCGGCCAACAAGCTTTAATGATGACTTTTTATTTTATTTATCTGCTTCTGCTCTTCAGTTAATTGCACTGATTTCCTTTTTCTTCTATCCTTTGTAGGTAAGTACCAGTTGAATAATGGAGGACGCAGTAAAGATCAAAGATTTCAAGAGATTTAGGCTTTAGATTTATTTTCTTTTCATTTATTGTAATAAATATTATTGTAAACACTGTAAATTATAAATTTACAATATTCGAATAAAATTTGTAACAATATTTGAAATAAATAAATAAAAAGTCTTTGTGAAATAAGAATTTTCTACTGTCAAATATTCCAATATTTCCTTGTACTGTCTATTTAATTATTTAAGTCTCTTAAATTAAAACAATTGGAAATGCATCCCAATAACTTTAATCCAGATGAAATAAATAATCAACAAACTTTGCCGTCTCGTAATCTCGCATTAATCACAATACGCTTGGAATTCCAATTAACATATGCTTTGTACAGTTAAACAGACAAGCATTTCATATACTTTTCACTCCACCGATCAAACCAATGCCTCAAAGCTCCAAACAAAAGTCTCAGCTCCTATTCCAGATATTTAGGTTTTGAGAAACAATAAGCAATCTTGAACAAGCGTAAAATAATGTAATCAGTCAATTGAAATACTGTGGATTCAACTTCTTCTGAGAAATGCGAGCGCAAACCCTAATTCTGGATTTACTGTCAAAGAAAAGTCTGTTTGACCGATTCTTGGGCCAATCTTGAAAAATCAGGGAAAACCCTGAAGTTGTGATTTCTTGTGAAAAAGGGAGGGCAAATTTTGGGGTACAACAGTTGCCCTTGTTCAATCTTCTTGAACCTGAAGAGTTAGATTGGCAATTTTACCGTTCGCGACTCGAAGGTAAAAGATGATTGGACACTAGAGTGCCCAAAAATTTGCACTCGTCAAAGCAAAGATGAGGGAATGGGATTAAAGATGCCATTTGGAGATGTGACAGAATCTTGCTGGAGATGGGCTTAAAGATGCCATCCAAGACTGTTTGTTGTAGGTGAGTGGGTGAGTATCAGAAAGGTATCCATGTTTGGAACGTCTCTGAGCTGGGGGTCTGAATAAGCAAAAGATTGACGTCCACGTTGGGAAGCATTCGTAAACTGTTTTCAGAAATCTTTGAAGCTCGAAACTTGCTAAACTTATCCTGCGAAGGGTAAAATATTAGCTGAAACATAAAGTTATGTTGTATGATGCAATGTATGTGTTATATGAATGTAATGAATGTTTATGTAAGCTGATCAGTCGCCTTGCTGAGGAGAATAAATCCTGGATGGTTGGAGATAATAAAATCCTTGACTGCCGCTGGGGATTGAAAATCCTCTGATCAATGAAAATGAGAAGTCTTGGGACCATTGTTGGGGAAATCAGGAGTTTGGGTTGTATGCCAATCTACTGGGGATTCCTGCTTTGAGGAGATCTTCGTCGGGGAATATCTGAAAAACTCTGTGAGGAATTGAGAATGAGAGTCTTCATTCTGCTTGGGGTATTAGTGTTGAGGAGCCAAGAACGAGAATCTTCGATCTGCAGGGGATTTGAAATTCTGACAAATTCAAACTGAGAGTAAAGAAAACTTTGGAGAATCAAGGATGAGAATCTTGATTTTGTTGGGGAATAAGAAACTCTGTGGGGAATAGCCATACTGTCGTAAAGTAGCTATCCTGTTGGAGGGGTTTATTCCTGTTTGGAGGAAGTTCAGAAGTCAAGTCGTATGCCACTTTGAGAATGAGAATCTTCATTCTGTCGGGAATATCAGGAAGTTGAATTGTATACCACTTTGAGGATGAGAATCTTCATTCTGTCGGGGTTAAATTGTATACCACTTTGAGAATGAGAATCTTCATTCTGTCGGGGTTGAATCAGGAGGTCGGGTGTATGCCAATCTACTGGGGAAGCCAAAATGAGAATCTTCATTCAGGTCTTGGGTCAGAAGGTTGGGTGTATACCAGTCTTCTGAGGTTTCAAGGATGAGAATCTTCATTCTTGAGAGAAACAGATTTTTAGGAGCTTCAGTTGTCCGTTATTCTGTTGGTGGGTATCAGGAGCTTGGGAGTATACCAATCTCTTGAGGTTTTAAGGATGAGAATCTTCATTCTGTTAAGGGTATCAGGAGCTTGGGAGTATACCAATCTCTTGAGGTTTTAAGGATGATAATCTTCATTCTTGAGAGAAACAGATTTTTAGGAGCTTCAATTATCCGTTATTCTGTTGGTGGGTTTCAGGAGCTTGGGAGTATACCAATCTCTTGAGGTTTTAAGGATGAGAATCTTCATTCTGTTAAGGGTATCAGGAGCTTGGGAGTATACCAATCTCTTGAGGTTTTAAGGATGAGAATCTTCATTCTTGAGAGAAACAGATTTTTAGGAGCTTCAGATGTCCGTTATTCTGTTGGTGGCTGTAACTTCAAACAGGTGATGAAGGAATCTTTGATGACGACCATAACTTCCAGTAGGTGATGAAGGAAATTTTTAACGACCGTGAATTCCAACAGGTGATGAAGGAATTTTTGATGACGACCGTAACTTCCAGCAGGTGATGAAGGAAATTTTTAACGACTGTGAATTCCAACAGGTGATGAAGGAATTTTTTATGACGACCGTAACTTCCAGCAGGTGATGAAGGAAATTTTTAACGACCGTGAATTCCAACAGGTGATGAAGGAATTTTTTATGATGACCGTAACTTCCAGCAGGTGATGAAGGAAATTTTTAACGACCGTGAATTTGACATGTAATTTGTTTTTTTTGGAGAATAAATCTTTAACAAATGTTGGGGAAATAAACCCATGACTGCTGGTCTGCTTAGAGAGGTGATAAACTGATAAACTTCTCGGGGACGCTTGAACTTCTTTTCAGAAAGATTTCGGAGAGGTTCATCATTGTCCCTAATATCAGATGCTTGTGGCACTGCCAGGAAACTTGGACTGTTCGTAACCCTTTGAAGAGATTGACGTTTAAATGCCCCAAGTGATGGTGAGGGAGACTTGCCCCAGGTTAATCTGCAATTGAGAGATTTTCTTGAAATCTTGACTGGACTGCCCCAGGTTTACTGAACTTTGAAAGATTTGTTGAAATCTTAACTGGACTGCCCCAGGTTTACTAGACAATACCATACCAAGTCCCTTTTTTGTTGATGGGAGATTTTTGCCATGGGAGTGTCATCCCACTTGAAGTGATTTCATTCACTTGAGAGAGCTTTCGTTTCTCCGAACATTCACTGTTGTGAATTTATTTGCTGTCAAACAAATAAACATGTGTAAACAACGATATTCAAATAATGCAAAGTTTATTCTTGTCTCAAAGATTTGAAAAATGCGTTTTTTAGCAGAAAACTTTTTATAAGATAAATTTAACACAAGATTTAGAGCAGAGCCTTACAGGAGTCAGGATACCTTTTGTAACAGTATGCTTTCGAACTAACCCATGCTTCAATTAGGACTTTTGAAGGGTTGTAACGTGGCTTGGTTCACGGTTTAAGAAACAAAGGATAAAGGCTCAAAGTATATTTGTACCCACCCGCTCTTCATGATGTTCTTCAATCCTAAACTCAGTTAATTGTGCGTCGAACTCTATTCGAGCTTGGAACGACGTTTTGGTGATGGTTCACACAAGTTGAATTTATTGGAAGGAAGTCATTTTTGCAACATTTTTCATGTTGTTGAGGATTTATACTGACCTCCTCCTTTTGATTTAATATCCCTAACTTTTGCCTGACTGTTCCTGTTTTCGAGATTACAGTCAGCGGGATGCCCCAACTTTCTTAAGCCTCCTTTGTAGGTTTTGGCTTAGTGGGATTTTCTCTTTTGAGACGTAATGACTGCCTATGAGACAAGGAACTATCATTGTCTTTTGGTTCCAAAGGAATGTTTTTTATGTCATTCGTTATATTACGAACTGAGAGTTTGCGACTTTAATGCGCATCTTTTGAATTAACTGAGAGACTACCCTGCCCCAGGTTTTAATCAAAGGTTTCAATTTGTGTTTAAAACAGAAAACTCCTACTTCTTTGGCTCTAAGGGGGTTGACTAGGGATTATCTTCCTTATAACTCCAGTGTTTAGGGTTTGAAAGAAACGCCTGTACATCGTCAGCAAGGTCTATTCAAAAGCATATTGTATGAGATTACGGTATTGTTTTGTCATCCTCCCTCTAAAGGCTTGTAGCTTTTGCAAGAGTTAAATATCATAAAGAAAGTAGAAAGCATAGTTCAAGAATAGTGAAAACGAATGGATGAATTCAAGACAAACGTATGCAATGCATTAATGAAACAGAGTTTGACATCAACAGATAATTTTTTGAATAACAAAAGAAATTACAACTTGAAAATTCAAAGGAAACAAAAGTCTCTTAGTTCGAACTTGTCATTTCAGGTGGAGAACCCTCAACGGAAGATTTTCATCTCGCCATCCGGCATGAATTTCAGCACTCCACTGTCAATCAAGTCTTGGATCTTGCTTTTCAAAGCCCAATAGTCGTCAGTGTCAGGTCCAGGACTATAGGAGTGGCATACACAAAATGCGTCAGGGTGATAGCTAGGAGCAGAGGTATAAGGCTTCCGAATAGGATCCTTTAAACCAGTCAGATTGACCTCCAACAAGCGTTCCAGTATTAGAGATGATGGTATGCCAGTCTCAGTGAACTGTCTTCTAGACATATTTTGCTTTTGTCGGTTACCCTGTTGACGCTGGCGAGGTTGTTGTTGGGCTTGTGACCCTGAAGCAAATTGAGGAGCCTTTCCCTTGTCTTCTTATCTTAAAGGAGGTTGAATGATGACTTGATCTTCAACCCTAGTTATTTTCCCCACTTGGTTATCTCGAAGCAGTTTGTTGACGAGAACCCTGAGCTCCTCTTGTCTTTGAGCTAGGTCTTGAATGAGAGCCGTCTGGCCCACCAGTTGTCCCATCATCTGGATCTTCATTGTTTCCAGCTCAATCTGTAGTTCTTCAACCTGATCATTCCTGACACTGCCTGAATTCCCTAGGACCATGCCCCTTGTGAGGAGAGCTTTCACTTCTTCTTGTCCCTGGGACAGGTTCAAGAACATTTCTTGAAGTTGAGCGTTTTGAGCCTGGATATCTTCGACAGTCCTCTCTAGATCCATCTCTACTGAAATAAACAGTAGGAGAATAAGGAAACATGAAAAGGGAAACCTGTTATGATACAGTGCATGATATGTGGATGCATGTTTTCAAGAATCTCTCGGGGTAAACACAAGAAAATGTTAGAGATTGAACTCCGATCAACATCTTTGACTGGAGAACTTTGTATCGGTGGATGTCTTTCCACGAGAATCAAGCTCACCATGTCGAGTGGGTCATAGCCCCTGATTCAAGTTGTTACACTTGATCTTTGACGGCGTCTGTTTAGAGGAAAACCCTCTTTCCCTTTGGTAGATGTCTGGTTCAACGTGACCCTGCATCAAAGACCCTCGAGATCCTCGAAATGGTTATTTGAAAATGATATGGTATGATGTTATGATGTTATGTACATGTATGCAAAAGTAAGCAAGTCTATATATAGGTAATCATATTCACACAAAGCAAACAAGTCCTTAGGTTTAGGCTTGCATGGGGTTTGTAGGTAAGTACCCTCTTGAAGTTAGTTGGCTCAACCTGTCCTAAAATAGAAACCGGGTTCTAAGGAGCTCAATATCACTGGATTATTTTCTGTGTTCATTGCTTTGGTTTAGCCACTTAACTGGCGACCAAAATATTCTAAGAAAACAATCGTCAATGAGTGTAGTATCGAGTATCTACCAACTTCAGACTGCACCAAAGCCGGTCATCTCACTACCCCTAATAAGGCCAAGATGGTCAAGTAAGGTTCTAAGAGTTCATTAGTGCTTCACGACATCACTCAGCGGCCCCGTATTCTCTTTGATTAACTCAAAGGCTACCGGTACCCACAAATATGTCACACTAACGTAGCTACTGCTTCAACCATGTCGGTATACCCCGCACAGTTCCCTCACAGTTTATTGCTACTTACCTAAAAGGTGTCCCCAAATCCGGGTGTAGGATTTAAAATAAACCCAAACAAGGAACCCAAAAAGTAAAGCAATCAAGGTAAGCATGTAAAGGTGATCTAAAACCCTAAGCTAACCCCACTTTTAGAAATCTCCCCAGCAGAGTCCCCAGTTCTGTGATACGGTGGGAGAACTGACTTGAGGTTTTGTGTTTGTGTTCGCAAATGTTTCGGTTTAGCAAGAGTCGTCGTCGACTTTTTATTTTATCCTAAGGAAAGGTCAAAAAGCATAGGAAAGACCTTTGAGATGTTTTCTTAGGTTCGGGGAGTAGATTATAGAAAGGGAAGGTATTAGCACCCTTTCTATCCATGGTTATCCATGGGCTCTTAGTTACTTGCTTAGATCACTTGCTTTGCATTCCTATTGTTTGAAATGGTGCTTTTCAATTGTTTGAAATGGTGCTTTGTGTGTGATTTTGAAAGATGTTTTGGAAAGAGGCCATCGTTGTGGCAACCTTTGTAATGATTCTTGTTTGAATGTATACAAAGGTGTTTTTGTCTTTTGAAAAGTTTTCAATGTTTGAAAGTAGGATTTTAAAATTGTGTTGTGAAGTGTGTTTTGAAGATAGCAAGGAGGTTTTTGCAAGTTTTGATCAAGTAACTAAGAGTTGTCTACCCTATTTTACTCAAATATCTTTCTTATATTTTTTTAACCCTTTTAATAGTGTTGTTTCACCATTGTATTTGGTGAACAACCTTGCGTTAGGATGTTAAAGGGACAGGCGCAGGTCATCGTATAGACCATGATAGCAATAGTGTCAAGTATCTTTGGCAATTTTCTTGAGGGACTTGATCATTTTGTTTAGGCAACTCAGATAGCTTAATCGAGGGACTATGATCTTTTGTTTTGTTTTTGTTTTGCCAAAGTACTTGACATGCAACCATGGCCCATTTTTGAAGGCAACAAGTTGATGGAAACCCTAGGGGTGCAAGTGTGCATTGTGTATTGATTTCCATGCATTTATCTTGTATTAGGTCATCTAGCGATTGATTTTGAATCTTCGCATACAAACCCTAATTACTATACAGTATATTGAAAGCGATAAACTGCGGGAATTTAAAGTCTAAGTTATTACAAATAAGTATCCGGGGATGGGGGTACAAATGTTTATAAATGGGGATGAGTCTTATCAAAATAATAATGTCCAAGTATTATGTTACAACCAAATTGAACTTGTCGCATTCTCAAATATAAAATTATAACAAAGTATAAGATAACGAAAATCAAAGAAATATGAGATGCATATATTTATTTACAAATGATCAAATAAAAATTGTAACTTAAAAAGATTAAGTATTTATTATTATTTATTGTATTTTTTATAAATTATGTAAATAAAGAGTTTTAAAGAAAATAAAAATTATTTAAGTTGAAGTTCCATTATTTATATATTTTTTGTTTTATTAAATGAAATAAATATTAGAAGAAGAAAAAACTATTAAGAAAATTTTATACAAAAAATTTAATATATTCTTTTTATTTAACAAAAGAGAAAAAAGATATAGATTATAAAAAAAATTAAAATAAAGTGATAAAAAAGTATTAGTTTTAAAACATTTAAAAGGAAAAAAAGAGATAAATGGGCCTAAGAGTTATGGTCCAAAAGATTGAAGAAGAACAACTCAATAATGCCAGAAATGAAGGAAAGGGGGGGGGGGGGGGGGGGGCGCTGGAAAGTGTATTGGGCTTAAGTGTTGTATGGGGCAAAAGCCCAATTGAAACGTACAGCATTTTTAGGGTTAATGTTTTGTACATTCAGAATCTAGGGTTTGGCAATTTGTACAGCGGCGCCTCCTTCCATCTTCTTCGCTCATCTTCCTCGTTCTTAACTAAGCGATGATTCATTCTCCCACCTCCACGCTACCAGAGCGTTGCCTCCATCCTCTCCACGATGGCGCAAAACGATGGTTCGAAAGGTATTTTTTTTTGTCTTGTTCTGGGCGCGTTTTTTACAGTTTAGGTTTGATTCTTGCATGTTATCGTTTGCAAAGTTTAATTTTTGATGTTTCAAGCGTGAGATGTAGGAAAATTGAGGGAAAGGAAACTATTACCTTGGCGTTTTATTCTCTGGAAAGGGGATGGTGGATTGGAACGACGGCGCTCTAGGTGGCCGGAGGAGGAGGACCGTGATGACAGCGTTGCTAGCTCGCCTCTGGTATTTCTGTATCTTTAACTTCTTTTGGAATCGTTTAATGATGACGTTGTTCTGAAAACTTGTTTCTGAATTGTTGTTTTCCTTTGTTGGCTACTGATTGTTGATGATGAATGTATGTTCTGAAACTTATTTGTTGTTTTCTTCACTTTTGGACTTCTTCCTCTTCTTTGAGTGTTGGGTATTTGGTATCAATAATGATGACTTTCTTAGATTTGGTCTTTGTTTGTTTTTGTCTCTACATCTTTCCTCCATGATTATCTGGTGATGATGTTGTTCTGAACACACTTGAATATTTGTTTCTGATTCTCTCTTCTTCTTTGAGTATCCTGTTTATTTGATGATGAACATATGTATTCTGAAAAAGCTATTTGTTGTTGTTCTTCATGTTGTTTGAAACTTGTTGGTGAACACAACCTAGAACTTGTTGCTTTTTCTTCTTTTTGATATTGATGTTTTGATGTTTTGACTTGATGATGGTGAAAACTGAAAACCAATGTTGTGGTCTTGCTTTTTGTTGAGCCAACAAGGTTATTACAGTTTGTGGCTTTTTTTGTATGTTTGGAAATGTTGGAATGGCTTGATTTGTTTGAGTTGCAGGCTTTAAGTTTGTGAGTTTTGACAGGTTTGAATGGTTTGGATTTGTTTGAGTTGCAGGCTGTAAGTTTGTGAGTTTTGACTGGTTTGAATGGTTTGGATTTGTTTGAGTTGCAGGCTGTAAGTTTGTGAGTTTTGACAGGTTTGAATGGTTTGGATTTGTTTGAGTTGCAGGCTGTAAGTTTGTGAGTTTTGACAGGTTTGACTGGTTTGGATTTGTTTGAGTTTTTTGAGAGGCAGTTTGCAGTTGATTTTGCAGACTTGTAGTGTTGATTTGCAAGTTTTTGGGTTTGCTTATGTTTTTAATACAGGCAGGTTTTTGGTAAGCTTTAGGCAGGCTACAGGTTTGCTTGAGAAGCAGTTTTGCAGGTTATGCAGGCAGGTTGTGTTTGGAGGCAGTTTTGCTTCTGGTGTTTTGTGTTTGGTAAGGCAGGCTGGGTGTTTCTTAAGCTTGCAGTTTTGTAAACCTGTAATGCAGGTTTAGTTGGAAGCTGGCTGTATGTTTTTTAAGCTTGCCGTTTTTTGATCTCTCTCTTTCCTCTGGACTGTTTACAGTCTTGTTCTATTTATTTACTTTCTCACTGCCTTTTATAGCCTGCCAAAACTGCAAACCTTTTTCTGGTTCTCTCTTTCTCTCTCCATAAAAGCATTTTAAATTGCTTATTATATTTTAATCTGAAAAGCTTGTTGGCCAGAATATGATGATGAATTTGACAAGCTTGCTTGCTTGTAACTTGGTTCTTCTCCTGCATTGTTGTACTTGTTTCCATATTTCTTGCATTGTTCTTTCTTTGACAGCTTGTGTACTTTCTTGGACAGCTTTTCTGCTTTGACAGCTTGGTAACTTAGTTTGACATTAGTTTGCATTTGTAGTTAGCTTTCCATGCTTGCTCATGCTGACTTGGTTGACTAATGCAGTTTGGAAATTCAGTTTGTTTTACCTTGTTGCCTTATATCTTTGCATTTTGAGTTAATTGTATGCTTGCAAATTATTTTTTTACTTTCCTCTTTGTGAACCAAGAAGAGAAATCTTCTTGTGATTTGCAAAGAGAACAAGTAAAACATGATGAACCCAATAACAATCTGATTCCGGCCAACAAGCTTTAATGATGACTTTTTATTTTATTTATCTGCTTCTGCTCTTCAGTTAATTGCACTGATTTCCTTTTTCTTCTGTCCTTTGCAGGTAAGTACCAGTTGAATAATGGAGGACGCAGTAAAGATCAAAGATTTCAAGAGATTTAGGCTTTAGATTTATTTTCTTTTCATTTATTGTAATAAATATTATTGTAAACACTGTAAATTATAAATTTACAATATTCGAATAAAATTTGTAACAATATTTGAAATAAATAAATAAAAAGTCTTTGTCAAATAAGAATTTTCTACTGTCAAATATTCCAATCTTTCCTTGTACTGTATATTTAATTATTTAAGTCTCTTAAATTAAAATAATTGGAAATGCATCCCAATAAATTTAATCCAGATGAAATAAATAATCAAAAACCTTTGTCGTCTCGCAATCTCGCATTAATCACAATACGCCTGGCATTCCAATTAACATATGCTTTGTACAGTTAAACAGACAAGCATTTCATATACTTTTCACTCCACCGATCAAACCAATGCCTCAAAGCTCCAAACAAAAGTCTCAGCTCCTATTCCAGATATTTAGGTTTTGAGAAACAACCAGTAATCTTGAACAAGCGTAAAATAATGTAATTAGTCAATTGAAATACTGTGGATTCAACTTCTTCTGAGAAATGCGAGCGCAAACCCTAATTCTGGATTTACTGTCAAAGAAAAGTCTATTTGACCGATTCTTGGACCAATCTTGAAAAATCAGGGAAAACCCTGAAGTTGTGATTTCTTGTGAAAAAAGGAAGGAAAATTTTGAGGTACAACACTGATAATAGTTCATTGCAAGAAGAAAGTATTGGAAACATAATCTTTCAAATGAGTAATGGAGGAAAAGTTATGATTAAAGATGTGCTTTATGTACTTGGAATAAAGTGCAACTTGCTAAGTGTTAGACAACTAGTTGAAAAAGCTCCTCAGTTATCATGAAAGATGGAGTTTTGAGATTATTCGACACCAAGAACAATTTGGTCTTAAAATCTCTGTTGTCGAAAAACAAGACATTTGAGATAACGATCAATTCGACAGAAGTTCAATGTTTGAAAAACTGTTCGGCCACATGGATAGTTGGTTGTGGCATTTGAGGTTTGGACATTTGAACTTTCGACCACTTAATTAACTGATTACTCAAGATATGGTTATTGGTAGGAAAGCAATCCAGAAATTCTTTTGTTTCGACTATGCCAATTGGATCTTATTGCATACTCAAAGTGGTACATTCAGATGAATGTGGTCCATTCGAAGAACACACAATTGGTGGAAACAAATATTGTTTTGTCTGTTGATGAGTTTGGTCAAAAGTTGTCAATCTATGTGATCAAAACGAAAGGACGAAGTAAGTGGTACATTCAGATGAATATGGTCCATTCTAAGAACACACAATTGGTGGAAACAAATATTGTTTTGTCTGTTGATGAGTTTGGCCGAAGGTTGTGGATTTATGTGATCAAAACGAAAGGACGAAGTAAGTGGTACATTCAGATGAATGTGTTCCATTCGAAGAACATACAATTGGTGGAAACAAATATTGTTTTGTCTGTTGATAAGTTTGGTCGAAGTTTGTGGATCTATATGATCAAAACGAAAGGACGAAGTATTCGACATCTTTAAGAGATTCAAGATGCTTTTCAAAAACCAGAGTAAGGAAAAGATTAAAGTTCTACAGAGATTCAAGATCTTTGTAGAAGGAATCAAGTTGAAGGCAGAATTTTGAAGAACATTGATCAAAACCAAACTAGTGCCATGCTACAAAAATGTTGTCCAGACTACCGTTGAACAAAGTCCTATATGCTTCCAAGCCTAAGCTTGATGTATTGTCCACATAACAGCCTAAAACCATGTCAAAAAATAGTCTGTTGTACTGCTATGAAACAATCATCACCAAACTGCCACAACACTCCAAAACTGCTGCAAAATAGTCCTGCTATGCTGTTCCTGAACCAGTCCAAGCCTGCATTATCTCAGTCTCATATTTGCACCAAATTAGCATATAAGAGCTGCACCTTAAAAGCTATGAAAAGAGCATACCCAAAGAGTTCAAATTTTATTTGTTTTCCCCCTAAAACCCCAGCAAGACTCTTATATAAATAAGTTGTTTCACAAACACACAAAGGGGGATTTTAAAAGAGAAGAAAAGAAAAAATAGAGAGAGGAGAGAACATGAATGCTGAAGCCTTAAAACACTCTTAAACCCAGAACCAAAAACAACACCTTTGTTTTTTTCAAACTCAAGAACATTCAAGGCTGCAACCCATATTCGAAACACAAATTCCAACTTCAAGGTAAGTCTTCTTGACTTTAAACCCTTCATTTCAAGCATCATTGATGATTCATCTTCGAAGATAACATGTAATAACCATTGCCTTTGAAGCTAACCTTTTGTTTGTCTTCATTTCTTGTCAATTTTATGTTAAGAACTAACCTGTACATACCATAAAACAGTGTTGGAGTGAAAAATTGCAGCATGATTTGACACAAAGCCTTAGGCTTCGACACATATTGATTTACAGGCCCAAAAAAGGACGGAAAAGGGTGTGTGATTCGATACATAACGTTATGCTTCGACTCATACTGAGTTGATTTGGAAATACAGGGTCGAAAGAAGGTTATGTGTCGATGGATAAGCATGCTTCGACACATGATGTCAAAAGTTTTTTTTTGAACTACAGGGTCGAAAGAAGGATATATGTCGATGCATATAAGCATGCTTCGACACATGATGTTAAAAGATTTGTTTTTTTCTGCGCTGTCTTTTTTTTTACTTATTTCATATATTTGCTTCGTGGCTATTCAATATGGTTTGTAATAGATAATTAGGTTTAATTTCTTGCAATCCCCATTTGTACATATGTATCCCCCATTCCTCAAATGATGTAATAGCGTAGAACATTTATTTTCCGCAATTTTATCGCTTTCATAAATGTTAGTAATTAGGGTGTGTATGGCAAGCTAAAAAATCAAACTTAGAAAATCCTAATCCAAGACAAGACAATGCATGAAAAATAAACACTTGCACACTTACACCACTAGGGTTAACTCAACTTGTTGCCTTGAGAAAAATAGTCATGATGTGCATGTGATCCATCTTAGCAAAAAAAATCAAAATACAAGATCATAGTCCCTTGATGACGATACAAATGTTGCCTTACAAATGATTTTAGTCCCTTAAGAGAAATGCTAATATATCTCACAATATTTCCATTCATGACTATACGATGACCCACACATGTCCCTTCACATCCAACGAAGGAGCTTCTTACCAAATCAATGGTAAGATAGCAACATCTAAAGGAGGAGGAAAAGAACAAAGACCTTTTAAGTAGGTAGGACACTTGTAGTTGCTTGCTCGCAAACTAAAACCCTTTCCACACTTAGACTTTTAAAACATCTTCAAAAATAAACATCTTTTTGAACTATTTTTAAAACTAACACTTTGTATACATTCTTATAGAGACGAGAATCATTACAAAGTTTGTCGAAACAAAGGCGTTTTCAGAATATTTTCAAACTTGCACCCATCACAAAACACATTTTCAAACAAAGAATTTTCAAGTGATCTAGCAAGCAATTAAGAGCCCGTAGATAAATACGGATGAAAAGGGTGTTAGCACCTTCCCTTTTCATAACCTACCCCCCGAACTCAAGAAAATATCTCGAAAGGTCTTTCCTGTTCTTTTCACCCTTTCCTTTATTAGATAAAAGAAAAGTTGGTAAGACTCTTGCTATCCGCAACAATTGCGATAAAATGCAAAACACCCAAGTCAGTTCTCCCACTGTATGACGATCGGCAAGTAGAGTTGGTATCAGGTTACCATTCATGAATACATATAATGCAGACACATGCACCAACTTCTCGGACATCAAAAAGAAGACCAAACCATAAATCATAGCTTCCATAAGTGCGTTGAATGTGTTCCAATTCTCACCTCTTTCAAAAACCTTGGCCTTTGATATCATATAATTTATAGGGAGTCCACTCGTGCCGCTTTTATTGATCCAATTATTTCCAACTTCACCACGGGTCAAATAAAGAGCCCTGGAAATTTCCATGTAGTCCAGAGTCTCTGGTACTTGAACAAAAGGAATACCATTAGTCAACTTGACATCCATAATATGTGCATATTCCTCAAGAGTCGGTGCCAATTGATAGTCCCAAAAGTAAAACATCGCAATTGCGGATCATAGAACTGAAGAAATGTTCTTACGACCTACTCTTCAAAATCATCATTCACCAATGGCAATAAGTTTCCATACTGTCCTATGAACACTTCTTTATTCGGCCCTCTCACAAGAACTCCTATCTCTCCCAATCGACCACCAAAGCATAAAAACTGATAAGCAGCGGTGTTTCTGAGAGGCTATGTGCTTGTCTCCATGTTGTTATCCATCTTTGATGCTAATGACAAACCTTAGAGTAATCATGAAAATGACATGCATATGCAGGTTATATATATATATATATATATATATATATATATATATATATATATATATATATATATATATATATATATATGTGTGTGTGTGTGTGTGTGTGTGTGTGTGTGTGTGTGTGTGTGTTTCTTTTGTAAAATAAATATGCCATGATGCAAGTGCAACAAACACGGGATCAAAGGTTCCATAATGCTGATTAACTGTTGTGCCTTTTCTGAACATGCTGGGTGCATTAGGATCAGAAGTCCAGAACGTGAACCCAAATAAACCTCTTGGTCAACAAATCAGAAACTCGGAAAATAAATCTGAGAGCCATTAGAATAAAATGGTCACCAACAGAACAAAAGTCACCACTAGAACATAGTCACCATTTGTACCTGTGATAATCAAATCCCTCCCTACTCACGGGTGAAAACTAGGTCAGGGTAAGGTCGGGTAACCCAAAATCGAGGGTACTCTTGAGAAAGTATCGCCATGTTACCTACGTGAAAATGATATCCCCTTATTCGTACCTCATCTGAGCATGAACGACATGACGGCAATAGTGAAACCTAATTCCACTAGCCATTCATGTTCCACTCTATTCCTAGGATTCCTATTGTTGTCACTTCGCCTGGGTATTGGGCCTTTTACCTCATAGTAACACCCACCCCATCATGAAAACAGATCTAGCACATGAGTATCACCAATATATGGAAAGCGATAAAATGCAATGCAAACATGTACTCAGATAATCATGTACAGATGAATAAGCTGGAAGCATAAAAATAAACACCCAAAGAAAAGAAAACAAGAGCTAGGAGTGACTCCGGGATGGACTAGCAAATGGTCAACCTGTCCTAACTGAAGTCGCCAGCTGAAACAACCGGCTGAACAATCAATTGATAATGAAATCAATGAAGTCTCCATCGAACATTTTTTATCCCACGGGAAGGGGAAGTTAAACATCGAGTAAACCTGAGAAGCATGAAATCACGATCAAACGACTGAGAGATCGGGTAAGGGAGTCTGTTACGCGATGGGAAGGTATTAGCACCCGACACACCCATAGTACTTTAAGGTATCCACTCTTATTATTCTAATCAAAGGGTGTGTCTAATCTATGCTTAAGAGCTAAAAGAAAATGAAAAGAGGGAATGCATGCAAAAGAAAAGAGAAAATAATGTAGAGAAAATAATGTAGGGAAAATAAAGTTGTGCTCGTTCAGGCCCTACCCCAATGCCTATGTATCCTTTTTAAGGAATCAGAGCAGCCGTAGTTCGGCTCACATGTTTTGGTGGGTTTGTGTTTTTTAATTGAACAATGTTAGATTCAAATGTTCCATCGCGACTCGACCTTTGGAGACTTACAACCTGTAGTGGAAAGGAACTAACATGCTCTTAGAAGAGAAAAGTTGATTGGAAAAAAGAAAAGAATTGGTTGGTGTTTTTTTACCTTGAAAAGGGATTTGAAAGTTTTAGATGTTTTATGCATTTGCTAAGAAAAAATAAAGTTTTTGTTTTAAATGCAAAGGATGCAAAAGGAAATAAAACATCTAAGGGAGACTATCTAAATCTAATACCTAATGTTATCATACAATTATTGATCCTAAAGTTGAGTTTTGAAGGGAAATCTTTACCCTACATTGACATGCTCGGATAACAATCCTAATGTCTATCTCAAATCATCATCTATGGATGAATCAAGAAGTCCTAAAGGAGCATAGAAAGGGTCTATCACCTAAAACTATGTCTATATCAAATCATGATCTATAGATGCATCGAGAGCTCCTAAGGGAACATGCTAAGGGTATATCATCTCAAAACATGCACACAAAGATGAAATCAAGAAAGCAAGTCAATAAGCTCAAGAGAGCACACACAGCGTGTCATGAGTAGCACATGCCAACTCAAGTCAAATGCCTAACCATGATATAGAAGATCAAGGTAGGTATCAAATCATGTAGGGATGCTTTAGTCAAGGGGTCATATCAACTGAGGAAAACAAGCTGGGAGGAGATAGAAGCAAACACGAAGCATCAACATCGACCAACGTGAGATCAAGATGAAATGTGGGGGATCGATTACGGATCCCTTTTCCACTTGACGACTTGATAACGAGAGCAAGCACACTTCAAAGCATCGGTGTACAACGCGAGCAAAGGATGACATGGACTAGAATATGCGGGGGTCGATTGTGAACCCTCTCGGCGCTCCTCCTTTTGAGGACTTCCATGGGGATGGGGAATATATGCGAGCACAAATGTAAACACACCGCCAGAATACCTACTTCAAAGGTAGGATTTTAAACAAACACAAATAGAAAACAAGTCACATATGTGGAATTGCCTTAAACAGGTCTTTAAACAAATCAGAGGGACTCCTGACATGATCAGCAACGGAGATCCCTGTCATACATCTCTATTCCTGCTTCTCATGGCGAGGAAAGAGGTAAAATCCCTACTTATTATGATCTCTAGAAAGCAACAAAATGAGGAGATAAAATAGAAGGGAAATATACCAAACGGATATCAATCTGTAAACCAAAGCAAATAGCAAAGAATGCCGGAAAACTTTGCAAACTGCTAGCACCAATAAAGAAAATACCATTAACATATGCATCAAAGTATCATCAATCAAAATAGGAATGTGTAGCGGGCACATCCGAGTACCAAAATACATCTGCACTAGATATCAATCCATACACAAGTATAATAACACGGTGCACAACAAATATGAGTATATGGCACAGAATATGTATCGGACATTCCCGCACCATCCACAAAGTACATGCACAAACTATAACCTATACAAAATACAAAATAACAATCACACGGTGGAATGTGTATCGAACACATCCGTGTGATACCAAAGTACCTGCACAAAACATGATTTATGCAAGAATGATATCATTTGTGTATCATATGCAACTTTCGCTAACAAGTGATCGCATAAAGTGTCTTTCCACTAATAATCAAGTGTTAATTAAAGGTTGAAAGCCTAATAACGTACCTTGCAAATCATTCAGAAAAGGAGTTAGAATTAACAAGAAAATATAACAAAACATGCAATAAAACAAAGAAAAAATTGATGTTTCTGTCTGGGTAACCGCTTACCATAACTAGGTAACCTGTTACCCAATGTTGGAAATTCTAGAAATCGACTACTGACTTGCGGTAACCATTTATCATAACTGGGTAACCGGTTACCAAAACTTTGAAGATTTTGGCCATTTTTCTTCTGACTTGGGGTAACCAGTTACCATAACTAGGTAACCGGTTACCACGTGATAGTTTTGAAAAGATTTGTGTAGGAATGGATGGTAACCGGTTACCATATTTGGGTAACCCGTTACCCAGACAGAAAACAGTTTTAACAATTTTTTGAGATTTGGCTCATGACTTAGGCATTTGATGAAACACAAAATCTCCATACATTCAACACATGATTTAGCATAATTCAAGGTCTAGATTCAAATTACACAAGATTGATTATGATCAACAATTAAACTTCATGCAACATCATCAATTTGTTTTATTAATTAAGCACTTTCATGTAAATCAACTTGATTCAATAAGCACTTAATTCAACTATCCAATTCCGGATTTACACATGATTATCAAATTGATTCACAATTCTAGGCTTAGATCTATAGTCTCAATTCAAAATTCAACCTAAATCTAAATCATGCTTGATCAAAAAAGTGCTTCTAAAATAATCACTTATTTCAAAAGTTCTTAATTCAAGAAAACCCGCCGATAGAAATGATGAGGAGGCTTAGGTATAGATTCGCAACGAAAGAATCAACAATCGAAGATGAATTTCTCTTGATCTTGACTTTTGGATCTTCATGCAATTATTGTTGTGTTCTTGATGAAAAAGGTGTAGAACCATGATTTGATCTTTGAGAGAATTGAGAGAAAAGAAGTTTAGTGTTTGTAAGATTTTTTGTGAATTATCAACCTCTCTTCTTTTGAAACTTTAGATTTCAAGATTATATACATGGGTCAATTGGGGCTTAGATGAAAAATTGAATTGGGCCACCATTTGACAGTGTAAGCTCGATACGTACAAAAAATTCCACGTCATCATCCGTACGGAATCTCGAACAGACTCCAAAATGAAAAATGAAGATCATCAAATTTGTGATGCATTATTGAAAGAACGGGCTTAATCGGATAAACAAAGAGGGAGTTATGAATTTTTGAAGTTTCACTGACATTGTATCAAGCAAAATAATTTCGTGTGCAGTATTTCTATCGCGCCACACGCGAAATGGACCAAAAACGGAAGCCTTCGAGTCACCGATTGATTTTGGCATCTGAAGAGAAACTGTAGTAGAAAAAATTTGCAAACTAACGCATTCGAGATAAGCTCAATATGATAAAAATCGAATGAGATATGAATTTTACCATATCAAACATTAATACAAATCAATTCTGGTTCAGCACAAACATGTCTTCAGAAACTCAAAATTCACGGGTCCTTCCTTAGTGAATCAGCTTTTGACTTCTAAAGACGACACCAAGATGACACCGATATAGAATATCGACAATCAAAACCACACACATATGACATTCTAGCTGGGAGTTATTAATTTTCTAATGTACACGAAACAACAATTCAACACACTTTTCTTTGTATTTTTTACTGTATAACTTCGAAGAGAATTGCGTATTCAGAGACCTTTCTTCAAGAATTAGCTTTTCGTCCGAACACGAAATTTGGAAAGAACATCTAGACGGTTTCAAAACTTCAAAAATCACCCAAAACATCATTCCCAAATAGGAGATACGAATTTTAAAACTCAGATTAGTTAAAATACTATTTCCAATTCGCACTGCTTTAAATTTACCGAAAACACCCAAATCTTTCACAACTCAACATGCTTTGAAAAATAGGAGAGCTTTGTTGCATTGATGAAATGCCTTGATCCCATGAGTATGGATCTACTGATATTCATTCATGTATATGCCAACAAGAATATAATCCAATTAGAGTTGAAAAATGAAGAGGACATATTTTGGGGTACAACACCATAGGTCAAGGACCAATCAGGATTCTCTGATTTTCTTCACAATCACTTTTTTAAATTGGAAATCCTTTTTTAAGTCCATGACAAGAGAGAAAGAGAAATGAATCTAGTATCCATAAATCATTATTCTTAAGTAAACTCGATGCGACACATCATCCAGTCAGAAAGAAATGCTTGTAGAAATCACTCGAGTATGATGGACCCAGGATAAAATATCAAACTTCTTCTGTCTGAACACCCCTCGTTCCTTCAGATATTTTGCTCTGGGGGATTATGAACCATCCCAAATATTTTTATCCAAAACGGGATGAGACATCAGCAAATAGGGATATGTGAGCCAATTTACCGAGGTATATCTAGGGGCCGGATCCGATTCCAAAACTAGGCCTCATCTAGGTACAAAATGAGAGTAGATTATTGTGTGAGAGTCATGTTGGGTAAGGCCCTGGTCCATGTGGATTAGATAAGCTACCGGGTATGAGACCGAGTATAAGGAAACAAGGGTTGTAACGGTCTACTTAATGGCGAGACAAACGTTACAAACACTTATTAATACGTTACAGGAAATTTAATATGAGGTTACGTTTATTAGGCCATAAAGCCTTCTAATGGTGAATGTTTGGAGAAAAAGGATGACCTATATAAAGGGTCCTTCGAGATTTGAACTAGGGGAAGTAAGATAGAGCATAAAAAACAGAGAAAAAGGAGTATGCCGACAATGGCGGTCCTTCACCCTTCTCCTAAAACACCTAAAAAAAATAATCATATAAGGAGGGGCTCCCGCCAGAGGGATAAGCAAGACATTCATCTTGGGTCAATACACATCACTGTCATAACACCAAAATCCCCCAAAATCATAAAAAAACCTATCATTGTTAAGGTTCTCCTTGTTCCTACAAAGAAGCCACTCGTTTAGTGTTTTTCATAAGAACAAATAGGCCTTGTGAATAAATTTAAATAATGATGAAAGATACTTGAATGAAACTTAAACTTTGAACCTTAAACATTAAGTAACGGTGTATTCCTTGAATTTTGCAACTAGTTTTCCAAGAGATCCTCATGAACAAATTATTCAATCTTGCGTGCTTTAACATTGATGAATCCAAATCCAACTTCACTTCTTCAAGAAATCTATCTTTAATGCAACCTTCTAATCCGTACCAGACTTTTATGACAATCAACAAATACCATTAATGGCCTTGATTACAATATGAATCCACAATAACATATTTATATTATTTCTTGACTTTAATGATCAACAAAATATCAATGCTTTGAATCCTTAAAGATGAATGATAAGGCTTGAAACATAGAAGAACACTTTGATATCCAATGATCCTCAGTAGATGAAATTTTATCCCTAATCCATCCATCCTAGATGTTCAATAAAGAAGAAGATAGCTTAAGATGTTGAGAGGAAGTAAACCCTAGCTTACAAGATTCTCCTCTGAAGTATTGATGAAACCCTAAGTACAACATATGAAACCCTAGAACTTGATCTTTTGAAAACTTGATGAAGATGGAAAACCTTGTAGCCTGATGAATACCAAAACCTAACTTAAAACCATAATGTATGAAGGAACCAGTTGAAACAAGCTTGTGCAAAGAGGAAAGCCTCAAAACATAAAGAAACCCTAAACTCAAGATCCTTGTCTCATGCCAAGCTTATTGATTAATGATGCATGGTTTTTTAGATGGCCTAATGGAAGATACATACATGATGATTATGAGATGCATAAGCCAGATGAAAATGAAAGGGGATGACAAATTTGGGGTATGATAATTTCCCCTATTTAATCATCTTAAACATGAAAGTGAGATTGGCGCCAACCATTCAAACATTCAAGGTAGAAGAAGATTAAATAAAAATACTTGAAGTTTGTCCTGAAGAGATGGTGTGAGTGAGTTATAATTGTTTATGATATCTGCTAGGGAAAGAAATAAAATTCTGGTGGAAGGGTTTGATGAGTAAATGTGGTTGAATGGTGATAACTTGTAACAGGGAGGTGGTCCCAATACAAGGTTCCCAGGGATCATCTTTAACTCATTGGTTATGGACAAATATAGGAGAAACATCAGTAATGTGACTAAGGTATCAAGTGTGAGCAACATCAGTACTACGAGTGGGGTATCGATATGATAGACATCATTACTAAGACTGAGGAAAGAAAGGATTGACATCAGTAGTGAGACTGGGGAAAGAAATGATTGACATTAGTACTGAGACTAGGGAAAGAAACAATTGACGTCAGTACTAAGACTGGGGAAAGAAATGTTGGGCATATGTACTGATACTGGGGAAATAAATGATTAACATAAGTACTGAGACTGTGGAAATAAATGATTTACATTAGTGTTGAGGCTAGGGAAAGAAACGATTAACATTAGTACTAAGACTGGGGGGAAAATGATTGACATTAGTAATGAGACTACAGAAAGAAATGCTTGACATCAATACTGAGACTAGGGAAAGAAATGATTGACGTCAGTATTGAGACTAGGGAAAGCAATGATTGACATAAACTCTAAGGTTGAGGAAGGAAATGTTTTACATCAACTCTGAGGTTGGGGAAAGAATAATTGACATCGGTACTGAGACTAAGGAAAGAAATGATTGACATCAGTACTGAGACTAGGGAAAGAAATGCTTGACATCAATACTGAGACTGGGTAACAAATGATTGATGTCAGTAATGAGACTGGGGAAAGAAATGATTGATATCAAATCTGGGGTTGAGGAAGGAAATGATTTACATCACCTGTGATATTGGGGAAAGAAATGATTAACATCAATACTGAGACTGGTGAAAGAAATAATTGACACCAATATTGATACTGTGGTAAAATGATTGACATCAACTCTGAGGTTGGAGAAGGAAATTATTTGACATCAGTATTGAGATTGGGGAAAGAGATGATTGACATCAGTACTGAGACTGAGAAAGAGATGATTGACGTTAGTACTGAGACTGGGGAAATGAATGATTGACATCAACTCTGAGGTTGGGGGAAAATGATTTACATTAGTGCTGAGACTGGGGAAATGAATGATTGACATCAACTAGGAGGTTGGGAAGAAATGATTTACATCAATACTGAGACATGGGAAATGAATGATTGATATAAACTCTGAGGTTGGGAAAGAAATGATTTACATTAGTGCTGAGATTAGGGAAATGAATGATTGACATTAACTCTGAGGTTGGGGAAGGAACAGTTTATTATCTTCAACTCTGATGTTGGGAAGTACAGGGCACTGGAATCGAGGCTAGAGAAGGTTTTTAATATAGTGAGGCATATCAAATAGTGATTTGAGGATTGATTCAAGATTTCATGCAAGATATAGAATTTGACTTATGCTTCACATGCATGTTTGAATTTTTCTATGGCATAATGATCCATTTTAATGGATATGCTACACGTTATGAGGATGCAATGTAATGTTGTGATGATTACTACATGCTGAGGTCCAAAGATTAGTCTCTAGTATGACTTTCTATGGGGAGATGGAACATGCTTATTGGGGCTTGTTTCTAATTGTCTTGAGATACCATACAAATTGGTGCTTTGAAGGCTCTTGGTACCAAAGATCATTGGCAACTTCACTAGGGATTGGTTTGTAGTCTAGCTGGGAGGAAGTGACATGATATGACTTTCCCTACATCCTGGAATGCTTGTGGATGGTGAAAAGACATTGACTTCTTCAAGTTCCTCAAGTTTGCTTTACTGGTGAGGAATTATGTGTTTAACATCACCTGGATCTCTTTGAATGCCCCATGTTTACTTTGATACTGGGGAATTACGTGTTGAACACCGCCTCGATCTTTTCGAATGCCCCAAGTTTGCTTCTCTTCTAGAGATTATGTGACAATCATCTGTGGGGATTACGTGATGAACCACACATGGAACTCCTTGAGTGCCCCAAGTTTTCTTCACTGTTGGGGAAGAAATGACTTGGTCTGGTTTTCTTTATACTCGGAGCTGCTTAGGGATTAAGAAATGGTCATGGATCTCTTTGGGTGCCTGGAGTTTGCTTAATTGTTGGGGATTTGCGTGCTCATACATATGTAGGGGATAATGACGATGGAACAATACTCAACTCTTTGCTTGAAAGCTTAGAGGAGAACAACAACTTGAAAAACAAGTAACAGTCAATCAACTCAATGCATCAAAAGATATATAAGGAAATACAAAGACACACAAAAACCTAAGGACCTATCAAACCCTAAACCCTTATTTTTTCACTCTCAATTTACAAAAAGAATGCTTAAAAAACTAGGTCTTCGACGTCCCCTTAAATAGACTCTTACAGTGGCCTTGAACTCTTCAATCAAATCCAATCAGCAGCTCCAAATCCCTGCAAAATCTTCTCAATAAAAATAGAAACAAATGTCATAAATGTTTCCTAAAAAGTCTCAAATATCCTTTTTATGAAACTAATCAAATCCGCACTTGTTTCTAAAAAATACTTGATTGCTTGCACCTGTATGAGTACTAAAATCTTCCAGAAACTCATATTTTCAAAATAAATCTTCAAGGATATCACCCAGTTGTACTGTCATGATGTTCTGTTGTAACATGTTACAACATCTGATATAACATCTTTTAAATAAAGTACCAGCAGACTCTGTTGTACCAGCTGGTCAAGCTGTTATGACTGTTGGAGTAAGCCCTAATAGCCAATTAATATGAGCTTAATATGCTTTTGAATCATGACCTTGATACATGTTATTTGTTAATATATATATATATATATATATATATATATATATATATATATATATATATATATATATATATATATATATATATATATATATATATATATATATATATATATATATATATATATATATATATATATATATATTAGGCATCGTATTTATTATGTTATTTGCATATCACATAATAAAGTCCTTATAGTAATTAGTCTATAATGATCTGTTAAGTATGACTTACTCGTGAGGCCTCATTAAACATAAGGAAGTTATTCTTAAATTATATGTAGTCAAGCTTTACTGTCAAATAGGACACCAGTAATTCTTAGAGACTAGTATATGAGTAGACTGATGATTGTGTCTCACAAGTCATAGATATGAGATATCAAGTATTCACATAGATATAAATATTAGGAGTAATATTTATACTGGATTGATCCACCATGAGAATACTACATAGTTTATTATATAAGTGTCATAAGTTATTCTCATAGTGATAGTGGTGTATACCACCCTTCGACCTGAAACCATTATCGACCCTAGATGTGGAATAGGGTACTTTATTGCCATTCAAACATTGTCTGTAATAGGAAAACCATAAAGATGGTTGATGAATACTTTGTAAATCATGTTGAGGAACATAAGTGACCTAGATGGTATTTTTCTCTCCTACATATACAAGAGTTATATTTGTGGGGCCCTTGATAGAGTATGACTGTAAAATGCATGGCCGTGCTCAAATAAGTCTATATGATATTTTGGGCTTATTTGTTGTTATCAAGTATACTCGTGGATCAAGGAATATAATATTGGACTACACAAGGGTGATACATTATATGCCTTGTGTTCAATATAGATATAAGAGTAAAAGGGTAATTGTTCACATAACCATTATCACATAAAGGTTATGTCAGATCACACAATATTCTTGTCATTTGGGTAGCAGTAACGTGCTGCTAGATACCGCTCAATGTTTATAATATTAAATAGGTGGTTTAATATTATTGTCAATGTTACGAGAACCTACAGGGTCACATGCATAGAGTACTTATAGAGGAATAGATGATTAAATTAAATATGATTTAATTTAATTATGTGTTAATAATATTTAATACGTTTAATATATTAACACATATAATTTATTTGATTAAATATGATTTAATTAAATAAATTAGAATTTACAATTGATTAAATTAAATATGATTTAGTTTAATAAATATTTTATTTAATTAAAAGAGTTTAATTAAATATAAATAATATTTATTTAATTAAATAGTTTAATTAAATAAGATTGGACTTAGTTTGAAAAGCCCAAAATAAGAGCATTAGGGTTTTAGAAGTTCTCTATAAATAGAGGAGCTTTTTTCCTTACCAATCCTTATTGTCAATTTTCAAGAGAACAAGAAATGACAAGCACCGTCTTCCACTTTGCACTCGTGTGGATTACATAGAGACGTCGGTATCTTCTGTTGTCCGTGTTCAAATATAAAGTATGCTTCTAGAGGTATTCCTTGGATATTCATTTTGGTTACATTGATTTGTGATTAATGATTTAATCAAGATCTATTTTTTGGGATTATTTCGCTAAGAGGATCAAATATTTTGAAAAACCCCTTGTTAAAATCTCTTCAGTGGTATCACAACATGGTTCTCATTAAATCATTATATTCAAATATATTTTATAATTATATAATTGTTGTACCCCAAAACTCGTCCTCTTCATTTACAACCCTAATTGGTTTATACTTCATCATCCTATGCATACATGCTTGTCATTGGGTCTATACTCATGGAATCGAGGCATTTTCTCTAAGAAAATTGAGTGTTCTGTTAAACAACATTGTGAAGCAGAGCTCAGGGTTTTCCGCATTTAAATGTACTCTGCACGTGTTCCATGCTATTCAATCAACAACCAATTAAGTCAACATCATATCAAGTTCTTATATGTTCCAACAAACTCTAAATTATGCATAAAGTCAAGTGTTTCAGTTGATTTGAGACAGTATAAACAGAAATGCGGTACTGTGCGTTTCAAGCTTAGAAATTCATAACTTGCTGTCAGAAAATGGTTTGGGAATGATTCTTTAGTCATTAGAACTGTCTTGATTTCTTCTTCATTTCATTTGTTCATGTCGAAGGTTAATTTTGTGAGGAAGATTTTCTAAAGCGCCAAATACCTTAATTATGTTATACTGTGTGTGATACGGTGGGAAAGAACTGACTGTTTTTGGAATGCTGGTTTGCGTTTTGCGTTTGTTTTTGCAAAATGTCGCGGTAAGAAAGAGTCGCCACTGACTTTTATTTTATCCAACAAGGAAAGGAAAAAAGCACATAAAAATTCCTTTTTCGAGATATTTCTCGGGTTCGGGGGGTAGATTATAGAAAGGGAATGTGTTAGCACCCTTACTATCCGTGGTTATCCACAGGATCTTAGGTACTTACTCAATTGTTTTCAAAATATTGCTTTCTTTGTGCTTGTGGGTTTGAAGAAGTTTTTGTTTTGAAAAGGAGTGTAAGTGTGAAAATTTGTTTTATCTTGAAAGAGCAAGTACTTAAGAACCATCTACCTACTCGAAAAATGAATCGTTCTATGCTAATGTCCTTTAGACAATGCTATCCCACTATTGATGAGTAGGTAGCACCATCGTTGGAGTTTAAGGGTCAATTCGATTAAGGGATGTGCGGTCACTAAAGCAATGTTAGGATGCCTTAGCGGTAACCCTAATGTCTTAGATCATTTTATCCGAGGCAACCGTTTCGAGGCAACTATGATCTTTGGACAAGAGGGCGACCTCTAAAACTTCCTATACTCAATGATCGCGTTACGAAGGCAACCAAGTGAGGTGTACCCTAAGAGTGCGCATGTGCGAGTGTGTTGTTTTCAGTTAATTTGGTCTTTGTACATGTTAATGGTTATCTATGTTGATTTTAGGTTTAAACGTTCAATCTTGTCATGCATCCCCTATTATCAAACATCTAACAATTTATAAGTTACAGAAATTAAATTGCAAAAATTAAACTAACTATTACAAGGCGTCGGGTATTTACATCGCTAAAAGCAACCCTTTGAAATTTAAATGCGGAAAATAAATAAAGCGATAGAAATATTCAAAGTCCTATTAAGCTATTACATTCTGGGAACAAATACAATATTGAATAAAATGGATCGCGTGTGGGAAATTAAATTGACTGCGAGTTCTAGGGTTTTGACCCTTTGATTATTAAAGAAAAGATTTTTTTTAGTTATTTTTTGAATTTATGAAAGAAATTAAACTAGGTTAAAAATTAAACTAAATTAAATTAATTAATTAATGAAAATAAATATTTTGTTTGTTTTCTTATTTAAGGAAATAAAAATAAATTTAATCAATGTTTATAAAACCTAATTGTCTAAGTTAATTTTAATTATTAAAAAAATATATTAAAGTTATTCCTAATTAAAACTAAATTAATTAATTGATTTGTTAATAAAAGAAAATACTAAAATTTAATTTAAGAAAGAAAATATTTTTTGGTTTTGATTTTATTAAGAAAAAGTTTGATTGGTTAATTAATCATGAAAATAATTTAAACAAACAATTAAATAAAATAAATAAAAAGTGAAATAGAAAGACTTAGGGGGGTTTGGGCCTGATTTGGAGGTTTGGAATAGCATTTCAGAGGCCTAATAGGCGCTGGCCTGGCTGACTTTGTGAGATTCCTTGTGCGCCCTTTGACTTGGTCCCATGGTAGACCGTCATCCTGGACCACCAGATTTGGCCCTAGGGCCATCTGGCACTTTGATGTGTGAGCGGACATGATACACCACGCGCTTGGATTTGCACTGGATAACCCGTAGAAAAAATACAAAGAGCATTTGGAGGACATGGGATCGAACCCAGGTCCTATTGGTATTTGCAACGCTTGCTTTGCCACTAGGCCATCACGCTTCATTTGTTAATTATATGAGAATAAAACATAATAAGGGAAAATACAATAATATGCCAGAATATAAAAAAAAAGTGCGCGAAGATTCGAATTGGCCAATCAGAGGGAGACACGTTTGTCGTCCTTGACCTTCAAACCCTGTAACTTTACCTGCGGATTTAGATCCGCAGCTAAATTCACAGGTCAATCCCAAAATCAATTCTAGGCCATAAAAACTCCTCCCAAGACCATGGTTGTGCTCGTCTATCTCCTCCGGTCACGTCTATGTCCATCAATGGAGCTAATTTTTCCTGTAAAAGAAACTCCTAAAAACAAACCACAAAATCCTAGATTCGGTTCTTGGCTTCACAGATCAGATAAATGCAATTGGATAACATAGAAAGCTTGGAAATTTGATGAGGATCAGGAATATGCAAATGGTTTGTGCAAAAGATGCAGAAATAAGGATATACAAATTCAAGAAAGAAGCGATTTTTTGTGACTCTTACAGTGATTTTAGGCGTGTATGAGAGCTTGTTAGGGGTTGGTTCTGACTCAGTGAACCTCCAGCAATCGATTGGTGTCAAGCTTCGCGTCTGAAATTGCCTCTAAGTGTGATTTCAGTTTTTCACTTTTCACCACTTTTTCCAAGTTTTCTTTTCAGTGTTCTTGCAGCCTCTAGGTCCCAATTTCGTGTGCTTTGGCTTGTATATGTATGATAGAATGCATTAGGTCAACACATTTGTCTTGAATCTTTCCACATCAATGCCTTGAGATTGGATTTGATTCACCATTGAAAACTTGCCTAATTTGCCAAAAATTCATTTTTTTTGTTCATGATATGGTGAGATACGAATTTGATGCTGACCATGATGATGATTAAGTCCTGAAAATAGCAAAAGATCTCATGTAATCAAGTTTTGGGATTTTATTTGATTTAATTTAATTTAAAATGAAATAATTCAATAAAAAATCAAATAAACTAATAAAATTGACAAATGGACACAAGGCTGAAGCTAGGACACGTGTGCAATGTGGCAAGTTCAAATCAAGTGGAAAAGAATGGGCCCATTTGACAAAAATTGAAGTTTTGGGGATAGTTGACTTTTGGCAATTTTGCAAAAAAGGTCAACTTCACCAATGTATAACTTCTTCAATTTTGAACTTTTGGAGGTGTTCTAGGACTTTTTAGAAAGCTTGAGATGTCCTCTAACCAACCCTTTTGGTATCATAGCATTTTGGTATTCCATGCTCAAGTTATAAGCTTTGGAAAAAGGGTGTTTTTGTTGACTTTCAAAAATGACCTATAATGCCCAAATTTATAACTTCTTGTGAGTGCATTTTCTGATCTTTGGGTATGAAGATGGATTGTAGGAAGTTGCATTATCTTCAAAATTAGCTTTGGATGGGTCATTTCTAATAAAGTATGAGAAAGTTATGCTTGGTCAAAGTTGAGTTGACTTTTCCTATAAAACCTTAATTTAGCAACTTTTGAGTCTTGATGAATTTTGAGCAATCCTTGATGAATCATGATCAACCCTTGATAAAATGATGAAATATCCTTCAAAATGAGAATGTTGACAAAAAATCTTGAAGTTTGACTTATTTGTAGGTCACAGTTGACTTTTTCCCTAGCACAGTCGATTTTTGACCTTTTGAGCAATTGACTGAGCAAACTTCCTCTGCAAGGATTGAAATTTGACATGGATGATCTTGAGAGCATATTAGGACATTATGGAGCATTTGAGGTCATTTGGACTCAAGGATCTTGATGCAACACAAAACCCTAATTTGGAATTGACTGCCTTAGGAGATAGCTTGACTGTCCAACTCTTGAGCAATCTTGAGCCACTTGGAGATTTTTCTTGCCATGTTTGACAAATATGGGAGGGAAAATTTTGGGGTACAACAGCTTCCCCTGTTCAATCTTCTTAAACTTGAGGATATAGATTGGATTTCGTGCCTTTCGTGATCCGAAGTTGAAAGATGATTGAACACTAGAGTGCCCAGAAATTTGCACTCGCATGAAGTGGTATCAGCCTTGTGATGTCGGGAATGGGCTTACAGATGCCATTTGGGAGATTGTTGATAGGAGGTCTGAACTTCTACTGGAATAAGAATCAGGGAGATCTTAGCGTCGATCTTACTGAACCAGAGAAGGTCTTGGATTGACTTTGGCTAGATAAGAATCAGAAAAATCTTAGAATCGATTTAACTGAACCAGACGAAAGTCTTGGAATATCTTCAACTGGAATAAGAATCAGGGAGATCTTAGCGTCGATATGACTGAACCAGAGAAGGTCTTGGATTAACTTTGACTGGATAAGAATCAGAAAAATCTTAGAATCGATTTAACTGAACTAGAAGAAAGTCTTGGAATATCTTCAACTGGAATAAGAATCAGGGAGATCTTAGCGTCGATCTGACTGAACCAGAGAAGGTCTTGGATTAACTTTGACTGGATAAGAATCAGAAAAATCTTAGAATTGATTTAACTAAACCAGACGAAAGTCTTGGAATATCTTCAACTGGAATAAGAATCAGGGAGATCTTAGCGTCGATCTGGCTGAACCAGAGAAGGTCTTGGATTAACTTTGACTGGATAAGAATCAGAAAAATCTTAGAATCGATTTAACTGAACCAGACGAAAGTCTTGGAATGTCTTCAACTGGAATAAGAATCAGGGAGATCTTAGCATCGATCTGACTGAACCAGAGAAGGTCTTGGATTAACTTTGACTGGATAAGAATTAGAAAAATCTTAGAATCGATTTAACTGAACCAGACGAAAGTCTTGTGAGGGCATCTTTCTGAGGAATCCGCTGAAACAACCCTCAATAGATGTAGTTTTTTAAGGGGACTACCAGGTCATATAAGTAATCAACGGTGTTTATTGATTCGTCTTTCCCTGAAAAGGTAAAGAGTTAGTCATATGCAATGTCATGATGTATGAAATGCATGATATATATCAAGCAACGATGCTCTCAAAATAAATGAGATTGTGTGGTATGATGCGTATATGCCTGTATCATGATGTATGGAAATGTAATGTTTCTAGCTGGGGAAAATAAATCCCGGATAGCTGCTGAAAAATAGAGCTGGATTCTTCGTTTCCGCTGGGGATGGAAAACAAAGAGAATAAACCTGCAGGAGAGGATGACTCCGTTGGGGGAATAAATTGATGAGGAGATTACTCTGTGGGGAAGATATATTCTGCTGAAGATTCCACTGATAAATTCCGTCGGGATGAATTATTGTTCCTGGTGATATTGAATCTGTTGGGGATTGAATTCCCATTTGTGAAAGGAAAGAACTCCGCTGGGGATGATCTTTCAGTTGCGACTTCACTGGGGATAACCTTTTTAGGCTCTAATGGGGATAATCCTTTGAGCTTTGCTGGGGACAATCTTCCTTTGAACTCGGCCGGGGATATTTATTTTTGTACTCCGTTGGGGATAAACTTCCATAGTCTACTGGGGATGATTCTCCCAACTCCGTTGGGGAAGCTTTTTCAGACTGCGCTGGGAAAATTTAACTCCGCTAGGGATATCTTGTATTCTGCCGGGGAATATTCTTATACTCCGTTGGGGAATATTAAGACTGCCGGGGATATCAAGCCTTTTCAGTTCTGATGGTAGATGAACTCTGCTTGGGGAGAGTATTGCCGATTCCTTCTCAGTTGCAAGTCTCATATGGGGAGAGCCATTATTATTGTCTTACTCTGCGGGGAGTGCAAGTATCTTAGCCATATTCTTCAGCTGAATTTACCTTTTTACCTTGGTGGATAGAGCAACTGTACATTTTGGACAATTCTTATTGCCCCTGTTTCTGCTATTACCAGTAATTCGTCTTTTGTTTCGCATGTAAATATTTATGAGCAGCAATTAATGTCAAATGCATATATCAAAAATGAACATTGGACGTTCTTTGCAAAACAAAACAGATAAAGGAAAAATAGCTTGAAATTTCTTCGAAAATGAATTGTATTGATTTTGAAATTTGGCCTGTGAATAGGCATTTTTGTACAAGAGGCTGACGTCCTAGTAAGAAAACGCCTGCCAAATAATAGAGTTTACACAATTTGTGAAAATTTAAACAAAACAGCTATGTGAATAATCCCACTGGGCTCCAACTCTGCTATTGCCTTTATGTCTTCGAGCTTCTCATCACTTTGCTACTCGGTTGAAGATGAATCAGATTGATTAGTGTCGTCCGAGCTTGACAGTCGATACCGAAGTCTGGATGCAAGGTGATCCAATCAGACATAGTGTTACGCTTTGATCCCTAATTTTTTCCTGGACCGCCCTTTCGGGTTTTTAGTCCACCGGGATACCCTTTTTTGCCCAAGCCGCCTTTCCAGGTTTTCGACTTGCTGGGTGTACAGTTTTTGCATTTTCATCCCTTATTTTTGCCTGAACCCTTTTGATTCGCCGGGAAGCCCTTATTTTTGCCTAGGCCAGTCGACCTAGCGGGTCATTGATTATGCGTAGTATCTTTTCACTATGTCTGCATTGACGGGGTGGGGAAGGTCGTCACCATCCATGGTGGTTAGAACCATAGCTACTCCTGAGAAAATGTTCTTAACCACAAATGGCCCTTCGTAAGTAGGGGTCCATTTGCCCCTGGGATCACCTTAGGGTAATATGATGCGCTTGATAACCAGATCCCCAACTTGATACTCTTGTCGTCTAACTTTCTTGTTAAATTCCTTGATCATCTGTTTTTGGTACGTCTGACCATGACAAATAGCAGTAAGTCTCTTTTCGTCTATTAAGTTCAGCTGATCAAGTCGGGTCTGAATCCAGTCATCTTCTCTCAAACCTGCATCCTTCATAATCCGAAAAGAGGGTATCTGAACTTCAATGGGCAAGACTGCCTCCATGCCATATACCAAGGAATAGGGTGTTGCCCCTGTTGACGTCCGTGCTGAGGTACGGTACCCATGAAGAGCAAATGGTAACATCTCATGCCAGTCTTTGTATGTCATTGTCATCTTCTACACAATCTTCTTAATGTTCTTATTAGCCGCTTCGACAGCCCCATTCATCTTCGGCCGGTAGGGAGAAGAGTTGTGATGTTGTATCTTGAACTGTTTGTAGAGCTCAGTGATCATCTTATTGTTGAGATTGGTACCATTGTCCGTAATGATCCTCTCTGGTACACCGTATCGACAAATCATATTATGCCGAATGAACCGTGCCACGACGTTCTTGGTCACAGTAGCAAAGGAAGCTGCTTCAACCCACTTTGTAAAGTAATCAATTGCTACCAGAATGAAACGATGCCCATTGGATGCCATAGGTCTGATCTCGTTGATCATATCAATGCCCCACATTGTAAAAGGCCACGGAGCTGTCAAGACATTCAGAGGTACTGGAGGTATGTGCATCTTATCAGCATAGACTTGGCACTTGTGACATGTCCGAGAATACTGATAACAGTCGGCTTCCATTGTGGACCAGAAATATCTTGCCCGAAGGATTTTCTTTGCCATGGTATGTCCACTGGAGTGAGTTCCGAAAGTACCTTCATGTAACTCTGCCATGATCCTTTCTGCCTCATTCTTATCCACACATCACAGTAAGGTTGAATCATGGTTGCGCTTGTAAAGAATACCATTGCTGATGAAGAACTTTGCTGCGAACTCCTCAGAAACTTCTTGTCATTAACAGATGCACCTTCAGGGTATTCCTGAGCTTCAAGATACCTTTTTACTTCATGAAACCAGGGTTTATCTGCTACCTCTTCAGTCTCAATATCACAACAATGTGCAGGTTCGTCCAATCTTTCAATGATAATCTGGGGAGCTTCGTTGTCCCAATTGACTTTGAACATAGAAGACATCATAGACAGCGCGTCCTCTAACTGATTCTCCTCTCTAGGGAAGTGTTCAAAGGTTATCTCCTCAAAATGGGGAAGCAATGTCAACACATACTCCTTGTAAGGAATGAGATTAGGGTGTTTCGTATCCCACTCGCCTTTAATCTGACTGATCACGAGAGAGGAATCCCCAAAGACACTCAGAAACTGAATCCTTAGGTCAATAGCTGCTCGAAGACCCATGATGCACGCTTCATACTCCGCCATATCATTGGTGCAGTTGAAACATAGTCGGGCGGTAAATGGAGTATGAGAGCCTTTAGGAGATATGATCATGGCGCCAATGCCATTACCCAAAGTGTTCGAGGCTCCATCAAAGTACATAGACCATCGGGATCCCTCCTCAGGTCCTTCATCCGGTCCAGGTGCTTTGCAGTCAGTTACTATCATGATATTATCATCCGGAAATTCAAAGTTCATAGACTGGTAATCATCCACTACCTGATGTGCCAAATGGTCTGCCAACACACTTCCCTTGATTGCCTTTTGAGTCGTGTATTGGATGTCATACTCATTCAAGATCATCTGCCATCTTGTTATTCTTCTGGACAAGGCGGGCTTCTCGAATATATACTTGATTGGATCCATCTTTGATATCAATAGAGTAGTGTGAGTCAGCATATACTGTCTCAGCCGGCGAGTAGCCCATGCCAAAGCGCATCAAGTTTTCTCGAGCAGTGAGTATCGGGTCTCACAGTCGGTAAACTTTTTGCTAAGGTAATAAATAGCATGCTCTTTTCGGCCAGACTCGTCATGTTGACCCAGCACACACCCCATTGAGTTGTTGAGTACTGTCAAGTATAAGATCAAAGGTCTCCCTTCAACTGGAGGCATCAGAATGGGTGGCTCTTGGAGATACTCTTTGATTCTTTTGAAAGCGGCCTGACATTCATCGTTCCATTTTACCACTTGATCTTTCTTCAGTAACTTGAAGATTGGCTCACAAGTAGCAGTCAGGTGCGAGATGAATCAGGCAATATAGTTTAGACGTCCCAGAAAACCTCTGACTTCTTTCTCTGTTCTGGGAGCTGGCATTTCCTGTATAGCCCTCACCTTTGCAGGATCCACTTGAATACCTTTGTCGTTTACGACGAAACCCAGCAGCTTACCAGATCTCACTCCAAAGGTGCACTTGTTCGGGTTTAACCTCAACTTGTACAACTTTAATCTGTCAAACAACTTCTGAAGGTGGTCCATATGTTCTTCTTCAGTTTGGGATCTTGCAATCATGTCATCGACGTATACCTCAATCTCATGATGGATCATATCATGAAACAAAGCAACCATGGCGCGCTGATACGTTGCCGCAACATTCTTAAATCCAAAAGGCATGACCTTGTAGCAAAAGGTACCCCATTGAGTAACAAAAGTTGTCTTCTCCATGTCTTTGGGAGCCATTTTGATCTGATTATAACCGGAGAAACCATCCATAAAGGAGAAGACTTTATGCTGAGCGGTGTTGTCAACCAGAACGTCGATATGAGGTAGAGGGAAATCATCCTTGGGGCTCGCCCTGTTCAGATCCCTATAGTCAACACACATTCGAACCTTACCATCCTTTTTCGGCACAGGAACCACATTGGCAACCCACTGAGGGTAAGAAGTCACCGCTAGAAAACTGGCGTCAAACTGTTTCATTACTTCAGCCTTGATTTTCTCAGACATCTCTGGATGCATTCGGCGGACTTTCAGTTTTACTGGAGGACAGTCTTCCTTGGTAGGCAATCGGTGAACCATAATATCGGTATCCAACCCAGGCATATCTTCATAAGACCAGGCAAAGATCTCAACATAGTCATGCAGTATCTGAATCAACCGTTGCTTCACACTAAGCTCCAGTTTTGCCCCGATCTTGACCTCTTTCATGTCTTCCTCTGTACCCAGATTTACTGATTCCACTGGCTCGTCGTGCGGCTGTATAGCCCTCTCTTCCTGAAGTAACAGTCTTGCAAGTTCACCAGGCACTTCGCAATCATCTTCACCTTCGTCTTCGGCTAAGTTGATCGGACTTTCGAAGTCATAACTGGCAGTAGCAGATTCGTTACCAGTGAGATCCAGAGTGGATGTAGACCTGTATATATGAGTGTGTGTAAAATAGTTGTTTTGCAATATATAATAAAAGAAAAACAAGGAGCGCAAAATTTGAAATGCAAGAAACGTCCAATGCTTTTATTAATGATATATGTAGATGACACACATAAAGTCCTCACAAATGAAGCCACGGTGCCCCGGGTAAGACACCGGGCCGTAAAGTTTAAAACATTGTCTGTTACAAATTCAAAACGAAAGTCTCATTTCTGGGTGATAACAGAAACGGGCATAGAATCCTTAGTTGTCCAGTTGCTTAATCCACTGTTAGCAGTCGGGTAGATCCAACTGTCAATATCAAACTCTTCATCATCGTCATCTCTGATAGCATTTACCCATGCATCTTGTTTAGGCTTTTCTGGTGCTCCGAACTCGATCTCCTTAGCATCAATCAAGTCCTGTACTTTGTTCTTCAAATCCCAACAATCATCTGTATCATGTCTCAGGCTATCAGAGTGAAAAGCACAGCAGGCATTAGGGTTGTACTTAGGTGATGCAGTGTTGGGATTCTGCGGAGCCTCTCTTGGAGTTACTAGATTGGTTTTCAATAACTGCGGAAGAATCTGAGACAAAGTCATGTTGAGCTGAGTGAATTGTCTTTGGGGCCTCTCGGCCCTTTGCTGATTGTTGCGCCGAGGAGCACCAGCAGGTCTTGAAATAACAACCGCATTAACAGCTTGGCGGCGCTTGGGTCTATTCTGGCTTTTCGAACTGTAAACAGCGTTGGACTCTTTCTTAAAAGGCTTCTTCTCGGTGCCTGATGAAGCACCCTTCTATATTTTACCAGACTTAATACCAGCCTCAATCCTTTCACCGATCATAATTAGCTCTGTAAACCCAGATGAAGAACTTTCGATCAGATGGTTGAAAAACGGACCAGACAAGGTCCCCAGAAACATATCAACTAGCTCCCTATCATCCAAGGGTGGTTGCACTCTTCCAGCAAGATCCCTCCACTTCTGAGCATAATCTTTGAAACCTTCTCCCGTTCCCATAGACATACCCTGGAGTTGGGTACGCGTAGGAGCGAGGTCGGCATTGTATTGGTACTGTCTATAGAAAGCAGCAGCCAAATCTTCCCAACTACGGATACTAGCTCCTTCGAGCTGGTAAAACCATTCAAGCTGAGTCCTTGAGAGACTGTCTTGAAAGAAGTGGGTCCATAGGTTCTTATCAGCGGTGTACGGCTGAATCTTCCTTACATACAACCGGAGGTGCAGTTTCGGGCAAGAAACTTCGTCGTATTTAGCAAAGGCTGGTGCTTTGAACTTGTGGGGAATCACCACCCCAGATGATAGACCCAGATCACCAAGGTCCAGACCAGGCACTTTCTGAACTTCCATCGCACTCAACCGATCTTCCAGTTGCTTGTATATATCCTAAGCCGGAGGATACTGGTCTTCGTCGAAGTCCGTCTCGTTGTCTGAAACCACAGGGCTAGGAGCCCTCCTTTCTTCCTGACTATCTTTCCCTCCAGATGAGGTGGTCAAATCAACTTCATCTCATAGCCTGTTTCCAAACCTGTGACCCGTGTTAAACAGGATCGTCCTCTTCTTCTTCTTCTTCTTCTTCTTCTCTTTCATAATAAGGGTCTTCAGATCTTGCTGACCCTTAGCCAAATTCATGAATAATTCCTGGAACTGGGCGTTCTGGGCCTGCAGAGCCTTGATTGCTTGTTCAGTTGATGGCTCAGAAGACATGATGCTGAAATAAACAGCGAAGAAGATAAGAGACCTGTAATGGGTACCTGTTATGAGGTGCATGGAATGAAATGCATATGCTATGATTTCAAAGACGTCGAGAGATTCAAATTCGTAAACCAAAAAGGAAACACACTTTTATTAGATAAACTTGAAATTCAAATTGTTCAACAAATTTCCCTTGAGGCGTTACAAGAAAGGAAATACTGAAAAGTAAATAAAAACTGGAGATAATCAAAAAGACAATCAGCGCTCCCATGGTCGTTTGCCTTTGGTGCTGACATAGTCGTGGATGGTCTGCTCATTCTCCAACTGCCTAGTCAACTTCTGAATCTTCTACTCTTGCTCGTGATACTTTTTCTCGGTAAGTATCCCGCTCTTCTCTCAGCTGCATCCATGATCTCTTTAGTGCCCCAATGTCAGTGGGCATATGAGGATGGAGGATGGTAGAAAGAACCCCTTCTTCATTAGCAACTTCGACAATGATAGGCAAGACGGCTTCATACGGCATACCCAACTTTTGGGCACGGATACGAACCCATCTGAGATATGGCTCCATCGGAAGAGAAGTCTTTGGACCTAGCTCGTGTGGATCAGATCTGTGAACTCTATCCCAAGCCCTTATGAATCTGTGGCATTGCTCGTCACTATCCCCTTGAAAATCAAAGATGATACTAGGCATCAGCAATTCATGAGGACCTTCCCTCCTAGCATGCCTAAACTGACGTAAGGCCAAGCACGGATTATAGATGATCCCTCCATTGGTTCCTATCAGTGGAACATTGGGGTACTCCCCACATCGATCAATAATATCCACCTCGTCCATACCCTTGATAGTCCAGATGATGTCATTATGAGAGAGAGACATAACCCTATAGGCCCAGCCCATGCCATCTTTATTCTTCAAAACTGACTTGGGAAGGTGAGAAATAAACCACCTTGCCAACAATGGAGCACAGCACATCAAGGTTCCCCGCTTTCGAGCAGTACGAGCATAAAGCTGATGAAGAATGTCACCCAAAAGAGTGGGTACAGGATTACCAGAGATGAAGATTTTTACCGCATTCACATCAATAAAGGAGTCAGAGTTTCGAATGCCTGGAAGTCTAGACTATCCCAGAAATGATTAGCCTTACCAACCAAGAACTTAGCCAAAAATCCCTTTGCTCCGCTTCTAGTCTCCCAATTAGACATCACTTCAGCCTTTGTCAGATGGAGGGCTGAAGCAATCTCTTCTGGCCTAAGGATTTTCTCTCAACCTGTGAACAGGGTCTGCTCCAGAATAGAGATACTAAGTAGATCAGAGAACTACTTTAGAGTGGGGACCAACTGGTAGTCCTGAAAAGTAAAGCAATGGTACAGTGGATCATAGAATTGGACCAAGACACTCATCATCTGCTCGTCCAATTTGGAAGTGACCAAACTGAGAAGATGCCCATGTCTTCTGATGAAGGAGGTAGTATCTGGGATCTTTGCAACCAATTATTTAAGCATAGTGGGAACCTGGACAAAGTTGATCCGGATGGTGTTCCTACGCATGGGTATCATGACCTACAAAATAGAACAAAGATGAATCCCTCCTGTCTTTGAAATAGGTTAGTCCAATGCAAGATGTATGCAATGTTATGATGTCATGATGTGATGATAGAAAACACACCACAAGTATCCACAAATAGAAAACATGGTAAAGGCACACAAGTCACACAGAGAGCCCTTAGATTTCAGGCTGTCAAGGAGCTTAGGTACTACTCTCTTTCAGTTCAGTTGGTTCAAAGCTATCCTAAAAATAGTAACCGGGTTCTAGAGGATCTCAATATCACTGACTACCCTCGATCGGTCATAATTCCAGTTTAGCAACCTTTTCTTGTGGCCGGAATCATCGCGAGAGTTTAGTCTCAATGAGTGTAGCATACTGCTACTGTTCTATGGCCAAGTTGGTCAATTTAAAGGTTCTACGGTCAGTTGGTGCTTAATGACCCCTTAGAAGACCCATATTCTCCTCGTTCCAACACAAGGGATATCGGTACAAACTAAAGTGCCACACCAACGTAGCTACTGCTTCAACTGTATCGGTCTATGCCGTACAGTTCCCTCACAGTTTATTTCTACTTACCTAAAGGGTGCCCCCAAGATCCGGGTTAGGATCTATAGTAACTCCAATTCAAGCCCACAAATATAAATCATACAAAGCAACAATTGAAAACACAATTATCTAATCCTAAGGTACACCCTACTTATAAGCGTCCCCAGTAGAGTCGCCAGTTCTGTGATACGGTGGGAAAGAACTGACTGTTTTTGGAATGCTGGTTTGCATTTTGCGTTTGCTTTTGCAAAATGTCGCGGAAAGCAAGAGTCGCCACCGAATTTTATTTTATCCAACAAGGAAATGAAAAAAGCACAGAAAAATTCCTTTTTCGAGATATTTCTCGGGTTCGGGGGGTAGATTATAGAAAGGGAAGGTGTTAGCACCATTTCTATCTGTGGTTATCCACGGGCTCTTAGGTACTTGCTCAATTGTTTTCAAAATATTTCTTTCTTTGTGCTTGTGGGTTTGAAGAAGTTTTTGTTTTGAAAAGGAGTGTAAGTGTGAAAATTTGTTTTATCTTGAAAGAGGAAGTACTTAAGAACCATCTACCTACTCGAAAAATGAATCGTTCTATGCTAATGTCCTTTAGACAATGCTATCCCACTATTGATGAGTAGGTAGCACCATCATTGGAGTTTAAGGGTCAATTCGATTAAGGGACGTGCGGTCACTAAAGCAATGTTAGGATGCCTTAGCGGTAACCCTAATGTCTTAGATCATTTTATCCGAGGCAACCGTTTCGAGGCAACCGTTTCGAGGCAACTATGATCTTTGGACAAGAGGGCGACCTCTAAAACTTCCAATACTCAATGACTGCGTTACAAAGGCAACCAAGTGAGGTGTACCCTAAGAGTGCGCATGTGCGAGTGTGTTGTATTCAGTTAATTTGGTCTTTGTACATGTTAATGGTTATCTATGTTGATTTTAGGTTTAAACGTTCAATCTTGTCATGCATCCCCTATTATCAAACATCTAACAGTTTATAAGTTGCGGAAATTAACTAACTATTACAAGGCGTCGGGTATTTACATCGCCAAAAGCAACCCTTTGAAATTTAAATGTGGAAAATAAATAAAGCGATAGAAATATTCAAAGTCCTATTAAGCTATTACATTCCGGGAACAAATACAATATTGATTAAAATGGATCGCGTGCGGGAAATTAAATCGACTGCGAGTTCTAGGGTTTTGACCCTTTGATTATTAAAGAAAATATTTTTTTTAGTTATTTTTTGAATTTATGAAAGAAATTAAACTAGGTTAAAAATTAAACTAAATTAAATTAATTAATTAATGAAAATAAATATTTTGTTTTTTTTTTATTTAAAGAAATAAAAATAAATTTAATCAATGTTTATAAAACCTAATTGTCTAAGTTAATTTTAATTATTAAAAAAATATATTAAAGTTATTCCTAATTAAAACTAAATTAATTAATTGATTTGTTAATAAAAGGAAATACTAAAATTTAATTTAAGAAAGAAAATATTTTTTGGTTTTGATTTTATTAAGAAAAAGTTTGATTGGTTAATTAATCATGAAAATAATTTAAATAAACAATTAAATAAAATAAATAAAAAGTGAAATAGAAAGACTTAGGGGGGGTTTGGGCCTGATTTGGAGGTTTGGAATAGCAATTCAGAGGCCCAATAGGCGCTGGCCTGACTGACTTTGTGAGATTCCCTGTGCACCCTTTGACTTGGTCCCATGGTAGACCGTCATCCTGGACCACCAGATTTGGCCCTAGGGCCATCTGGCACTTTGATGTGTGACGGAACATGATACACCACGCGCTTGGATTTGCACTGGATAACCCGTAGAAAAAATACAAAGAGCATTTGGAGGACATGGGATCGAACCCAGGTCCTATTGGTATTTGCAACGCTTGCTTTGCCACTAGGCCATCACGCTTCATTTGTTAATTATATGAGAATAAAACATAATAAGGGAAAATACAATAATATGCCAGAATATAAAAAAAAAGTGCGCGAAGATTCGAATTGGCCAATCAGAGGGAGACACGTTTATCGTCCCTGGCCTTCAAACCCTGTAACTTTACCTGCGGATTTAGATCCGCAGCTAAATTCACAGGTCAATCCCAAAATCAATTCTAGGCCATAAAAACTCCTCCCAAGACCATGGTTGTGCTCGTCTATCTCCTCCGGTCACGTCTATATCCATCAATGAATCTAATTTTGTCTGTAAAAGAAACGCCTAAAAACAAACCATAAAACCCTAGATTCGGTTCTTGGCTTCACAGATCAGATAAATGCAACTGGATAACATAGAAAGCTTGGAAATTTAATGAGGATCAGGAATATGCAAATGGTTTGTGCAAAAGATGCAGAAATAAGGATATACGAATTCAAGACAGAAGCGATTTTTTGTGACTCTTACAGTGCTTTTGGGCGTGTATGAGAGCTTGCTAGGGGTTGGTTCTGACTCAGTGAACCTCCAGCAATCGATTGGTGTCAAGCTACGCGTCTAAAATTGCCTCTAAGTGTGATTTCAGTTTTGCACTTTTCACCACTTTTTCCAAGTTTTCTTTTCAGTGTTCTTGCAGCCTCTAGGTCCCAATTTCGTGTGCTTTGGCTTGTATATGTATGATAGAATGCATTAGGTCAACAAATTTGTCTTGAATCTTTCCACATCAATGCCTTGAGATTGGATTTGATTCACCATTGAAAACTTGCCTAATTTGCCAAAATTTCATTTTTTTTTTGTTCATGATATGGTGAGATACGAATTTGATGCTGACCATGATGATGATTAAGTCCTGAAAATAGCAAAAGATCCCATGTAATCAAGTTTTGGGATTTTATTTGATTTCATTTGATTTCATTTGATTTAAAATGAAATAATCCAATAAAAAATCAAATAAAATAATAAAATTGACAAATGGACACAAGGCTGAAGCTAGGACACGTGTGCAATGTGGCAAGTTCAAATCAAGTGGAAAAGAATGGGCCCATTTGACAAAAATTGAAGTTTTGGGGATAGTTGACTTTTGGCAATTTTGCAAAAAAGGTCAACTTCACCAATGCATAACTTCTTCAATTTTGAACTTTTGGAGGTGTTCTTGGACTTTTTAGAAAGCTTGAGATGTCCTCTAACCAACCCTTTTGGTATAATCTCATTTTAGTATTCCATTCTCAAGTTATAAGCTTTGGAAAAAAAGGGTGTTTTTGTTGACTTTCAAAAATGACCTATAATGCCCAAATTTATAACTTCTTGTGAGTGCATTTTCTGATCTTTGGGTATGAAGATGGATTGTAGGAAATTGCATTCTATTCAAAATGAGATTTGGATGGGTCATTTCTCATAAAGTATGAGAAAGTTATGCTTGGTCAAAATTGAGTTGACTTTTCCTATAAAACCTTAATTTAGCAACTTTTGAGTCTTGATGAATTTTGAGCAATCCTTGATGAATCATGATCAACCCTTGATCAAATGATTAAATATCCTTCAAAATGAGAATGTTGACAAAAAATCTTGAAGTTTGACTTATTTGTAGGTCACAGTTGACTTTTGCCCTAGCATAGTCGATTTTTGACCTTTTGAGCAATTGACTGAGCAAACTTCCTCTGCAAGGATTGAAATTTGACATGGATGATCTTGAGATCATATTAGGACATTATGGAGAATTTGAGGTCATTTGGACTCAAGGATCTTGATGCAACACAAAACCCTAATTTGGGGTTGACTGCCTTAGGAGATAGCTTGACTGTCCAACTCTTGAGCAATCTTGAGCCACTTTGAGATTTTTCTTGCCATGTTTTGAGAAATATCGGAGGGAAAATTTTGGGGTACAACACTGGGGATTTACCGTTTCACTGGTTTTTAGACGCTTAAAAAATCCATAACTTCTGACTGGAAGATCATCTTTGAGAAGTTCTTAAAGCATCTGAATTGTCTTGTTATTTCCTTCAATCTTTGTTTTCGGCTCGGAAGCCAATTCATTGAGGAAAATCTCTAAATGTGTGAGTATTCAGAAGCTATACAGTGAAAAATAGTGAGAATAGTATGTTGAACCATTGTTTTTCAGATGCTCAAAAATTTATAACTTCCGCCCGGTTCAACATTTTTTGCTGGTTCTTTGGGTGAAAAATTTATCTTGATTTTATCTTCGATTCGTAAGTTCGGGTCAGAGGTTAATTCTTTGTAGAAGATCTCTGAAAGTGCGAATTACCAGAGAAAATTGCATTCCGAAATGGATTTTTATCGAACTGTTTCTTGATATTATAAAAATCATAACTCTCTCGATTTTTATTGTATCGAGACGATTCTTCAAACGTGAGATCACAAATTTTATCAGCTACAACTTTGCTTCATGACTCAAGTTCAGATTGTGCTTTGAAGGTTTTGGGTTGTGGCTCACATCTGAAAGTACACAAGGAAATAAGATGAAAATTTTCAATATGGTGAAATAAGTCCATTGTTTATCGCCATTCGAAAAATCATAACTTGTTTGATTTTTATTGTATCAAGGTGATTCTTTCGGCCCGACATCACAAATTTCAGCGCCGACATTTTTGCTCCAGCGTTCGTATCCTGGTTTTGCACCGAGCATCATGAGCTTGAGGTTTGTTCACACGTCGTACATAAAATAAGTTGTAAAATTATGCACTATGAATTTTTACGTTGCGTTTCTCGCCGTTTAGGGCAACGTAACTTGCTCCGTTTTTATCATATTGATATGATTCTTTCAACACCGTGTCACAAATTTCCTCATCAAGAGCTTTGTTTCAAGTCTCACGTCAGGATTTCGCACCGATTATAATGAGCTTGTGGTTTAATCTTGCATTGTGCATGAAATAAGTTGAAAATTCAAGTTTTGGAGCCAAACTATATATTTCAAATTACAAATTTCAAACACAATTACACTCACAATTTCAAATCTCACAAGATCAAAAACTATTTTCTCTTAATTCTCTCTCACTTTTTTCTCATCTTCATCAAGAACCTTCATAACAAAATCAACAAAAACTCCACAAATCTTCATCTCCTTCACCAATTCCGCAAGCAACCATCGCGAAGACCTCACCTTCACGCCTTCTGTTTCTTGCGACTCCTCCGGCCATAACTTCTTCTGTTGCTGTCGCGAAAAGCCGATAATGTTCCTCCGTCCACCGCGATTTTTTGCGACTCCTTCCATCACCTTCCATCGCGAGGAATACGCGGTGCTCCTTCTCTCCATCATCCGTGATTTTCTGGTGGATCTCGTCCTCTCCGATCATTTTCAGGCATCTTAATCTTCTTCAATTTCACTTTCCGGTAAATTCTTGAGTTGTTTTCTTGAGTTGAATTTCATGTAGATCTTGAAATTGGAATTGAATTTATGTTGATGATGATGAATAAATATGGAGTTGGATGAATCTTTGATGAATTTTTGATAATTGTGCATATTCGATATTTCTTGTTAATCGAATAATTTTTGTTGATGATGTTTAGTTGTATTCGCGCGTCAATTGTGTTTCCGATTGAATTTTGTTGAGAATTAATGTCAAATTCATGAGTTGATATAGTTTTGTGTTGAATTAAACAGTGATTCATATTTTTTCCGACATTAAAACATTTGATTCAGTTAGTTGTGTCAACTCATAAATTATGTTGTTTATGATCGAAAATTTATGTTTTAATGTGAATTGATCGTTTGTAACTTGTTTACAATTTGTTAGCGATTTAACTTGTACCGATAAGCGTGTTTTCGTGTTCGTTTGCAATTGTTGAAATCGGTTTTGATCAATTTTGATTCAAGTACGTATTGCTACCTGGAAAGTGTAAATGCGTTGCAAAATCCTTGCAAAAAATCGTTTGAGGTTTCTTTGAGCATGTTCATGCATTTATGGATTGTTAACGGTGAATTTAATCGTTTCCAGTATGATTTTTTGAGCAACTTTATGTAACGGTGTAGTGCTATCCAGATTTTGAAAACGCACTTCGTTTGAGATTTAATTCGCGCTTAATGTGTATTTGGCTTTAATTGGTTGATTGAGAACCATTGATATCATTTCAGTTGAATTTTGAGACAACTTTTCGTGCACTTGGTAAATGAAAACAATGATGTCCCGATTTTATTATAACATGTACATTGTGTTTTGATATTCATTTGATGCATGTTTATGCTTAATTTTGCATTTGTTAATGATTGTTATTGAGTTTCCACGATTTCGGTGTGTTTTCTGGATAATTTCATGGCATGTATGTAGTGCAGCCTGGTTTTATAAATTGAGCTTCTAATACATTTTAATTGTGGGTTTTTGCATTATTACACTTGCCTTGGCATTTCTTGGATATGCGCATTGAGTTGTGTCGATTTCTGATCGAATTTTCGTGCGTTTAATTCACCAGAATTGTAAGTAACACTTTCAAGGTGATTTAATTCATAGTTTTGTCTTATTTGAGCTTGTTGGTAAGTTTGGTGGATACCGGTACCGTTTTCAGTCATTTTTATTCTGACTTTTCGCGCACTCGCGTATGTGATAAGTTGTTGCCCGAAGTTTCATTTTGACATTGTAATGCATGTTTTCATATTATTTCTTCATGATTTAATTCCAAATTTAATTGTGATGAGAATGCATAACTCCGATTTTGTTTCCTTGTTATTTCTAACATGTTTGTTGACTTGTGCAAGGGACTTTGAGAGATTTATATCATTTAATTAATGTGCTGATTATTTGATCGAAAAGCATGATATGCCACTTTATTTGTAGATTTGTTGATTCGCTTCCGATGCGATTTACTTTTATTCTCATTTCATGAGATATATACCCTACTTGTGTTTTTGTCTGGATGTGAATTTTTATGCAAGTGTTATGTGTATTGTGGGTGTGTCTGACATGCATTCTCATAGTGATTCATTTATTCTTTGACGCATATTCTGACTATTGTGTTGTTGATGCTAGCTTGCTCAAAGTTTTCCGGGGTTATTATGCTTTTTCTTGCTTGCTACAAACTTTTGTTCATTTGGTATTACAGTGATTCTGGTTTATTTTTTCGCATCATTTACCGCTTTCCTTGCTATGAGAAGTAGGAATAGAGATGCATGACTGGGAGTCCATACTTTAGGTTGGAAATCTGTTTAAAGTCCTCAAGTGAGGCAATGTTTGTTCTGTTAAAGACCTCAATGAGGCGATGTTTTTATTTGCAAAAGACTTCAAAAGGAGCAATTTCTTGTTGTTTGTTTAAAGACCTCAAAAGAGGCATTTTTTCTAAAGTCCTCAAAGAAGGCATTTCCCCTCCCCTTTTAAATTGTGCTTGCTATCAAGTCAATAAGTGGAACGGAGGGTCCGCAATCAACCTGCACACATTTTAGTTCATGTCGTTCCTAGCTTCCATTGTACGCTGATGCTTTAAACCGTGCCTATTCTTGTCCTTTGAGTCGAATAAAGTGGAGGAGGGTTCGTAATAAACCCCCACGTTTTATTATTAGTTTCGATGATGTTAGCCCGCGACGCTCGATGTTGATGCTCTGTGTTATTACTCGATATCGTTGCTCGAGAAAATTAAGTGGAAAGAGTTCCTTAGTCCCACTTTGAGATCCATTGGACTCTTTTCTGTTTGCTATTAGCTCGCACTCGATGTTTGTTTTGGCTTAGGCTCGACTTTATTTGGTTGTGCTTGTGTTTCATTTCTCTTCAAACCTTTGTGTGATACGGTGGGAGAACTGACTTGAAGGTTTGCGTTTGTGTTTACAAAATGTCGCGGTTAGCAAGAGTCGACACCGACTTTTATTTTATCCAAAAGGAAAGGTAAAAAATCACAGGAAAGACCTTTGAGATGTTTTCTTGAGTTCGGGGGGTAGATTATGAAAAGGGAAGGTGCTAGTACCCTTTTCATCCATGGTTTTCCATGGGCTCTTAGTTACTTGCTTAGATCACTTGCTTTGCTTTTGAATTTGTTTGAAATGGTACTTTGTGTTTGGTTTTGAAAAGTATTTGTAAAAGAGGCCTTTGTTTAGGCAACCTTTGTAATGATTCTCGTTCATAAGAATGTATACAAAGGTGTTTGTCTTTTTTGAAAATGTTTTCAATGTTTTTAAAAGTTGTTTGGAAATGTGTGTATGTGCTTGTTTTGAAAATAGCAAGGATTTGTTTTGAATTGGAGCAAGTAACTTAGAACTATCTACCTACTCAATTGTCTTTCTTGTGCATTTTTATTCCTTTGATGTTGTTGACCTACCATTGTTTTGGTAGGCAACCTTATCTTTGGATGTTAAACGGGACGGGCGCAGGTCATCGAATAACCATGATAGCAATGTTGTTAGGTATCTTGGCATTTTTTCCGAGGGACTAAGATCATTTGTTTTAGGCAACCTTGTCTAGCGTCATCGAGGGACTATGATCTTTTTTTTTTGCTTTGTTTTGCCAAGATACTTTGCATGCATACCATGGCCATTTTAAGGCAACAAAGTGGGTGAAACCCTAGAGATGCTTGTGTGCAATGTGTTGTCATTTTTTCATGGATTTTGTCTTGTATTAGGTCATGCTATTTGTTTGATTTTTGTCTTATCATACAAACCCTAATTTACTAAACATGTATATAATGCGATAAATTGCGTAAAGTAAATCTAAGCTATTAAAACAATATTATGGGAGGGGGGATACAAGTTTTGAATGGGGGATATTGCTCAAAATAAAACCCTAAAAACTATTACAACCCAATTGAATTTATTGTATAATAAATAAATAAATAAGCAATTATTTAAATATGCAATAAAATGTATGTATGCAAAAATGTTTTTGTATTTATTTTATGTATGAGAAAAATAAATTATTTAAGTCCTAAAAATAAGAAAAATAATATTATTATTTTTGAAAGGGTGAAAAACCCTAATTTTGTTTTTAAAATAAAATTATGTTTTCTATATTATTTATTTGTCCATTTTTGTTCAAGAAAAATAATAACAATATTATGTACAAATATTAAAAAAATAAAATATGTATAAAAATAATATTTTATGTGTGAAAAATAATAAAATAAAAATGCATGGTATTTTTAAATGTATTTACTATTTTTTTAAGAAAATGAATTTCTATCTATTCTAGTAAACTATTTTATTATGCAAAAAATAAAATAAAAATAAAATAAAAATGCAAAAAAATAAAGAAAATATTTGTTGTGATTTTTTAAAGTTCAGAAAAAATAATTGCAAGTCAAAAATATAAAATATGCAAGAAAATGCAAAAATATAAGAAAATAGGTCAGTGGGTGCAAATAGTAGATCAGGGGGTGTGGAAAGTGAAAACAGAAGGCCCAAAGCCGCCTAGGCCCAGAACATCATCTTCATCCATGTCCTTGGCTTCGCGCGCGTGTTCCTGTGTTCAAACTTGTATCTTGCTCTAGCTTGCATAAAATCAAAAACTCATAACACAAAAAATGTAGCTTATGATCTCACGATTCCAGTGATATAAAAAACATAATCTAACTCTCAAGGATCATGGATAATTTAATCACCCCTAATTTTTGACCTAGTTTTTTCATGAACTTCAAGCTTCAAATTCTCACTACTCAGTTAATATAAATGATAACTACGCATATGTACAGCTTCATCAAGTTAAGGACTACATTTTTGCTTCACAAATCAAAGCTTGAGGATTCCTAAATAGAGAGATAGAGATTTGAAAAATACCTTGTTCAACTGAGTTTGGATATGGAAATGTGGGGGCTTTGAGTGAGGTCTGAAGATCGTGTGAGCTTCCTTGAAGTTCCCTCAAGCTTTTCCAATGCTCAGCTTTCCTTGAGGATGCTTAAAACTCCCTGCACGAGTCAACCTGCAACCTTTAAGATTGAAAATGGTTATGTCTGAAATAGGGCTCAGAGTAACAGGACAAGGGCTTGGATAGTTTAGGTAGGATGTATGGAAGATGTTTGATGTGTTACAAACCAAAACGCACGAGCAAATATTGAGATTGCAAGAGTTTTGCAGAAGCTGCCCTGTTTTGGGCAGAAATGTGGTTTTGTGTTTTGGGAGAGTTTTGAATGTTGTGCATTCGTGTATTTTGCTTGCAACAAGTTTCTGAAGGTGTGTAGAATGATGTCAAGCCTTCTCTTTATCAGATGCACAAGTTCCCTTGACTTTTGCAACTTTTCTTGCTTTTGAAGAAAAGTTGAAGTGACTATGCCAAAGTGTTGTACTTGATAGTTCTAGGGCTGATGAGAGTTGGTAAAAATTTCCTGATATTTGTGGATATTGCTTGCAACAAAAGATCAGGTCCATGGCTCAATAATTGCAAAGTTGTAAAAGGCTTGCTTTATCAAAATGGCATAGTGCCCTTTATGCCATTTATGGATTAATCTCTTGTGCAATGCTCCAAAGGTGAAAACAAAGGCTTTAACCACTGAGTTAGCATTAAATTATGGAGTGTAGAAGGAGTTAGGACCTGTAATGCAAGGTACAAGCATGCTAGGATCTGATTTGCAACTTGAAGCATTGTAAACATGGCTTGAACAAAAGTGACAAATTGCCATTTTCTCTTCTTCGATTCTCCCTAACCATAAATGATCTTGGAGAGTTCTTGGACATTTTGGAAAGATTACAATATGCTATACAATCCATATTTGAAATAAAACTTGAGATACCTCTTTGAACTATGTGAAAAGTTGCCATGAAGTTAGGTGAAAAACCTGCCTAAACTAGGGCAAAATTTCACTAAGTTATTTAGTTTATGGACCCCTATTCACAAAATCATAACTTGAGATCCAAGCATAATTTTGGAAAACTTTGTGAATCAAAGTTGTATATTTTGTGGAGGACTACAACTTTCATGTTGGAAGTTTTCTTTGAATCCAATTTCATCATGGTGAAAAAGTTGGGAAAAATTGGGAAAAAATAAGAAATTTTCAACACTTAGAAAAATTCTAAGATGAAAAATTTCAAATTAAAACCCTAATTTTCAAATTTAGGTTTCTTGGTCAACAAGTTTCACATTTTGACATGTCTTGATGAATTATGACCCTTGGCACTTTATTTTGACCAAAAAGTCAAAGTTTGACTTTTCAGTGTACAGTTGATTTTTGATCAGTTGACTGGAAAATTCATCTGTTAATCCAATGCATTTGAGATCTTTTGAACCTTGTGATTAGGTCAAGATGATTCCATTGAGTCCTTGAAACCATTATTGACCCAAATTGGCCATTGGCTAGGTTAAAAATCAGAAATTGCCCTTCCTCAGTCAAAACCCTAATTTTGACCATTTTGCCCTTTTGATGATTTGGTCAAATTTCTTGAGGAGTTATGGTCCAAACTTGATCAAATGGTTCATATGAGTCTATAATATTGATGTGGGTCAAATATTATGAGGTTTGACTGTAAATTGGCCATGGTTGACTTTTTCCCCAATACAGTTGATTTTTAGGTCAATTGTCCAATTGACTGGTCAAAAATGTGATTCAAGGCTTGAAACTTGGTATGAGCAATCTTAGGAGTCCAACTTGATGTATGAAAGTCACATGAAGCATTGATAGTCCAAAAATCCCTGTGCAAACTCAAACCCTAATTTTGGGTCATCAGTGCAAGGAGGTGTCTTGAGCTGACAAACCCTAATCTTAACTTGAGTCCCAGAAGTCTTGTGAGGAAAAGCTTGATATATGAGAGGGCAAATTTTTGGGTACAACACTTTACATGATCCCTTAGGATTTCCTGTCTCGTTTTCGACCCAAGTAGGATATTAGGTTGTAACCTTTGCATGTTCCTTTAGGATTGCTTATCTCGTTGTCGATTCAAGTTGGACATTAGGTTGTAATATATGCATGCTAACGTAGGTAGAGATTTATCATTTTGTTATCTGAACCTTATGGACATCATTGTATGATAACATTAGGGATAAATCTAGATAGTTTCCTTTAGACATTTTTTCTTTCTCTTTTGCATTCTTAAAACTAAAACCCCTTTTTATTTGAAAATTATAAAATACTTAATAAAGGAAGATACAAATTGTATGCAATTTAGTCTTGTGGTGTAATGAATCGGTTTAGACTGAGCCTCGTGCTATTTTCACTTTTGGACTTTATTACGGTTTAAGTTGCAAATTCTTTCACAATAAAAAAGTACAAACCAATGCAAACCTTTTTTGTCTTCAGACCTTTTTTCCCTTTAAAACCTTTTCAATGAGGATGTTTTGTTTCAAATTCTAACAACTTGGAAATGCTAAGTGTGCGAGGGGACGAGCATGAGTCTCTTTATGAGCTGCAACACCAAGCATGAATTGCAATCCTAACTGTCAGGATTCGAATGCAGCATTATCCATAAAAAACACAAAAACAAATGGAAACTTTTGAGCTGAACTACGGTGTTGTGATTCCTTAAAAGGGATACGTAGGCATTTGGTTGTGGGGCCCAGGTGAGCAAAAATTTGTAAATATTTCCTTCTTTTTCCTCTGTTTTCTTTTGCATGCATTCTCTCTTTGCATTTTGTCCTTAGCTCGTAAGAGTGGATCATGTGGAGTACCACATACGTGAGGGGTGCTAATACCTTCCCCTTGCATAATTGACTCCCTTACCCATATCTCTCGCTCGTTTGATCGTGATTTCACTCTTCTCAGGTTTACTCGATTTTTTTACCTTTCCCTTCCAGTGGGACAAAAAACATTTGATGACAACTTCATTGATTTTCATCTCGATGATTTGTTCTACCCGTTGTTTCAATAATGATATAATTATAATCGTGATTGAATTAGATTCAAAATATTTTTTATATATTGCGATATATGTTATTGATATTGTTTGTTTATCCATCAACATAACCAATTTTCGTAACATACATATTATTTTCCTTGACATTCAATATGGGTTGTCAATTGTTTTTAACACGTATAGCATATGAATGACATCAACTTAATTTTCTATCTTTTAAATGATAAGTAATATGCATTTGAATGATTTGTAAAATAGATAGTCGGCATTGCATGACAGCATATAGTTTGGGCTTTTAACCATTGGATTCTTAAGTTTTCTTTTTGTACTCCTGTTGCGTAATGGTTAATTTTAGGGAATTTCTTGTTCCACCCCATGCTTTTCTAGTGCACCACGTGAAATTCCAAAAATACCTCTGAAAACCAGAAATATATTTTCGGTTCGTACCTCCACACACATATAAATTACGTTAGACATGAATTATGTTGGAAGAGGTGCGTACTAACCTGAAATATAACTACGGTTTAGAACCGTAAATATATTTTCGGTTTGTAGACTAACTAAAAGGCGCGTTGCCTCTTCCCTTCCTATTACAGTATCACTTCCAAAACAAAAAACACAAAACACAACAAAATTCTCTCAATATCATTTTCACCAAATCAACCACATTTGCAACCAAAGTTGTTAGAAATCATCAAACATCAGTCTCTCAAGCATCCAACCACAATCAATCAAGGATAATCAACCACAATCAATCAAGTAAGTTGTTTTTGAACTTTTTAGAATCTATGTAAAATCCACTCAAATGTGTGATTTCGGTTAGAAATTAGGATTTTGTAGTTTGTTATCAATATTAGGAATCATTAGAAAGGTGTTGGAAATGTCATTTTCATGATTAATGGGTTTTTTGTGAGCTTATTTGGAGGGGGGGGGGGGGGCAGGGAAGCCTTAATGTAGCTCTGTAATTGCAGCAGGAGCCAGAAATGCATTTCCGATTTTAGCAAGACCAAAATTGCAAGTGCATTTTTGATTTTTGTGTGTATATGTTTTCATCTATATTTTGAGCGTTGGTCCTTAAGTTAACATTTTTGCGTACTTCTACAAGAGCAATGACTGAGAGACCATCTTGATTGAGGCTTGGAATGGTTGCATAACACGCCTCTGTGTGGAGAGAAAGGAGTCAGGAAACGTCCTCCTTGTGCCTCTGGACAGGTCATACCGGATGCACCTCCTACAACTTCAGCCTTTGGTGTTCATGATTCTACTCCTACTACGTCGTCCTCCCACAGTAGGAAGGAATCTCCAATTCATCTGTCTCTGCCCCCGTCCTCCCGTAGATGCACTTCTCCATTGAGTGTATTTGAGGCGGGAGAGATGTTTGGTTCCCAAGCGATGCCAGAGGCCCAGCCACAACCTCCACCACAGCCTCCGTCCCAAACAACACCTGAGGCGGCTCCTCAGTCATCCTAGGCACCTGGGGCGGAACCTGAGCCAGCACCAATCGCAGTTTAACAATATAACCGTAGTAGAAATTGAAGTCCTCTAACAATGGTTGGTTTACTTCATCGTTGTTAAATCATTCACAATTTATTTTTTAAAATAATAGACTTAAGTGACACACGCTTAATATACTCTAAAAAAATGGAAAAATGAAGTTGTTGGGTATCAAAGTTTGTTGCACATCATTTATTACTATGGTGTTTTAAGATAACCGTCATTAAATTACTATTTATAAATCCAACTACTCACTGGATGCGGAAATTTTAACCTATCACAATGGTGTATATGAATCTGTTGTAAACTTGGCGTTGTTGTTTCAGCGTTTTGTAGTAGTGTCATTATACTTAGAGCTAATTCTTGAATATTTTATTAAGTGTAAATTTTGGAATTCACTTTGTATATTAACTTGTTTAAAAGCATTTTTGTAAACACACAATCTTTGTATTTTCAACTTTAGTTAAATTTCTTGAGGGACTAACTTTAGTCTGCTGCCTCGAGAAGTCATTGACAGTTTGTATTTAAGTTTGTAATTTTATATTCCTTGAGGGACTAAGTTTAGTCTGTAGCCTCGAGAAGTCATTGACAGTTGGTATTTAGGTTGTAATTTGATTGATTAGTGAATTAATTCCTTGTGAGAAGGAGAAATCACTCGGACGAGTAGACTGGATTAACTTAGTTAACAGTGAACCAAGATAAAAAGCATTGTGTATCTTTTCTCATTGTTGTCATTGTGTTTGGTTTATAAAAAAAATTCATATAAGAAACCCAATTCAAACTCCTTTTCTTGTGTTTCTTGAACCTTCATTCTGTTGGCTTCAGGGATTGTGTGCCATCTTCAACTGTAATCTTTGGGGTGTCCTTATGACTACTTTCCAACTTTTGCTATCCATTGACTTGAGGAAATCAACCATGTGGGATTTCCAATAGTCATAGTTTGTGGCATCTAGAATATGTGGCAGATTTACAGATCCTTCTTCTTTAACATTGTCCATTTTGAATAGAATGTATAGATCCCCTAGAGCTCACCCAACCAGAACAGGGTGCCTGATCTGATGCCAATTGAAATTGTGTTTTTCGAATGCTAAGATGTAACACAATGTTATAATAATGTGTATGAAAATAATAATACATAAAAAGTAAAACAATAATAATAAGTAAAATGACACATGAATTGGTAACCTAGTTCGGTGCAAATCCACCTATGTTTGGAGGATGTTAACCCAAGAAAGGAAATTCACTCTTAACAGTTAAAAGTAAAAAATTGGTATGATTTTAACTCTTCTAGTTCAATGTCGTTTTTCCTAATACTACCCGTGAATTTGTACTCGGGACGCTTACTGAATATGATACCCCTCTCACTTTCACTCAAACACTCTCCCAAGTGTTTGGACAATTACAATAGTTTCAAAATCATTAATTCAGTATGAAGAAATAGAATTATAAATCAAGATACTTTATTCATTAACATAGGAATAAGACTTAAGAATAAAGTATTATGAAACAAAATAAATAGACTCAAACAAATAAAAACTCCAAGCTCGAATATGCAAGGTATGAATTTTTATAATGGAGAACTCTTTCTTAAATAGAAACAAGGTCCAACTTTAAAGCCCATTAGGGTTTCCGTATTTGAACATGGCTGAACAATCCCCAAGCACAATATCCAAATATCCATTATGTTTTTTGTACCCCAAAGTTTTCCCTCTCATTTTCTCAAGATTTCTCTCATAAAAGGTCCATTGGTTCAAGTAGGCTCAAGATTGGATCAGCTCAAGACACCTCCTCAAGCACTGATCACTCAAAATTAGGGTTTGAGGTTGCACAAGTATAATTGGAATTTTAAGGCCTAAATGACTTTCATGGATCATTTTGGACTCTCAAGATTGCTCATGTCAAGTTTCAAGCTTTGGATCACATTTTTGCTCAGTCAATTGATCAGTTGACCTAAAATCAACTATATTGGGAAAAAAGTCAATTGTGGTCAATTTACAGTCAAATTTCATAATTGTTTATCCATATCAACATTTTTAACTCATATATTTCAATTGGTCAAGTTTGGATCACAATTCCTCAAGAAATTTGATCAGATCACCAAAAGGGCAAAATGGTCAAAATTAGGGTTTTGATTGAGAAGGCTCAGTTTTTTACTTTTGACCAAGTACTTGACTTATTGGTTTGAGACATGATATTAAGGATTCAAATGCATCATCTTGACCTAATGGCATGGTTCAAAACACTCCTCAAAATCAATAGATTAATAATTGAAATTTGGTCAACTGATGAAAAAGTCAACTGTACACTGAAAAGTCAAACTTTGACTTTTGATCAAAATCAAGTTTCAAAAATCATATTTCATTAAGACATGTCAAAATATGAAGATTGTTTATCAAAAAATCAAAAAGTCAAAATTATCTTTGAAAAGTAAAAAATTCTAAGACTTAGAAACTTTTTTAAGTATTGGAAAGTTAACCTTTTTTCATGACTTTGTTCCAAATTTTCACCATGATACAAGATGATTCAAGAAAAACTTCCAACATAAAAGTTGTAGATATTAATGAGATATAAGACTTTTTATAAGGAATCAAGTTCTAAAAATGCTTGGATCTCAAGTTATTAATTCATAAAGACATGTCCATGAAACAAAAACATTTAGTGAAATTTTGCCCTAGTTCGGCAGATTTTTTACCTAACTTCTTGGCCAAGTTTCACATGGTTCCAAAGTGATTCTTAAAAAATGTCCAACATTAAGGTTTTAGAGGATATTACAAGCTTTCCAAAATTTCCAATAACTCATTGAGATCATTTTTGAGTTAAGAGAATCGAAGGCAAGAAGTTAGGCATTCATTCTTGATTTACAAGGCTGATTTGTGAAGAACACTTGATCCAATCTTCAAGCATGTTGTACAAATCCAACTTTTCAGGATACTAACTTGCATTTCACTCCATAATTAAATGTTTACACAACTGTTAGAGCTTTGATCCAAGCATTTGAGACATTGTCCAAGTGGTTATTCCATTGATGGCACAAAGGTAACACTTCCATTTTGGAAAAGCAAGCTTTATTGCAAAAGTCAATGCATAGAGCTCCTAACTTGTTTCATCTTAACACAAGCAAGGTAAAAACTAAAAGAAACATGGCTAGAACCTCCTACCAACTCATACCATGCTTTTACAACACATTTAAACTTGTTTTCCACTTTTCTTCAAAATCAAGTAACATAGTCAAAACTCTATATGTCATAGATCTGTCAACTTCAAACCCTAAGACCTTTTGCTCATAACTATACAAGTTATTTACAAGCAAGGATACGAATGCTTAAGCCCAACAACCCTCTTAAATTCAAGATTGCGTAAACAACCTCCGTTATTGAACTTTCTGGCCAGAAATCCCAAACACCTAATCCACTCGTGCGTTTCTTGGCCTTTCACTTCCAAAAGTTCCTAAACATCATCTACAAACAATACCACACCCTGTTACATGATTGTAACACATCCATGACCTTCCTCCATAACCAAAAACAGAGCTTTGAACTTGGACTTCTCCAGCACGATTCAGCCATCCTCAGCTCAAGGAAACTATTGCGTTAGTTTCCTGGGAACTTGGGGAAGCTAACATGATCATCACCATCACTTGAAACAAGCTCAAACTCATTTCATGATTTCCAGTTTTTTGAGGTATTTTTTTGAACTTTCATCTCTTCATTTAGGCGTTGTTAGGCTTGTATTTTCAAAGACAAAATGTAGATATCATTGCCCTGAAACTAACCATGTCCATAGTTTTCATTTATATTGCCTAAGCTTTGATAATTTTGAGATTGAAATTTATGGAAAAATTAGGATTCAGATTAGGGCTAGAAAAATTCTCATTTATCTTTGATTTATAGTTTTAATGAGTTATATGTTTGAAATCGTGCTGAGATTTTACACAACTTTCATGTTTGCATTTTCCATTTTGGTTGAGAATTGAATGAGATACAGGTGGTATGGCTGGCATGAGGTTGAATATGAAGTTCAGGCCATGGAAGTGTTTTGTATTATATATTTATGGTTTTGTTTAATTTAACGGGTGTATAGCCACCCCAGTGGTAAGGCAGCCCACGTATATTGTTGAGGGCGTGGGTTTGAGCCCTAGCGCTGCCATTTTGTTTTTTTTTCTAACATTTCCTTTCTCTTTGTTTCAAACAATAGTGCGCCTAGGCCTCCTTTGATGGGCATGTTCCACTTTACTTCACAACACCCCCATCTTACTTGTTCCAGCGCAGGCCCAATGTTTTTATTTTCTTTTCTTTTGCTGACTAACAAAAATGCTAATGGGCCAGGCCAAACAAAAACTGTTTTCTACACAAAAACACCTCAAATTCAACTTTCACCTCCCTCCTGGCTTTTTATTTTTATTTTATTTTTTTTCCTTTTCTTTATTTTATTATTATTAATATTACTATTATTATAATTTTTACAAACTTAAAATACCAACAAAAAAAGTATTTTCATTATTTTATTTATTTAGGTATTTAGCAATTTTTATCTTATTTCTTTTAGACTAAAAGAGACAAAAAAATATTTTCTTAAGCAAATTTAATTCTTTTTCTTAAAATTTTAGTAATTAGACTTAGGTTTAATTTATTTTCTTTAATTAAAAATAACTTATAACTTAGGTTATCTTTTAATTAATTTTTATACTAACTTAATTTAATTAAACCCTTTTTTGTTTTACAAACAAGACTCTAAAAAACTTGTTTTCTTTAATAAATTAATTTCTCTTATTAAATTAATTTTAATTTTATTATTTTAGGTAATTATTTTCTCTTAAGTTAATTAGGTCAAAACTATCTTTCTTAACACAAAAACCAAACAAAATTCATTCCTTATCCATTCATGCTTGTATATTATATTCATTTCATTTCTTGTACATTTATTCAAATTCAATATGGTTGTAATAGATAATTAGATTTTAATTTCTTGCAATACCCATTTGTAAATTTGTATCCCATCCCCAAACATGATGTAATAGCGTAGGATATTTACTTTCGGCAATTTACCGCTTTCATATAAATACTAGTAATTAGGGTTTGTATAGAAAGATAAAATCAATCTTAGAAAACCCTAATTCAAGATTAAACCAAGCATGAAATACAAAATACATGCACACTTTACACCTCTAGAGTTAACTCCACTTTGTTGCCTTAAATAAATAGTCATGTTATGCATGTGAGACATCTTAGCAAAAACAATCAAAAATACAAGATCATAGTCCCTCGATGACGCTTCGAATTTTGTCTTACAAATGATTTTAGTCCCTTAAGAAAAATGCTAAGGTATCTCACAACATTTCTACCCATGACTATACGATGACCCACGCTCATCCCTTTACATCCAAAGATAAGGCTTCTTACCAACCAATGGTAAGATAGAAATATCAAATAAAGAGATAAATGAAAAAAAGACTTTTGACTAGGTAGAACGTTCTTATTTGCTTGCTCATAACCCATATTCAAACAAACATCTTTTCAAATACACCAAACACTTTCAAAAACATGAAATATTTCCAAAAAGTCTAACACTTTATATGTATTCTTATAGAGATGAGAATCATTACAAAGTTTGCCTAAACGAAGGCCCTTTTCAAAAATACTTTCAAAACCCACCATAAACACATTTCAAACAATGCAATTTTAAAAATGATCTAGCAAGCAACTAAGAGCCCATAGATAACTATGGATGAAAAGGGTGCTAACACCTTCCCTTTTCATAACCTACCCCCCGAACTCAAGAAAATATCTCAAAGGTCTTTCATGTTCTTTTCACCCTTTCCTTATTGGATAAAAGAAAATTCGGTGGAGACTCTTACTATCTGCAATAATTGCGATCAAATACAAAACACTCAAGTTAGTTCTCCCACCGCATTACAGAATTGGCGACTCTACTGGGGAGTACCTTAAAAGTGGGGTTACCTTAGAGCTAGATCACCTTTAAATTGCTTTCATTGTTTGATTTATTTGCTTTACATTTATGGGTCCTTGTTTGGGTTCGTATTGATCCTCTACCCGGATTTAGGAACATCATTAGGTAAGTAGCAATAGATTGTGGAAACTATACGGCGTAGACCGATATGGTTGAAGTAATTGCTACGTTAGTGTGACGCATTTGTTGGTACCAGTATCCCTTGTGTTGAATCGAGGAGAATACGGGGCCGCTGAGTAGTGTCATAAAGCACTAACTGACCTTGGAATCTTTAATTGAACAACTTGGCCATTAGGAAGTAGTGAGATAGCCGGTTTTGGTGGAAAGCTGAAAATTGGTTGATACTCGATACTACGCTCATTGAGATCGGACTTTTGGGATATTTTAGCCGCAAGAAAAGATTGATTGTACTAAAACAATTCCCAATAAAGAATGATCAATGATATTGAGATTCCTTAGAACCCGATTACTTTGTAGGACAGGTTGAACCAACTAAATTTCAAGAGGGTACTTACCTATGAAACCCGTACAAGCCTAAACCTAAGGTCATTATGTGCTTTGTTTGTGATTATTATTCATGGCATCATAAACATCATAACATCATAAGCATTCTCACTAACCGTTTCAAGGATTTAGGAATTTATCTTTGTTCTGTTTTGTAGGTTATGACTTCCACTCGTAGGAATACCATCTGAATTAACTTCGTGAAAGTGCATCCTCAAATTCAAGAGTTAGCATCAAGAGTCCCTGGAGATTCTCACTTCACCAAGAAATATGGTAGACTTCTCAACTTTGCTACCTCAAACTTCCAAGAAGAAATGGTGTGTGTGCTTTTTCAATTATTCGTTCCTATGCATCATTGCTTCACCTTTCCCGACTACCAATTGGTGCCTACATTAGAAGAATTCTCTCAATTGTTAGGAATAATTGTGCTTGATCAAATACCATTCACCAGTTTATAAGAGACTCCAAAACCTGAAGTTATTGCCAAAGCCTTACATTTGAGGAGATCTGACATTGTAGCAAATTGGAAGACAAGAAATGGAGTCAAGGGTCTCTTAGCCAAATTTATTTTGGAGAAGGCTCGTTTGTTCTGGGAAGGCATGGATTTTCAAGATTTTGAGGATGTCCCGGCCATTCTAATCTATTCTTTGGTTCTATTTCCCAATTAGGACCAACTCATAAATGAGAATGTCATCAAGGTTTTTCTCTCTCGTAATCTCGTACCTACTTTGCTTGGAGATATTCTACATTGTTTCTACACTCGCACCATGAAGAAAAGGGGTACCCTTTTGTGTTGCATTCTGTTACTATCTAGGTGGTTTATTTCACACCTACCTCAATCAACATTGAAGAATGAGCGAGTCTTGACGTGGTCTCAAAGGATGATGTCACTTACGCATTCGGATATTCATTGGTGTTCTCGATCTTTGGAGGATGTTATCATTATCCACTATTGTGGGGAATTCCCTAATGTCCCTCTCCTTAGAATTAGGGAAGGCATCACTTATAACCCTTGCTTGGCTTTGTGATAGTCTGGATATGCTAGGAGGGATGGCCCTCATGATGTACTTGTCCAAGGAATTGCATTCGACTACAAGAATGATGTCCAAAGTTATCGTCAGAGACTCATATGAGCATGGGGCATGGTTAACAAGGTTGATAGCAAGACGTTGGGGCATAAGAACTCCATTCCTTTGGAGCCTTATCTCAAGTGGGTGCGAACTCGCGCCTAAAACCTCATGATGCCTTATGAAGCCATCCTACCTATCATCATGGAGCCTATTGCCGAAGGAGATGTTCCATATAATATCCTTTATCCTGATATGCCTACTTCTCTTGAAGATTTGCAAAGAGCTTAGATTCATCTAAAGGGGGAGCGAGACACCTTTGAAGCCCAGTTTTATGCAAGCGAGAAGAAGACATTGGAGCTCACGAGACAACTTCATGAGGAGAGGAGCCTGAATGCATATATCGCTCCAAAGAGGAAGCATCCATGGGAGACTTGAGCCATTTTTATTGTACTTTAGTTCATTTTGTTTCTTTTGTTTCAAATGTAAGCCCAAGAGACATGTTGTAATCAATTTGAACTGATTAATAGAATTAATGTTTGTTCCTTTTTGTCTAAACAAATTTAAATCTACTAAGTCCTTGAAATCATTCGCATACGCATTTTCATGCATCATAACATAAACAGGTTTTCCACAATAGGTTTCCTTATCTTTCTGCTGTTTATTTCAGTAAGATGGATATCGAACAAACCGTGAAGGACTTGCAAGAGCAGAATTCCCAGTTCCAAGAAACCTTGTTAATCCTGTCTAAGGGGCAACAAGAGCTAATGACTTTGCTGGTAGCCAAGAAGAAAACCAAAAAGAAGGCCCTCGTCAACATGGGTAAGAGGTTCAAAGGTCCGGTTCATCAGGTACAGATAGTCAAAGAGTCGTCTAAAGAGGACAAAAATCAATACGAAGAGGCAAGGAGCACCCGTGTTGGGGGTGCCAATGATCAAGCATCCTAAGATGAAGACTACATTGATGAACGGTATCCTCCGGCTGAGGATAAATACAACCAGTTGGAGGATAGACTAAAGGCTGTTGAACTTCAAGCTGTGCCCAGCTTGGATTTCGGTGATTTGGGTCTAGTACCTAGGGTCGTCATTCCCCATAAGTTCAAGATACCAGTCTTTGTGAAGTATGACAGAGTTTCATGCCCAAAACTTCACCTGAGGTCCTACGTCCGCAAGATACAACCACATACTGTTAACAAGAAGCTATGGGTCCATTTCTTCCAAGAGAGTCTGGCTGGAACTCAGTTAGAATGGTTTTACCAATTGGAGGGTTCCCGCATCCACACATGGGAAGATCTAGCCACTGCTTTTTATCATCAGTATCAATACAATGCTGATCTGGCACCAACTAGAGTCCAACTTCAAGGTATGACAATGGGTACTAATGAGGGGTTTAAAGAGTATGCACAAAATGGAAAGATCTTGCTGGTAGGTAAAACCACCCAGCCGGAACCTCTCATCTGGATGTAATGAAACATCAATGAAGTCGCCATTGAACGTCTTTTATCCCGTCGAAAGGGAAAGGTAAACATCGAGGAAACCTGAAGATAGAGAAATCACGGTCTTTCGACCGAGAGATTGGGTAAGGGAGTTCGTTACGCGAGGGGAAGGTATTAGCACCCCACACGCCCGTAGTACTCTACGGTATCCACTCTTGTTGTCTAATCTAATGGGTGTGGTCAAAACTTATGTCTATGGCTTAAAACTAAAAAAAGGAATGCATGCGAAAGAAAAAATAATGTAGGGAAAATAAAAGTTGTGCTCGATCGGGCCCTACCCCAATGCCTACGTATCCCTTTTAAGGAATCAGAGCAGTCGTAGTTCGGCTTACATATTTTAGTTGGTTTGTTTTTTTTAGTTAAGACAACAAAAACAGTTAAGATGGCAAAACATCAAATAAAACAACAAACAAATGAGATGGTAAAACATCGGCTAAATAATAACAAAGTAACATGTCAAAGATGGCAAAACATCAAATGATAAAACAACACACCTAACAATGACATTGAGAGTCAAAGCAGGATAACAAACAGATGCGATGGCAAAACATCGGCTTCAAACAAATGTGCGATGGAGAAACATCGGCTAAGAGGTAGTAAGATATCATGGCAAAGATGGCGAGACATCAATAAAACGGATGGCAAAACATCACACCTAACAATGATATTGAGAATCAAAGTAGGATAACAAACATGTGTGATGGCGAAACATCGGCTTCAAACAAATGTGCGATGGCGAAACATCGACTTCAAACAAATGTGCGATGGCGAAACATCGGTTAAACAGATAGCAAGATATCATGGCAAAGATGGCTAAACATCACACCTAACAATGATATTGAGAATCAAAGTAGGATAATAAACATGCGCGATGGTGAAACATCAGCTTCAAACAAATGTGCGATGGCGAAACATCGGCTATAAAATAACAAGGTAGCATGGCATGGTAAGGATGGCAAAACATCAATAAAATGGATTACAAAACATCACACCTAACAATGATATTAAGAATCAAAGTAGGATGACAAACATGTGCGATGGCGAAACATCGGCTTCAAACAAATGTGTGATGGCGAAACATCGGTAAACCAGGTTCAAAAACAAAGCCCAAAGGCGCACAGATAAATAAGATTTATTTGTATCTTTTACCTTGAAGAAGGGTTTGAGTTTATTAGAGGTGTTTTATGATTTGCCAAGAAAATTATTTTTGTTTTAAGGTGCAAAATGCAAAGAAAAAGAAAATAACTAAGGGAAGCTAGCCTAGCACTATCCCTAGTGTTATTATACAATGATTGATCCTAAGGTTGAGGATGAAGGAAAATTCCTATCCTATATTAGCATACATGGATTCCTATCTTAGTCATCATGTCAAAGGAAGCTTAACAAAACTATCCTACAGGGAACATGCAATGAGAGCGAAGTCGTGATCTCAATTTCTAAATTGAGTGACTCATCGATCAACAATTAAAGAAGAAAAGCAATAAACATCCTATAGGGAACATGCACTGAGAGCGAAGTCGTGATCTCAATTTCTAAATTGAGTGACTCATCGATCAACAATTAAAGAAGAAAATCAATAAACATCCTATAGGGAACATGCACTGAGAGCGAAGTCGTGATCTCAATTTCTAAATTGAATGACTCATCGATCAACAAGCTAAACACAACACATGTATCAGACAAAAAAACCAGAGGGCCTCCTGACATATATTAGCAACAGAGGTCCCATCATGCAAAATTGAATTATACAAAATGAAAATAGAAGAAAGGAAATAGTGAAATACCAAACGGATAACTATCTGTAGCAATTGAACAAGAATAAAAGAAACCCAGAGAACTTCAAGCAAGCTGGCATCAGTAGACAAATCAAGTCAGAAATTACGTCATCAGGATGTAAGTATTGAGATTTTCATATATGAACAGATCCCATGGGAAATGTATGGCATTAATAATCACATATACATATATCCTGCATAAACTATCAAACATGCCAAACACAAGAGTAGTGCCAGTACAATAAATTGCGTTCCACAAATAAAGTGAAACACAAATAGCCACAAGCCAAAAATGGAAACTTCCCTCAAAGTACCTCGCACATTCAACAACCAAGTTAGTATTCCCATAAATAGAATGATGATTCACATAAGGGATAGATGATGAGACCATGATGAAATGAGAAAACATTATAACAACTATTAAACATTAGTCATGATAGACAGAAAGAAACAAGCATATGCACACTTTGGTCAAAAGAATCAGAGGAATGTTGCTCCTTTCTATCACCATGTTGAGTTGACAATTGAATATCAATCAAGGATCATGGGAGCTTGAGAAGAATACAATAAAAGGCCATGAAGGTCAGTAGAAAACAAAATTCAATCATGCACAATTAATTCATCAGAGCTCACAAGCATAATAGAAGAGGAATCCCACATAATGCATTAAAAGGTTCAAACATCCAAACATGGGGCATTAAGTGAAATGACTTGAATTTATTTGGATGAACATATCCAACATGATCATTAGGTGCCTGTTGTAACCCAAAATTTTTCCTCCCATATTTCTCAAAACATTTCAAGAAAGATCCTCAAGTTGCTCAAGGTAGTCCAAGGGTTGGCCAGACAAGCTCTCTCCTAAGGCAGTCTACCTCAAATTAGGGTTTCATGTTGCATCAAGATACTTGAGTCCAAGTGATCCCAAATTCTCACCAATGTCCTAATATGTTCTCAAGACCATCCATGTCAAGTTTCAAGCCTTGCAGAGGAAGTTTGCTCAGTCAATTGCTCAAAGGCCTGAAAATCGACTGTGCTAGGGCAAAAGTCAACTATGGCCCACATATAGTCGAACTTCAAGATTTTTGGTAAACATCATCATTTTGAAGTATATTTCATCATATGATCAATTTTTGATCATGATTCATCAAGGATTGCTCATAATTCATCAAGACTCAAAAGTCGCTAAATTAGGGTTTTGTAGGAAAAGGCAACTCAACTTTGACCAAGCATAACTTTCTCATGCTTTATGAGAAATGACCCACCCAAAGCTCATTTTGAAGCGGATGCAATTACCTACAATCCATCTTCATCTCCAAAGTTCAAAATATGCACTCAAAAGAAGTTATAAATTTGGACATTATAGGTCATTTTGAAAAGTCAACAAAAACACCTTTTTTGTCAAAGCTTCATACATGAGCATGGAATATCAAAATGATATGAGACCAAAAGTGTTGCTTATAGGACATATCAAGCTTTCTAAAAAGTCCAAGAACACTACCAAAGAGTCAAAATTGAGGAAGTTATGCATTGGTGAAGTTGACCATTTTTGCAAAATTGCCAAAAGTCAAATATCCCTAAAACTTCAATTTTTGCCAAATGGGCCCAATCTTTTTCACTTGTTTTGAGTTGGCAACATAGCCCACGAGCTCTAGCCTTTAAATCAAAACAAATCATATAAAATCAAAAACATTGAAAACAAAAGATTGTATGCTTGTTTCAGGCTTTATTATACAGCTAGCAAGTATTCAAATTCGTATCAATGCATGGTGTGAACAAAAAGATTGAAATAGGCCAATTTTGGAAAGTTTTCAAAGTGAATCAAATCAAAGATCCAAATCATTGATGGAGGAAGATTGAGAGCAGTTATCAACCCTAATCCCTTCCTTGGTACATATAGAGGCGAGGCAGACTCAAAGCTAGGTTAGAAACAGGCGCAACAAGCAAAGCAACATTTGAAAAAAATCAAGAAAAGTGTAAGATCGAAATCCCATTTGGAGGCAGTTTCAGGACCTTTGAACGATCCCAATCGACTCCAGAGACTCTCAGCAAGCTAAAGCGATCAAGAACCAAGCCTTTCAAGCCCCAAATCGCACTGTAAGTCAGTCACGATACCTCTCTTTTCTTGAAATCAAACCTCATGATTTAGGCATTGTTAGGATCAATTAATCACATATTCTTGATCTATGAGACATATGCAAGCTTTCTGCATGATTCAATTTCATTTATTTGTCTTGTAGCGAATTTCACCATTGTTAGGTTTTTCGGTTCCATTTTAGGGTTTTTGTATGCAGGGAAAATTGGCCTTGATGAAGGGTATCATCATGTTCAGGATGATGAGACAAACTCAACCATGGCGTTAGGTGTCATTTATTTGGCCCATAGAAGATTTGGGAATGAATCAGGCTTATAGCTACGGACAAACGTCCGTAGGTAAAAGTCTGAGACTTTTACCCATGGAGAGAGGAAGACGATGACCTATGTGGCAGCATTCCATTGGCCCGTTCAAACCATCCGCACGCGTTTTTCTTTCACCCTCCACTAATGCTTGTTTTCATATATTATTATTATTATTCATTATTATGTACAGTAAGGACAAATGGCCCAGTGGTAGCCAGGCATGCTTTAAGGCGCTGGAAGCTTGAGGTTAGGGGTTCGACCCCTGCCTCCACCAAAATGCATTTTTTTCAATTTCTTTCAGGTAATCTCATGTGCATACCAGGCCAAGGAGTATCATACGCCTTCAAAATCCAGTATCCCAAGTGGCTGGATGGCCAAATCTGATGGTCATCCAGGAGGAACACCAAAAGCCATAGTTAGCGTGCCACACTGGATTCACAAAGTCAAACGGATTTCTTTGTCTTGGGCCCAGGAAATTGTTTTTCACACCCCCTTTTTCAGGCCCATCTCTTATCCTTTCTTCTTTTTATATTTTTATTTAATTATTTTATTTATTTATTTACTAACCAATCAAACTATTTCTTTTTTATCAAAAAATCACAAAATTATTTTTCTATCCAATTAAATTTAAGATATTTATTTTTATTTTAAAAAATCAATTAATTAATTACGTTTGTTAATTTAGGTAACTTTAATTTCTTTTTTTGTAAATAAATTAAAAATAATTAGAATAAATAGGTTTTATTACTAACTTAATTATTTTATTTTTTCCTAAAATAACAAAAAAAAACCAAAATAGGTCATGTAATTATTTTTATTAATTAATTTAATAACTAATTAATTTAGCATTTAATTTTAAAACCTAATCTTTTTCTTAAAAAAATATTTAAAAACAACAAAAAACATTTTCTATTTTCATTAGGATAGAAAGGTCAAAACCCTAGTTCGCATTAGATCTTAATTTGTCATCGCGCGCTTTATTTTATTTTTTATCCCAATTATTGTATCTGCTCACAGTTTGTAATAGTTTTAATTAGGACGTTTATTTACATTTACCGCTTTTATTTTTAAAGGGTTTGTTTTTGGCTATGTAAATACCTGAAGCCTTGTAATAGCGTAGTTTAATTTCCGCACTTTAAAATTCCGCAAATATTTAACTGTTAGATATGTGAATAATTAGGGTTTGCATGACAAGAATGTATGTTTAATTTTAAAACGGTTAGATAACCCTAAACATGTGCAAAGATAAATAATCTGAAATTGAATCACTCGCACATGCGCACTCCTAGGGTACACTCCTACTTGGTTGCCTTCGGTAAACAGTCATTGAGTATAGGGTGCTTTAGTGGTCGTCCTTTTGTCCAAAGATCATAGTTTCCTCGAAAAGGTTGCCTCGAATATTGTTGCCTCGGATAAATTGATCTAAGAAATTAGGGTTACTACTAAGACGTCCTAACGTTGCTTTAATGACCGTACGTCCCTTTTCGAATTGACCCTCAAAACTCCAACGATGGTGCTACCTACTCACTAATAGTGGGATAGCGCTGTCTAAAGGAAACAAGCATAGAACGATTCCTTTTTCGAGTAGGTAGATTAACTCTTAAGTACTTGCTCAGATAAAACAAAACTTTTTCCACACTTACACTTCTTTACAAAACAAAGTTTTCAAAAACAATTCATTACACTCTTAAAGACAGAAGCAAGAGTTAAGTCAAAGTCAAAACAAAAACTTTTCAAAACCCACAAACACAAAGAAAACAATTTTGAAAATGATGAGCAAGTACCTAAGAGCCCATGGAAAACCATGGATAGAAAGGGTGCTAATACCTTCCATTTCTATAATCTACCCCCCGTACTCAAAAATATCTCGAAACAGGAATTTTTATGTGCTTTTTTCCTTTCCTTGTTGGATAAAATAAAAGTCGGTGGCGACTCTTGCTTACCGCGACATTTTGCGAAAACAAACGCAAAACGCAAACCAGCATTTCAAAACAGTCCGGTTCTGGCCACCGTATCACAGAACTGGCGACTCTGCTGGGAAGTTAATAAGTGGGGTGTACCTTAGGATTAGTTCATCATATTGTTTTCAGTTGTATGATTTGTTTGCGTTATCTTTGTGGGTTTTGAATCGGAGTTACTATAGATCCTAACCCGGATCTGGGGATACCTTTTAGGTAAGTAGCAATAGACTGTGAGGGAACTGTACGGCATAGACCGATACGGTTGAAGCAGTAGCTACGTTGGTGTGACACATTAGTTGGTACCGATATTCCTTGTGGAGGAATAAGGAGAGTATGGGGCTGCTAATGGGTCATTAAGCATCAACTGACCTTAGAACCTATAATTGAACAACTTGGCCATAGAAAGTAGCAGTATGCTACACTCATTGAGACCATACACTCGAGATGGTTCCGGCCGCAAGAAAAGATTGATAAACTAGAACTATGACCGATCGAGGATGGTCAGTGATATTGAGAACCTCTAGAACCCGGTTACTATTACTATGACAGGTTGAACCAACTAAACTGTAAGAGGGTAATACCCAGACCCCATGCAAGCCTAAACTTAAGGCTGTTTGTGTGACTTGTGTGCCTTCAACTTGAACTACTTGCACATTTTTATCGTCTGACAATCTGAGTTCCTTGCAGGTTTTGTTTACAGTCATTATCCAATAATTTGGATTTATTGCAGGGTTTACTTACATCACCTCACACTTTTGCTTAAACGCATAGCATACACATCATAACATCATTGCCTAAACATTTCCTTAACCATTTCAAGAATCTCAAGGGTTTGTGATACAGGTTATGGTAAATCATACGTCTAGCAAGGGGCAAGGGGACTTATTTTCCTCTAGCCAATATCGCCTATAAATCAAAACATGATAACTTGAGTCAGTGGCTATGACCCACTCGATATGGTGAGCTTGACTCTTGAAGAAGGACTCTTAACGACACGAAGTTTCTTCAATCAAAGCTGCAAAATTCAAATTTCTAACAGTTTCTTGTTTACCCCAAGAGATCCTTGAAAACATTGCATACATATCATACATATCATTGCATAAGCAGGTTTCAAAGCAGGTCTCTCATATTCTCACTGTTTATTTCAGCAAATGGCTCTCAAACAAGACAATAGAGATCTGCAAACTCAAGAAGCTCAGTTCATGGAAATATTCCTAAACCTATCCAAGGGGCAGGAAGAGTTGAAAACACTCCTCGTTGGGAACTTGGTCAAGAAAAGTCCTGAAGACAATAACGGCAAGCGGCTGAAACAACTGCAAGCTGAGGTAGATGCAATAAGAACCCAGATGCTGGGGCAGATGGCTCTTATCTAAGGCCTAGCCCGGGGACAAGAAGAGTTGAGAACCACTATCATTCAGCTTCATCAAGATAGATACAACAGTATGAAGCAAACAGTCAGGGCCGTAGGCCAATTCACTGATCAGCCTTCAAGAAAACAAGGGTTTGGTTTGGTGAAGAATGGACCTCTCCAAGTTGCTACTACCTCAAGGATCCAACAAAAACCTCGCCAAAAACAACGGGTTAATCAGAGTAAGCCAGATATACCCAAGAGGCAGTTTACCAAGCTCAACATGCCGCTGTCTCAAGCTTTACAACACCTGTTGAGGATGAACCTAGTGGCGTTCAGAGGACCTCATCCGAATCCCAAGACTTCTTCGCCTAACTACAATCCTGATGCAAGGTGTGCATACCATTCCAACAGCTCGGGGCATGATACGGATGATTGTTGGGCATTGAAAAACAAAATTCAAGACCTGATTGATGAAGGAGCATTGGAATTCACACAAGATGGTCAACTGGAATGTTTCTGTCAGTCCTCCAAGGCTCACCATTTGAAGTGACAAGTTCTCACAAGAAGACTTTTTGTTCATTAGAATTTTCAATTTGTAATTTTCTTTTGATGGTTCAAACATTTATTCATGTCAAACATTGTTACTTTATCAATGCATTGCATATGTCTGTTTTGAATCAATCCATTCGTATTCACTATTTCAAAAAATGCGTTCTTATTTCCTTTTGTGATGTTCAACTCTCGATTAAAAACTCTAAGCCTTAGAGGGAGGATGACGAAAACGATACCACGATCTCTATAGCATAATTTTGAACAGACCCCGCTGACGAGGTATAGGCGTTGTTTCAAATCCTAAACAGTGGAGTTATAAGGAACATAATCCCTAGTCAACCCCTTTGAGCCAAATAAGTTGGAGTTTTTCTTTTCACAAATTAAAACCCTTAATTATAACCTGGGGCAGGGTAGTTTTCTCAGTTAATCCAGGTGCATAATGAATGGCATCAAAGAAGTCCTTCCGAAACAAAAGACGGTGATGGTTCCGTATAATCGTAAGGACAGGAAGTCATTATCTCTCAAAATAAAAGCCCAATAAGTTAAAACCTGTGAAGGAGACTTAAAAAAATCGGGGCATCCCGCTGGCTGTAATCATAAAAAGAAACAGTTCGGGCAAAAGACAGGGATAATGAAATCAAAAAGAAAGAGGTCCTACAAATTCTCAACGAAAATGATTGCCTATTCAAAATAAATTGTCAGTATCTGAACCATCACTGGAATATCAGAGCAAAGACTCGTACGAGATCTAAATGCACAATTAGCTGAATTTAGGACTGAAGAACATCACGAAGAACGGGTGGGTACAAATAAATTTTGAGCCCTTATCCTTTATTTCTTGAACCATGAACCAGGCCATGTTATAACCCTTAAAAGTCCTAGCTGAAGCATGGGTTAGTTCGAAAGCATACTGTTACAAAAGGCATCCTGACTCCTGTAGGACTTGCTGTAAATCCTGAGTTGACATCACATATTACAAAATTTGCCTGTTTTACTGGAAAAAAATGCATTTTCAAAATTTCAAGACAGACATAAGCTTTGCATTCTTAAAATGACATTGTTTGTATATGACTATTTGTTCAACAGCAAAGAAATTCGCACGATGAATATCTAGTGAACAAAAACCTTCTCAATAAAAAAGGATCACCTCAAGTGGAAAAACACTTCCAACCAAGGGGCGCGACATGATCATTGTCCATCATCTAGGGCAGTCAAGTCAAGATTCAAGGAATCTCTCAAAAAATGCTAAATAGCCAGGGGAAAATCTCCATCGGAATCACTTGGAGCATTGGACATAAATTCCAGCAACGAATCTTGCATGATCAAACGAACATCTTCTGGTAAGTATGGCAACACGACACTACCAACAGTGACAACTCCCTACACCCTGAGAGCGTGAACATAGTCAGAAAATACTGCGCATGAACAAAGACCCGCTAGGTTGACTGGCCTAGGCAAAAATAAGGGCATCCCGATGAACCAAAAGGGTTCGGGCAAAAATTAGGGATAAAAATGAAAAAAATATGTACACCCGGCAAGTCGAAAACCCGAAAGGGCGGATTGCGCAAAAAAGGGTATCCCGGTGGACTGAAAATATGAAAAGACAGTCCAGGCAAAAATTAGGGATCAAAGTGTACGACTATGTCCCGTCATCATGTCACTTGCCTACCAGAAGAAGACTTGTCATTTCGATCGAAAGTTACCAAGCACCTCATAGGTTAGGATAACACTCGATCCATAAGGCCTCCACAGGCACCTTCTCCCACAGATACAGGGGCAGAAAAGTCTCGATGCAAAGCCATCGTCATATCCTTAGCACGCGTCCCAGTAACATTCACTCCCCACAGAGTAAGAAAAAGATAGTGATTTTAGTTGTCCAAAACAGGACACCACTCTCCCAACTGAGGCTCGCAACCGCGAATGAGTCGGCGATATTCTCCCCAAGCAGAGTTTATCTATCACCAGTACTGAAAGATTATCCCCGGTGAAGTTTGGAGAATTATCCCCAGTAGAGCCTAAACGTTTATCCCCAGTGAAGTCGCAATTGAAAAATCATCCCCAGCGGAGTTCATTCCTTTCACAAATAGAAATTCAATCCCCAACAGGTTTCATTATCACCAGCAACGATAATTCATCCCCGGATGAGGTTATTCTTCCAAATCAACAGATCCTCCAGCAGAGTATATCCTCCCCACAGAGTCATTTCCTCATCAGTTTATTCCCCAACGGAGTTATCCTCTCCTGCAGGTTTATTCTTACAATCCTCTTCATTCACTATCCCCAGCGGAAACGAAGAATTCAACTCTTTTCTCCAGCAGCTAGCCGGGATTTATTTTCCCCAGCTAAAAACATCACACTTTCATACATCATGACATGCATACGCATCATACAACACAATCTCATTTATTTTGAGAACATCATTGTCTGGTGCATATCATGCATTATATACAGCTAACCTTTACCTTTCAGGAAAGATACAATCAAATTCTCACAAAATTCAAGCTATGAAGCCTTTTCCTCAGTTAAATAACGGATGACTGAAGTTCCTAAATGTCAGCAGAGATGACTCCTCAGTTGAACAATGGATGACTGAAGTTCCTAAATGTCAGCAAAGATGATTCCTCAGTTGAATAACGGATGAATGAAGTTCCTAAATGTCAACAGAAATGATTCCTCAGTTGAACAACGGATGACTGAAGTTCCTAAATGTCAGCAGAGATGACTCCTCAGTTGAATAACAGAGGACTGAAGTTCCTAAATGTCAGTAGAAATGATTCCTCAGTTGAACAACGGATGACTGAAGTTCCTAAATGTCAGCAGAGATGATTCCTCAGTTGAATAACGGATGACTGAAGTTCCTAAATGTCAGCAGAAATGATTCCTCAGTTGAACAACGGATGACTGAAGTACCTAAATGTCAGCAGAGATGACTCCTCAGTTGAATAACGGATGAATGAAGTTCCTAAATGTCAGCAGAAATGATTCCTCAGTTGAATAACGGATGACTGAAGTTCCTAAAATTCAACAGAGATGTTTCCTCATTATAATACGAACGACTGAAGTTCCTAAAATTCGATAGAGATGTTTCCTCATTTGAATACGGACGACTGAAGTTCCTAAAATTCAACAGAGATGATTCCCCAGTTGAATACGGATAACCGAAGTTCCTAAAATTCAACTTTCCTCTTCAATAGAGATGTTTCCTCAGTTGAATACGGACGACTGAAGTTCCTAAATATCAACAGAGATGATTCCCCAATTAACTACGGACGACCAAAGTTCCTGAAATTCAACTTTCCTCTTCAATAGAGATGTTTCCTCAGTTGAATACGGACGACCGAAGTTCCTAAATATCAACAGAGATGTTTCCTCATTTGAATACGGACGACTGAAGTTCCTAAATATCAACAGAGATGATTCCTCAATAGAATACGGACGACTGAAGTTCCTAAAATTCAACCGAGATGTTTCCTCATTTGAATACGGACGACTGAAGTTCCTAAAATTCAACCGAGATGTTTCCTCAGTAGAATACGGACGACCGAAGTTCCTAAAATTCAAACAGAGACGACTTACCAGCAGAATACGGATGACCTAAGCTCCTAAAATTCTACTTCTCTCAACAAAGATCGACCTTCCCCAGCGGAATCTTCTGCAACAACATGTATACAAGCTCTCGCTAAGGGATCTCTTATGCAATCGACACTCCTTTGGATGGCATCTTTAAGCCCATCTCCTGTCAGCAATTTCCAAATGGCATCTGTAAGCCCATTCCCGACATCACAAGGCAATTACCACTTCATGCGAGTGCAAATTTCTGGGCACTCTAGTGTTCAATCATCTTCCACCTTCGGATTACGAAAGGCACGAAAGCCAATCTACATCCTCAGGTTTAAGAAAATTTAACAGGGGCAGATGTTGTACCCAAAAATTTTCCATCCCATATTTCTCAAAACATTTCTAGAAAGATCCTCAAGTTGCTCAAGGTAGTCCAAGGGTTGGCCAGACAAGCTCTCTCCTAAGGCAGTCTACCTCAAATTAGGGTTTCATGTTGCATAAAGATACTTGAGTCCAAGTGATCCCAAATGCTCACCAATGTCCTAATATGTTCTCAAGACCATCCATGTCAAGTTTCAAGCCATGCAGAGGAAGTTTGCTCAGTCAATTGCTCAAAGGCCTAAAAATCGACTATGCTAGGGCAAAAGTTAATTATGGCCCACATACAGTCAAACTTCAAGATTTTGGGTCAATATCATCATTTTGAAGTATATTTCATCATTTGATCAAGGGTTGATCATGATTCATCACGGATTGCTCATAATTCATCAAGACTCAAAAGTTGCTAAATTAGGGTTTTGTAGGAAAAGTCAACTAAACTTTGACCAAGCATAACTTTCTCATACTTTATGAGAAATTACCCATCCAAAGCTCATTTTTAAGAGGATGCAATTCCCTAAAATCCATCTTCATCTCCCAAGTTCAAAATATGCATTCACAAGAAGTTATAAATTTGGACATTATAGGTCATTTTGAAAAGTCAACAAAAATACCTTTTTTGTCAAAGCTTCATACATGATCATAGAATATCAAAATTATGTGATACCAAAAGGGTTGCTTAGAGTACATCTCAATCTTTCTAAAAAGTCCAAGAGCACCTCCAAAGAGTAAAAATTGAGGAAGTTATGCATTGGTGAAGTTGACCTTTTTTGCAAAATTGCCAAAAGTCAACTATCCCTAAAACTTCAATTTTTTCCAAATGGGTCCAATCTTTTTCACTTGTTTTGAGTTGGCAACATAGCCCACGAGCTCTAGCCTTTGCCACTTGTCCATATCTTGTTTTTATTATTTACTTTGATTTTTATTTGAATTAATTCAATTTAAATCAAAACAAATCATATAAAATCAAAAACATTGAAAACAAAGATTTTGTGCTTGTTTCATGATTTATTATACAGCTAGCAAGTATTCAAATTCGTATCAATGCATGGTGTGAACAAAAAGATTGAAATAGGCCAATTTTGGAAAGTTTTCAAATTGAATCAAATCAAAGATCCAAATCATTGATGGAGGAAGATTGAGAGCAGTTATCAACCCTAATCCCTTCCTTGGTACATATAGAGGCGAGGAAGACTCAAATCTAGGTTAGAAACAGGCGCAGCAAGCAAAGCAACATTTGAAAAAATCAAGAAAAGTGTAAGATCGAAATCACATTTGAAGGCAGTTTCAGGACCTTTGAACGATCCCAGTCGACTCCTGGGACTCTCAACAAGTTAAAGCGGTCAAGAACCAAGCCTTTCAAGCCCCAAATCGCACTGTAAGTCAGTCACGATACCTCTCTTTTCTTGAAATTGAATCTCATGATTTAGGCATTGTTAGGATGAATTAATCACATATTCTTGATCTATGAGACATATGCAAGCTTTCTGCATGATTCAATTGCATTTATTTGGCCTGTAGCGATTTCACCATTGTTAGGTTTTTCGGTTCCGTTTTAGGGTTTTTGTATGCAGGGAAAATTGGCCTTGATGAAGGGTACCATCATGTTCAGGATGATGAGACAAACTCAACCATGGCGCTAGGTGTCATTTATTTGGCCCATAGAAGATTTGGTAACGAATCAGGCTTATAGCTACGGAGAAACGTCCGTAGGTAAAAGTCTGAGACTTTTACCCACGGAGAGAGGAAGACGATGACCTATGTGGAAGCATTCCATTGGCCCGTTCAAACCATTCGCGCGCGTTTTTCTTTCACCATCCACTAATGATTGTTTTCATATATTATTATTATTATTCATTATTATGTACAGTAAGGACAAATGGCCCAGTGGTAGCCAGGCACGCTTTAAGGCGCTGGAAGCTTGAGGTCAGGGGTTCGACCCCTGCTTCCACCAAAATGCATTTTTCTCAATTTCTTTCAGGTAATCTCATGTGCATACTAGGCCAAGGAGTACCATACGCCTTCAAAATCCAGTACGCCAAGTGGCTGGATGGCCAAATCTGATGGTCATCCAGGAGGAACACCAAAAGCCATAGTCAGCGTGCCACACTGGATTCACAAAGTCAAACGGATTTCTTTGTCTTGGGCCCAGGAAATTGTTTTTCACACCCCCTTTTTCAGGCCCATCTCTTATCCTTTCTTCTTTTTATATTTTTATTTAATTATTTTATTTATTTATTTACTAACCTATCAAACTATTTCTTTTTTATCAAAAAATCACAAAATTATTTTTCTATCCAATTAAATTTAAGATATTTATTTTTATTTAAAAAAATCAATTAATTAATTAGGTTTATTAATTTAGGTAACTTTAATTTCTTTTTTTCTAAATAAATTAAAAATAATTAGAATAAATAGGTTTTATTACTAACTTAATTATTTTATTTTTTCCTAAAATAACCAAAAAAACCAAAAATAGGTCATGTAATTATTTTCATTAATTAATTTAATAACTAATTAATTTAGCATTTAATTTTAAAACCTAATCTTTTTCTTAAAAAAATATTTAAAAACAACAAAAAACATTTTCTATTTTCATTAGGATAGAAGGGTCAAAACCCTAGTTCGCATTCGATCTTAATTTATCATCGTGCGCTTTATTTTATTTTTTATCCCAATTATTGTATCTGCTCACAGTTTGTAATAGTTTTAATTAGGACGTTTATTTACATTTACCGCTTTTATTTTCAAAGGGTTTGTTTTTGGCTATGTAAATACTCGAAGCCTTGTAATAGCGTTGTTTAATTTCCGCACTTTAAAATTCCGCAAATATTTAACTGTTAGATATGTGAATAATTAGGGTTTGCATGACAAGAATGTATAATTAATTTTAAAACGGTTAGATAACCCTAAACATGTGCAAATATAAATAATCTGAAATTGAATCACTCGCACATGCGCACTCCTAGGGTACACTCCTACTTGGTTGCCTTCGGTAAACGGTCATTGAGTATAGGGTGCTTTAGTGGTCGTCCTTTTGTCCAAAGATCATAGTTGCCTTGGAAAGGTTGCCTCGAATATTGTTGCCTCGGATAAATTGATCTAAGACATTAGGGTTACTACTAAGATGTCCTAACGTTGCTTTAATGACCGTACGTCCCTTTTCGAATTGACCCTCAAAACTCCAACGACGGTGCTACCTACTAACTAATAGTGGGACATAATTGTCTAAAGGAAACAAGCATAGAACGATTTCCTTTTTCGAGTAGGTAGATTAACTCTTAAGTACTTGCTCAGATAAAACAAAACTTTTTCCACACTTACACTTCTTTACAAAACAAAGTTTTCAAAAACACGTCATTACACTCTTGAAGATAGAAACAAGAGTTAAATCGAAGTCAAAACAAAAACTTTTCAAAACCCACAAACACAAAGAAAACAATTTTGAAAATGATGAGCAAGTACCTAAGAGCCCATGGAAAACCATGGATAGAAAGGGTGTTAATACCTTCCCTTTCTATAATCTACCCCCCGTACTCAGAAATATCTCAAAAAAGTAATTTTTCTGTGCTTTTTTCCTTTCCTTGTTGGATAAAATAAAAGTCGGTGGCGACTCTTGCTTACCGCGACATTTTGCGAAAACAAACGCAAAACACAAACCAACATTTCAAAACAGTCCGGTTCTGGCCACCGTATCACAGTGCCCAATTATAGGCCTCACTCAAGTTCATTGGCCATCAAACAAATTGCAACAAGATATGCAACATTAATTGGGTACCTTCACTTCAAAAATACATCAAAAATAGAAAAGGATTTCAATAATTCAAACCAAAAATTTCTTAACACCTTTGAAGTGTGTAGAAGTCAGAAAGCAAGTCTTATGTTCATGAATGATTGAGGAGGGGATCAAATGAGGCCCAAGGATCAAAACTAGTTGGCCAAACTAACAAAACTAGACAAGTTTTCAAAATAATTCATGGAAAAATATCAAACCAAGTCAAATAATTCAAGAAAAATGGTTTTCAGATCCTCAATGTATTCATGAACCATAATCAAGACCTAAGTTTCATTGAAAATCCAGGGCAATATGGTTTTGAAAAAGAAACTTGCACAATAAGCAACAAAACCCTAATTTTTTACTTTTAATCTTAAATATTGATTAGATAAGATCAAAATCCAAACAATTCAAACCAAGATCATTCATGTCACAAGGAAACCCTAAATGTCAGAATACATATTTTTTTCACATTTTTTTGAATTAAAGAAAAGTCAAAAATTAAATCAAATTCAAACAATTAATCAATTAAACAAATAATCATATCTCAAAACTAAATTTTAATCAAAAATTCAGAAAAATGTCCAACCAAAATTTTATTCAAATATTAGAATTAAAAACACACCTCTCTGATTTTTTGTGGAATTTTTTAATTAAAGGAAATATTAAAATAAAAAATAAAACAAACAATTAACAATTAAACTATTATCTAAAGGCAAAAATGCAAACCCTAGCCAAAAGTCATGAAAAGGTCAAAATAAAATTATGTTCAGATTTTATGATTAAAGATAAGCTTGTATGGTTTTTTTTAGAATTTTTGTATTAATGGAAGTATTAAAACCAAAATTAATGAAACAAATATTTCAAATAAACTTCTCAAATTAAATTTCTAATCAAAAATAGAAAAAATGTTAAACAAAAATCAGAATCAATTTCTACATTATTTTTTGAGTCAAAGGTAATTTTTGTGGAATTTTTCAAATCAAAGAAATATTAAAATTAAAATAAACACTAAACAAATAATTAAATAATAACATAAATTTTTAAACCACTCAACATTTTTTAAAAATTATCAAAAAAATGAGGTCAGGGATATTATTTTTAAGTTTCATGAATTTTTTCATAATTTTTCATCAAGTTTTGATCAAGAAAATAAAATCAGAGAATCAATGAAATTTAAATAACAAAAACAAGAACAAGGCCAATGAGATGATGTCACGCATCATCTTCTACCTCCAGCCAAGGCAAAACACTCGCTTCCATTAGTTTCAACATGCTCACTTCAGATCCATCAAACAAACACGGTTCTCAACCAAAATCCATGAGATTAAGCCCAAATTAAAGCTGATATATCATACTACATCATGCAATTCGAATCAAACTCAGAGATCAAGCACATATCAAGAAATCAAATCTCAAAAACTGGAAAAACACACTGCAAACTTCAAAAACCAGAAACACGATTTCACCAAATCTGCTTGAATCAGACTCAAATATACATCAATCCTAATGATTGGCCAGTGTTGTACCCCAAAATTTTCCCTCCCATTTCCTCAACATTTTCTCATCACAAGACCCTTGAAGATCAAGATCTAGTTAGGGTTTCCTCTGCTCAAGACTTCTCCTTGCACTGTGGACTCAAATTAGGGTTTGTGTTTGCCCAAGGATGTTTTGACCTAGAATGCCTAAGATGACTTTCATGTTTCATATTGGACTCCCAAGTTTATCCTCACCAAGTTTCCAGTCTTGAGTCCAAATTTTGCCCAGTCAATTAGACAGATGACCTAGAAATCAGCTGTATTGGGGAAAAAGTCAACTGTGGCCAATTGACAGTCAAACCTCATGAAATTTGACCCACATCAACATATTGAACTCATATGGACCATTTGATCAAGTTTGGATCACAATTCCATAAGAAATTTGATCAGATCACCAAAAGGGCAAAATGGTCATTTTTAGGGTTTTGACTGCACAAAGGCAATTTTTGACTGTTTGACCTAGCCAATGGCAAATCAAGCTCACATATGGACTCAAGGACTCAATGAAATGGTCTTGACACATTCATCAAGCTCAAAAGATCCCAAGTACACAAGGTTGACAGTTGAATTTCCCAGTCAATTGATCAATTTTGACTGTATACTGAAAAGTCAAACTTTGACTTTTTGGTCAAAATCAAGAGTCAAGATTCATTTTTCATCAAAACATGCCAAATCATGAAACTTGTTCACCAAGAAATCACAAAATGCAAATTAGGGTTAGAAAATGGAATTTTTCATAACTTAGAATTTTTCTAAGTTATGAAAAACCCTAATTTTTTCCCAACTTTGCCCCATCTTTTCACCAAGATCCATTTGGATTCAAACAAAAGTCAAAACATGAAAGTTGTAGCTTGTTGCATAATCTACAACCTTGATTCACAAAGTTTTCTCATTTGAAGCTTGTATCCCAAGTTACAATTTTTTGAATAAGGGCACTAAACCATTTTTAACTTAGTGGAATTTTAACCTATTTTGACAAGGTTTTCTACCCCACTTCAAGGCCATTTTTCATACCCTTCCACTTGGAATTTCAATTTGCATTTCAAAGATGGATTGTATTACACATTCCAAGCTTTCCAAAATGTCTAAGAAATCATCAAACAACCTCATAACTTGAGAGATTCGAATTTCACAAGTTGGCAAAAATTCACTTTTTGTTCTTAACCAAAACATGCTCATAATCTTGCAATTTGAACTCAGCTTGCTTTAGGCTAGATTACAGGTCCTTAAACCAAGTTACACTCAAGAATTAAATGCAAAACCAATGTGCCAAGTTGTTATTCTAAGCATTTGGACATTACATGATGAACTAACCCTAAACTAGATAAAGTGAACTTTCCATTTTTGAAAAGATTAGCTTTATGTCCAATTGCAAATCAAGAAGGTACATAGCAAATCTGCTTGGCACAAGATTATGTGCATAACACACTGATCAAGAGAAGCTTATGCAGCACATTAGGGGGTCCTCTACTGACCTAGAAAGCCAAGTTGCATTTTGTTGCTTAAGTGTGAAGAAAAGTCCATAACTTGTAACAACTCTCATCTCAGCATAGACACACAAGAACAAACTGATCAAACACCTTCAAGAGAACACAACCAAGCTAAGACACGACCCTTGCACCTCCAAAACACCCTCCATCTCAGAATCATCCTCAAACTGCAAAAACAGGGTTGCCTCTGCAGTTTGAGTGCCAACTTCATTTTCTCTCGAGCATTCTTGCTAAAATCAGTTCATACACATTCCCTAGCATATATGCAAGCTAACCATGACCTAAAACCCGACCTGTAATCCCTCTAACAGCTTCCACCATTTTCACATTTTTGACTTGCAGGTGAAGTTATATAGCTTGATTCAGAAGCTCTCAAGACAAAGTAAGCATTGAAACAGCATCCCTGGACCTCAAGGAAGCTTTTCCAATCATCACCTTGCACTGGAAGTTCCTCATTCTCCAGATAGAAGTTCAACTGCACAGGTAAAACTTTGAACTCGTATCTCTCTTATTATGTATCTTTAGTCTTAAGTTTGTGAAGAAACAAGGTTCTACTCATAACCCTGAACATGTACATATCTTTACATTTCATTTCTTTTGCCTGAGTAGAGAGAATTTGGAGTTTGAAAATGGCAGAAAAACTAGGTTAGGATTTGGGGGAGGAGAAATTCTCCCTCATCTTAGAGAGTTAGATCAAGTTCCATACATGGTTAGAATCGTCTCTTCATGCTGAACATTTGTTGTGTTATGAGTTTTTGTTAAAAAGCCAGGAATCGAGAGTTGGACATTGAAGAACAGGGCGCGCGCATTTTCAAACATTATGCTGGAGGTTGAAGACAGTGGCATTGGGCTGGGCTTGCTTTGTGTTTTTTTATTCACACCCCTTTTTTTGGTTTACACCCCCTAAGCCCATTTGTTTTATTTTTATTGAGTTTTGATATTTTCTTTTTTCATTTGACTCATTTATTTTTTCTCAGCACATTAAAATTTTAAAAATATTTTTTCCATCATTTTTTGAATTTATTGCATATTTATTTAGTTATTTCTTTTGTTTATACATAAATAAATACATATTATTATTTAGAATAAATAGAAAAATATGTAAAAAATACTTCTATTTTTATTTTTTATTTTATATTACCCTCTGAAAATATTTCATATAAAAAATACTATTTTCTAAAAAAAATTAATTATTATTATTATTTATATATATAATACATATTTAGGATAATATAAATATACATATATATATATATATATATATATATATTAATATACTTAGAGTAAAAATACCAAAAAATGTACATATTTTATTTTTTAACATTTAATACTAAAAAATGCCTTTTTTACAAATATACCATGTTTTATTTTATTTTTGTATAATGAATATTATGTGAATTAATTAATTAATATACATCTTGATTAAAATTAGGGTTTTTGCCCTAAAAGTTGAAAATACTCAAAATAATACCTTTTTATTTTCTTATTTTATTTTACATAAACCATACTTTTCTCATACATATAAAAACTTTCTTTTTGCATTTTGCATATTTATTTAATTTCCATTTAATTATGCAATTTATTTACATTGCAAATATTCAAAATTGATGTAATAGTTTTAGGTTTAAATTACTTGTCAATATCCCCATTCGAACATTTGTACCCCCTTCCCATATTTGGTTTTGTAATAGCTTAGTAAATTTATTTTCGCACTTTATTGCTTTCTAATTATACCATGTTAGAATTAGGGTTTGTATGCGAAAAACAACAAAAATAGTTATGACCTAATCTCAAGACAAACAAGCATGAAAATGAACACACTAAATCACACTTGCACCCCCTAGGGTATTCCACTTGTTGCCTTTCAAAATTGGGCCATATTGCATGTTAGGTCTCTTTGGGCAAAACAAACACAAATCAAATGATCAAGTCCCTCAAGAAAATGGCCCAAAGATACTTAGCATCATTGCAATTATGGTCTAAACGGTGACCCGCGCCCGTCCTTTTCACATCCTAACACGAGATTGTCCACCAAATGCAATGGTGGAACAAACTTGTTAAAAGGGTTAAGATATAGCAATAATCTTTGAGAAATTTAGGAGTAGATAATCTCTTAGTTACTTGAATCAATCTTGCAAACTAAAACACTTGCCTATTTCAAAAACCACACATCACTACACTTTCAAAATAACTTTCAAAAACAAATGAAAACCTTTTCAAAAGACGTACATCTTTGTATACATCCCCACATGGATCATTACAAAGATCGCCACCACAAATGGCTTCTTTTCAAAACATTTTCAAACCCACACACAAAGCACCATTTCAAACAATTGAAAAAAAAAGGCAAGTTGATCTAAGCGAGTACCTAAGAGCCCATGGATAACCATGGATAGAAGGGGTGCTAATACCTTCCCCTTCTATAATCTACTCCCCGAACCCAAGAAAAATCTCAAAAGGTTTTTGCTGTGCTTTTTAACCTTTCCTTAGGATAAAATAAAAAGTCGGTGGCGACTCTTGCTCAACCGAAACATTTGCGAATACAAACGCAAAACCTCTAGTCAGTTCTCCCACCGTATCACAGAACTGGCGACTCTGCTGGGGAATGTTCTTTAAAAGTGGAGTAACCTTAGGGCTTAGATCACCTTTGTTTTCAATTGTTTGCTTTGTTTGCTTTTATATTTGTGGGCTTTGCATCGGAGTTTCATAGATCCTAACCCGGATCTGGGAAATACCCTTTTTAGGTAGCATAATCTGTGAGGGACCTGTCCGGCGTAGACCGACATGGGTGAAGCAGTGGCTACGTTGGTGTGGCATCTTAGTCTGTACCTATATCCCTTGTGTTGCAACGGGGAGAATATAGGTCTTCTAAGGGGTCATTAAACACCAACCAACCTTAGAACCCTAAATTGACCAACTTGGCTATTAGGACAGTAGCAGTATGCTACACTCATTGAGGCTAAACTCTCGAGATGGTTCTGGCCGCGAGAAAAGATTGCGATGCTGGAGTTATGACCGATTGAGGGTAGCCAATGATTTGAGATCCTCTAGAACCCGGTTACTTTTGATAGGACAGGTTTTAACCAATAAAACCAAAAGAGGGTAATACCTGAAACTCATGCTGGCCTGAAACCTAAGGGTGTCTTGTGTGACTTGTGTGCCTTATTTACCTATGTGAATACTTGTGGTGTGCTTCATCATAGCATCATGCCATCATACCATTGCATGCATCCTGTATAAAGGGCTAACCCATTTCAAAGACAAAAGAGTTTCATCTTTGCTCTGTTTTGTAGGACATCATGATGCCCGTGCGTAGGAATACTGTCCGGCTAAACTTTGTTCAACCACCAGTTTTACTCAAGGATTTGGTTGGTAAGATTCCAAACACTTCTTCCTTCATCAACAGACATGGGTCTCTCCTTGGCTTGATCACTGCAAAATGGGACCAACAACTGATAAGTGTTCTGACCCAGTTTTATGACCCTCTGTACCATTGTTTCACCTTTCAAGACTTCCAGCTGGTTCCTACTCTGGAAGAATTTTCTTATTTGCTTGGGATCCCTGTCTTGGAACAAACTCCATTCACTGGTTTGGAAAAGACTCCTAGGCCTGAAGAGATTGCTGCAATTCTCCCCTTGACCAAAGAAGAGGTATTGTCCAACTGGGAAACTAGAAATGGGATCAAGGGCTTTTTGGTCAAATTTCTAGTTGGCAAGGCTAATGATTTCTGGAATGACTTGGAGTTCAAGGCGTACGAAGATATTCTGGCTCTTTTAATCTATGGTCTGGTATTGTTTCCCAACCCTGACACTTTTATCAGTATCCATGTCATAAGGATCTTCATGTCTCGGAATCCGGTACCCACTCTTTTGGGTGATATTCTATAACAACTCTATGCTCGTACTGCTCGAAAACGGGGAACTTCGTGGTGTTGTGCTCCTTTGCTAGTAAGGTGGTTTATTTCGCACCTTCCTAAGTTCGCGCTGAAGAATGAAGAAGGAAAAGGTTGGGCTAGGAGGTTAATGGCTCTCACTGATAATGACATCACCTGGACTCTCAGAGGTTTGGATGAGGTAGCTGTTATTGACCGTTGCGGAGAATACCCTAACGTTCCGTTAATTGGTATCCAAGGAGGAATCTCTTACAATCCATGCTTAGCTCTCCGTCAGTTTGGAAGAGCCAGAGGAGATGGGCCTCATGAAATGTTGGTTCCTCACTTCCATTTTGAGTTTCAGGCAGACAGTGACAAACTACGCCAGGGATTCATTAGAGCCTGGGACAGAATCCACAAAGTCAACCCACATGAGTTGGGACCAAATACTTCTCTGCCATTGAAGCCCTATTGCAAATGGGTCCGCATCCGTGCTCAAAGGTTAGGTATGCCCTACGAAGTTGTTAGACCTCTCATTCTTGAGTCTCCTGTTGAAGATGGGGTTCCTCCAACTGTCCTCCCTCCTCGGATACCTACTGATTTTGACACCATGAAGAGATCTTGGGCGCAGCTAAAGGAAGAACGGGATTTCTATCGGGAGAAATTCAATGAGCAGGAACGGAAGATCCAGAGGCTGACTAAGCAATTGGAGGAAGAACGGGTCCTGAACAACTACATCAGCACTGAAAAGAGGAGGCCATGGGAGCATTGATGAGCTTTGGATGTTTCCTTTTATAGTTTATTTCCTTTCCAGTATTTTTCATTCCTGTAATGCCTAAGGGCAAATTGTTGAACAATTGAAAATTTTAATCTAATGAAGTGTGTTTCCCTTTTTGTCTACAAAGTTAAATCTTGTTTGTCTTTGAAAACATAAAACATACGCATTCCATTGCACCATATGCACAGCAGGTACCCTATTTCATAGGTTGCTTAATCTCCTTCGCTGTTTATTTTGCACAGTCATCATGAATCCAGACTCCTCCAGTGAGCAAGCAATCAAGGCCCTTCAGGCCCAAAGTGCACAGTTTCAAGAGATGGTCCTAAGCCTAGCCCAAGGTCAGCAAGAGTTGAAGACTCTACTCCTGAAGAAGAAGAAGAAAAAGAGGACTGCGTTGTTCAACACCGGACGCAGATTTGGGAACACACTCCACAATGAAGCTGATCCAACCACTTCTTCTGCTGAGAAAAACAGTCCCCAAGGGGGAGGGGCTCCTAGTCCCGCAGCCTCCGACAACGAGACGGACTATAACGACGAACAATACCCACCTGCTGCTGACAGATACAAGCAATTGGAGGACCGCTTAAGCGCCATGGAAATTCAGAATGTGCCGGGGCTGGATTTCGGAGATTTGGGGTTATCTTCTGGGGTAGTAATTCCACACAAGTTTAAGGCGCCTGCCTTCGCCAAGTATGATGGGGTCTCCTGCCCAAAGCTGCATCTAAGGTCGTACGTAAGGAAGATCCAACCTTATACGGCGGATAAGAACCTCTGGATTCACTTCTTCCAAGATAGCCTCTCGGGGTCACAGCTTGAATGGTTCTACCAATTAGATGGAACCAGCATCCGACACTGGGAAGATTTGGCAACCGCATTCTACAGACAATACCAATACAATTCTGATCTCGCTCCTACACGTACCCAACTTCAGGGTATGTCTCTAGGAACAGGTGAGGGGTTCAAAGAGTACGCACAAAAATGGAGAGATTTGGCTGGCAGGGTGCAGCCTCCATTGACTGATCGTGAGCTGGTTGATATGTTTCTAGGGACGTTGTCTGGTCCGTTTTTCAATCATTTGGTTGGTAACTCCTCCGCTGGGTTTATAGATTTGATATTGACGGGAGAAAGAATTGAAGCTGGCATCAGGTCAGGCAAGATACAAAAGGCTGCCTCCACAAGTGTTGAGAAGAGGCCGTTTAAGAAAGAAGCAAGTGCCGTCTATGGTCCTAGAAGACAAATCAAGCCCGAAAGTCGCCAAGCCGTCAATGCTTTGGTCATCTCAAAACTTGTTGCTGCTCCTCAGCAGTACAATCAACAAAGAAGCGAAAGGCCCAAGAGGCAGTATACCCGACTGAGTATGACCTTATCTCAAATTTTACCCCAACTGTTATCCACCAACCTGGTGACCCTCAAAGAAGCTCCTAAGGTCGTCAACACTGCGTCTCCTAAGTATAACCCAAATACCCGGTGTGCTTATCATTCTGATAGTCCCGGGCACACTACTGATGATTGCTGGGCCTTGAGAAACAAGGTGCAAGATCTGATCGACGCAAAGGAAATTCAGTTTGAAGCGCCGGAGAGACCAAATGTTGTAACTGCTCCTATGCCCCAGCATAGAGTAAATGCCATTGAGGAAGAACTGTATGCTGTTTCGGTAAATGAAGTTGTCACCCCTCTGAGGACTGTCAAGAAGAACCTACTGCGGGCCGGTTTATTTCCGGGTTGCAGTGAAGGTTGCCTGTTCTGTGCTGTTTCCCTATCTGGTTGTCCCTTGCTGAGGTTAGGCGTCCAAAGCCTAATGGATAGCAAGGAGATTCTGTTTAAGAAGTCTGCTGTTCAGTTGGTTCCGGTAAAAGAAGTTTTTGTGGTTACCATCTTCAATAATCCAATCAAGGCTCTCCCGAAGAAGCCTGTTCAAATCATGACTGTTGCACCTGTGGTTATTACTGTTCCGGGGCCTCTCCCCTACGTATCTGATAAAGCTGTCCCCTGGCATTATGGGGCAGACGTATATGTAAATGGAATCAAACAAGAATTCGACACTGGCGCCAGTATCTGCGATATCACTGGTCCAGCCAAGGTCACCCGCAGTGGCAAGCTCTTCTCGCCTGACATTGCACCGCCCGCTATTCGAAGACCCCTCCTTATAACACCTACAAGTGTACCTGTTACTGTTGCTGATCAAGTTGTTTCCCCTGCCGCCGAGTCATCTAATGCTCGGGGCAAAGGGATTGAAGAGGAGCCTGCCCGGATGGAGGCACCAATACCTATAAATGCTGAGGCCTCCCAACAAGAAATGGAGGAGATCCTGAAAATAATAAAGAAAAGTGATTTCAATGTTGTCGAGCAGCTGGGGAATACGCCCTCCAAGATCTCCATGCTCTCTTTATTGCTATGCTTCGAGGCCCATGCTAAAGCCTTGATTTCATTTCTCAAGACGGCCCATGTGCCACAGGAGACATCTGCAGTCCAGTTCACTGATTGCGTAGCAAATCTAACAGCAGACAATGGCTTGGGTTTTTCAGATGCTGACCTGACTGCGAAGGGAAGAGACCACAATGATGCCCTGCATGTCTCTATCGAATGCAGGGGCACTACTCTGGCGCATGTATTGGTGGATACTGGTTCTTCCTTGAATGTTCTACCGAAAAAGGCTTTAGACCGTTTGGATTATGAAGGCCTAGAACTGAAGCCCAGCAATATCATCGTCAGGGCCTTTGACGGTTCAAAAAGGATGGTTCATGGAGAGGTTGACATCCCTATTCGTGTGGGCTCTCAAGTATTTGACTCTACTTTTTATGTGATGGATATACGTCCATCGTACTCTTGTCTACTGGGTCGACCTTGGATCCATAAAGCTGGGGCAGTGACCTCTACCTTGCACCAGAAGCTGAAGTACCCTGTCAGGGGGAAGATCGTCACTGTGCAAGGAGAAGAGGAGTATATGGTGAGCCATTTGAATTCCTTCAGATACATTGAGATGGACGGGGAGTTTATTGAAACCCCCTTTCAGCATTTCGAGGAGGTACATCCAATTTCAGCAGCAGCAGAAACAACAGTCGAAGAGAATGTTTCCTTGAAGATGGCTTCCCTAAGGGATGCCCGGGCTGTGGTTCAGAAAGGCAATTGTGCAAACTGGGGTCAGCTTCCTGACTTCACTCAGAAGAACGACAAGTTTGGGCTGGGCTTTACTGCAGAGGCTCAGAGGGTTGTGCGCAAGGAGAAGGTCAGAAAGGCTCCGGTGTTTATCTCCAACTCAAGGGTGAATGCTATTGAGGAGGATGTAGAGGAAGCAGAATTTGACAGTTGGATCTACCCGACTACCAGCGACGGACCGAGCAACTGGACAGCAAAGAATTTTACTCCTATCACATTTGTCACGCAGTAATTAATTTCTTTTGATTTCCAATTTGTAACAAACAATATGTTGAAACTTTGCTGGCTCGGTGTCCTACCCGGGGCATCGTAGCTCCATTTGTGAGGGTTTTTTGTATGACATTTCCATATATCATCAATCAAAACATTGGACGTTTGTTGCATTTCAAATCTTGTGCTCCTTTTTCTTTCTGTGTTATATATTGCAAAACAGCTATATTTACACACACTCACTTATACAGGTTTCAATCCACTCTGGATCTCACTGGTAACAGCTCTGCTATCGCCAGTTATGACTTCGAGAATCCGATCAACTTGGCCGAAGACGAAGGTGAAGATGATTGCGAAGTACCTGGTGAACTCGCAAGACTGCTACTCCAAGAGGAGAGGGTTATTCAACCACATGAAGAGCCGGTAGAAACGATTAACCTGGGTACTGAGACAGATAGGAAAGAGGTCAAGATTGGGGCTAATCTAGAGCTCAGCGTGAAGCAACGATTGATCCAGATGCTACGTGATTACATGGAAATATTCGCTTGGTCCTATGAAGATATGCCTGGTTTGGATGCCGACATTGTAGTTCACCACCTACCAACCAAGGAAGATTGCCCTCCGGTAAAGCAAAAAGTCCGACGGATGCGTCCAGAGATATCTGAAAAGATCAAGGCTGAGGTTATGAAGCAGTTCGACGCCGGGTTTCTAGCAGTAACCTCTTACCCTCAGTGGGTTGCTAACATAGTGCCAGTACCAAAGAAGGATGGAAAAGTCAGGATGTGTGTCGACTACAGGGATTTGAACAGGGCAAGCCCCAAGGACGACTTCCCCTTACCTCACATCGACGTTCTTGTCGACAATACCACTCAACACAGGGTGTTCTCCTTCATGGATGGTTTTTCAGGGTATAATCAGATCAAAATGGCCCCGGAAGATATGGAGAAGACTACCTTTGTGACACAGTGGGGGACCTTCTGTTACAAGGTCATGCCATTTGGGTTGAAAAATGCTGGGGCAACCTATCAACGTGCCATGGTCGCTTTATTTCATGATATGATCCATCACGAGATTGAGGTATACGTTGATGACATGATTGCAAGGTCTCAAACTGAGGAGGAGCACCTTGACCATCTGAGGAAGTTGTTCGACCGACTCAAGTTGTACAAGCTGAGGTTGAATCCCAACAAATGCACCTTTGGGGTAAGATCCGGAAAATTGTTAGGTTTCATCGTGAGTGATAAGGGTATCCAGGTGGACCCTGCCAAGGTAAAAGCCATACAAGAGATGCCGACTCCAAAAACAGAGAAAGAAGTCAGAGGCTTTCTGGGACGACTGAATTACATTGCCCGATTCATCTCACATCTGACTGCTACTTGTGAGCCAATCTTCAAATTGCTGAAGAAAGATCAAGTAGTACGCTGGAATGATGAATGTCAGGCCGCCTTTGAGAAGATAAAGGAATATCTCCAAGAGCCACCCATTCTTATGCCACCGGTGGAAGGAAGGCCTCTAATACTATACTTGACAGTACTTAACAATTCAATGGGGTGTGTGCTGGGGCAGCATGACGAGTCTGGCCGAAAAGAGCACGCTATTTATTACTTGAGCAAAAAGTTTACCGACTGTGAGTCTCGTTACTCACTGCTTGAGAAAACTTGCTGCGCTCTTGTATGGGCTGCTCGCCGGCTGAGACAGTATATGCTGACTCACACTACTTTATTGATTTCAAAGATGGATCCCATCAAGTACATATTTGAAAAGCCCGCTCTGTCTGGAAGAATAGCGAGATGGCAAATGATCTTGACAGAATATGACATCCAGTATACAACTCAGAAAGCAATTAAGGGAAGTGTACTGGCGGATCATTTGGCACACCAACCTGTGGACGATTACCAATCATTGAACTTTGATTTTCCGGACGAAGACATCATGGTGGTAACTGACTGTGAAGTACCTGGACCGGATGAAGGACCTGAGGAAGGATCCCGATGGTCTATGCATTTTGATGGAGCCTCCAATGCTTTGGGTAACGGCGTCGGCGCTGTAATCATATCTCCCAAAGGAACTCATACTCCCCTCACCGCCCGATTATGTTTCAGCTGCACCAACAACATGGCAGAATATGAGGCATGTATCATGGGTTTACAAGCTGCAATCGACTTAAGGATCAAATTTCTAAGTGTCTTCGGAGATTCCGCTCTCGTGATCAATCAGATCAAAGGCGAGTGGGATACGAAACACCCAAATCTTATTCCTTACAAGGAGTACGTGTTGACCTTGCTCCCCCACTTTGAAGAAATAACTTTCGAATACTTCCCTAGAGAGGAGAATCAGCTAGCGGACGCACTAGCCACGATGTCTTCAATGTTCAAAGTTAAATGGGACAATGAGGCTCCCCGAATCATTATCTGGAAGTTGGATGAACCGGCGTACTGCTGTGAGCTGGAGGCTGAGAAGGTGACTGAAAAACCCTGGTATCATGAGGTGAAGAGGTACTTGGAAGCTCAGGAATACCCTGAAGGTGCATCTGTCAATGATAAGAAGTTCATGAGGAGGTTTACTGCAAAATTCTTCCTCAGCAACGGCATTCTCTACAAACGGAATCATGATTCAACTCTGTTACGTTGTGTGGATAAGGCTGAAGCAGAGAAAATTATGATGGAATTACATGAAGGCACATTTGGAACACATTCCAGTGGACACACCATGGCTAAGAAAATCCTTCGGGCAGGATATTTCTGGTCCACAATGGAAGCCGATTGTTACCAACACTCCCGAACTTGTCATAAATGCCAGATCTATGCTGACAAGGTGCATATCCCTCCGGTTCCTTTGAATGTCCTGACGGCACCTTGGCCTTTTGCAATGTGGGGCATCGATATGATCGGTGAGATCCAACAGACGGCATCCAATGGGCATCGCTTCATCTTGGTGGCGATCGATTATTTCACGAAATGGGTTGAGGCAGCTTCCTATGCCACAGTAACCAAGAGCGTCGTGGCACGTTTCATCCGGTATAATCTGATCTGTCGGTACGGAGTCCCGGAAAGAATCATTACGGACAATGGTACCAATCTCAATAACAAAATGATCACTGAACTCTGTGAACAATTCAAGATACAGCACCACAATTCTTCTCCCTACCGGCCGAAGATGAATGGGGCTGTAGAGGCAGCCAATAAGAATATCAAGAAAATTGTGCAGAAGATGACAGTGACCTATAAAGATTGGCACGAGATGCTACCGTTCGCTCTTCATGGGTACCGTACCTCAGCAAGGACGTCAACCGGGGCAACTCCTTTCTCCTTGGTCTATGGCATGGAGGCTGTCTTACCAATTGAAGTCCAGATACCCTCTCTCCGGATAATGAAGGATGCAGACTTGAATGAAGATGATTGGATCCAGACTCGACTTGATCAATTAAATCTGATTGACGAAAAAAGGCTCACTGCTATCTGTCATGGTCAAACGTATCAAAAACGGATGATCAGGGCATTTAACAAGAAAGTCAGACCACAAGAGTATCAAGTTAGAGACCTGGTAATCAAACGCATCATCCTTCCTCAAAGTGATCCCCGGGGCAAATGGACCCCTACATACGAAGGGCCATTTGTGGTTAAATGTGTGTTCTCAGGAGGAGCCATGATCCTAACCACCATGGATGGTGACGACCTTCCTCACCCCGCCAATGCAGACATAGTGAAAAAATACTACGCATAAATAAAAGACCCGCTAGGTTGACATACCTAGACAAAAATAAGGGCTTCCCGGCGAACCAAAAGGGTTCGGGCAAAAATAAGGGATGAAATGAATAAAAATCTGTACACCCGGCAAGTCGAAAACCTGAAAAGGCGACTTGGGCAAAAATGGGTATCCCGGTGGACTGAAAACCCGAAAGGGCAGTCCAGGCAAAAGTTAGGGATAAAAGCGTAACACTATGTCTCATTGGATCGCTTCGCATCCGGAATTCGACATCAACTATCTGGCTCAGATTTCGGCATCGACCAATCAGCTTCATCTTCAACTAGGTGGCAAAGCGATGAGACATCCGAAGACATAAAGGCGATAGCAGAGTTGGAACCCAGTGGGATTGTTCACATAGCTGTTTTGGTTTCTTTTTTTCAAATTGTAAACTCTATGTTATTTGGCGGCGTCCTCTTACTAGGATGTCAGCCTCTTGTACAAAAACGCCTATTCACAGGCAAAGTTCAAATCAATACAAATTCACTTGTCCATACAAATTGCCATTGTTTTCCCTTTTTTCTGCTTTGTCTTGCGAAGAACGTCCAATGTTCATTTTTGATATATGCATTTGACATTAAAATTGTTGACTCATAAATATTCGCATATGAAACGAAAGATTAATTACAAATGACATCAGAAACAGGGGCAATGTGGAGTTGTCTGATGCAGTCTGGTTGTTTTGTCCGCCAAGGTACCAAGGTAGATTCGACTAAAGAATGTGACCAAATCATCTCAACGTCCCGCAGAGTAAGACAAGATTCAGGAATACTCTCCCCAAGCGGAGTTGACTCCCCGACAATCCTGAAAAGGCACAACATTCCCCGGCAGGTCTTAAAGCTCATCCCCAGTAGATTCTGGAAGCTTGTTCCCTATAGTGCACAGACGTCTCTCCCGAGTGTTATTTAGAGTTATTTCCTCACAAGGACTTATAACTGGGTTATCCTCAGTTAAAATAATAATGATAATAACGGAAGATCGCCCTCGGCAAGTTCCTTCAAATCCCCAGCGGAGTTTATCATCATTATCCCCAGCGAAATCCATCATTAAAGTCCTCAACAGGCCTCTCAGCAAAACTTCGGCCAAGTATCTCTTCCACAGAGCAACTCCCCGGCCGTTCGTCAAGGATTTATTTTCCTAAGACGAAATTACATTCATAAACATTTCACATTTTCATACATCTTGCTTACATATATGATAAAGTGCATACAACACCATCTCATGTTGAACATCATGACATCATGCATATCATACATCATGATATTGCATACAACTTACGTTTTTGCCTTTTCAGGAAAAAGATAATCCCAAAAACAACTACCTTCAACTGTCACAATTCCAGATTCGATACCTGTATCTAGCCAGGGCACATCTGAGAGTGATCAGTTTCCAGACTCGATTCCTGTATCTAGCCAGGGCACGTCTGAAGAGTTCGAAGATTCGATTCCTGTATCCAGCCAGGGCACATCTATCAACTACAACATCTCCAGATTCGATTCCTGTATCCAGCCAGGGCATATCTGTTGACCACGTTTCCAGACTCGATTCCTGTATCTAGCCAGGGCACGTCTGAAGAGTTCAAAGATTCGATTCCTGTATCCAGCCAGGGCACATCTATCAACTACAACATCTCCAGATTCGATTCCTGTATCCAGCCAGGGCATATCTGTTGACCACGTTTCCAGACTCGATTCCTGTATCTAGCCAGGGCACGTCTGAAGAGTTCGAAGATTCGATTCCTGTATCCAGCCAGGGCACATCTATCAACTACAACATCTCCAGATTCGATTCTTGTATCCAGCCAGGGCATATTTGTTGACCACGTTTCCAGACTCGATTCCTGTATCTAGCCAGGGCACGTCTGAAGAGTTCGAAGATTCGATTCCTGTATCCAGCCAGGGCACATCTATTAACGACTATTTCCAGATTCGACTCCTGTATCCAGCCAGGGCACATTTGTGAGCAACCAATTGTAGATTCGATACCTGTATCTAGCCAGGGCATATCTGCATAAGGAGACTGAAGATCAAACACCTGTAACAAGCCAGGAAAACATCCGTCTTTCTCAAATATACAAGTTCTCGCTAAGGAATCTCTTATGCGATCGACACTTCCAAATGGCATCTATAAGCCCATTCCCGACAAGGTTCTGTCACATCTCCAGATGGCATCTATAAGCCCATCTCCCTATCCACCACATCTCCAGATGGCATCTGTAAGCCCATTCCTGACATCACATTGCTGATACTTCAACATGCGAGTGCAAATTTCCGGGCACTCTAGTGTCCAATCTCCTTTTACCCTCGAGTCACGAAAGGCAAACTCGCCAATCTAACTCTTCAGGTCCAAGAAGATTGAACATGGGCAACTGTTGTACCCCAAAATTTGCCCTCCCATTTCCTCAACATTTTCTCATCACAAGACCCTTGAAGATCAAGATCCAGTTAGGGTTTCCTCTGCTCAAGACTTCTCCTTGCACTGTGGACTCAAATTAGGGTTTGTGTTTGCCCAAGGATGTTTTGACCTAGAATTCCTAAGATGACTTTCATGTTTCATATTGGACTCCCAAGTTTATCCTCACCAAGTTTCCAGTCTTGAGTCCAAATTTTGCCCAGTCAATTAGACAGATGACCTAGAAATCAGCTGTATTGGGGAAAAAGTCAACTGTGGCCAATTGACAGTCAAACCTCATGAAATTTGACCCACATCAACATATTGAACTCATATGGACCATTTGATCAAGTTTGGATCACAATTCCATAAGAAATTTGATCAGATCACCAAAAGGGCAAAATGGTCATTTTTAGGGTTTTGACTGCACAAAGGCAATTTTTGACTGTTTGACCTAGCCAATGGCAAATCAAGCTCACATATGGACTCAAGGACTCAATGAAATGGTCTTGACACATTCATCAAGCTCAAAAGATCCCAAGTACACAAGGTTGACAGTTGAATTTCCCAGTCAATTGATCAATTTTGACTATATACTGAAAAGTCAAACTTTGACTTTTTGGTCAAAATCAAGAGTCAAGATTCATTTTTCATCAAAACATGCCAAATCATGAAACTTGTTCACCAAGAAATCACAAAATGAAAATTAGGGTTAGAAAATGGAATTTTTCATAACTTAGAATTTTTCTAAGTTATGAAAAACCCTAATTTTTCCCAACTTTGCCCCATCTTTTCACCAAGATCCATTTGGATTCAAACAAAAGTCAAAACATGAAAGTTGTAGCTTGTTGCATAATCTACAACCTTGATTCACAAAGTTTTCTCATTTGAAGCTTGTATCCCAAGTTACAATTTTTTGAATAAGGGCACTAAACCATTTTTAACTTAGTGGAATTTTAACCTATTTTGACAAGGTTTTCTACCCCACTTCAAGGCCATTTTTCATACCCTTCCACTTGGAATTTCAATTTGCATTTCAAAGATGGATTGTAGTACACATTCCAAGCTTTCCAAAATGTCCAAGAACTCATCAAACAACCTCATAACTTGAGAGATTCGAATTTCACAAGTTGGCAAAAATTCACTTTTTGTTCTTAACCAAAACATGCTCATAATCTTGCAATTTGAACTCAGCTTGCTTTAGGCTAGATTACAGGTCCTTAAACCAAGTTACACTCAAGAATTAAATGCAAAACCAATGTGCCAAGTTGTTATTCTAAGCATTTGGACATTACATGATGAACTAACCCTAAACTAGATAAAGTGAACTTTCCATTTTTGAAAAGATTAGCTTTATGTCCAATTGCAAATCAAGAAGGTACATAGCAAATCTGCTTGGCACAAGATTATGTGCATAACACACTGATCAAGAGAAGCTTATGCAGCACATTAGGGGGTCCTCTACTGACCTAGAAAGCCAAGTTGCATTTTGTTGCTTAAGTGTGAAGAAAAGTCCATAACTTGTAACAACTCTCATCTCAGCATAGACACACAAGAACAAACTGATCAAACACCTTCAAGAGAACACAACCAAGCTAAGACACGACCCTTGCACCTCCAAAACACCCTCCATCTCAGAATCATCCTCAAACTGCAAAAACAGGGTTGCCTCTGCAGTTTGAGTGCCAACTTCATTTTCTCTCGAGCATTCTTGCTAAAATCAGTTCATACACATTCCCTAGCATATATGCAAGCTAACCATGACCTAAAACCCGACCTGTAGTCCCTCTAACAGCTTCCACCATTTTCACATTTTTGACTTGCAGGTGAAGTTCTATAGCTTGATTCAGAAGCTCTCAAGACAAAGTAAGCATTGAAACAGCATCCCTGGACCTCAAGGAAGCTTTTCCAATCATCACCTTGCACTGGAAGTTCCTCATTCTCCAGATAGAAGTTCAACTGCACAGGTAAAACTTTGAACTCGTATCTCTCTTATTATGTATCTTTAGTCTTAAGTTTGTGAAGAAACAAGGTTCTACTCATAACCCTGAACATGTACATATCTTTACATTTCATTTCTTTTGCCTGAGTAGAGAGAATTTGGAGTTTGAAAATGGCAGAAAAACTAGGTTAGGATTTGGGGGAGGAGAAATTCTCCCTCATCTTAGAGAGTTAGATCAAGTTCCATACATGGTTAGAATCGTCTCTTCATGCTGAACATTTGTTGTGTTATGAGTTTTTGTTAAAAAGCCAGGAATCGAGAGTTGGACATTGAAGAACAGGGCGCGCGCATTTTCAAACATTGTGCTGGAGGTTGAAGACAGTGGCATTGGGCTGGGCTTGCTTTGTGTTTTTTTATTCACACCCCTTTTTTTGGTTTACACCCCCTAAGCCCATTTGTTTTATTTTTATTGAGTTTTGATATTTTCTTTTTTCATTTGACTCATTTATTTTTTCTCAGCACATTAAAATTTTAAAAATATTTTTTCCATCATTTTTTGAATTTATTGCATATTTATTTAGTTATTTCTTTTGTTTATACATAAATAAATACATATTATTATTTAGAATAAATAGAAAAATATGTAAAAAATACTTCTATTTTTATTTTTTATTTTATATTACCCTCTGAAAATATTTCATATAAAAAATACTATTTTCTAAAAAAAATTAATTATTATTATTATTTATATATATAATACATATTTAGGATAATATAAATATACATATATATATATATATATATATATATATATATATATATATATATATATATATATATATATATATATATATATATATATATATATATATATATATATATATATATATATATATATATATATATATATATATATATATATATATATATATATATATATATATATATACTTAGAGTAAAAATACCAAAAAATGTACATATTTTATTTTTTAACATTTAATACTAAAAAATGCCTTTTTTACAAATATACCATGTTTTATTTTATTTTTGTATAATGAATATTATGTGAATTAATTAATTAATATACATCTTGATTAAAATTAGGGTTTTTGCCCTAAAAGTTGAAAATACTCAAAATAATACCTTTTTATTTTCTTATTTTATTTTACATAAACCATACTTTTCTCATACATATAAAAACTTTCTTTTTGCATTTTGCATATTTATTTAATTTCCATTTAATTATGCAATTTATTTACATTGCAAATATTCAAAATTGATGTAATCGTTTTAGGTTTAAATTACTTGTCAATATCCCCATTCGAACATTTGTACCCCCCTTCCCATATTTGGTTTTGTAATAGCTTAGTAAATTTATTTTCGCACTTTATTGCTTTCTAATTATACCATGTTAGAATTAGGGTTTGTATGCGAAAAACAACAAAAATAGTTATGACCTAATCTCAAGACAAACAAGCATGAAAATGAACACACTAAATCACACTTGCACCCCCTAGGGTATTCCACTTGTTGCCTTTCAAAATTGGGTCATATTGCATGTTAGGTCTCTTTGGGCAAAACAAACACAAATCAAATGATCAAGTCCCTCAAGAAAATGGCCCAAAGATACTTAGCATCATTGCAATTATGGTCTAAACGGTGACCCGCGCCCGTCCCTTTCACATCCTAACATGAGATTGTCCACCAAATGCAATGGTGGAACAAACTTGTTAAAAGGGTTAAGATATAGCAATAATCTTTGAGAAATTTAGGAGTAGATAATCTCTTAGTTACTTGAATCAATCTTGCAAACTAAAACACTTGCCTATTTCAAAAACCACACATCACTACACTTTCAAAATAACTTTCAAAAACAAATGAAAACCTTTTCAAAAGACGTACATCTTTGTATACATCCCCACATGGATCATTACAAAGGTCGCCACCACAAATGGCTTCTTTTCAAAACATTTTCAAACCCACACACAAAGCACCATTTCAAACAATTGAAAAAAAAAAGGCAAGTTGATCTAAGCGAGTACCTAAGAGCCCATGGATAACCATGGGTAGAAGGGGTGCTAATACCTTCCCCTTCTATAATCTACTCCCCGAACCCAAGAAAAATCTCAAAAGGTTTTTGCTGTGCTTTTTAACCTTTCCTTAGGATAAAATAAAAAGTCGGCGGCGACTCTTGCTCAACCGAAACATTTGTGAATACAAACGCAAAACCTCTAGTCAGTTCTCCCACCGTATCACAGCCAGCTATAAACATAATGCACACCACAAAACACTTCAATTCATGCTTAAATCAGGGTTCAGATTCAGTGAGCATACCTGCAAAAGTGAAAAATAAATACACTTGGTGCCTCTGAAATCTAACAAGAAACCCTTCTAAATAGCTTCCTTGTGCTCCAATATAAGTGTTTGAGTAGAGAAATGAGGACTGGATCAAGAGAATTGAGCTGCTCAATTCAAGTTGCGGAGCAAGAAAAATGAGAAAATTCTGAGGAGCTTCTTCCAATGCAGTGCGTCTATGCGTGAAAAGAGAGCTTGAGCAGCTTATATAGATTGTTTGGAGTGAGGTTAAAGTGGTAATTCAAGCTGAGAGTCGTTGGATGGAAAAAAAAAGTGAATTTTCTATCAAACCAAAACAAGTGTGATGGCCATATGCATTTTGCTTGGTATTCAGGCAATGCTTGCAGTCGTTTTGAGCAACAAAAGGAGAGTGTGAGTGAGTGAAAAAAGCGTGATGAGGTGAGTTGTTCTCTCTTGCACATGGGACTAATTTTCTTGAGTGAGAAGTTTCCCATTTTGTCCAAAATGTGAAAATGAGAGAGGCACGAGGTATGCACCTGGTTTGGCCTTTTTTGGTGAGCACATGAGATGTCCAATTCGTGCCAAGCATGTGCAAGTGGACTCTGAAATGATTTAATCAAAACTGAACCAAAACTTGAAAATTGCCATGGCCAAGCATACACCAAAAATCAGCTGACTTCCAACTGAGGCCATTTCAAATTGGCTCGTGAATTTTCCAAATTTCTTTGAGCCAATTAAAATTCATATGATGAGCTTCATAATGATCTTTGATTCATCAAAAATGGTGGAGAAATGAAAGAGATGTGGACATTAGGATTCCTGTGCAAGTCAAGCCAACTTTCCCAAGTTAAAGCGGTCAAGAACCAAGCCTTTCAAGCCCCAAATCGCACTGTAAGTCAGTCACGATACCTCTCTTTTCTTGAAATTGAATCTCATGATTTAGGCATTGTTAGGATGAATTAATCACATATTCTTGATCTATGAGACATATGCAAGCTTTCTGCATGATTCAATTGCATTTATTTGGCCTGTAGCGATTTCACCATTGTTAGGTTTTTCGGTTCCGTTTTAGGGTTTTTGTATGCAGGGAAAATTGGCCTTGATGAAGGGTACCATCATGTTCAGGATGATGAGACAAACTCAACCATGGCGCTAGGTGTCATTTATTTGGCCCATAGAAGATTTGGGAACGAATCAGGCTTATAGCTACGGACAAACGTCTGTAGGTAAGAGTCTGAGACTTTTACCCACGGAGAGAGGAAGACGATGACCTATGTGGCAGCATTCCATTGGCCCGTTCAAACCATCCGCGCGCGTTTTTCTTTCACCCTCCACTAATGCTTGTTTTCATATATTATTATTATTATTCATTATTATGTACAGTAAGGACAAATGGCCCAGTGGTAGCCAGGCACGCTTTAAGGCGCTGGAAGCTTGAGGTCAGGGGTTCGACCCCTGATTCCACCAAAATGAATTTTTCTCAATTTCTTTCAGGTAATCTCATGTGCATACTAGGCCAAGGAGTATCATACGCCTTCAAAATCCAGTACGCCAAGTGGCTGGATGGCCAAATCTGATGGTCATCCAGGAGGAACACCAAAAGCCATAGTCAGCGTGCCACACTGGATTCACAAAGTCAAACGGATTTCTTTGTCTTGGGCCCAGGAAATTGTTTTTCACACCCCCTTTTTCAGACCCATCTCTTATCCTTTCTTCTTTTTATATTTTTATTTAATTATTTTATTTATTTATTTACTAACCAATCAAACTATTTCTTTTTTATCAAAAAATCACAAAATTATTTTTCTATCCAATTAAATTTAAGATATTTATTTTTATTTAAAAAAATCAATTAATTAATTAGGTTTATTAATTTAGGTAACTTTAATTTCTTTTTTTCTAAATAAATTAAAAATAATTAGAATAAATAGGTTTTATTACTAACTTAATTATTTTATTTTTTCCTAAAATAACCAAAAAAACCAAAAATAGGTCATGTAATTATTTTCATTAATTAATTTAATAACTAATTAATTTAGCATTTAATTTTAAAACCTAATCTTTTTCTTAAAAAAATATTTAAAAACAACAAAAAACATTTTCTATTTTCATTAGGATAGAAGGGTCAAAACCCTAGTTCGCATTCGATCTTAATTTATCATCGCGCGCTTTATTTTATTTTTTATCCCAATTATTGTATCTGCTCACAGTTTGTAATAGTTTTAATTAGGACGTTTATTTACATTTACCGCTTTTATTTTCAAAGGGTTTGTTTTTGGCTATGTAAATACTCGAAGCCTTGTAATAGCGTTGTTTAATTTCCGCACTTTAAAATTCCGCAAATATTTAACTGTTAGATATGTGAATAATTAGGGTTTGCATGACAAGAATGTATAATTAATTTTAAAACGGTTAGATAACCCTAAACATGTGCAAATATAAATAATCTGAAATTGAATCACTCGCACATGCGCACTCCTAGGGTACACTCCTACTTGGTTGCCTTCGGTAAACGGTCATTGAGTATAGGGTGCTTTAGTGGTCGTCCTTTTGTCCAAAGATCATAGTTGCCTTGGAAAGGTTGCCTCGAATATTGTTGCCTCGGATAAATTGATCTAAGACATTAGGGTTACTACTAAGATGTCCTAACGTTGCTTTAATGACCGTACGTCCCTTTTCGAATTGACCCTCAAAACTCCAACGACGGTGCTACCTACTAACTAATAGTGGGACATAATTGTCTAAAGGAAACAAGCATAGAACGATTTCCTTTTTCGAGTAGGTAGATTAACTCTTAAGTACTTGCTCAGATAAAACAAAACTTTTTCCACACTTACACTTCTTTACAAAACAAAGTTTTCAAAAACACGTCATTACACTCTTGAAGATAGAAACAAGAGTTAAATCGAAGTCAAAACAAAAACTTTTCAAAACCCACAAACACAAAGAAAACAATTTTGAAAATGATGAGCAAGTACCTAAGAGCCCATGGAAAACCATGGATAGAAAGGGTGTTAATACCTTCCCTTTCTATAATCTACCCCCCGTACTCAGAAATATCTCAAAAAAGTAATTTTTCTGTGCTTTTTTCCTTTCCTTGTTGGATAAAATAAAAGTCGGTGGCGACTCTTGCTTACCGCGACATTTTGCAAAAACAAACGCAAAACACAAACCAGCATTTCAAAACAGTCCGGTTCTGGCCACCGTATCACAGTGCCCAATTATAGGCCTCACTCAAGTTCATTGGCCATCAAACAAATTGCAACAAGATATGCAACATTAATTGGGTACCTTCACTTCAAAAATACATCAAAAATAGAAAAGGATTTCAATAATTCAAACCAAAAATTTCTTAACACCTTTGAAGTGTGTAGAAGTCAGAAAGAAAGTCTTATGTTCATGAATGATTGAGGAGGGGATCAAATGAGGCCCAAGGTTCAAAACTAGTTGGCCAAACTAACAAAACTAGACAAGTTTTCAAAATAATTCATGGAAAAATATCAAACCAAGTCAAATAATTCAAGAAAAATGGTTTTCAGATCCTCAATGTATTCATGAACCATAATCAAGACCTAAGTTTCATTGAAAATCTAGGGCAATATGGTTTTGAAAAAGAAACTTGCACAATAAGCAACAAAACCCTAATTTTTTACTTTTAATCTTAAATATTGATTAGATAAGATCAAAATCCAAACAATTCAAACCAAGATCATGCATATCACAAGGAAACCCTAAATGTCAGAATACATATTTTTTTCACATTTTTTTGAATTAAAGAAAAGTCAAAAATTAAATCAAATTCAAACAATTAATCAATTAAACAAATAATCATATCTCAAAACTAAATTTTAATCAAAAATTCAGAAAAATGTCCAACCAAAATTTTATTCAAATATTAGAATTAAAAACACACCTCTCTGATTTTTTGTGGAATTTTTGAATTAAAGGAAATATTAAAATAAAAAATAAAACAAACAATTAACAATTAAACTATTATCTAAAGGCAAAAATGCAAACCCTAGCCAAAAGTCATGAAAAGGTCAAAATAAAATTATGTTCAGATTTTATGATTAAAGATAAGCTTGTATGGTTTTTTTTAGAATTTTTGTATTAATGGAAGTATTAAAACCAAAATTAATGAAACAAATATTTCAAATAAACTTCTCAAATTAAATTTCTAATCAAAAATAGAAAAAATGTTAAACAAAAATCAGAATCAATTTCTACATTATTTTTTGAGTCAAAGGTAATTTTTGTGGAATTTTTCAAATCAAAGAAATATTAAAATAAAAATAAACACTAAACAAATAATTGAATAATAACATAAATTTTTAAACCACTGAACATTTTTTAAAAATTATCAAAAAAATGAGGTCAGGGATATTATTTTTAAGTTACATGAATTTTTTCATAATTTTTCATCAAGTTTTGATCAAGAAAATAAAATCAGAGAATCAATGAAATTTAAATAACAAAAACAAGAACAAGGCCAATGAGATGATGTCACGCATCATCTTCTACCTCCAGCCAAGGCAAAACACTCGCTTCCATTAGTTCCAACATGCTCACTTCAGATCCATCAAACAAACACGGTTCTCAACCAAAATCCATGAGATTAAGCCCAAATTAAAGCTGATATATCATACTACATCATGCAATTCGAATCAAACTCAGAGATCAAGCACAGATCAAGAAATCAAATCTCAAAAACTGGAAAAACACACTGCAAACTTCAAAAACCAGAAACACGATTTCACCAAATCTGCTTGAATCAGAGCTCAAATATACATCAATCCTAATGATTGGCCAGCTATAAACATAATGCACACCACAAAACACTTCAATTCATGCTTAAATCAGGGTTCAGATTCAGTGAGCATACCTGCAAAAGTGAAAAATAAATACACTTGGTGCCTCTGAAATCTAACAAGAAACCCTTCTAAATAGCTTCCTTGTGCTCCAATATAAGTGTTTGAGTAGAGAAATGAGGACTGGATCAAGAGAATTGAGCTGCTCAATTCAAGTTGCGGAGCAAGAAAAATGAGAAAATTCTGAGGAGCTTCTTCCAATGCAGTGCGTCTATGCGTGAAAAGAGAGCTTGAGCAGCTTATATAGATTGTTTGGAGTGAGGTTAAAGTGGTAATTCAAGTTGAGAGTCGTTGGATGGAAAAAAAAGTGAATTTTTTATCAAACCAAAACAAGTGTGATGGCCATATGCATTTTGCTTGGTATTCAGGCAATGCTTGCAGTCGTTTTGAGCAACAAAAGGAGAGTGTGAGTGAGTGAGAAAAGCGTGATGAGGTGAGTTGTTCTCTCTTGCACATGGGACTGATTTTCTTGAGTGAGAAGTTTCCCATTTTGTCCAAAATGTGAAAATGAGAGAGGCACGAGGTATGCACCTGGTTTGGCCTTTTTTGGTGAGCACATGAGGTGTCCAATTCGTGCCAAGCATGTGCAAGTGGACTCTGAAATGATTTAATCAAAACTGAACCAAAACTTGAAAATTTCCATGGCCAAGCATACACCAAAAATCAGCTGACTTCCAACTGAGGCCATTTCAAATTGGCTCGTGAATTTTCCAAATTTCTTTGAGCCAATTAAAATTCATATGATGAGCTTCATAATGATCTTTGATTCATCAAAAATGGTGGAGAAATGAAAGAGATGTGGACATTAGGATTCCTGTGCAAGTCAAGCCAACTTTCCCAAGTTAAAGCGGTCAAGAACCAAGCCTTTCAAGCCCCAAATCGCACTGTAAGTCAGTCACGATACCTCTCTTTTCTTGAAATTGAATCTCATGATTTAGGCATTGTTAGGATGAATTAATCACATATTCTTGATCTATGAGACATATGCAAGCTTTCTGCATGATTCAATTGCATTTATTTGGCCTGTAGCGATTTCACCATTGTTAGGTTTTTCGGTTCCGTTTTAGGGTTTTTGTATGCAGGGAAAATTGGCCTTGATGAAGGGTACCATCATGTTCAGGATGATGAGACAAACTCAACCATGGCGCTAGGTGTCATTTATTTGGCCCATAGAAGATTTGGGAACGAATCAGGCTTATAGCTACGGACAAACGTCCGTAGGTAAGAGTCTGAGACTTTTACCCACGGAGAGAGGAAGACGATGACCTATGTGGCAGCATTCCATTGGCCCGTTCAAACCATCCGCGCGCGTTTTTCTTTCACCCTCCACTAATGCTTGTTTTCATATATTATTATTATTATTCATTATTATGTACAGTAAGGACAAATGGCCCAGTGGTAGCCAGGCACGCTTTAAGGCGCTGGAAGCTTGAGGTCAGGGGTTCGACCCCTGATTCCACCAAAATGAATTTTTCTCAATTTCTTTCAGGTAATCTCATGTGCATACTAGGCCAAGGAGTATCATACGCCTTCAAAATCCAGTACGCCAAGTGGCTGGATGGCCAAATCTGATGGTCATCCAGGAGGAACACCAAAAGCCATAGTCAGCGTGCCACACTGGATTCACAAAGTCAAACGGATTTCTTTGTCTTGGGCCCAGGAAATTGTTTTTCACACCCCCTTTTTCAGGCCCATCTCTTATCCTTTCTTCTTTTTATATTTTTATTTAATTATTTTATTTATTTATTTACTAACCAATCAAACTATTTCTTTTTTATCAAAAAATCACAAAATTATTTTTCTATCCAATTAAATTTAAGATATTTATTTTTATTTAAAAAAATCAATTAATTAATTAGGTTTATTAATTTAGGTAACTTTAATTTCTTTTTTTCTAAATAAATTAAAAATAATTAGAATAAATAGGTTTTATTACTAACTTAATTATTTTATTTTTTCCTAAAATAACCAAAAAAAACAAAAATAGGTCATGTAATTATTTTCATTAATTAATTTAATAACTAATTAATTTAGCATTTAATTTTAAAACCTAATCTTTTTCTTAAAAAAATATTTAAAAACAACAAAAAACATTTTCTATTTTCATTAGGATAGAAGGGTCAAAACCCTAGTTCGCATTCGATCTTAATTTATCATCGCGCGCTTTATTTTATTTTTTATCCCAATTATTGTATCTGCTCACAGTTTGTAATAGTTTTAATTAGGACGTTTATTTACATTTACCGCTTTTATTTTCAAAGGGTTTGTTTTTGGCTATGTAAATACTCGAAGCCTTGTAATAGCGTTGTTTAATTTCCGCACTTTAAAATTCCGCAAATATTTAACTGTTAGATATGTGAATAATTAGGGTTTGCATGACAAGAATGTATAATTAATTTTAAAACGGTTAGATAACCCTAAACATGTGCAAATATAAATAATCTGAAATTGAATCACTCGCACATGCGCACTCCTAGGGTACACTCCTACTTGGTTGCCTTCGGTAAACGGTCATTGAGTATAGGGTGCTTTAGTGGTCGTCCTTTTGTCCAAAGATCATAGTTGCCTTGGAAAGGTTGCCTCGAATATTGTTGCCTCGGATAAATTGATCTGACATTAGGGTTACTACTAAGATGTCCTAACGTTGCTTTAATGACCGTACGTCCCTTTTCGAATTGACCCTCAAAACTCCAACGACGGTGCTACCTACTAACTAATAGTGGGACATAATTGTCTAAAGGAAACAAGCATAGAACGATTTCCTTTTTCGAGTAGGTAGATTAACTCTTAAGTACTTGCTCAGATAAAACAAAACTTTTTCCACACTTACACTTCTTTACAAAACAAAGTTTTCAAAAACACGTCATTACACTCTTGAAGATAGAAACAAGAGTTAAATCGAAGTCAAAACAAAAACTTTTCAAAACCTACAAACACAAAGAAAACAATTTTGAAAATGATGAGCAAGTACCTAAGAGCCCATGGAAAACCATGGATAGAAAGGGTGTTAATACCTTCCCTTTCTATAATCTACCCCCCGTACTCAGAAATATCTCAAAAAAGTAATTTTTCTGTGCTTTTTTCCTTTCCTTGTTGGATAAAATAAAAGTCGGTGGCGACTCTTGCTTACCGCGACATTTTGCGAAAACAAACGCAAAACACAAACCAGCATTTCAAAACAGTCCGGTTCTGGCCACCGTATCACAGTGCCCAATTATAGGCCTCACTCAAGTTCATTGGCCATCAAACAAATTGCAACAAGATATGCAACATTAATTGGGTACCTTCACTTCAAAAATACATCAAAAATAGAAAAGGATTTCAATAATTCAAACCAAAAATTTCTTAACACCTTTGAAGTGTGTAGAAGTCAGAAAGCAAGTCTTATGTTCATGAATGATTGAGGAGGGGATCAAATGAGGCCCAAGGTTCAAAACTAGTTGGCCAAACTAACAAAACTAGACAAGTTTTCAAAATAATTCATGGAAAAATATCAAACCAAGTCAAATAATTCAAGAAAAATGGTTTTCAGATCCTCAATGTATTCATGAACCATAATCAAGACCTAAGTTTCATTGAAAATCCAGGGCAATATGGTTTTGAAAAAGAAACTTGCACAATAAGCAACAAAACCCTAATTTTTTACTTTTAATCTTAAATATTGATTAGATAAGATCAAAATCCAAACAATTCAAACCAAGATCATGCATATCACAAGGAAACCCTAAATGTCAGAATACATATTTTTTTCACATTTTTTTGAATTAAAGAAAAGTCAAAAATTAAATCAAATTCAAACAATTAATCAATTAAACAAATAATCATATCTCAAAACTAAATTTTAATCAAAAATTCAGAAAAATGTCCAACCAAAATTTTATTCAAATATTAGAATTAAAAACACACCTCTCTGATTTTTTGTGGAATTTTTGAATTAAAGGAAATATTAAAATAAAAAATAAAACAAACAATTAACAATTAAACTATTATCTAAAGGCAAAAATGCAAACCCTAGCCAAAAGTCATGAAAAGGTCAAAATAAAATTATATTCAGATTTTATGATTAAAGATAAGCTTGTATGGTTTTTTTTAGAATTTTTGTATTAATGGAAGTATTAAAACCAAAATTAATGAAACAAATATTTCAAATAAACTTCTCAAATTAAATTTCTAATCAAAAATAGAAAAAATGTTAAACAAAAATCAGAATCAATTTCTACATTATTTTTTGAGTCAAAGGTAATTTTTGTGGAATTTTTCAAATCAAAGAAATATTAAAATAAAAATAAACACTAAACAAATAATTAAATAATAACATAAATTTTTAAACCACTGAACATTTTTTAAAAATTATCAAAAAAATGAGGTCAGGGATATTATTTTTAAGTTACATGAATTTTTTCATAATTTTTCATCAAGTTTTGATCAAGAAAATAAAATCAGAGAATCAATGAAATTTAAATAACAAAAACAAGAACAAGGCCAATGAGATGATGTCACGCATCATCTTCTACCTCCAGCCAAGGCAAAACACTCGCTTCCATTAGTTCCAACATGCTCACTTCAGATCCATCAAACAAACACGGTTCTCAACCAAAATCCATGAGATTAAGCCCAAATTAAAGCTGATATATCATACTACATCATGCAATTCGAATCAAACTCAGAGATCAAGCACAGATCAAGAAATCAAATCTCAAAAACTGGAAAAACACACTGCAAACTTCAAAAACCAGAAACACGATTTCACCAAATCTGCTTGAATCAGAGCTCAAATATACATCAATCCTAATGATTGGCCAGCTATAAACATAATGCACACCACAAAACACTTCAATTCATGCTTAAATCAGGGTTCAGATTCAGTGAGCATACCTGCAAAAGTGAAAAATAAATACACTTGGTGCCTCTGAAATCTAACAAGAAACCCTTCTAAATAGCTTCCTTGTGCTCCAATATAGGTGTTTGAGTAGAGAAATGAGGACTGGATGAAGAGAATTGAGCTGCTCAATTCAAGTTGCGGAGCAAGAAAAATGAGAAAATTCTGAGGAGCTTCTTCCAATGCAGTGCGTCTATGCGTGAAAAGAGAGCTTGAGCAGCTTATATAGATTGTTTGGAGTGAGGTTAAAGTGGTAATTCAAGCTGAGAGTCGTTGGATGGAAAAAAAGTGAATTTTCTATCAAACCAAAACAAGTGTGATGGCCATATGCATTTTGCTTGGTATTCAGGCAATGCTTGCAGTCGTTTTGAGCAACAAAAGGAGAGTGTGAGTGAGTGAAAAAAGCGTGATGAGGTGAGTTGTTCTCTCTTGCACATGGGACTGATTTTCTTGAGTGAGAAGTTTCCCATTTTGTCCAAAATGTGAAAATGAGAGAGGCACGAGGTATGCACCTGGTTTGGCCTTTTTTGGTGAGCACATGAGGTGTCCAATTCGTGCCAAGCATGTGCAAGTGGACTCTGAAATGATTTAATCAAAACTGAACCAAAACTTGAAAATTGCCATGGCCAAGCATACACCAAAAATCAGTTGACTTCCAACTGAGGCCATTTCAAATTGGCTCGTGAATTTTCCAAATTTCTTTGAGCCAATTAAAATTCATATGATGAGCTTCATAATGATCTTTGATTCATCAAAAATGGTGGAGAAATGAAAGAGATGTGGACATTAGGATTCCTGTGCAAGTCAAGCCAACTTTCCCAAGTTAAAGCGGTCAAGAACCAAGCCTTTCAAGCCCCAAATCGCACTGTAAGTCAGTCACGATACCTCTCTTTTCTTGAAATTGAATCTCATGATTTAGGCATTGTTAGGATGAATTAATCACATATTCTTGATCTATATGACATATGCAAGCTTTCTGCATGATTCAATTGCATTTATTTGTCCTGTAGCGATTTCACCATTGTTAGGTTTTTCGGTTCCGTTTTAGGGTTTTTGTATGCAGGTAAAATTGGCCTTGATGAAGGGTACCATCATGTTCAGGATGATGAGACAAACTCAACCATGGCGCTAGGTGTCATTTATTTGGCCCATAGAAGATTTGGGAACGAATCAGGCTTATAGCTACGGACAAACGTCCGTAGGTAAAAGTCTGAGACTTTTACCCACGGAGAGAGGAAGACGATGACCTATGTGGCAGCATTCCATTGGCCCGTTCAAACCATCCGCGCGCGTTTTTCTTTCACCCTCCACTAATGCTTGTTTTCATATATTATTATTATTATTCATTATTATGTACAGTAAGGACAAATGGCCCAGTGGTAGCCAGGCACGCTTTAAGGCGCTGGAAGCTTGAGGTCAGGGGTTCGACCCCTGCTTCCACCAAAATGCATTTTTCTCAATTTCTTTCAGGTAATCTCATGTGCATACTAGGCCAAGGAGTATCATACGCCTTCAAAATCCAGTACGCCAAGTGGCTGGATGGCCAAATCTGATGGTCATCCAGGAGGAACACCAAAAGCCATAGTCAGCGTGCCACACTGGATTCACAAAGTCAAACGGATTTCTTTGTCTTGGGCCCAGGAAATTGTTTTTCACACCCCCTTTTTCAGGCCCATCTCTTATCCTTTCTTCTTTTTATATTTTTATTTAATTATTTTATTTATTTATTTACTAACCAATCAAACTATTTCTTTTTTATCAAAAAATCACAAAATTATTTTTCTATCCAATTAAATTTAAGATATTTATTTTTATTTAAAAAAATCAATTAATTAATTAGGTTTATTAATTTAGGTAACTTTAATTTCTTTTTTTCTAAATAAATTAAAAATAATTAGAATAAATAGGTTTTATTACTAACTTAATTATTTTATTTTTTCCTAAAATAACCAAAAAAACCAAAAATAGGTCATGTAATTATTTTCATTAATTAATTTAATAACTAATTAATTTAGCATTTAATTTTAAAACCTAATCTTTTTCTTAAAAAAATATTTAAAAACAACAAAAAACATTTTCTATTTTCATTAGGATAGAAGGGTCAAAACCCTAGTTCGCATTCGATCTTAATTTATCATCGCGCGCTTTATTTTATTTTTTATCCCAATTATTGTATCTGCTCACAGTTTGTAATAGTTTTAATTAGGACGTTTATTTACATTTACCGCTTTTATTTTCAAAGGGTTTGTTTTTGGCTATGTAAATACTCGAAGCCTTGTAATAGCGTTGTTTAATTTCCGCACTTTAAAATTCCGCAAATATTTAACTGTTAGATATGTGAATAATTAGGGTTTGCATGACAAGAATGTATAATTAATTTTAAAACGGTTAGATAACCCTAAACATGTGCAAATATAAATAATCTGAAATTGAATCACTCGCACATGCGCACTCCTAGGGTACACTCCTACTTGGTTGCCTTCGGTAAACGGTCATTGAGTATAGGGTGCTTTAGTGGTCGTCCTTTTGTCCAAAGATCATAGTTGCCTTGGAAAGGTTGCCTCGAATATTGTTGCCTCGGATAAATTGATCTAAGACATTAGGGTTACTACTAAGATGTCCTAACGTTGCTTTAATGACCGTACGTCCCTTTTCGAATTGACCCTCAAAACTCCAACGACGGTGCTACCTACTAACTAATAGTGGGACATAATTGTCTAAAGGAAACAAGCATAGAACGATTTCCTTTTTCGAGTAGGTAGATTAACTCTTAAGTACTTGCTCAGATAAAACAAAACTTTTTCCACACTTACACTTCTTTACAAAACAAAGTTTTCAAAAACACGTCATTACACTCTTGAAGATAGAAACAAGAGTTAAATCGAAGTCAAAACAAAAACTTTTCAAAACCCACAAACACAAAGAAAACAATTTTGAAAATGATGAGCAAGTACCTAAGAGCCCATGGAAAACCATGGATAGAAAGGGTGTTAATACCTTCCCTTTCTATAATCTACCCCCCGTACTCAGAAATATCTCAAAAAAGTAATTTTTCTGTGCTTTTTTCCTTTCCTTGTTGGATAAAATAAAAGTCGGTGGCGACTCTTGCTTACCGCGACATTTTGCAAAAACAAACGCAAAACACAAACCAGCATTTCAAAACAGTCCGGTTCTGGCCACCGTATCACAGTGCCCAATTATAGGCCTCACTCAAGTTCATTGGCCATCAAACAAATTGCAACAAGATATGCAACATTAATTGGGTACCTTCACTTCAAAAATACATCAAAAATAGAAAAGGATTTCAATAATTCAAACCAAAAATTTCTTAACACCTTTGAAGTGTGTAGAAGTCAGAAAGCAAGTCTTATGTTCATGAATGATTGAGGATGGGATCAAATGAGGCCCAAGGTTCAAAACTAGTTGGCCAAACTAACAAAACTAGACAAGTTTTCAAAATAATTCATGGAAAAATATCAAACCAAGTCAAATAATTCAAGAAAAATGGTTTTCAGATCCTCAATGTATTCATGAACCATAATCAAGACCTAAGTTTCATTGAAAATCCAGGGCAATATGGTTTTGAAAAAGAAACTTGCACAATAAGCAACAAAACCCTAATTTTTTACTTTTAATCTTAAATATTGATTAGATAAGATCAAAATCCAAACAATTCAAACCAAGATCATGCATATCACAAGGAAACCCTAAATGTCAGAATACATATTTTTTTCACATTTTTTTGAATTAAAGAAAAGTCAAAAATTAAATCAAATTCAAACAATTAATCAATTAAACAAATAATCATATCTCAAAACTAAATTTTAATCAAAAATTCAGAAAAATGTCCAACCAAAATTTTATTCAAATATTAGAATTAAAAACACACCTCTCTGATTTTTTGTGGAATTTTTGAATTAAAGGAAATATTAAAATAAAAAATAAAACAAACAATTAACAATTAAACTATTATCTAAAGGCAAAAATGCAAACCCTAGCCAAAAGTCATGAAAAGGTCAAAATAAAATTATGTTCAGATTTTATGATTAAAGATAAGCTTGTATGGTTTTTTTTAGAATTTTTGTATTAATGGAAGTATTAAAACCAAAATTAATGAAACAAATATTTCAAATAAACTTCTCAAATTAAATTTCTAATCAAAAATAGAAAAAATGTTAAACAAAAATCAGAATCAATTTCTACATTATTTTTTGAGTCAAAGGTAATTTTTGTGGAATTTTTCAAATCAAAGAAATATTAAAATAAAAATAAACACTAAACAAATAATTAAATAATAACATAAATTTTTAAACCACTGAACATTTTTTAAAAATTATCAAAAAAATGAGGTCAGGGATATTATTTTTAAGTTACATGAATTTTTTCATAATTTTTCATCAAGTTTTGATCAAGAAAATAAAATCAGAGAATCAATGAAATTTAAATAACAAAAACAAGAACAAGGCCAATGAGATGATGTCACGCATCATCTTCTACCTCCAGCCAAGGCAAAACACTCGCTTCCATTAGTTCCAACATGCTCACTTCAGATCCATCAAACAAACACGGTTCTCAACCAAAATCCATGAGATTAAGCCCAAATTAAAGCTGATATATCATACTACATCATGCAATTCGAATCAAACTCAGAGATCAAGCACAGATCAAGAAATCAAATCTCAAAAACTGGAAAAACACACTGCAAACTTCAAAAACCAGAAACACGATTTCACCAAATCTGCTTGAATCAGAGCTCAAATATACATCAATCCTAATGATTGGCCAGCTATAAACATAATGCACACCACAAAACACTTCAATTCATGCTTAAATCAGGGTTCAGATTCAGTGAGCATACCTGCAAAAGTGAAAAATAAATACACTTGGTGCCTCTGAAATCTAACAAGAAACCCTTCTAAATAGCTTCCTTGTGCTCCAATATAGGTGTTTGAGTAGAGAAATGAGGACTGGATGAAGAGAATTGAGCTGCTCAATTCAAGTTGCGGAGCAAGAAAAATGAGAAAATTCTGAGGAGCTTCTTCCAATGCAGTGCGTCTATGCGTGAAAAGAGAGCTTGAGCAGCTTATATAGATTGTTTGGAGTGAGGTTAAAGTGGTAATTCAAGCTGAGAGTCGTTGGATGGAAAAAAAGTGAATTTTCTATCAAACCAAAACAAGTGTGATGGCCATATGCATTTTGCTTGGTATTCAGGCAATGCTTGCAGTCGTTTTGAGCAACAAAAGGAGAGTGTGAGTGAGTGAAAAAAGCGTGATGAGGTGAGTTGTTCTCTCTTGCACATGGGACTGATTTTCTTGAGTGAGAAGTTTCCCATTTTGTCCAAAATGTGAAAATGAGAGAGGCACGAGGTATGCACCTGGTTTGGCCTTTTTTGGTGAGCACATGAGGTGTCCAATTCGTGCCAAGCATGTGCAAGTGGACTCTGAAATGATTTAATCAAAACTGAACCAAAACTTGAAAATTGCCATGGCCAAGCATACACCAAAAATCAGTTGACTTCCAACTGAGGCCATTTCAAATTGGCTCGTGAATTTTCCAAATTTCTTTGAGCCAATTAAAATTCATATGATGAGCTTCATAATGATCTTTGATTCATCAAAAATGGTGGAGAAATGAAAGAGATGTGGACATTAGGATTCCTGTGCAAGTCAAGCCAACTTTCCCAAGTTAAAGCGGTCAAGAACCAAGCCTTTCAAGCCCCAAATCGCACTGTAAGTCAGTCACGATACCTCTCTTTTCTTGAAATTGAATCTCATGATTTAGGCATTGTTAGGATGAATTAATCACATATTCTTGATCTATATGACATATGCAAGCTTTCTGCATGATTCAATTGCATTTATTTGTCCTGTAGCGATTTCACCATTGTTAGGTTTTTCGGTTCCGTTTTAGGGTTTTTGTATGCAGGTAAAATTGGCCTTGATGAAGGGTACCATCATGTTCAGGATGATGAGACAAACTCAACCATGGCGCTAGGTGTCATTTATTTGGCCCATAGAAGATTTGGGAACGAATCAGGCTTATAGCTACGGACAAACGTCCGTAGGTAAAAGTCTGAGACTTTTACCCACGGAGAGAGGAAGACGATGACCTATGTGGCAGCATTCCATTGGCCCGTTCAAACCATCCGCGCGCGTTTTTCTTTCACCCTCCACTAATGCTTGTTTTCATATATTATTATTATTATTCATTATTATGTACAGTAAGGACAAATGGCCCAGTGGTAGCCAGGCACGCTTTAAGGCGCTGGAAGCTTGAGGTCAGGGGTTCGACCCCTGCTTCCACCAAAATGCATTTTTCTCAATTTCTTTCAGGTAATCTCATGTGCATACTAGGCCAAGGAGTATCATACGCCTTCAAAATCCAGTACGCCAAGTGGCTGGATGGCCAAATCTGATGGTCATCCAGGAGGAACACCAAAAGCCATAGTCAGCGTGCCACACTGGATTCACAAAGTCAAACGGATTTCTTTGTCTTGGGCCCAGGAAATTGTTTTTCACACCCCCTTTTTCAGGCCCATCTCTTATCCTTTCTTCTTTTTATATTTTTATTTAATTATTTTATTTATTTATTTACTAACCAATCAAACTATTTCTTTTTTATCAAAAAATCACAAAATTATTTTTCTATCCAATTAAATTTAAGATATTTATTTTTATTTAAAAAAATCAATTAATTAATTAGGTTTATTAATTTAGGTAACTTTAATTTCTTTTTTTCTAAATAAATTAAAAATAATTAGAATAAATAGGTTTTATTACTAACTTAATTATTTTATTTTTTCCTAAAATAACCAAAAAAACCAAAAATAGGTCATGTAATTATTTTCATTAATTAATTTAATAACTAATTAATTTAGCATTTAATTTTAAAACCTAATCTTTTTCTTAAAAAAATATTTAAAAACAACAAAAAACATTTTCTATTTTCATTAGGATAGAAGGGTCAAAACCCTAGTTCGCATTCGATCTTAATTTATCATCGCGCGCTTTATTTTATTTTTTATCCCAATTATTGTATCTGCTCACAGTTTGTAATAGTTTTAATTAGGACGTTTATTTACATTTACCGCTTTTATTTTCAAAGGGTTTGTTTTTGGCTATGTAAATACTCGAAGCCTTGTAATAGCGTTGTTTAATTTCCGCACTTTAAAATTCCGCAAATATTTAACTGTTAGATATGTGAATAATTAGGGTTTGCATGACAAGAATGTATAATTAATTTTAAAACGGTTAGATAACCCTAAACATGTGCAAATATAAATAATCTGAAATTGAATCACTCGCACATGCGCACTCCTAGGGTACACTCCTACTTGGTTGCCTTCGGTAAACGGTCATTGAGTATAGGGTGCTTTAGTGGTCGTCCTTTTGTCCAAAGATCATAGTTGCCTTGGAAAGGTTGCCTCGAATATTGTTGCCTCGGATAAATTGATCTAAGACATTAGGGTTACTACTAAGATGTCCTAACGTTGCTTTAATGACCGTACGTCCCTTTTCGAATTGACCCTCAAAACTCCAACGACGGTGCTACCTACTAACTAATAGTGGGACATAATTGTCTAAAGGAAACAAGCATAGAACGATTTCCTTTTTCGAGTAGGTAGATTAACTCTTAAGTACTTGCTCAGATAAAACAAAACTTTTTCCACACTTACACTTCTTTACAAAACAAAGTTTTCAAAAACACGTCATTACACTCTTGAAGATAGAAACAAGAGTTAAATCGAAGTCAAAACAAAAACTTTTCAAAACCCACAAACACAAAGAAAACAATTTTGAAAATGATGAGCAAGTACCTAAGAGCCCATGGAAAACCATGGATAGAAAGGGTGTTAATACCTTCCCTTTCTATAATCTACCCCCCGTACTCAGAAATATCTCAAAAAAGTAATTTTTCTGTGCTTTTTTCCTTTCCTTGTTGGATAAAATAAAAGTCGGTGGCGACTCTTGCTTACCGCGACATTTTGCAAAAACAAACGCAAAACACAAACCAGCATTTCAAAACAGTCCGGTTCTGGCCACCGTATCACAGTGCCCAATTATAGGCCTCACTCAAGTTCATTGGCCATCAAACAAATTGCAACAAGATATGCAACATTAATTGGGTACCTTCACTTCAAAAATACATCAAAAATAGAAAAGGATTTCAATAATTCAAACCAAAAATTTCTTAACACCTTTGAAGTGTGTAGAAGTCAGAAAGCAAGTCTTATGTTCATGAATGATTGAGGATGGGATCAAATGAGGCCCAAGGTTCAAAACTAGTTGGCCAAACTAACAAAACTAGACAAGTTTTCAAAATAATTCATGGAAAAATATCAAACCAAGTCAAATAATTCAAGAAAAATGGTTTTCAGATCCTCAATGTATTCATGAACCATAATCAAGACCTAAGTTTCATTGAAAATCCAGGGCAATATGGTTTTGAAAAAGAAACTTGCACAATAAGCAACAAAACCCTAATTTTTTACTTTTAATCTTAAATATTGATTAGATAAGATCAAAATCCAAACAATTCAAACCAAGATCATGCATATCACAAGGAAACCCTAAATGTCAGAATACATATTTTTTTCACATTTTTTTGAATTAAAGAAAAGTCAAAAATTAAATCAAATTCAAACAATTAATCAATTAAACAAATAATCATATCTCAAAACTAAATTTTAATCAAAAATTCAGAAAAATGTCCAACCAAAATTTTATTCAAATATTAGAATTAAAAACACACCTCTCTGATTTTTTGTGGAATTTTTGAATTAAAGGAAATATTAAAATAAAAAATAAAACAAACAATTAACAATTAAACTATTATCTAAAGGCAAAAATGCAAACCCTAGCCAAAAGTCATGAAAAGGTCAAAATAAAATTATGTTCAGATTTTATGATTAAAGATAAGCTTGTATGGTTTTTTTTAGAATTTTTGTATTAATGGAAGTATTAAAACCAAAATTAATGAAACAAATATTTCAAATAAACTTCTCAAATTAAATTTCTAATCAAAAATAGAAAAAATGTTAAACAAAAATCAGAATCAATTTATACATTATTTTTTGAGTCAAAGGTAATTTTTGTGGAATTTTTCAAATCAAAGAAATATTAAAATAAAAATAAACACTAAACAAATAATTAAATAATAACATAAATTTTTAAACCACTCAACATTTTTTAAAAATTATCAAAAAAATGAGGTCAAGGATATTATTTTTAAGTTTCATGAATTTTTTCATCAAGTTTTGATCAAGAAAATAAAATCAGAGAATCAATGAAATTTAAATAACAAAAACAAGAACAAGGCCAATGAGATGATGTCACGCATCATCTTCTACCTCCAGCCAAGGCAAAACACTCGCTTCCATTAGTTCCAACATGCTCACTTCAGATCCATCAAACAAACACGGTTCTCAACCAAAATCCATGAGATTAAGCCCAAATTAAAGCTGATATATCATACTACATCATGCAATTCGAATCAAACTCAGAGATCAAGCACAGATCAAGAAATCAAATCTCAAAAACTGGAAAAACACACTGCAAACTTCAAAAACCAGAAACACGATTTCACCAAATCTTCTTGAATCAGAGCTCAAATATACATCAATCCTAATGATTGGCCAGCTATAAACATAATGCACACCACAAAACACTTCAATTCATGCTTAAATCAGGGTTCAGATTCAGTGAGCATACCTGCAAAAGTGAAAAATAAATACACTTGGTGCCTCTGAAATCTAACAAGAAACCCTTCTAAATAGCTTCCTTGTGCTCCAATATAGGTGTTTGAGTAGAGAAATGAGGACTGGATGAAGAGAATTGAGCTGCTCAATTCAAGTTGCGGAGCAAGAAAAATGAGAAAATTCTGAGGAGCTTCTTCCAATGCAGTGCGTCTATGCGTGAAAAGAGAGCTTGAGCAGCTTATATAGATTGTTTGGAGTGAGGTTAAAGTGGTAATTCAAGCTGAGAGTCGTTGGATGGAAAAAAAAGTGAATTTTCTATCAAACCAAAACAAGTGTGATGGCCATATGCATTTTGCTTGGTATTCAGGCAATGCTTGCAGTCGTTTTGAGCAACAAAAGGAGAGTGTGAGTGAGTGAAAAAAGCGTGATGAGGTGAGTTGTTCTCTCTTGCACATGGGACTGATTTTCTTGAGTGAGAAGTTTCCCATTTTGTCCAAAATGTGAAAATGAGAGAGGCACGAGGTATGCACCTGGTTTGGCCTTTTTTGGTGAGCACATGAGGTGTCCAATTTGTGCCAAGCATGTGCAAGTGGACTCTGAAATGATTTAATCAAAACTGAACCAAAACTTGAAAATTGCCATGGCCAAGCATACACCAAAAATCAGCTGACTTCCAACTGAGGCCATTTCAAATTGGCTCGTGAATTTTCCAAATTTCTTTGAGCCAATTAAAATTCATATGATGAGCTTCATAATGATCTTTGATTCATCAAAAATGGTGGAGAAATGAAAGAGATGTGGACATTAGGATTCTTGTGCAAGTCAAGCCAACTTTCCCAAGACTGCACGCGCGTTGGCCTGCCGATGTGCCTTAAAAAAATCCGGTTTTGCCACCCAACTTCCTCAAATCACAACTTCCTCAATTTTAATCCAATTTGAGTGATTCCAAGTTTAATGAGAAGCTTTCATGGAAAACAACAAAATGCTCTTTTTAATTTTTCAAATTGAGGCTTGAGTCACAAGAAAATGATTCCACAAAATGGCATGCCAAGTGTTTGATGAAATTACGCGCGTGGTTGCCCAAGAGAAGTCATCTTGGCACTTAGAATTTTTTTCAATTTTTTAAGTTACTTCTTGAACAAGTTACACTCAAATTCACCATTTCTCATGATTCAAAGATGAATTTGGGTATGGAATATGAAAAGAGGATGCTTGAATTGATGGTTGACCAAAAGTCTACTTGGTCAACTCCTGATTTTACTGACTTTGGTCAAAATGACCAATTTTCCCCTTTTGATCAATTAAATCATTTCCAATCCAAAATTGATGATCAAGACTTCAAACATATGATCTTCCAAATATATAGAGGCCATGTACAAAGTTTCACTTCAAAATTCTCAAGAAATCTTGATGAAATCCCAAACCCTAGTTTTGGTTAACACCTTAGAAGACTGATGAATCATCTCCAAAACTTTAAATCCTCTAGGTATCTTGACCAATTTCTTGTACAAAGACTTTTCAAATTCCAATGAGATGTTGTAGCTTCCAAATCAAGACTTGTACATTGATCAATAGCCTTGATCAAACAAAACCCTATTTTTACTGGTGAATCAAAGGAGTGATTTCTCTTATAAACAAACACAAACTTCAATCCTCTGATGATCCAAATGGATGGATAAAACATCTTGAGATATGCAATAACTTTTGAGCTTGAAATATCCAGAGGTTTAGATGATAAGGTTCTACTTGAGCAACTTGTCAATGCAATCAACCTTCAAAGCTTGAGGAAAACTTGATAACCAAAGTACTTTGATCCCATCACAATGTATGAATGCAATGCAATATGATATTCATGATGAAACATAAGCCTATATAAAGAGGGTAAATTTTGGGGTGCAACAGCTGCCCCTATTCAAATATCTTCAACATGATAAGCGAGAAAAGTGACAACTTTCGAACGTCCAGGGTTGAAGATGATTGAATAGAAAAGAACCCAGAAATTTACACTCTTGAAGAGGAAGGAAAAAGCATAAAAAAAACCCAAGACATGCGTCGAAATAAAGCTGTAACGCAGGTCGAAACAGAACAAAACAAAGAAGAGTATACGCAACTAAACTTCCGGACAACTGTGCCAGGGCAAAACTGGGCTTCAAAAAAAAGGTGAGACAAAACTTAAACCATAGAGTATAGGCGAAACTAAGCTCTAAAAAAGAAAACGTACGCGGGTGAGGAGGCTAAACTCTGAGCTCGACCCAAAGCAAAGTGGCTAGAGTGCGTGATTCTAGGGGCACTTGTTAATCTCAACTAAGATAGACAGTATGAAGGAACTGAAAGAATCCCAGAAATGAGGAACAAAAGCGAGACGAAACTCGACTCAATAATCAGTTAGACGAAACTAAACTAGATGAGTACCGGGACGAAGCTGGATTTCACGCACGCGTAACGAGGCGAAACTCGACCCAAAGGAAAATGATGAGAGTGCATGTTTCTTAGAGCACCTGCTGGTCTCAGATCAATGGATAAACACTGACGAAAACTGATAAAAGAATCCAAAGAACAAAAGAGACTGATTTCAAACCAGGGACGCAGTACGAACACTACACTCGGTAAACGAACACCGTCAAAGGGGTCAAGGTATGAAAGCAAAATTGAGACAAAACTCGACTCAATAACTAGTTAGGGTAAAACTAAACTAGATAAGTACCAGGATGAAACTGGATTTCATGCACAGACGACGAGGCGAAACTCGACCTAAAGCGAGAGTGATGAGAGCGCATGTTTCTCATAGCACCTGCTGGTCTCAGATCAATGGATAAACAGTGACGAAAACTGATAGAGGAATCCAAGGAACAAAATAGACTAATTTCAACCCAGGGACGTAGTATGAGCACTACACTTGGTAAACGAACACCGTCAAAAGGTCCAAGGTATGAAAGCAAAAACGAGACGAAACTCGACTCAATAACTAGTTAGGCGAAACTAAACTAGATGAGTACCAGGACAAAACTGGATTTCATGCACAGGCGACGAGGCGAAACTCGACCCAAAGCGAGAGTGGTGAGAGCGCATGTTTCTCAGAGCACCTTCTGGTCTCAGATCAATGGATAAACAGTGACGAAAACTGATAGAGGAATCCAAGGAACAAAAGAGACTGATTTCAACCCAGGGACGCATTACGAGCACTGCACTTAGTAAATGAACACCGTCAAAAGGTCCAAGGTATGAAAGCAAAAAACGAGATGAAACTCGACTCAATAACTAGTTAGGAGAAACTAAATTAGATGAGTACCAGGACGAAACTGGATTTCATGCACTGGCGACGAGGCAAAACTCGACTCAAAGCAAGGAGATTAGGGCGTACACCTAAAAACCTGCTGAAAGTGAATATCAGGATGAAACTGGTATTCGAAACGGTGCATCAATAGACATTGGAATGAATCGGAGAGGGCGAAACTGAACTACAGTCGAGAGTAGACACTCAAACAAACAAATGATTAACATCAAAAGGATATTGGTATGGGGAGGAAACTGAGATAATGAGGGCGAAGACCTCACTGGGGATTTAATCCAAAGTATTAGCAAATCCACTGGGGACAACAGAAACAATAATGTCTTATGTTCCGATGCATGTTTGAATTCTTTTTATATAGCACAATGTTCCATATAATGGAAATGCTACGCGTTTTGGTAGATGCAATGTAATGATGCATGTTTAAAAGTTTCACTGGGGAATGGCCAATTAAGAAACCAATAACCAAGAAGTCAGAACTCTGACATGACTTGCAAAAATAAATTGCAAAATCCACAGGAGAGGAGAAAATACGGGTAACCACTAGAGAGGGAACCTCGAAGAGATGAAGCTTCGCGGGGAATAACAACCGAGCAACCAGTAGAAACGGGCCACAACAATGAGAGGAACTACAAAAATAAATTGCAAACTCCTAGAGAAGATCTGATTAACACTGTAGCTTCTGGAGAAGATTACACATTGAGGGAGAAGATCAGGGCAAGACTGTAATCTCTGGAAAAGACAGTGCGTGGCTGTGTTGAGGATGATACCAAGACAACAAACCCGACGTGAGAGGTGAAAACCTTTGCTGGGGGAACAAAGCTCTGCTGAGGAGACGGGACTTCACCGAGGAGACAGAACTCTGTTGAAGATTTTTGTGTTGGAGAGATATTTCTGGAATACAACCATTGGATGGATCACGCAGATAGTTACACAGTATCGACCTTACTGGGGATAAGGAAAGATCTTAACATAAAGATGCCCCAGTCAACAGATCGGATGGGAAATGAGAGGTCATGGCGAGGGATCTCTGTTGGCAACTTTATTGGGGATATGCGACATCCTCAAATCCGAAGTCTCAGAATGAAGCCTTTAAAAGAAGATTCCTGGGGCATCAAAACTTCGTTGCGGAAACGAAACTTCACTGGGGATAGGTAAAGTCCTATTCATACATGGGCTTTGTCTAACAGAAGAAAGCCAAATACTCCCTTCTTGACAATTATTAAGCTCTTTACAGGTGTTCAACGTGTAAACTCTTTTTTGATGTCAAACAAATGTTTTGCATGCAGAAAGATGTTTATTTTGGGAATGACGGACCTGATGCGATGATTATTTAAGCCTTGAAGTTAAAAAACTTAACAAAGTGTCGCATCTCTGTTGTGAATGAATCATTGGCTAGAGTGCAAAAAATTTCAAAACTTTTCTTCCCCTTCTCTTTTTTTTCAAAAAAACGAGTCAAGATGCGGGTGATAAGATACTAACATGGATATGCAACACATATTTGAAGTTTAGGAAACGTTATCTTGTTGTAGTATGCTTTCGAGTTAAACCCTTGTTTCAGTTAGGACTTTTAGAGTTTGTAACGTGGCCTGGTTCGAGGTTTTTAAGAAAAAAGTTTTTTCAAGGCTCAAGTTATTTGGTGCCCACCCCCTTCGTGATATTCTCCTATCCTAAGTTTAGCTGACTTATCACAAGCACTCATCTTTCAAAAGGATTCATAATGGTTGAGTGATCACGACAAGTTCTCCAACATGATTGTCACTTAACTTTTGCTACTTTTGTTTTTGATATTATTGTTCCTCTTCTTTTGATGAAAATTCTATTGAATAATCTCTATCTCTCTCTCTTTTTTGCCTTTTAGGCTCTCTTTTCCCTAACTTTTGCTTGGACAAAATCTTTTGAATTTCAATTTTTTGGAAGTCCAGCGGGATGCCCTAACTTTTGCCTAAGCGGCTTGTTTTCAAATTTCGACTTAGCGGCGCTTTTTGTTTCTTTCTTATTCATACTTTCCACTTAGAACAAGTCAGTATGTCTTTAGGTCTTTGAACTTTTTCTTTCTTTCTCTCTCTTTTTTTTGAAGAAAACAAATGCCTTATTCCTTGGTCAGCGAGGGATAGCCATTATTGTATCGATTCGACCTCGACCTCAGGACTTTGTGAGGAAATGAACATCGTGGTTTTGACATTTTTCCTGATCTCATGATGCGAAAGATAAAATGTGGTGATCCTCATATGGGACATCCCTTCTGAAATTTGAATGCTTGGTCAAATCAACTGAACATCTACCATGCCCCTGGTTAAAAAAGGTTTTTTTTTAACTGAAAAGAAACTCCTACTTCGAAGGCTCAGAGGGATTAACGAGGGTCTAACTCCCTTATATCTCTGGTGTTTGGGGATTGAAATAATGCTTGTACATCGTCAACGGGGTTCTACTCAAAAGCATACCACTACAGTCATTGTTTTTTAGCCAAACTCCTTCCCCAAACTCTTGGATAAGCAAAAGAATTGGCACAGTTGGTATCAAAATGCCCGAAAAAACGATTTAAAGAGTGATACTGGATGGATTAAGTAAAATGAAACAAAAAATTCAAGGCAAAAATATTCAACACATCAAGACTGACATTTGGCTATAAACAAAATCCTATATGCTGACGATGCTAAAACAATCAATCAAGATAACACATGAAAGTGCGGAAAAGAAACGTAATAAAAGCCATTATGGGGAAGAAATGTTTCTAACTAGGTTCTCCGATCTCGCTGACCTGCCGTAATCTTGATATTACCCTGACCCAATGACCTTTACCAACAACATAGAGCGGTGAAACAAATGGCAGGGCATCCACCAGTAAAGTGAAAGGGAAACCTATCAATCAGAGAACCAAACATGCCCCTTACACATGTAGCAACTGTGTTTGTTATCCGTATTTCAAGCAATCAACCAACCATGACTTGTATTACCATTTTCGTGTAAGGCCCACGAAGTTTATATGCACATGCTTATCAAAAATATTGGACATTTTTTGCAAACAAAATAGTAAAAAGGGAGAAAAGAAAAGTATGCGTGTACTTGAAAGAAGATATTCTATTGATTTTGAGAAATCATCCTGTGAAAAAGGCATTTACATTTGGAAGTAAGTAATTACAAAATCAAAACAAACAAGTATTTACAAATGGCAATGTAAATGTGAATATCCATCAAATCCCGACTCTGTTATGACCCTTATGACTCTTACGCTTCCATCTTCCTGCTTTCAGACAGATCATTCTTGGATTAGCTTCGAGCTTATGCCAGGTGACGGAACGAAGGAAAGAGACAAAGGATCTCATGCTAAGCGTAGTCATTTTCTTTAAGTCCCTAACTTTTGCCTGAATCGCCCTTTTGGGTTTTCGATTCACCAGGACACCCTCTTTTTGCCTAAACCGCCCTTTTGGGTTTTCAGTTTAGCGGGGTTTTTTTTATGCAAAGTATTTTTTAACTACGTCAGCATTCATAGGGAGAGGGAAGTACTCTCCATCCATAGTCGTGAGCATCATCGCTCCTCCAGAGAAAACTTTTCTGACCACGAAAGGACCTTCATAAGTCGGAACCCACTTGCCCCTGGGATCTCCCTAGGGGAGAATTATCCTTTTTAGCACAAGGTCACCTGGCTTGTAACACTAAGGTCGTACCCTCTTATCAAAAGCTTTCCTCATCCTTTGCTGATATACCTAACCATGACATACAGCCGTCAACCTCTTCTCGTCAATAAGTTCCAACTGATCCAGCCGATTTTGTACCCATTCACTTTCATCCAGCTCAACATCCCTCATGATCCTAAGAGAAGGAATCTCGACTTCTACCGGCAATACCGCTTCCATGCTGTAAACCAATGAAAATGGGGTTTCCCCAGTCGAAGTACGCACAGTGGTGCGATAACCATGCAAAGCGAAAGGCGGCATCTCATGCCAATCTTTATAGGTTACCACCATCTTCTGCATGATTTTCTTGATATTCTTATTGGCCACTTCGGCAACACCGTTCATCTTTGGTCGGTATGGGGAAGAGTTATGATGCTTGATTTTGAAGGACTCACAAAGCTCCTTCATCATTTTGTTGTTCAAATTAGACCCATTATCGGTAATGATCTTCTCAGGCACTCCGTAGCGACATATAATATTGTGCTTAATGAACCGATTTACCACCTGCTTGGTGACATTGGCATAGGATGTAGCTTCGACCCATTTTGTAAAATAATCGATGGCAACCAGAATGAAATGGTGCCCGTTAGACGCAGTCAATTCGATTTTGTCGATCATATCAATTCCCCACATCGTGAACGGCCAAGGGGAAGTCAAGACATTCAAAGGTACTGGCGGCACATGCACTTTATCAGCATAGACTTGACATTTGTGGCAAACCCGTGCATGATTGTAACAGTCAGTCTCCATGGTGGACCAATAATACCCTGCTCGCAAGATCTTTTTAGCCATGGTATGCCCGTTGGAATGGGTCCCGAAATCACCTTCATGTATCTCCTTAATGATTCTAGCTGCTTCTTTCTTGTCAACACATCTGAGTAGTAAGCCGTCATGATTTCTTCTATACAACACACCACCACTGAGAAAGAACTTGGCTGAAAATCTTCTCAAGAACTTCTTATTTATGACGGATGCCTCTTCAGGGTACTCTTGTGTTTCAAGATATCACTTAACATCATAGAACCAAGGATTACCATCTGGTTCCAAACTAGCCTCAAAATAGAAAGTTGGCTCACTCAAACTTCTGATGGTGATGGAAGGGGCCTCATTAGCCCACTTAACTTTGAACAAAGAGGACAATGTTTCCAGTGCATCAGCTAGATTGTTTTCTTCTCTTGGAATATGTTCGAACGTGATCTCTTCGAAGTACGGAATTAGCTACATAACATGCTCACGATAGGGAATTAGGTTCTGATGGAGAGTCTCCCAATCTCCATTAATCTGGCTGATAACAAGATTGGAATCCCCGTAAACTTTCAAGAATTTGATGCGCAGGTCGATCGCCGCTTCAATGCCATAAATGCAAGCCTCATATTCGGTCATGTTGTTAGTGCAATCGAAACAAATACAAGCCGTGAAAGGAATGTGGTATCCCTCAGGGGAAGTGATAATAGCTCCGACACCATTGCCCATGGCATTAGAGGCACCATAAAAAACAAGCGTCCAACGTGATCCCAGCTCGGGTCCTTCGTATGGGTCTGGCATATTACAATCCCGAATATACACAATTTCCTCATCTGGAAATTCAAACTTCATTGGTTCATAATCGTTCATGGGATGATGAGCAAGATGGTCGGCCAGTACACTACCCTTAATTGCTTTTTGAGTAGTGTATTGGATATCATATTCGGTAAGTATCATATGCCAACGGGCTACCTTGCCTGTAAGAGCTGGCTTCTCAAAAATGTACTTGATTGGGTCCATTTTAGATATCAAGTAGGTGGTGTGAGTTAACATGTATTGCCTCAAATGTTTGGCGTCCCAGGAAAGTGCACAACAAGTCTTTTCCAGCAATGAGTACCTCGACTCGCATTCTGTAAACTTCTTACTCAAGTAGTAAATAGCCTGCTCTTTCTTCCCTGTCTCGTCGTGCTGACTGAGGACACAACCCATTGAGCTCTCCAACACAGTTAGATACATGATTAGTGGCCTTCCTTCCACTGGCGGCATGAGTATCAGAGGTTCCTGCAAATACTCCTTTATTTTGTCAAAGGCCTTCTGAAAATCCTCATTCCATCTCACTGTATGACTTTTCTTCAACAACTTGAACAAAGGTTCATAGGTGGCTGTGAGATGAGAAATAAATCTAGAAATGTAGTTTAACCTTCCCAAAAAACCATGTACCTCCTGCTCTGTCCTAGGTTCAGGCATTTCCTTTATCGCTTTTACCTTGGCCGGGTCCACCTCGATACCTTTTTCGCTTACAATAAAACCCAATAGCTTGCCGGATCTTACCCCGAAGGTGCACTTATTTGGATTCAACCTCAGCAGGAACTGCCTCAGTCTCTCGAACAAATTTTTCAGATGAACAAGATGTTCCTCTTCCGTATCAGACTTAGCAATCATATCGTCCACATAAACCTCAATCTCTTTGAATCAAATCATGAAAGAGAGTGACCATGGCGTGCTGATATGTTGCCCCGACATTTTTCAAACCAAATGGCATCACTTTATAGCAGAAAGTTCCCCAAGGCGTGATAAATGTTGTTTTCTCCATATCCTCTGGAGCCATCTTAATTTGATTGTAACCCGAAAAACCATCCATGAACGAGAACACTTTGGAATGAGCAGTATTATCGACCAACACATCAATATGCGGAAGAGGGAAATCATCTTTAGGGCTGGCCCTGTTCAAATCCCTATAATCCACGCACATCCTGACCTTACCATCCTTCTTGGGTACAGGCACAATATTTGCAATCCATGGAGGATAATTGACGACCTTTAACAAATCCGCGTCCAACTGCTTCTAGACCTCCTCCTTGATCTTCTTGGACATCTCAGGATGAGTTCTTTTGAGCTTTTGCTTGACAGGGGAACAACCTTCTTTGAGCGGTAGTCGATGCACCACTATGTTTGTATCCAACCCAGGCATATCCTCATAAGACCAAGCGAAGATATCAGAATACTCACGGAGTAGCTCAACCAATCTTACCTTTATACTTTCTTCGAGATCGGCCCCTATCTTGACTTCTCTTCTTACCTCTTCTGTGCCAATATTCACCACCTCAATCGAATCCTGATTCGGCTGGATAACCTTCTCCTCTTGTTTTAACAATCTTGCTAATTCCTCAGGAAGATCACAATCCTCATATGCTTCTTCTTCAACTTGATAAATATGAGTATCAATGTCATAATGAACCATAGTAGAGTCGTTATCAATATGATCGGTGGTGGAAGTGCATCTGCATGAATGACATTTTGGCGTTTTTTAGTGACAGTGCGTGAAAAGAGAAACATTGCCTATCAAAAATAAAATAAATAAATAAAAAATAAAAATGGAACAAAATTTTGAATGCAAAAACGTCCTTTATTTCATGATAAACTTTTTGAAAATAAACATGGTGGCCCTACACAAATGATCCACTACGCCTTGGGCAGAGCGTAGGAATTATGATATGATAATAAAAGAAAAACAAGAAATTACTCCTCAGCGCTTGAAACTTGGATAACATCCACAGAAGTCCAATTGTTGAGTGTCTGGCCTGGAATACTCGGACAAATCCAATCTTCGATATTGTAGCCATCAACCCTATCGTTGCCAACTACATTGACGTGTCCTTCTTGAGCAGCATAAGGACGGGAAAACTTCACCAGAGTAGATAAACTAGATGCTCTGGGAGTTGCACTTTGCTGACCTGGGCTAAAACCAAGACCAAATTTATCAAATTTTGGGGTAACGTCCAGCACCTGACCCCAACCTTCAGGGTTACCATTTTCCACCACAGCTCTTGCATCTTTGAGAGAAGACATAACAGTTTCAGGTTTCCTTTTCTGCTCTGGAGGAGGAAAATTGACAGCATGAACTGTCTCAAATGCTTGAAACAGAGTCTCATGTATTTCGCCTTCAACTTCAACATATAGGAATGATGTCAAATGACTCACGATGTACTCTTCCTCTCCGCACACAGTTATCGCCTTTCCCTCTGCAGGATACTTTAGTTTTTGATGAAGAGTAGAAGTGACTGCCCCTGCTCTATGAATCCACGGCCGCTCTAACAAACAACAATATGCTGGCTGTATATCCATCACAAAAAATGTAGTCGTGAAGGTGTGAGGACCAACCTTGATTGGTAAATCCACCTCCCCAAACACTGACCTTCGATACCCATCAAACGCCTTCACCATCAAATCACTAGGGCGCAGTTCTAGTCCAGAATAATCAATTTTCATCAATGCTGACTTGGGCAATACATTCAAGGACGACCTTGTGTCCACCAAAACCCGGGATAAAGTAGTGCCCCTGCACTCTATTGAAATATGCAACGCTTTGTTATAGTATGGCCCTTCTGGAGGAAGATCAAAATCTGTGAAGCCCAGACCATTCCCGGCAGATATGTTAGCACAAACATTCTCAAACTGATTGACTTTTATCTCATGTGGCACGAACGCATTCTTTATCAACTTTATCAAAGCATTTATGTGAGGTTCTGAATAAATCAACAGAGACAAGATAGAAACCTTAGAAGGAGTATGGATCAGATGACCAATTATACTATAATCACTCTTTCTGATAATTCGCATCAACTCTTCAACCTCATCTTGAACTGAAGAAGCTTCTGGTATCGGAATTGGTTGAGTCACGTTGGCTGGCGTAACCCTCGGATTACCAATTATCGCCCGTTGTTTTCCTTTTTCTCTTGCAGAAGCATCTACTCTCCCGCTTCTAGTCATTCGACCCACACCAGAAAAATTATGAGCTTCCTCTTCGCTACCTTCAGCATGTTCTTCCTCAGACGAACGGGTACTTACCTCCTGCTTCACCCCATGGTAATAAACATCAGCACCGTAATGCCATGGGATGGCCTTCTCACTGGTATACGGCATGGGACCAGGTACTGTAATCATCAAAGGAGACGCCCTAGAGGGGGCAGGAATACGCACAGGAGTGTAAGGAATAAATACCACAGAAACATCTTCTTCGGTAACCTTACGGTAGCTCGGTTTTCTATCGAACTGCAGGGAACCCTCCTTTATCAACAACTGGATACCGGCTTTTAAATCATCACAGCACTTCAGTTGCTCTCTACACTTGGCACACTCTGAAGTACAATCCGGCAAAATAGAATTGTCAAGCAGATATCTCTTAACATACCACAACAGAGTAGTTACTTGTTCCACATTCATGATTAAATTCAACACTTCACCATTATCATCAATCATATTAACAACATCCCCTCCATGCCTAGGCATTGGGTTCTGAGTAACATTTGGACCAGTCACTGGAGTAAACTCAATTGCCTTAGCATCCAACAAGTCTTGTATTTTTCACTTCAACGCAAAGCAATTGTCAGTAGAATGACCAACTCCGTCTGAATGGAATTCACATCTTGCATTAGCATCATAGTTAGGAGGAAGTCTTGCGGGTGGTGGTGGCATATTTCTCAAACCGATCAACTTCAAATCAAGCAAATGGTGGAGTGCTTCAGTAAGAGATACCGACAAGGGATCAAATTTTCTGTGTTGTCTCTGCTGTTGATTATTATACTGATGGGGAGCATCTTGATGTCTCTGTTGTTGAGGCACTGTATTCGGTCTCTGCTGCAGAGGAGCATTAACAGGAATAGAAATAGCATTGATTTGTTGGTGCTGACGATCATATCTTCTTCCTCTATGAGATAAACCGTGCTTGCGTCGCCTTCCCTTTTCTTAGGGTAAGTGTTGAATGGTTTCTTACTACCCCTTGATGAGCCACTAGAACCTCCAATCTGAATTTTCCCCAATTTCAAACCTACCTCAATTCTTTCACCAGCCATAACCAAGTCTGCAAATCCTGCCGAAGTACTTCCTATCATGTGCTCATAGAATGGCCCTTGCAGGGTACTCATAAACATATCAATGAGTTATCTCTCCATGAGTAGAGGTTGAACCCTCGCAGCCAACTCACGCCACTTCTGAGCGTAGTCCTTGAAAGATTTTCTTGGTCCCTGTGACAAATTCTGTAATTGAGTGCGATTAGGCGCCATATCCACATTGTAGTGATAATGTTTGACAAACGCCCGAGCAAGATCATTCCAGCAACGAATATGGGTTTTCTCCAACTTCATGTACCACTCCAAGGATGCCCTGGATAGGCTATCCTGGAAAAAGTGAACCAAAAGCCCCTAATCCTCAGTATGCACCGACATCTTTCGGAAATAAGCAGTTGCATGAGTAACAGGACATGACGTTCCGTTGTACTTTTCAAATACAGGAGGCTTGAACTTTGGAGGAACTTTCACCCCAGACACCAACCCGAGATCATTAGCATCCATACCAAGGACTCCTTGCCCTTCCACAACCTTCAAACGTTCTTTTAACAACCGATACTTCCTATCTTCAACCTGAACTTCCGGCTCTGAACGCTGAACAGAAAACTGATCTTCATCCTGATCAAAGTCATAATCCTGCTCCTGATAGCCCCTTACACTGCCCTGATTATCTCTTTTGTTCCCCACAATACGAGGTCCCGGTGACGGGGGAAACTGCCCTACATTGCGCACAAAAGGGTTTCCAGGCATCCCGTGAAAATTTTCAGCAGGCTGATCTTGCACATCCCCCAATCCTACAGAAATGTCCTGATAGAGCCCTTGATTTCCACCATCCCCCAGATAGCGGCGCTGGTTGTTGACAATGGCAGCCAGCTCCTCCTGTCGGCGATTCACATTGGTGATGACCTCCATGAATTGGGTCATTTGAGTAGCCATCTGGGCCCTCATTTCAGCGAGTTCATCTTGAACTTGTTCCATCTATATTGGCAAATTGTTTCTGGTGGAATACTGATGAGTAGTCGTCTTGAATTCTGAATAAGAAAAGCAGAAGAATAAGAATACCGTCTTGAGATAACCTGCAATGTTATGAAATGCATGATGTGCATGATATGTTTGTCATTTCCAGGTATTCAAGAGTCCTTTTATTCATCAATCACATCGTGCAACCAGAGATCAAACATACAATCCAAGGAAAAAGGACAATAAGGCAAACACTTCAATTATTTACAAACAAAAGAAATAATGTTTGAGTGACTTTGGACATTTAAGAGTGTAACGATAAACAACAAAATACATGTTTCAAAGTAAACTTAACAAAAAAAACTGAATAATAAAAATAAACAATGGTCCTTTCCAACAATCCTGGGGGTGACCAAATACACCAAAGGTAAGTAACAAAAACTAAATCTCTGGAACAAGACACGCTTCAAGGTGTTGACAATACTCTTCAAGTCTGGCTTTCTCTTTCAAAAGTTATGATGCGACTACTTTACTTTTTTGAAACCGATCTTCTACGACACTCCTCTAAGCTACTTCCTTCTTAAGCTGAGCATCTTTGTCTTTGAGTTGTTTCTCCAAGTTTTGAATCTTCTTCATGTAGCTATTCTCAGATACCTGAAGCTTCCGGTACTCTTGCTGGGTCATACTCAACTCTTCTTCCATTTCAGAATGAGATCTCTTCCTAAAATTGGTTGCATCAGAAGTTTCCCCTTGAGCTTCTTTGAGTTTGCGAGCTAAGTCGGCCCTTTCTTGATCTACCCAATAGAGTTTCATCCCTGCCTCACGGAATTTTTCACGAAGTTGAATGTTCTCAACATGAATCTGGGTGAACATCTCGGTAGGCATCGTGTTACTCAAAACAGTAGGAGGTTGCTCACATATAGGAGCCGACCTTGCAAAGGGTAACCGTAAAATCTTAACCCTGGATTTAATCCAATCCAAGTAAGGAACCCTAGCAATAGGAACCTTTTTGCCCAAAGTAGTTCTATCCTTCTTGTGAATTCCATTCCAAGCACTTGTCACTCTTTTCAACATCACAGGATCACTTCCTCTAACAAAATACACTGATTCAGACACCTCCTCAACCTTTGGCGGTCCAACCATTGCATATCTCAATTGGCGATAAGCAAGCACAAAATTATAGTTGATACACCCCTTAGTTCCTATGAGGGGAACATTAGGGAAATCTCTGCAGCTAGTGATGATACTTCGTACTTCCCCCATGTCATAATTCCACCAGATGTCAAATGAAGTAAGGTTGACAAGTCTTGATGACCATCAGAGAGAATGCCTGGTATCCATGAAAGGGCCACTTACCGGTAGGTGCAACTTAAACCATTGATACAACATTGAATGACATAAACTTACATTACCTCCTTTTCCATGCCTGGAATGAATGGTGTAAAGAGTATCTGCCAAGAGTTTCGGTACCAGGTTCTTGTTTCTAAAAATACAAATAGCCGCCAAATCCACAAAATTTCTCTTGCGGGGGAAGAGAAGGATCCCGTATATCATGAGAGCAAACAGAGTACTGAAGCCATTCCAATTCCCTTTCTTTGCCCAGTCTTCAGCTCTCTTCACTAAGAAATCCAAATAAAACCCTGTAGTATCCTCACTGGATTTCCAATTGTCTTTCACCTCTTTCCAACTCAAATGAAGAATTTCAGCAATAACCTCAAACTTCGGCTTCTCCGGCACTTGTACAAAAGGAACTTCGTCGGATAATTTGATATTAAGTAGGTGCACGTACTCTTCTAGTGTGGGAACCAGTTGATAATCTTGGAAAGTAAAACACCGTAATTCCTTGTCATAGAACTGGAAGAGGGTGATCAAGGCCATTGGATCAACTGGAGTGTTAAGGATTATTAACAAATTGCCATAATTTTTGTTGAAATTATTCAGAACATCACCCTTCAAATAAGAACTCAACCTCTTCAATTCGGACACATCAACAGTAGGAATCTGATAAGCGAATGTAAGTGTGATCGGTGGATCTGGAACTGACTGTTTAACGCTGGTTCGTGAAATGTCGCGGAAGCAAGAGTCGCCACCGTCTTTTATTTTCTCCAAATGGAAAGGACAAAAGCACAGAAAAATTCCTTATGAGATAGTTCCTCGGTTCGGGAGGTAGATTTATAGAAAGGGAAGGTGTTAGCACCCTTTCTATCCATGGTTATCCATGGGCTCTTAGATACTTGCTCATTTGTGTTTTCAAAAATGGTTTGTTTGCTTTTCAATTGGGGGTTTTAAAAAAGTTTCTTTGAAAATTCCAGTTCGACTCTTGTATCAGTCCTCAAGAGTGTTTGAAAAGTTGCTTTCGAAAGCTTTTGAAAAAGTGTCGGTGTGAAAAGTATTTTTGATTTGTTTTTGTAATTAGAGCAAGTATCTAGAGTTCTCTACCTACCCTAAGGAATTCGTCTGTGTAGATGTCCTTTAAAGTAGTGTCATTCCACCATTGAGAGGTAGGTAGCACCACTATTGGAGGTGTTCGGGTCAATTCGAAGGTTCGGGACATGGTGATCACCAGAGCAATGGGAAGACACCTTAGAAGCTACCCTCATGCCAGGTTCCCGGATCATGAGGACTTACTAAGACATCCTCTACTCGACGATCACCTTTCGAGGCAAGGCAACAGTGAGGCGTACCCTAGGGGTGGTGTGTGATTTGTGTGTCGTTTTCATTTATTTTTGTCTTGTCATGTCATAGGTGATCTACGCGTTTGTTTTTATTTTTGTCATTCATTCTTGCATGCATTTATTAACAGTTAAAAAGATGCGGAAATTAAAAGTTCTAAACTATTACAAAGGCGCGGGTCCACATCGCCAAATTTAATCCAGGACCCGATTTGACAGAAAATAAAGGAAAGTGCGAGAAATTAGATTTACACGGCTTTGGGAGAATTACATCAATATTTAAAAGAAGGAATAAATAAAATGCGCGAAGAGAATAAAAAACCGCAAACGAGAGCGTTGGACCCTTTTTAATGAAATTAAATTATGATTATTAAATTAATGAAATTAAAATGAAAAAAGAAATTGTTTTTTGAGGTTTTTTGTATTTATGGTTTTTTTTATGAGATTTAAACGAAATTAAGAAATTAATTAATTAACCCTAATTCTACAATTTTGATTTATTAAGAAAAATAGGTTAAAGTTAAACCTAAGATTAATTTAACTATTTACATGATAATTTAATTACAAAAAATAATATTTAATAATTAATTATGGTGAAAAAGAAAAAAAAGAATAAAAGTAATTAAAACCTAATTCTACAAATTTTAAGTTTATTAGAAAAAAATATTAAGATTTAAACCTAAATTTAACCTAATTAGTTAGTGAGATTTATTTAAAAATATTAAAATAAAATATATTAGTTTTTGTCTTTTCTGATTTTTTTTTGTTATTTATATTTGATGAAAATAAATTAAATTAAAGAATTATATTTAAAAAAAACTAATTAAAACAAAAATAGAAAAAATATGAGAAAAGAATAAGAAAGGCAAACCATGGGGGGTTCTGTCCCTAATTGGAGGTTATGGTTTAGCAATTAGGCCCATCTGTTTCAAGGCCCTTTTGACTTTTCTGGCTAGCGTGCGTGTGCATTGACTCATGTCCATTATGTTCTTCAGATCATAGGCCTTTGATTGATCTTGATATGTGCGTGGCATGCCTGGATTGTGAGTTGCATGGTGGACGCTGAAACTTACACTACATAGGATGACATTATGAAAAATATTATGGAATAGAAAGGGGGACCTGGGGTTCGAACCCAGGTCCCAGAGGTTACCAGTGCTTCACTTGACCAGTGGAGCTATTGATGCGCTTTGAATATATAATAACAAATAAATAACATAAGAGAAAACAAGCGTTAGTGGACGGATTTAGCGCGAAATTCAAATAAACCAAACACGCCTTGACACTTCATCATCTTCTCCATGGCTTTTGTACCTGAAACGAAAATTACATTTAAATAGCGGGGGTTTTAAACCCCTACAATCTGATGAACACGAAAATAGCGATTAGGAATCTGGCGCTCATAAATTGAGCGCGACTAGTGCTTTGGATTTGTCATGATCTCCTGATTCCAATGATGTCACTTAGGTTAGCTAATTTTCCTGGACGAAAGAATCCCTAATTTTTCAGGTCTGAAACCCTAAGGTGCTTCAATGGTGATTCTTCATACAACGCATGAAAACTCAATTAAATCATATGGTTAGTTTCAGAATCAATCAATTAGTATGAATCCACAAAAAAAATGCAATGGAAATGCTTGAATATTGAAATACGAATATGCATAAAGTTGGAAACAGTTTGAGTTTTGTATACCAATTCTAGGCGTGTAAGGGTTGAAAAACAATGCAGTTAGGTTCAGTAATACACTAGGAAGCTTTTGCAATTGGTCTCTTGCTCTGAATCGTGCTAGAATATTGTTTTCAGTTTTCAATTTTTTGGCAAAAAACTCAAACTTGGCTATGCTTTTCTGGCGCAGCTTTTAGGTTTCGTGGACTAGGGTTTGTATGAGTATATATGTGTGAATGATTAGGGTTCAAAATTGGATCAAAAAACCTTTTGCATTGATGGAATGGATATTGATTTTCATGGCATATATTTTCCAATCTTTTTCATGCATATTTGCTTCAAATCATGTCCAATCACATGGATTCTTTCCCTATCTAATAATTCACGAAAATCTGAAGTTATCCCATGCATAAAAAGATTTGATTGACTTGCTTTGATATTTTCCACATATTTATTTTAATTAAATGAATTATTAGCCATTAAAAATTCAAATAAATAAATAAAAATGATGAAAAACTTCCCTTTGGGCCAAATGGTCGTGCACATGCTTTGGATGATGAATCTTGGAAGAAAATGTGACCCATTAGCAATTTTAAGGCATTTGAAGCAAAGTTGACTTTTCAAAATATCCAAAAATTTCCCAACTTCCACAAGGCATATCTTGCTCAATTTTTAAGCTTTGCTCATGTTCTTGGACATTTTGGAAAGGTCTTGAATTCCTCTAACCAACGTCTTTGGTCCCATGTCATTTTGATTTACCAATCTCAAGTTATGGCCTTTGACTTAAAGTCCCCTTTTGTTAACTTTTGAAAATGACCTATAATGTTGAAATTGATAACTTTTTGTGAGAGCATTTATTGGACTTGGAGTGTGAAGAGGAGTTGTAGGAAATGTCTTTCTCTTCAAAATGAGCTTTGGATGGAATTTTTCTGATAATCCATGTGGAAGTTATGCCTTGGTCAAGTTACAGTTGACTTTTTCAACTGTCCAAATATGGAAACTCTTGCATCTTGAGACTTTTTGAGCCAAGCTTTGAGAATCATGATCAAGCATTGATCAAATGATGTTTGTGGCTTCAAAATGAGATGTTGACCAAAAATTTGGACTTTTGACTGTCAAATGACCATTTTGCCCCTGCAGTTGACTGTAGTGCAATTAGGGTTTTTGACTGTGCAATTTTGTGCTGTAAGTCTTGAAACTTGGTATGAGGATACTTGACAATGTTTGTAGGCATGTGGGACTTGATTGGACCCTTGGAAACTTCATTTTCTTTGTCAGAACCAAAACCCTAGTTTTTGACTGTTAGGAGGCCCTTGAACTGTGCAACCCTTAGGGAGATTTTGAAGCTTGCTCTTTGCAAATTTTGAAGAATATGGGAGGGAAAATTTTGGGGTACAACAGTTTCCCCTGTTCAATCTTCTTAAACCTGAGGATGCAGATTGGCTGACGTGCCTTTCGTAATCCGAAGGTGGAAGATGATTGAACACTAGAGTGCCCAGAAATTTGCGCTCACATAGTAGCAGTGTGATGGAGGGAATGGGCTTATGGATGCCATTTGGAGATTGATGGATAGGATGATGGGCTTATAGATTCCATGATAAGAGATGATGGAAGGTGGATGGGCTTATAGATGCCATCTGGATGTTGATCGCGTAAGAGATTCCTTAGCGAGAACTTGCGTACCTGCAAAGAAGAAAATGAGTACCTGATCCGTTACAGGAGCTGGTCTTCAAATTCTTTGTATAGATGTGTCCTGACTGGTTACAGGAGCTGAATCTGGATCTTCAAAAGGTGATGAATGAACCAGGGATGGTTACTACCTCGACAGGAACGGTGAGAGAACCTTGGATGATTACTACCTCAACAGTAACGCTGAGAGAATCTGGGGACGATTACTACCTCCGCAGTAACGGGGAGAGAACCATAGGCGACTTCAACCTCAACAGTAATCATTGAGAGAATCTTGGACGACTTCAACCTCAACAGTAACGCTGAGAGAATCTTGGGGCGATTACTACCTCTGTAGTAACGGGGAGAGAACCATAGGAGACTTCAACCTCAACAGTAATCATTGAGAAAATCTTGGGCGACTTCAACCTCAACAGTAATCATTGAGAGAATCTTGGGCGACTTCAACCTCAACAGTAATCATTGAGAGAATCTTGGGCGACTTCAACCTCAACAGTAATCATTGAGAGAATCTTGGGCAACTTCAACCTCAACAGTAATCATTGAGAGAATCTTGGGCGACTTCAACCTCAATAGTAATCATTGAGAGAATCTTGGGGATGACTTCAACCTCAACAGTAATCATTGAGAGAATCTTGGGCGACTTCAACCTCAACAGTAATCATTGAGAGAATCTTGGGCGACTTCAACCTCAACAGTAATCATTGAGAGAATCTTGAGCGACTTCAACCTCAACAGTAATCATTGAGAGAATCTTGGGCGACTTCAACCTCAACAGTAATCATTGAGAGAATCTTGGGCGACTTCTACCTCAACAGTAATCATTGAGAGAATCTTGGGGATAACTTCAACCTCAACAGTAATCATTGAGAGAATCTTGGGGCGATTACTACCTCCGCAGTAACGGGGAGAGAACCACGGGCGACTACAACCTCAACAGTATCATTGAGAGAATCTTGGATATCTTCTACTTAGTCTTTATCAGGAAAATCTGTTAGGGGTCGATTTAGCTGGACTAGAGAAGGCCTTGGACTGGATAAGAAACAGAAAAATCTTAGGGTCGATTTAACTGAACCGGTCTAGGTCTTGAAATCTTCAACTGGATAAGAAACAGGGAGATCTTAGGGTCGATTTAACTGAACCAGAGAAGGCCTTTGACTGGATAAGAAACAGAAAAATCTTAGGGTCGATTTAACTGAACCGGTCTAGGTCTTGATGTCTTCAACTGGATAAGAAACAGGGAGATCTTAGGGTCGATCTGACTGAACCAGAGAAGGCCTTTGACGGGATAAGAAACAGTAAAATCTTAGGGGCGATTTAACTGAACCGGTCTAGGTCTTGAAATATAGCTGAGAACTCAACTGGATCTTTCCTGAAAGGTAAAGGTCAGTTATATGCAATGCATGATATGGATCAAGCAATGATGTTCTCAACATAAATGAGATTTATAAGATATGATGCGTATATGCATGCTATAATGTATGAAGATGTGATATTTATGAATGTATCTTTTCGTCTTGGAAAGTAAATCCTTGAAGGGTGCCGGGAAGTCACTCCTGGGCTGATGTTGAAGAATTGATCTTTGCTTCCGCTGGGGATGATAGTTGCAAGAATACCGGTAGGAGAAGATAACTCTGTTGGGGAATGAACTTGGCGAATGGATTACTCTGCGGGGAGAAAAAAAGTACTCTAGTGGTATTGCTGGGAATAATACTCTGTGGTGAGAGAGGTACTTTGCTGAGTTGTTATTAATAACTTGCTGGGGATACCCTTGTTGTGTTGGAAGTGTTAATAGACTTCGCTGGGGATAAGAAGACTTTGCCGAGAACGATCTTTCCGTGGCTTTTGGCTGAGGATAACCTAGTTATATCCTGGTAAGGAAATAACTCTTTGAATAAAGCCGGGAGACGCGTTCGGGCTCTGCGAGGATAAGCTTCCAGAATCTACTGGGGATAAGCTTACTGCTTGGGGAGGTGAATTCCAACTTTCTTGGGGAAACTGGATTGGACTCTCCTGGGGAAGTATTGAACTGTATTGGTTATGTTCTTCAACGGAACCTACCTTGATACCTTGGAGGACAGAACAATCAGATTGCTTAGACAACTCTTTATTGCCCCTGTTTCTGATGTGGGAGAGGAAGACCTGTGAGGTGCTCATAGTTGTTGATGGACAAACCTTCTTCTGGTAGACAAGTGACTAGATGCCGGGACATAGTCGTACGCTTTGATCCCTAACTTTTTCCTGGACCGCCCTTTCGGGTTTTCAATCCACCGGGATACCCATTTTTGCCCAAGCCGCCTTTTCAGGTTTTCGACTTGCCGGGTGTACAGATTATTTTCATTTCATCCCTTATTTTTGCCCGAACCCTTTTGGTTCGCCGGGAAGCCCTTGTTTTTGCCTAGGTGTGTCAACCTAGCGGGTCTTTGATTGTGCGTAGTATTCTTTCGACTATGTCCACGCTCTCAGAATGTAGGGAGTTGCCCCTGTTAGAAGTGTTTTGTCATGCCCCAGAAGATGTTTCATCCGGCCAGATTCGTTGCTGGAGTGTCCCAAGTGACTTAGGTGGAAATTTGCCCCAGGCTGTTTGGCCTTTGAGAGATTCTCCGAATCTTGATTGGACTGCCCCAGATGATGGACACTGGTCATGCCATGCCCCTTGATTGGAAGTGCTTCTGTTCACTAGGTATTCATCGTGCGAATTTCCCTGCTGTTCAAACAAATAGTCATATGTAAACAATGTTATATCAAAAATGCAAAGCTTATGTCTGTCTTGAAGATTTTGAAAATGCATTCTTTTTCATAAAACACGTGAATGTTTGTAAAACGTGATGTCAACTCTGTATTTACCGTAGGCCTTCGGGAGTCAGGATACCTTTCGTAACAGTATGCTTTCGAACTAACCCATGCTTCAGCTAGGACTTTTAAGGGTTATAACGTGGCCTGGTTCATGGTTTAAGAAACAAAGGATAAAGGCTCAAATTATTTGTACCCACCCGCTCTTCGTGATGTTCTCCAAACCTAAACTCAGTTGATCATACGTTAGACCTTGTTTGAGTCTTTGCTTTGATATACCAGTGATGGTTCGGATATTGACAGTTTATTTGGAATAGGCAGTCATTCCCTTTTTTGTTGAGGGTTTGTATGACCTCTTTCTTTTTGATTTTGCTATCCCTGTCTTTTTGCCTGAACTGTTTCTTTTTTGTATTTACAATCAGCGGGATGCCCCAGTTTTGTAAGTCTCCTTCATAGGTTTTGACTTAATGGGTTTTTATTTTGAGAAGATAATGACTGCCTTTCTTTATTGATTATTCGGAACCATCACTGTCTTTCTTTGTTTTGTGAGGACCTCTTTCGGTACCATTCGTTATGCACTTGGATCAACTGAGAGAACTACCCTGCCCCAGGTTATGATAAAGGGTTTTAATTTTCGAAAAGAAAAACTCCTACTTCTTTGGCTCAGAGGGGTTGACGAGGGATTATCATCCTTATAACTCCGGTGTTTAGGAATTGAAACAATGCATGTACCTCATCAGCGGGGTCTGTTCAAAAGCATACTGTAAAGATCGTGGTATCATTTTCGTCATCCTCCCTCAAGAGGCTTAACATTATTAATCGAATGTTGATCATCAGAAAAAATATGAAAATAATTTGCGTATAGTGAATACGAATATATTGCTTCAAGACAGACATATGCGATGCATTAATGAAATAACAACATTTAATATGAGCAAATGTTTGAACAAAAGAAAATTACAACTTGAAAATCCTAATGAACAAAAGTCTTTTCAATGATTGGGTAACGGAGCAGTGATTATGTTCGAAGTCTCAGGTACTTCAAACTGAATCTCTCCAGCGTCGATCATGTCTTGAATCTTGTTTTTGAGAGGCCAGCAGTTGTCCGTAGTATGCCCCGGGCTATCAGAATGGTATGCGCACCTATCGTTGGGATGATAGTTAGGAGCAGAAGTGTTTGGATTCCGGAGAGGAGCCCTTAAGGTGATCAGCCCTGCCTTCAACATTTGTTGTAGTGCTTGATCCAGCGACATGTTGATCTTGGTGAACTGCCTTTTAGGCTTGTCTGGTTTGCTCTAATCAGCCCGTTGTTCTGGGCGAGGTCGTTGTTGGACCTGTGAAGTAATAGCAGCTTGGAGAGGCCCAAACCTTTGACTTCTTGGAAGTTGATTAATGACTGGGTCCCTGACTTGGGCTGGTTTCTTCATGTCTTGATAAAGCTGACTGATCATGGCCCTCAGCTCTCCTTGCTCCTGAGCTAAACTTTGGATGAGAGCCCTTTGCCCCAGCATCTGGGTTTTCAATGTGTCTACCTCAGCTTGTAGACGTTTCAGCCGTTCGTCCTTGTCGTCCTCAGCATTGTTCCTGACCAAAGTCCCCGTGAGAAGTGTCATCAACTCCTCCTGCCCCTTGGATAAATTCAGGAGGATTTCCCCGAACCGAGTCTCTTGAGCAAGAAGGTCCTGGTTATCCTGTTGGGAAGCCATTGCTGAAATAAACAGCGACAAAGGTAAGTGACCTGCAAAAGGGATACCTGTAATGCAATGATGTGTATGACATGCATGTAATGTCTTCAAGGACCTCGCGGGATAAACAAGAAAATTTGTTAAAATTTGGGTCCGGCAGCTTGATTGAAGGAACTGCATGTTATAGAGAGTCCTTCTTCAAGGGTCAAAGGCTCACCATATCCAGTGGGTCATAGCCCCTGACTTTAGTCATCATGTCTGGTTTTGATTTCCAAACAACCTTGGTTAGGGGAACTTGCTTCAAGAGTCAGAGCTCACCATATCAAGTGGGTCATAGCCTCTGACAACTCTGTCTAGAGGAAAATAAATCCTCTTTTCCCCTTGATGAGGTGTTGATTCACCATGACCTGCATCACAAGCCTTTGAGATCCTTGAAATGGGTTAGGATGTATGCAATGGTATGATGTCATGATGCATGGGGTAGTATGGATAAACCCTGTTATGAGCCCTTATTAAGGACTGCAAACCAAAACCTGCAAGAAGCTCAAGTAAAACCTGTCATGAGTCCCAGTTAAGGACTAAAACAAACCCTGCAAGAAACTTAGTACACCCTGTTATGGGTCCCAATTAAGGACTATAAACAAAACCTGCAAGTAGTTCATGTGTCAGCTAACAAGCATGCAAGTAGGCAAGTACAAAGGCACACAAGTCACACAAGAGAAACCCTTAGAGTTTAGGCCAGCATGGGGTCTGGGTATTACCCTCTTGAAGTTGGTGGGCTCAACCTGTCCTATTAGAAGTAACTGGGTTCTAAGGGTCCCAATATCACAGGATTGCTTTCATTGTTCATTGTTTCGATTTAGCCACTGAACTGGCGACCGAAATATTCCAGGAAAGCAACCCTCAATTGAGTGTAGTATCGAGTATCAACCAACCTCGGACTGCACCAAAGTCAGTTATCTCACTACCCTAAAGAGGCCAAGATAGTTCAATTAAGGTTCCTAAGGTCTGTTGATGCTTCACGACACCACGCGGAGGCCCCGTACTCTCCTTGACTGAACTCAAGGGTTACCGGTACACACCAAAGTGCCACATCAACGTAGCAGACTGTTTCAACCATGTCGGTATACCCCGCACAGTTCCCTCACAGCCTTGTTGCTACTTTCTAAGAAGGTATCCCCAGATCCGGGTTAGGATCTATAGAACTCCCAAGACAGTCCCACAATTTAAAGCAAGCAAATAAATACAATTGAAAACACAGTTATGAACTATCCTAAGGTACACCTCACTTTAAGTTTTGCTTCCCCAGCAGAGTCGCCAGTTCTGTGATCGGTGGATCTGGAACTGACTGTTTAACGCTGGTTCGCGAAATGTCGCGGAAGCAAGAGTCGCCACCGTCTTTTATTTTCTCCAAATGGAAAGGACAAAAGCACAGAAAAATTCCTTATGAGATAGTTCCTCGGTTCGGGAGGTAGATTTATAGAAAGGGAAGGTGTTAGCACCCTTTCTATCCATGGTTATCCATGGGCTCTTAGATATTTTCTCATTTGTGTTTTCAAAAATGGTTTGTTTGCTTTTCAATTGGGGGTTTTAAAAAAGTTTCTTTGAAAATTCCAGTTCGACTCTTGTATTAGTCCTCAAGAGTGTTTGAAAAGTTGCTTTCGAAAGCTTTTGAAAAAGTGTCGGTGTGAAAAGTATTTTTGATTTGTTTTTGTAATTAGAGCAAGTATCTAGAGTTCTCTACCTACCCTAAGGAATTCGTCTGTGTAGATGTCCTTTAAAGTAGTGCCATCCCACCATTGAGAGGTAGGTAGCACCACTATTGGAGGTGTTCGGGTCAATTCGAAGGTTCGGGACATGGTGATCACCAGAGCAATGGGAAGACACCTTAGAAGCTACCCTCATGCCAGGTTCCCGGATCATGAGGATTTACTAAGACATCCTCTACTCGACGATCACCTTTCGAGGCAAGGCAACAGTGAGGCGTACCCTAGGGGTGGTGTGTGATTTGTGTGTCGTTTTCATTTATTTTTGTCTTGTCATGTCATAGGTGATCTACGCGTTTGTTTTTATTTTTGTCATTCATTCTTGCATGCATTTATTAACAGTTAAAAAGATGCAGAAATTAAAAGTTCTAAACTATTACAAAGGCGCGGGTCCACATCGCCAAATTTAATCCAGGACCCGATTTGACAGAAAATAAAGGAAAGTGCGAGAAATTAGATTTACACGGCTTTGGGAGAATTACATCAATATTTAAAAGAAGGAATAAATAAAATGCGCGAAGAGAATAAAAAACCGCAAGCGAGGGCGTTGGACCCTTTTTAATGAAATTAAATTATAATTATTAAATTAATGAAATTAAAATGAAAAAAAAATTGTTTTTTGAGGTTTTTTGTATTTATGGTTTTTTTTTATGAGATTTAAACGAAATTAAGAAATTAATTAATTAACCCTAATTCTACAATTTTGATTTATTAAGAAAAACAGGTTAAAGTTAAACCTAAGATTAATTTAACTATTTACATGATAATTTAATTACAAAAAATAATATTTAATAATTAATTATGGTGAAAAAGAAAAAAAAGAATAAAAGTAATTAAAACCTAATTCTACAAATTTTAAGTTTATTAGAAAAAATATTAAGATTTAAACCTAAATTTAACCTAATTAGTTAGTGAGATTTATTTAAAAATATTAAAATAAAATATATTAGTTTTTGTCTTTTCTGATTTTTTTTGTTATTTTATATTTGATGAAAATAAATTAAATTAAAGAATTATATTTTAAAAAAAACTAATTAAAACAAAAATAGAAAAAATATGAGAAAAGAATAAGAAAGGAAAACCATGGGGGGTTCTGTCCCCAATTGGAGGTTATGGTTTAGCAATTAGGCCCATCTGTTTCAAGGCCCTTTTGACTTTTCTGGCTAGCGTGCGTGTGCATTGACTCATGTCCATTATGTTCTTCAGATCATAGGCCTTTGATTAATCTTGATATGTGCGTGGCATGTCTGGATTGTGAGTTGCATGGTGGACGCTGAAACTTGCACTGCATAGGATGACATTATAAAAAATATTATGGAATAGAAAGGGGGACCTGGGGTTCGAACCCAGGTCCCAGAGGTTACCAGTGCTTCGCTTGACCAGTGGAGCTATTGATGCGCTTTGAATATATAATAACAAATAAATAACATAAGAGAAAACAAGCGTTAGTGGACGGATTTAGCGCGAAATTCAAATAAACCAAACACGCCTTGACACTTCATCATCTTCTCCATGGCTTTTGTACCTGAAACGAAAATTACATTTAAATAGAGGGGGTTTTAAACCCCCACAATCTGATGAACACGAAAATAGCGATTAGGAATCTGGCGCTCATAAATTGAGCGCGACTAGTGCTTTGGATTTGTCATGATCTCCTGATTCCAATGATGCCACTTAGGTTAGCTAATTTTCCTGGACGAAAGAATCCCTAATTTTTCAGGTCTGAAACCCTAAGGTGCTTCAATGGTGATTCTTCATACAACGCGTGAAAACTCAATTAAATCATATGGTTAGTTTCAGAATCAATCAATTAGTATGAATCCACAAAAAAAATGCAATGGAAATGCTTGAATATTGAAATACGAATATGCATAAAGTTGGAAACAGTTTGAGTTTTGTATACCAATTCTGGGCGTGTAAGGGTTGAAAAACAATGCAGTTAGGTTCAGTAATACACTAGGAAGCTTTTGCAATTGGTCTCTTGCTCTGAATCGTGCTAGAATATTGTTTTCAGTTTTCAATTTTTTGGCAAAAAACTCAAACTTGGCTATGCTTTTCTGGCGCAGCTTTTAGGTTTCTTGGACTAGGGTTTGTATGAGTATATATGTGTGAACGATTAGGGTTCAAAATTGGATCAAAAAACCTTTTGCATTGATGGAATGGATATTGATTTTCATGGCATATATTTTCCAATCTTTTTCATGCATATTTGCTTCAAATCATGTCCAATCACATGGATTCTTTCCCTATCTAATAATGCACGAAAATCTGAAGTTATCCCATGCATAAAAAGATTTAATTGACTTGCTTTGATATTTTCCACATATTTATTTTAATTAAATGAATTATTAGCCATTAAAAATTAAAATAAATAAATAAAAATGATGAAAAACTTCCCTTTGGGCCAAATGGTCGTGCACATGCTTTGGATGATGAATCTTGGAAGAAAATGTGGCCCATTAGCAATTTTAAGGCATTTGAAGCAAAGTTGACTTTTTAAAATATCCAAATATTTCCCAACTTCCACAAGGCATATCTTGCTCAATTTTTAAGCTTTGCTCATGTTCTATGACATTTTGGAAAGGTCTTGAAGTCCTCTAACCAATGTCTTTGGTCCCATGTCATTTTGATTTACCAATCTCAAGTTATGGCCTTTGACTTAAAGTCCCCCTTTTGTTGACTTTTGAAAATGACCTATAATGTTGAAATTGATAACTTTTTGTGAGAGCATTTCTTGGACTTGGAGTGTGAAGAGGAGTTGTAGGAAATGTCTTTCTCTTCAAAATGAGCTTTGGATGGAATTTTTCTGATAATCCATGTGGAAGTTATGCCTTGGTCAAGTTACAGTTGACTTTTTCAACTGTCCAAATATGGAAACTCTTGCATCTTGAGACTTTTTGAGTCAAGCTTTGAGAATCATGATCAAGCATTGATCAAATGATGTTTGTGGCTTCAAAATGAGATGTTGACCAAAAATTTGGACTTTTGACTGTCAAATGACCATTTTGCCCCTGCAGTTGACTGTAGTGCAATTAGGGTTTTTGATTGTGCAATTTTGTGCTGTAAGTCTTGAAACTTGGTATGAGGATACTTGACAATGTTTGTAGGCATGTGGGACTTGATTGGACCCTTGGAAACTTCATTTTCTTTGTCAGAACCAAAACCCTAGTTTTTGACTATTAGGAGGCCCTTGAACTGTGCAACCCTTGGGGAGATTTTGAAGCTTGCTCTTTGCAAATTTTGAAGAATATGGGAGGGCAAATTTTGGGGTACAACAGTAAGCATGTTGGGCTCTTTAACACGAACTGAATCAAACTCATCTGACGGGAGGCCATCCATTTCTGATAGAAAGAAGACTCTTGAATGTCCCTGGAGAATGACATGAGCATACTAGTTTTTTTTTATACATCATTTTTTTAGAAATAAATATGCTATGATGCAACATGACAGGATCAAAGTTTCACACTGGATCATGGCTGGACCATTACAGAACAGCACCACTCGAGATCAAAAGAAAATCCCAAAGCTTCAAAACCATCATGGGAACCTGAGTCACCTTCGCAACACAAAGTCACCAACAGTACCTATACCTGTAAGAAAAGTTTTCCCGCCCCTCTTACGGGTGTAGTCTAGGTCAAGGTAAGGTTAAAAGCCAAATCAGAGTACGAGAGCTCGAATGTCGGTATCATCATACGATAACACCTATCCGAACTTCCTCCAAAGTCATGGGTCTCATGGTAAGATCTACAAAGCATCCGCCTCATAGCTTCCATGGCCACTCTATTCCTAGTTCCTATGGAATTCACTCATATCCTGGGTATGAGGCCTTTTACCTCATGGAACAACCCACCCACCAAGAAAACCAGAATCAGAAGAATGTTACTCCTTTCTATCACCATGTTGAGTTGACAATTGAATATCAATCAAGGATCATGGGAGCTTGAGAAGAATACAATCAAAGGCCATGAAGGTCAGTAGCAAACACAATTCAATCATGCACAATTAATTCATCACAACTCACAAGCATAATAGAAGAGGAATTCCACATAATGCATTAAAAGGTTCAAACATCCAAACATGGGGCATTAAGTGAAACGACTTGAGTTTATTTGGATGAACATATCCAACATGATCATTAGGTGCCCAATTATAGGCCTCACTCAAGTTCATTGGCCATCAAACAAATTGCAACAAGATATGCAACATTAATTGGGTACCTTCACTTCAAAAATACATCAAAAATAGAAAAGGATTTCAATAATTCAAACCAAAAATTTCTTAACATCTTTAAAGTGTGTAGAAGTCAGAAAGCAAGTCTTATGTTCATGAATGATTGAGGAGGGGATCAAATGAGGCCCAAGGTTCAAAACTAGTTGGTCAAACTAACAAAACTAGACAAGTTTTCAAAATAATAAATGGAAAAATATCAAACCAAGTCAAATAATTCAAGAAAAATGGTTTTCAGATCCTCAATGCATTCATGAACCATAATCAAGACCTAAGTTTCATTGAAAGTCCAGGGCAATATGGTTTTGAAAAAGAAACTTGCACAATAAGTAACAAAACCCTAATTTTTGACTTTTAATCTTAAATATTGATTAGATAAGATCAAAATTCAAACAATTCAAACCAAGATCATGCAAATCACAAGGAAACCCTAAATGTCAGAATACATGTTTTTTTCACATTTTTTTGAATTAAAGAAAAGTCAAAAATAAAATCAAATTCAAACAATTAATCAATTAAACAAATAATCATATCTCAAAACAAAATTTTAATCAAAGAGTCAGAAAAATGTCCAACCAAAATTATATTTAAATATTAGAATTAAAAACACACCTCCCTGATTTTTTGTGGAATTTTTTAATTAAAGGAAATATTAAAATAAAAAATAAAACAAACAATTAACAATTAAACTATTATCTAAAGGCAAAAATGCAAACCCTAGCCAAAAGTCATGAAAAGGTCAAAATAAAATTATATTCAGATTTTATGATTGAAGATAAGCTTGTATGATTTTTTTTTTAGAATTTTTGTATTAATGGAAGTATTAAAACCAAAGGTATGAAACAAATATTTCAAATAAACTTCTCAAATTAAATTTCTAAACAAAAATAGAAAAAATGTTAAACAAAAATCAGAATCAATTTCTACATTATTTTTTGAGTCAAACGTAATTTTTGTAGAATTTTTCAAATCAAAGAAATATTAAAATAAAAATATACACTAAACAAATAATTAAATAATAACACAAATTTTTAAACCACTCAAAACAATTTTCAAAAATTATCAAAAAAATGCACAAGGTCAGGAATATTATTTTTAAGTTTCATGATTTTTTTCATAATTTTTCATCAAGTTTTGATCAAGAAAATAAAATCAGAGAATCAATGAAATTTAAATAACAAAAACAAGAACAAGGCCAATGAGATGATGCAACGCATCATCTTCTACCTCCAACCAAGGCAAAACACTCGCTTCCATCAGTTCCAACATGCTCACTTCAGATCCACCAAACAAACACGATTCTCAACCAAAATCCATGAGATTAAGCCCAAATTAAAGCTGATATATCATACTACATCATGCAATTCGAATCAAACTCAGAGATCAAGCACAGATCAAGAAATCAAATCTCAAAAACTGGAAAAACACACTGCAAACATCAAAAACCAGAAACACGATTTCACCAAATCTGCTTGAATCAGAGCTCAAATATACATCAATCCTAATGATTAGCCAGCTATAAACACAATGCACACCACAAAACACTTCAATTCATGCTTAAATCAGGGTTCAGATTCAGTGAGCATACCTGCAAAAGTGAAAAATAAATCCACTTGGTGCCTTTGAAATCTAACAAGAAACCCTTCTAAATAGCTTCCTTGGGCTCTAATGAAGGTGTTTGAGTAGAGAAATGAGGACTGGATCAAGAGAATTGAGCTGCTCAATTCAAGTTGAAGAGCAAGAAAAATGAGAAAATTCTGAGGAGCTTCTTCCAATGCAGTGCGTCTGTGCGTGAAAGGAGAGCTTGAGCAGCTTATATAGAGTGTTTGGAGTGAGTTTAAAGTGGTAATTCAAGTTGAGAGTCGTTGGATGGAAAAAAGTGAATTTTCTATCAAACCAAAACAAGTGTGATGGCCATATGCGTTTTGCTTGGTATTCAGGCAATGCTTGCAGTCGTTTTGAGCAACAAAAGGAGAGTGTGAGTGAGTGAAAAAAGCGTGATGAGGTGAGTTGTCCTCTCTTGCACATGGGACTGATTTTCTTGAGTGAGAAGTTTCCCATTTTGTCCAAAATGTGAAAATGAGAGAGGCACGAGGTATGCACCTGGTTTGGCCTTTTTTGGTGAGCACATGAGGTGTCCAATTCGTGCCAAGCATGTGCAAGTGGACTCTGAAATGATTTAATCAAAACTGAACCAAAACTTGAAAATTGCCATGGCCAAGCATACACCAAAAATCAGCTGACTTCCAACTGAGGCCATTTCAAATTGGCTCGTGAATTTTCCAAATTTCTTTGAGCCAATTAAAATTCATATGATGAGCTTCACAATGATCTTTGATTCATCAAAAATGGTGGATAAATGAAAGAGATGTAGACATTAGGATTCCTGGGCAAGTCAAGCCAACTTGCCCAAGATAGCGTGCGCGCTGGCCTGCCCATGTGCCTTCAAAAAATCTGGTTTTGCCATCCAACTTCCTCAAATCACAACTTCCTCAATTTTAATCCAATTTGAGTGATTCCAAGTTTAATGAGAAGCTTTCATGGAAAACAACAAAATGCTCTTTTTAATTTTTCAAATTGAGGCTTGATTCACAAGAAAATGATTTCACAAAATGGCATGCCAAGTGTTTGATGAAATTACGCGCGTGGCTTGCCCAAGAGAAGTCATCTTGGCACTTAGAATTTTTTTCAATTTTTTAAGTTACTTCTTGAACAAGTTACACTCAAATTCACCATTTCTCATGATTCAAATATGAATTTGGGTATGGAATATGAAAAGAGGATGCTTGAATTGATGGTTGACCAAAAGTCTACTTGGTCAACTCCTGATTTTACTGACTTTGGTCAAAATGACCAATTTTCCCCTTTTGATCAATTGAATAATTTCTAATCCAAAATTGATGATCAAGACTTCAAACATATGATCTTCCAAATATATAGAGGCCATGTACAAAGTTTCACTTCAAAATTCTCAAGAAATCTTGATGAAATCCCAAAACCTAGTTTTGGTTAACACCTTAGGAGACTGATGAATCATCTCCAAAACTTCAAATCCTCTGGGTATCTTAACCAATTTCTTGTACAAAGACTTTTCAAATGCCAATGAGATGTTGTAGCTTCCAAATCAAGACTTGTACATTGATCAATAGCCTTGATCAAACAAAACCCTAATTTGACTGGTGAATCAAAGGAGTGATTTCTCTTATAAACAAACACAAACTTCAGTCCTCTGATGATCCAAAGGGATGGATAAAACATCTTGAGATATTCAATAAATTTTGAGCTTGAAATATCTAGAGGTTTAGATGATAAGGTTCTACTTGAGCAACTTGTCAATGCAATCAACCTTCAAAGCTTGAGGAAAACTTGATAACCAAAGTACTTTGATCCTATTACAATGTATGAATGCAATGAAATATGATATTCATGATGAAACATAAGCCTAAATCAAGAGGGTAAATTTTGGGGTGCAACAGTAGGGTCCAACCACCACTAACTGACAGAGAACTAGTTGATATGTTTATGGGTACATTAACTGGCCCATTTTTTAACCTGTTAATTGGAAGTTCTTCGTCTGGTTTCACTGAGTTGATCCTAATTGGTGAAAGGGTCAAAAGTGGCATTAAGAGCGGAAAAATTCCCATGACATCTGCTTCCGCATCCAACTCTGTAAAGAAGCCCTTCACTAGGAAGAAAGAAATAAATGTTGTGTATGGGGCCAGAGCCCATACCAAAAAGGGTCACCGACCCTCTGTTAATGTTGTGTTAATCTCTAACCCTCCATCTGCTCAAAGACAATCATCCAACAATCAATGATCTGAAGTTCCTCGAAGACAGTTCACAAGGATAAGCATGTCATTGCCCCAAGCCTTACAACATCTGTTGAAGGCCAACTTAGTGACATTGTGTGATCCACCATCCAATCCAAATAATACATCACCGAAGTACAATCTGAATGCCAAGTGCGCATATCATTCCAACAGCCCTAGGCCTGAAATTGATCAATGCTAGGCTCTGAAGAATAAGAATCAAGATCTGATAGACAACAAAACTATTGAGTTTTATCCACCTACAACTCCAAATGTGATAACTACACCAACGCCGAACCATGGCAAAGGTGTCAACGCGATTGACGATATTACTTTTGTTTCCTCTATTAAGGATTTGACAACTCCATCGACTATTGTGAAGGAAATTTTGCTAAGAGCCGGGGTGTTCACTGGTTGTTTTAAAAACTGTGATTGTTATGCTAAACAAACAAATGGATGCAAGCGGCTGAAGGAAGGCGTGAAATGCCTGATAAATAGCCGTGAGATTCTATTTGAGAAGATTCTTACAATCAATATTTTAACCAACAAATCTAAAGAACTGTCCATAATAACCATCTCCAACAAGCCTCTTAGGATCTCCTCAAAGGGTCTTATTAGGATTTCAAATGAATCAATCATTGCTCCTTTAATAATCACTTCCCCTGGGCCTATTCCCTACTCCTTCGACAAAGTGATTCCATGGAACTATGGTGCCGAAGTTTATTATCATGGGATAAAACAAGATTCTTGGATCAACAAAGACAAAGCTAATGTTACTAATATTGCAGGTTCTAGTAAAGTAACGAGAACATGGAGGTTCTTTTCCCCTAATATTTCACCACCCACTACTATAATAACTCATGTCCGCATAATCAATGACATGTCCAGTGCCAACATTAGAGGAAAAGAGAAAGAAGGTGAGCCTGCTGGGATAGAGGCACCTACCAAAGATACTAATGCTGAAGAACCCTCCACTCGATAGATGGAGGAAATCCTGAAAATCATAAAGAATAGTAACTTCAAAATAGTTGAGCAACTGGGGAAAACCCCTTCCAAAATCTCCATGTTGTCATTACTACTCTATTTCGATGCTCATGCCTAAGCTTTAATCAAGTTCTTGAAGAAAACTCATGTGCCCCAAGAGACTACAGCTGACCAATTTGAGAATAATGTGGCAAGTTTAACGGCTGACAATGGATTAGGTTTCTCTGACGTTGGTTTGACTCATATGGGAAGGAACCACAACAAAGCCTTGCATGTCTCTATTTAATGCAAGGGAACCACCTTGGGTATGTCCTAATTGATACCGGCTCATCTCTAAATGTGTTACCCAAAGGTGCTTTAGACCGACTAGATTGTGAAGGACTGGTATTGAAGCCAAGCGATATTGTTGTAAGGGCTTTCGATGGGTCTAAAAGGATGGTTCATGGAGAGGTGGATCTCCCAATTAAAGTTGGCTCACAGATTTTCAACTCTACCTTTTACGTGATGGATATACGTCCTTCCTATTCGTGTTTGCTTGGTCTCCCTTGGATCCATGGGGCAGGGGCAGTAACATCCACCCTTCATCAAAAATTAAAATATCCAGTCAAAGGGAAGATTGTTAGTGTTTGTGGTGAAGAGGAATTCATGGTGAGCCACCTCAATTCCTTCAAGTATGTAGAAATGGATGTTGAATTTATAGAAACTCCATGCCAAGCTTTCGAAGTTGTTCCTCCTATGGTTTCCACCACCAAAATCTCCTCTGACATATCCAAAGCTGATGAGGTTGTACTGAGAATGGTTTCACTTAAAGATGCTTGTGTCGTAGTTGAAGATAAGAGTTGTACTATCTGGGGACAACTCCCTGACATTCCGCTTAAAGCAGACAAATTCGAATTGGGTTTCACCATCAAAGCTTAGAAATAAGTCAGGCGCGCTCGCGTGGGAAAGCTACCTCTCTGCATCAGAAATCATGAAGTAAACGATGTGGAAGACTCTGATGATGAATGCACTTTTGGAGAATGGATCTACCCTACTACCGAAGGAAAGCTCAACAACTGGCATGCAAAGGATTTCACTTCCATCTCCTTCATTGAGGAGTAATTACTATTTACTGTTTTCTGTCAATTCAATAACTTTTGTCTGTAATCTTAATTCCAAACAATGACTTTTAAGCCATATGCCTTTCCCGGGGCACTTGGTCCATTTGTTAAGGGTTTTGTTCATGTTCATTTATCATATGATCATTTAATATAAACCATTGGACCTTTTGCATTCAAATTTTGTGACCATTGTCTTTCTTTTTTTTATTGAATTTTTTTCAATAGCCATGTATCTTATATGCACAGACACACGCACACTTGCAGATCCCCATCCACTCCGGATCTCATGCCAATGACTCTACTATTTCCAGTTATGACTTCGAACATCCAATTAACCAAGCCAAAGACTAAGGCGAGGAAGATTGTGAAATACCAAGAGAACTAGCCAGGTTGCTGATACAAGAGGAGAAAGCTATTCAACCTCATAAAGAGCCAGTCGAAGTTATCAACCTAGGTACCGAGATAGACAGGAAAGAAGTCAAGATCGGCACCAGCCTAGAAGATGGTATCAAGAGCAGATTGGTTTAGATGTTACATGAATATGTTGAAGTGTTTTCTTGGTCGTATTAAGATATGCCAGGGTTGGATACTGACATTGTGGTTCATCTTCTGCCAACAAAGGAAGATTGTCCTCCTATTAAGAAAAATGTCCGTTGCATGTAGCATGACATGTCTGAAAAGATAAAAGCTGAAGTGATGAAACAATTCGATGCAGGTTTCCTAGCTTTAACATCTTATCCTCAATGGGTTGCAAACGTGGTCCTCGTACCGAAGAAAGATTGGAAGGTTCGTATGTGTGTAGATTATAGGTATTTAAATAGGGCAAGCCCCAAAGATGATTTCCCTCTACCTCGTATTGACGTCTTGGTTGATAACACCGCTCAACATAATTTCTTCTCCTTTATGGATGGATTTTCTGGCTACAATCAAATCAAGATGGCTCCCTAAGACATGGAAAAGACCACCTTTGTTACACAATGGGGCACCTTTTGTTACAAGGTCATGTCGTTTGGATTAAAAAATGCAGCGGCAACATATCAAAGTGCTATGGTAGCTTTATTTCATGATATGATCCATCATGAGATATAGGTATATGTCGATGATATGATTACAAGGTCGTAAACTGAAGAAGAGCATCTCGATCACCTACGCAAGCTATTTGAGAGGCTGAAGAAGTACAAGTTGAGGCTGAACCCTAATAAGTCCACATTCGGAGTAAGGTCTGGAAAGCTTCTAGGTTTTGTCGTCAGTGGTAAATGCATCAAAGTTGATCCTGAAAAAGTTAAATCCATTCAAGAAATTCCAGTTCCCCGCTCTGAGAAGGAAGTTAGAGGATTCTTGGGTCGTCTTAATTACATTGTCCGTTTCATATCTCATCTAACTGCTACTTGTGAGCTGATCTTCAAACTCCTGAAGAAAGATCAAGTAGTTAAATGGAATGACGATTGCCAAGCTTCCTTTGATAAGATCAAGGAATATTTACAAGAACCTCCTATCCTTATGCCTCCAGTGGAAGGAAGACCATTGATCATGTACTTGACTGTGCTAGATAATTCTATGGGGTGTGTGTTGGGCCAACATGATGAATCTGGCCGAAAAGAGCATTCTATATACTACCTGAGCAAAAAATTTACCAACTGTGAAACCAGATATTCACTGCTCGATAAAACTTAATGCACTCTGGCATGGGCTGCTCGCCCGCTAAGACAATATATGTTGACTCATACCACTCTATTGATTTCTAAGATGGACCCTATCAAGTATATCTTCGAGAAGCCAGCTCTCTTTGGGCAAATAGATAGATGGCAAATGATTCTGACTGAATATGACATCCAATATACAACACAAAAGGCCATCAAAGGAAGTGTATTGGCAGATTCTTGTACCCCAAAATTTTCCCTCCCATTTTTACTCAAGACATGCTCATTGAGGTCCTAAAATTTCTCAAGCTTCTAATACAGAGGGAGGACTGAAGCAGTATCCTGGAGGATCACTGAGGCTACCAAAGCATCTTGAAAGTGGTCCAAATTCAAAACAACAATGTTTAAGGCAAAAAGCTGCAGCATGAGTAGACACATACTCACATGAGTCGACTCATTTTGGTGACATAAAGGTGCATGAGTCGACACAAATTCATATGTGTCGACACAAACAAGGTATGAGTCGACACAAAGACTTATGTGTTCATACATACTGTTATCCAGCCTCAAAACAGAAAGATGAAAGGGGCATGAGTCGACACAAAACGCGTATGTGTCGACACAAACAGGTGCATGTGTCGACACATCCCATTATGCATCGACTCATACTGAGTTGATTTTGTTTTTACAGGAGTAAGAAGAGTTATGTGTCGATGCATATCAGCATTGTGTCGACACATAACAGTTCAAAATGCCATTTTTCTGTCTTTTTACATTGTCTTAACAGTTTTCACGGATTTTCTTTATTATTGTCCAACTATTCGATAAGGGCTAATGTTTTGTTTTGTCTTAAGGCCCAAGAATTCGTGCCAAAATGTCCAGGTGCATTCAAGGATGGAAATGGCATGAAATCTTCATTTTTGGAATTTTTTCAAATTATAATCATGGCTTTAAACAACATGGTTACAGCTTGGATTCTTCCCTTCAAGCATTTCAGACACAGACACTTTCTTAGAAAAAGCACGTTAAACTCTCAAAATTTTCACAAAGTTGTGCAACTTGAAACAACAGATCGCAGCCTCCACAAAACCTTGAAGTTGTTTCAAATTTTTGAAATCAGTGCAGGCGCCTACAGTCTAATTCAAGTCATTTCAATCTAAACCAAGCATTGCAATCATCTCCGAAAGGTTCATAGGGTAAGAATGGGTCATTATTGACAGCAAAATTCGGTAAAAACACACGCATATGCATCGCCGATTCCAATAATCATGTGAATTCTTATTTGTATTTTTGTTTCGTTTTAGTAATTACCATCCATAGTAATATGTTGTTGATATCCAAATGTGCAGCTTTGCGCCATTAGATGAACCCACATACTGCCTGAACCACGAATCACCATGTTCATGCATATTCGTGCTTGACTGAACCATATCTTACAAATCCATGCGCTTTAGTCCAAAATAATGATCCCAATGGATTTGCAGCCCCCAAATTAGGGGGGTAGGGTCCCATTGGCGTTTGATTTTGTAGGTTTGTACGAGATCCGGTGGTGAAGTTGGCGGATTTGAATTCAATATTTTATTGTAGTTTATCATATAATCATTGTTTTGTGTTTGGATCAACGAATGAAAATGCATCTTAGATGGTAAAGGGGAACGTGTGTAGTGGAAAGGACCTGGGTTCGATACCCAGGTCTTGCATTTTTTCTAACATTTTCTTTGCAGATCCCATAATTGCAGATCACACACACATACCGTACACCATTAGATCTATGTCAGCAGATGCATCTTATCTAGATCCAACACCATGAGCGCACAACCTCATCATGGACCCCCAAAGGCCAGCAGCACCATATCCAACGTCGGCCTGGACCATCTCTTAATTTGGGCCTAATAAATTCATATCTCACCCCCTATTTTCAGCTTTAACACCAGGCCCATTTACATTATTGTTATTTTTATTATTTGTTTCTTTTAATTTTTTAATCAGCAAATCAATTATAAATTCACAAAAAATAGATTTAGTCCTTTTTCAATTAAAAAGTTATTTTTGTTAATTAATTAATTATTTTAACCTTTTGCTTAAATTAAAATCAAGTAGACTTAGGATTTCATTTCATTTCTTCATAATAAAAATACAAAAAATTAGAATTAGGTCCTTATTTTTTACCTTCTTTAGATAATTAGTTTTCTTCCCTTTTTTAGATTAGTTTATATTTAACTTAAACATTTTCTCAAAATAAAACAAAATAACAAAAAGATTTTCTTTTTAACTTAGAAATAGTTCAGGGTTTTAGACGTCTGTTCCAATTTAAGCACGTTTATTGCTTTCGTTATTATTTTCCTATTAATATATCTGCTTATGTGATGTAATAGATTTTATAACTAGGAATTTACTTTACTGCTTTATTTTTCCCCATTTTGGACATGTAAATAATCCCCCTCCCCGAAGCCTTGTAATAGCTAAATTTATATTTATGCACTTTTAATTACTGCAAACTATTAACTGTTTAGATGCATGACAATAGGATTGTATGGCAAGAATAATAAACAAAATGCTAGAAAACTTAACATAAGATAAAACTAACTGAATACAACACACTCTCACATATACACCTCTAGGGTATCCCACTTCAGTTGCCTTCGGAAAAACAGTCACATATTTTGAAACCTGAGAGATTTTAGTGGCTACCCTCCAGTTTAAAGATCATAAGTCCCTCGATGACCCTCTCGATGTTGCCTCGATATGATCTTAAAAACCCTAGGGTAGTTACTAAAGTTTCTTGCCCAGATGCCTTTATGACTGTATAAAAGTCCCTTCGAATGTTCCTCAAACATCCAACGACTACGGCTACCTACTCACTAATAGTATGATAGCATTGTCTAAAGGAAAAGAGGAAAAAAATAACCTTTCGAGTAAAGTAGATAATTGTTAGATGCTTGCTCAAACAAATTTTTACACTTACACAAAAATTCTTTCAAAAGCATTTTCAAATACTTTGTATACGTTCTCTGCCATTCCAAGAAACATTACAAAGTTCACCGTACTAAGGCGCTATCAAAAATACTTTTCAAAATACACAAAGCACAATGTATTTCAAAATGAGCTAAGCATCTAAGAGCCCGTAGAAAACTACGGATGGAAAGGGTGCTAACACCTTCCCTTTCCATAATCTACCCCCCTTACTCATAAAACATCTCGAAAGGTCTTTTTCTGTTCTTTTCACCATTTCCTTTATTGGAAAAAAGAAAAGTCGGTGGCGTTTCTTGCTTACCGTAACATTTGCGAATACAAACGTAAAACCTGTATAACAGTCGGTGTGATACGATGGCAGAACCGAATGTTTATATTGGTTTGTGTTTTTTGTTTGCAAATGTTGCGGTAAGCAAGAGTCGCCACCGAATTTTCTTTTATCCAACAAAGGAAAGGGTGAAAAGAATATAAAAAGACCTTTTTCGATATTTTCTGAGTAAGGGGGTAGATTATGGAAAGGGAAGGTATTAGCACCCTTTCAATCTGTGGTTTTCCACAGGCTCTTAGGTACTTGCTCATTTTTTTAAACTGTTTGTGTTTGTGTGTTTTGAAAGATTTTTGTTTGCTTTATGGTAACTCTTGTATCAGTCCTCAAGAGTGTAATAACGCATTTTTTAAAATAGTTTTTTAAAAGTGTGTAAGTGTGAAAATTTCAGATTTGAGCAAGTACTTAAGAACAGACTACCTACTCGAAAAAGGATGTTCTTTTCCTCCTTTCCTTTAGATCGTGCTATCCTAATATTAGTGAGTAGGTAGCCCTATCGTCAGATGTTGAGGGACAATTGAAAGGGACGTTATGGTCATCGAAGGCAAAATGTAAGGATATCTTAGCATTCGAAGGGACGGTCATCATATAAGCAATATCGAGGGACAAGATCATTTCTCGTAGGCAACTCGAAGGACGTTAGGGACCATGATCTATTTGATGACTTTAGTACCGAGGTTCTTTGCTAAGATATCCCTACGTTCGAGGGACATGACCATTTCTGAGGCAACCAAGTGAGGAATACCCTAAGGATGCAAGTGTGAGAAGTGTGTTTTTTTCAGTTATATTATCTTGAGGTTAGTGATCTAACGGTTAATTAATTAATCTTGTTATGCACGCCTAATTTACTAGCAGTAATATATACAGAATATAAGAATGTAAAAGCGAGAAATAAAGTCATACAGCTATTACAAGGCTTCGGGACAGTTACAGTTATATCTGACTAAAATGTAAAGTGCGAAGATTAAAAGTGCAAAAATTTAAATTCTAAACTATTACAATGCATGGACAGATACATAATCAGGAAATAAAATACGTGCACGATAAAATTACAAACCATAAGCAGATACATAATAATATAAGCGCACGGAATAAAGAAACATTTAAAAACCTAGTAAATAAAAATAAACAACAAGAAAAATCTTTTTCTTGGTTTTTGCTAAGAGAATGAATAATTCCAAATTTATTTTTAATTAAGAAAATAAAATTAGAATGAAATGAAACCTAATTCTAATATTAATTTTTTTGGTATTTTTTTGTTAATAAAACAATTTAAATTAATAAAGAACCTAACACTAATTTGATTTTAAATTGATAAAACTGCATTAAAATAATTAATTAATTAATTAATAATTTTAGAAAGAAACTAAACCTATTTATTACTTTTTTTATTTTTTATTATTATTATTGTTGACTAATTAAATAAAAAGAGAAAACAAAATAATAATAAAAACAAAACAAAAATGTCCAAGTGGGCCTGAATACTGAAAAATAAACAATGGGGGGTGTTGATCTAAATTGATTAGGCCCAAAATTTGAAGGCCCAAGCCAAGCGCCTGATCCTGTGTGGGCATGTCTCTAGGGTACATGATGTGCTTGTGTATTTGTATGCATTAGATCTGATCAGGAGACAACTGGTGGTTGAGAATTGCTGGAATGTGGTGAGCATTAGACCCTGAAGAGTATTGAATCCTGCATGAAATAATAGGAAAATAAGAAAATGTTGGACCTGGGACCCGAACCCAGGTCCTTTCCTTTACCAACACGCTTCGCTGCCAACTGAACTAACATGCCATTCGTTTATATATACCAAACAAAAATAATATAATTTAACATTTCCAGAAATTATTAAAAATAAAAAAGAAAGCGCGCGCAGGTTCATACTGTCCAATGAAGGGCTGCCACGCATTGTATTTTTCCTTTCTTCGTCGTATTAGACCTGGAACCCTATAGTGAGTTTTTTGTCCGTCACTATAAACCCTACATTTGAAACAAGCACAATACACAAAATAAATTTACTTTGAGGCCATGGGTTGATTGCTATCAACCTCTTGAGCAAGATGGTGTCCTTAGTTTTGGCTAATTTTGGCCATTGTGAAAATCCCCAATTCTAAAGGTCAAACCCTAGAAATGGTAGTATACGATCCTGGCTCCCAAACTGCAATCAAACTAAACCAAAAGCTTACAAATACTCACATGGTTAGATATGCATGGTTAAAATATATTGATACTGCATGAATCGTGCAAAACGAATTTACAAAAATGAAGCAAACCGTGAGAATGGATAAGGCTGCTTCTTGGTATTTCAAGGGCTGGTAAGGATGGCAAACACTTCAGGGAACCTCCAGAAGTGTATTTTGATCTTTAGTTTGGGCTAAAGAAAGCTAGAACATGAAATTCAAAATTTTCAATTTCACACTTTTTTGCAAAATGGGCAGGGGTTCTCTAGGCTTCGTATTTGTCCTTTATGCTTGACAATGGCTTGTTTATATGGAGAATTATGAGGGGACACGAAAAAAATAAGCTTGTAACAGCCATAATCAATTGCTTGAATTCCATGAATGTCCATTTGTAACCTTGGCCAAAGTTATGGGATTTTGTCCATTTTTGAATTTTGAATGAGTGCAAACATATTGGCCTTGTTGTACACAAAAATTTGGACCCCTCCATGCATTAAAACAAGCCTTAACCACAGTATTTGCAATAATCTTGATTTATTTAATTTTTAATTAAATAGAATTAATATAAAATGCAAAAAAAGTCAAGACTGTGCAAAAATGGTTTTAGGAGTCCTCTATACTCTTAGGAAGATGTTTAAAGTCCAAGAATTTGAGCCATTGCCTTAAACACTCAAATTTGCTCAATGCATATTTCTTGAAATATCCCAAATTTTCCTAACTTGGGAAGGCCATAACTTGCTCAATTTTCATATTATGATGATGATATTGGACTTTTTGTAAAGCCTAAGATGTCTACTTCAATCCCTCTTTTGATAAATTTTGCATTTGAATAAGTTATCTTGATGTTAATGGTCTTGGAAAAAGTGGCTTTTATTGACTTTCTAAAAAATGACCTGTAATGTATGAACTTGTATCTTTCAAATGGTGCATTTCTTGAACTTGAGGGCTAAAGAGAAGTTGTAGGGAATTAGATTCTCTTCAAAATGAGATTTGGTTAGAAAGTTTCTGATAAAGTATGAGAAAGTTATGCTTGGTCAAAGTTTGGTTGACTTTTCCTATAGAAATTCTAATTTAGCAATTCTTGACTTTTGATGAACTAGGAGAATTTCTTGAGGAATTATGATCAACCCTTGATCAAATGATGGATATCACATCAAAATGTTGATGTTGACCAAAAATCTTGAAGTTTGACTGTACATGGGCCACAGTTGACTATTGACCTAGCACAGTTGATTTTACAATACTTGAGCAATTGACTGAGCAAACTTATTGAGCAGGGCATGAAACTTTGCATGGATGATCTTGAAGACATATTAGGACCATGGGAAGCATTTGAGACCTTTGGAGATCAACTATCTTGATGAAAATTGAAACCCTAGTTGGGGTTCATTGTCTTAGGAGAATTGTCTGGTCAATTCTTGGTCAACCTTGAGCAATTAAGAACCTCTAACAGTATGTCTTGAGTGAAATGAGAGGGCAAATTTTGGGGTACAACAGCTGCCCCTGTTCAATATTCTTAAACCTGAGGATGTATATTGGCTGGTTTGCCTTTCGTGATCTGAAGGTGGAAGATGATTGAACACTAGAGTGCCCAGAAATTTGCACTCGTCTGAAATGATACATGCGGTGTAGATAATATCTAGAATGGGCTTATAGATGCCATTTGGAAAAGATGACTGAAGACTATCGGAGATGGGCTTAAAGATGACATCTAAGGAATATGATGGGTATTCGTCGGAGATGGGCTTAAAGATGCCATCCAAAATAGATGCTGACTTCGTAAGGAGTCTCTTTGTGGGGATTATTGTTCCTGCTGTCCGAGGAGGAGTCCGTTGGGGAATATTTTTTAGGGGAATAGTGTCTAGGAGCTTCGGTTGTCCAATACTCTACTGGGGAGTCATCTCTTGACTGAAGAGACGTAAGTGAATTTCTATCTGGTCAGGATCCAGGCTTCACAGTGATTTGCCGAGGATAATAAAGCTGACTGCTATTTGGTCATATTCCAGGCTTCATGGTAACTTACTGGGGAAGTGAGATAAAACTGTTATCTGGTCGTACACCGGGATTTGCAGTTTCTTTAACTGGAATAGAAATCATAGAAACCTTAGTGTCGATTTAACTGAACCAGAGAAAGGATCTAACAGAAAAGAATCAGTAATAAAGAAATGGTCGATTCAAACTGAACCAGCTGAGGTCTTGATTTATCTTTGACTGGATAAAAATCATAAAAATCTTAGTGTTGATTTAACTGAACCAGAAAAAAGTCTTGGATCATATTCAACTATAATAAGAATCAGAGAGATCTTAGTGTCGATCTGGATGAACCAGAGAAGGTCTTTAATTAACTTTGACTGTAATGGAAATCAGGAGAATCTTAGGGTGGATTCAACTGAACTAGACAAAAGTTTTGGGTCATCTTCAACTGGAATAGGAATCAGAGAGATCTTAGTGTCGATCTGACTGAACCAGAGAAGGTCTTGGATTAACTTTGACTGGAATGGAAATCAGAAAAATCTTAGGATTGATTCAACTGAACTAAACAAAATTCTTAGAATATCTTCAACTGGAATAGAAATCAGAGAGGTCTTAGTGTCGATCTGACTGAACCAGAGAAGGTCTTGGATTAACTTTGACTGGAATAGAAATTAGAAGAAATCTTAGGATTGATTTAACTGAACCAGACAAAAGTCTTGGAATATCTTCAACTGGAATAGAAATCAGAGAGATCTTAGTGTCGATCTGACTGAACCAGAGAAGATCTTGTGAGGGCATCTTTCTAGGGAAGATCCTGAGACAACTCTTTGTTATACGTAGCTTTTGAGAAGACTACCAGGTCACATAAGTAGTCAATAGTGTTTGTTGATTTGATCTTCTCCTTGAAAAAGGAAAAGAGTTAGTTGTATGCAATATCATGATGTATGAAATGTATTGTGATGATCTTCTCAAAATAAATGAGATTATGTTGTATGCGATGTGTATGCACATGCCATGATGTATGAATATGGGATGCTATTGATATTTTTCCCAGTCTAGGAAAATAAATCCTGAACTAGTGCTAGAGAGTATTGGGAAGTTGAATCCTTCATTTCCGCTGGGGATGATGAATGGATATGATTTGCTGGGGATTGACTCTGTTTGAGAATAACTCTATGGATGGAGGATGCTTTGTTGGAAGATCTTGCCGGTGTAGAGAAATAAACTTTGTTGGGGAATAAGCTTCCGCAGTTGGAGAAATAAACTCTACCTGGGAGGAGGTTATAAATTGTTTAAGATTATAAAGCTCGGCTGGGGAAAACAGATTTCAGCTCCCTAAAGAAACTTTGCTGGAGGAAGTAATTCCTGCTAGGGCAGGAGGAGATCAAAACCCTGGTTGTTTCTACTCTGTGGGGAACATAGACGTCACGGGGTCGTATGTAACGGCGACTTTGTTTCAAACAATATTTGCCCCTGTACTTGCTGGAAAGAGTAATTGTCGGGACTGCAAATTGTTTCTTAGACTTTGCCCCGTTCCTTAAAGTAATTAGCAATTGTCTTTCTGTTTTTTATGCAAGTATTTGTGAACAATGATCATATTTAAATGCACATGTCAAAAATAAATCATTGGACGTTTTTGCAAAACAAAATAGGAAAAGAAAAACAAATAGTTTTGTACTTTCAAGGAATGATTTGTATTGATTTTTTTTTTGAAATTCGCCTATAATAGGCATTTTGTACAAAGAGACTGACGTTCTAGTAGGAGAACGTCGTCATAAGAAATGGAAATTACATAAAATAGTGTATAAAGTGAAAACAACTATGTGTAATAATCCCATTGAGTTTCAAATATGCTATTGCCCCTATGTCTTCGAGCGTCTCATCACTTTGCTACTTGTCCAAAGGTGATTAGATTGATCGGTGTCGTTTGAGTCTTGGTAGTTAATACTGAGGTATGGTCGCAAGGTGATCCAATGGGACATAATGATACACTTAAAATCCCTAATTTTTGCCTGGACCTCCCTTTCGGATTTTCAGTCCACCGGGATACCCTTTTTTGCCCAGGCTGCCTTTTCAGGTTTTCGACTTGCCGAGTGTACAGATTTTTTTGTATTTATCCCTAATTTTTCCCGAACCCTTTTGGTTCACCGGGATGCCCTTATTTTTGCCTAGGCCAGTCAACCTAGAGGGTATTTATTCATGCGTAGTTTTTTTTCACTATGTCCACATTAACAGGCTGAGGAAGGTCGTCACCATCCATGGTGGTTAGAATCATGGCTCCACCGAAAAATATGCTTTTGATTATAAATGGCCCTTCGTGCGTGGGAGTCCATTTTGCCCTGGGATCACTTTGCGACAGTATGATGCGTTTGATTACTAGATCACCCATTTGATACACTTGACGTCTGACCTTTTTGTTGAAAGCCTTGATTATCCGTTTTTGATACACTTGACTATGACAGACAGCAGTAAGCCTTTTCTCATCAATCAGATTCAGTTGATCAAGTCGAGCCTGGATCCAATCATCTTCGTTCAAACCTGTATCCTTCATGATCCTCAAAGAAGGGATCTGGACCTCAATAGGTAGGACAGCCTCCATACCATATACCAGAGAATAAGGTGTTGCCCATGTTGACGTACGTGCTGAGGTGAGGTAACCATGAAGAGCAAATGGTAACATCTCATGCCAGTCTTTGTATGTCACCGTCATCTTCTGTATAATTTTCTTAATATTCTTGTTAGCAGCCTCCATAGCGCCATTCATCTTCGGATGATAAGGGGAAGAATTATGATGCTGGATCTTGAATTGTTTACAAAGTTCGGTAATCATTAGATTGTTGAGGTTTGTACCATTGTCTGTGATGATTCTTTCTGGCACACCATACCGACAAATTAGGTTATGCTTGATAAATCGCGCCACAACATTCTTGGTAATGGTAGAAAAAGAGGCAGCCTCAACCCACTTCGTGAAGTAATCAATGGAGACTAGGATGAAGCGATGCCCATTGGAGCCGTAAAGACGTTCAAGGGAACCGGAGGTACATGTACTTTATCATCATAGATCTGGAATTTGTGACAGGTTCGAGAATGATGATAACAGTCTGCTTCCATAGTGGACCAATAGTATCCTGCCCGTAGGATCTTTTTAGCCATGGTGTGTCCACTAGAGTGGGTGCCAAAGGTACCTTCATGTAAATCTGCCATAATCCTCTCTGCTTCGCTCTTGTCTACACACGGAAGTAAAGTAGAGTCATGGTTGCGCTTGTAGAGGATTCTATTACTGAGGAAGAACTTTACGGAGAACCTTCTCAGAAATTTCTTATCATTGACAGACGCCCCCTCGGGATATTCTTGAGCCTCGAGATACCTTTTCACTTCATGGAACCAAGGTTTGTCTGCTATTTCTTCAATATCAATCTCACAGAAGTATGCTGGTTCATCCAATCTCTCAATAGTAATCTGAGGAGCTTCGTTGTCCCATCTGACCTTGAACATAGATGACATAGTAGCTAGCGCGTTTGCTAACTGATTCTCTTCTCGTGAAAATGTTCAAAGGTGATTTCTTCAAAGTGTGGAAGCAATGTCAGCACATATTCTTTGTAAGGGATGAGATTCGGGTGCTTCGTGTCCCACTCTCCTTTGATTTGACTTATTACCAAGGCTGAATCCCCGAAAACGCTCAAGAACTTGATCCTCGGGTCAATAGCAGCTTTGAGACCCATGATGCATGCTTCATACTCTGCCATATTGTTGGTACAATTGAAACATAATCTGGAAGTAAAAGGAGTATGACATCCCTCAGGAGATATGATTACAGCACTGATGCCATTGCCGAGTGCGTTAGAAGCTCCATCAAAAACCATAGTCCATCAGGATCCTTCCTCATGTCCTTCATCCGGTCCAGGTTCTTCACAGTCAGTCACTAACATAATATTCTCATCCGGGAATTCAAAGTTCATGGATTGGTAGTCATCCACGGCCTGATGAGCCAAATGATCAGCTAATACACTTCCCTTGATTGCTTTCTGGGTTGTGTATTGGATGTCGTATTCGGTCAAGATCATTTGCCATCTTGCTATTCTTCTGGAGAGAGTGGGCTTCTCGAAGATGTACTTGACCGGATCCATATTAGATATCAACAAGGTAGTGTGAGTCAACATATACTGTCTTAGTCAGCGAGCAGCCCATACCAAAGCGCAACAAGTTTTCTCGAGAAGTGAGTATCTTATTTTACATTCGGTAAACTTTTTGCTAAGGTAGTATATTGCATGCTCTTTTCGACTGGACTCGTCATGCTGCCCCAGCACACACCCCATTGAATTATCTAGCACTGTTAGGTACATTATCAAAGGTCTTCCTTCAATCGGAGGCATCAGAATTGGAGGCTCTTGAAGGTATTCCTTGATTCTATCGAATGCAGTCTGGCATTCGTCATTCCACTTTACCACTTGATCTTTCTTCATGAGTTTGAAGATGGGCTCACAAGTAGCAGTTAAATGGGAAATGAACCTGGCAGTGTAATTTAGGCGTCCCAAGAAACCTCTAACCTCCTTCTCAGTGCGAGGATCTGACATCTCTCGCATAGCCTTCACTTTTGTAGGGTCTACCTGAATTCCCTTGTCACTGATAATGAAACTGAGGAGTTTACCAGACCTTACCCCAAAGCTGCACTTGTTCGGATTTAACCTTAGCTTGTACGTATTCAACCTGGAAAACATCTTTTGCAGATGATCGAGGTGCTCTTCCTCAGTTTGGGATCTGGCTATCATGTCATCAACATAGACCTCTATTTCATGGTGAATCATGTCATGGAACAAAGCTACCATGGCTCGCTGATAGGTTGTCTCGGCATTCTTTAACCCAAATGGCATCACTTTATAGCAGAAAGTGCCCCATTGTGTGACGAAGGTTGTCTTCTCCATGTCTTCGGGTGCAATCTTGATCTGATTGTAACCAAAGAAACCATCCATGAAGGAAAATATGTTATGTTGCACGGTGTTGTCAACTAGAACGTCAATGTGGGGAAGCGGAAAGTCATCCTTGGGTTTTACCCTGTTCAAATCTCTATAGTCCACACACATTCGTACCTTTTTGTCCTTTTTAGGTATCGGGACTATGTTAGCAACCCATTGGGGATAAGAAGTGACAGCTAGGAACCCAGCGTTGAACTGTTTCATAGCCTCTGCTTTGATCTTCTCTGACATTTTAGGGCACATGCGACGGACCTTCTGCTTTACCAGAGGGAAATCTTCTTTAGTTGGCAGGCGATGAACCACAATATCCGTGTCTAGTCCTGACATGTCTTCATATGACCAGGAAAAGATCTCAACATAATCATGCAACATCTGAATCAAACGTTGTTTGACACGAAGCTCCAAATTTGCACCTATCTTGACCTCTTTTTTGTTCTCTTTTGTGCCCAAATTCACTGTCTCAATTGGCTCTTCATGAGGCTTTATAGCCCTTTCTTCCTACTGTAACAGTCTGGCAAGTTCTCCGGGTACCTCACAATCTTCCTCACCTTCGTCCTAGGCTTGGTTGATCGGATTTTCAAAGTCATAACCGGAAATATCAGAATTGTTATCAATGGGATCCAAAGTGGATATGGATCTGCAGTTTGATACGTGGGTGTGTGTAAGAGCATAGCTGTGTAGACAAAGTAAAAAGCAGAAAATAAAAATAGAGAGCGCAAAATTTGTATGCATAAACGTCCAATGCTTTATTAATGCCATGTGAAATTGAAACATGATAACCCTCACAAATAAACCATTGTGCCCCGGGTAACACACACGGCCATAAAGTTTATATTGTTTATTACATATCCAAAAATAAGAAAGACAATTACTATTGAATAAAATTAATTGGTACAAAGTCTTTTGTTTTCCAGTTACTGAGTCCACTGTTGGTAGTAGGGAAGATCTAGCTATCCATATCATCGTCACCATCACTGTCTTCTAGAGCATTGACCCCGTGATTGCTGATGCGTAGGGGAGGTCTTCCAGCACGAGCATGACGGACAACCCTTTGAGCCCGTGAAGAGAAACCCAAACCGAAATTATCAGACTTGTATGGAATATCAGGGAGTTGGCCCCAGATGGTAGACCCACCTTCTTCAATAACTGCTTTTGCATCCTTGAGAGAAGTCATCTTCAAGGGAGGTCTGGTGATCTTTGGCAGATTAGTGACAGTTTCAGTTGCAGCCATAATCTGAGGTATCTCTTCGAAGTTTTGACACAGAGTCTCGATGAACTCGCCATCCATTTCCATGTACCTGAAGGAGTTCAGGTGCCTGACCATTTATTCTTCTTCACTGTGTACCGTGATAATCTTTCCTCTTATCGAGTATTTCATCATCTGATGCAGAGTAGACGTGACAACCCCCACTCCATGGATCCAAGGGCGACCTAACAAACAAGAATAAGATGGTCTGATATCCATCACGTAGAAGGTGGAGTCAAAGGTCTGAGAACTAACTTTAATGGGTATGTCCACCTCCCCATGCACCATTCTCTTTGAACCGTCAAAAGCTCTCACTACTATGTTGTTGGGCTTCAAGGTCAAACCTTCACAGTCTAATCTCTCCAGAGCCTTCTTAGGAAGCACATTTAATGATGAGCCAATATCTACCAAAACATGGGCCAAAGTAGTGCCCCTGCACTCGACGGAAACATGCAGCACATCATTATGTTTCCTCCCTCTAGGTGTTAGATCGACATCAGAAAAACCCAAACTGTTATCAGGTGTCAAACTGGCCACACAATCTTCAAATTGGTCAGCGGATGTTTCTTGTGGCACATGGGTCGTCTTAAGGAACTTCACCAAAGCCTTTTCATGGGCTTCAGAGCACAACAGTAAGGCTAGCATAGAAATCTTTGAATGGGTCTTCCCCAGCTACTCGACCACATTGTAGTCGCTCTTCTTGATAATCTTTAAAATGTATTCCATTTCCTTCTTGGAAGCTTCTGGGATATATACTAACGGTGCCTTCATCTGGATAGGCTCAACCAATATGTCTTTTCCCCGAGTCTCGGTCGACTCGGTGATATGGGTGTCAGCGGGGGTAATCACAGGAATTGCAGTAGTAGTATCAGCAGGAACAAAAGTAGGAATGATCACAAGACCAGTAATAGATCTTGGAGGAGAAATCTTAGGGGAGAACACTCTTCCACTTCTTGTTATTTTGATGGTCCCAACAATGTTGCCAATGTCGGGATTAGCATCTTTAGAAACCTGGTCTTCAACAGTCAGCAGGTCTTGCTTGACGCCGTGGTAGTAGACGTCACCCCCATAGTTCCAGGGAACAGTTTTGTCCGAGGAGTACGGGATTGGCCCTGGCATGGTGATAATCAAAGGAGACAACTTCAGAGCAGATGTAATCCTGACGGGTCTTTTGGTGGAGACCCTGAGAGGATTGGTGGAAATGGTTATTATTGAAACATCTTTGCAAGAAATATTTGGAACGGGGGTCTTTTCAAACAAAATTTCTCTATCATCCATCAGGCGCTGAACACTTGTCTTCAACAAATGACAACCAGCCGGTAGAGATAAACATAAGTGGCAACCTTCTCCACAGCTCAGAAATAAACCGGCCTTCAACAGGTTTCACTTAACAGTCAATAGAGGAGTAACAAGTTCCTTCACAAAAGTAACGAACACATCATCTTCAACAATGTTAACACCACGACCGTGCTTGGGCATAGGAGCAGTGATAACATTGGGGATCTCAGGGGCGTCAAATTCAATTTCCTTCGCCTTGAGAAGGTCTTACACCTTGTTTTTCAAAGCCCAGCAGCCGTTGGTATCATGGCCTGGACTTTCTGAATGGTAAGCACAACGAGCATTAGGGTTGTAGCGGGGAGAGGAAGTGTTGGGATTCTTCAGAGCTTCCCGTAAGGTTACCAGATTAGATTTCAACAAATGTGGCAAGACTTGAGACAACGTCATATTTATCATGGTAAACTATCTTACCGGCCTTTCTGTTCTCGATTCATTATTCCTGTGTTGAGTAGGTGCAAGCTTAGAGATCATGGCAGCCTCTACCACTCGACGGTGTTCAGTTCTGTCCTGATTCCTTTGATGGTACACAGCACTAACCTCTTTCTTCCCAGCAAATGGCTTCCTTACTACACTGGAGGATGCATCATTTTGGATCTTACCACTCCTAATTCTAGCTTCCACCCTTTCTCCTGTCAAAATCAATTCGGTAAAGCCGGCTGAGGATCTTCCAATCATATGATTGAAAACCGGACCAGACAAGGTACCAGAAACATATCCACTAGCTCCCTATCAGACAGGGGGGTTGGACTCTTCCTGCTAAGTCCCTCCACTTCTGAGCATAGTCTTTAAAGCCCTCACTCGAACCCATTGACATATTTTGGAGTTGTGTACGGGTGGGAGCAAGGTCTGCATTATACTGATACTGCTTGTAGAAAGCAGCAGCCAGGTCTTCCCAATTACGGATGTTGGCCCCTTCCAGCTGGTAGAACCATTCTAGTTGAGTTCTGGACATACTATCCTGAAAGAAGTGGACCCATAAGTCCTTGTCAGTAGTGTAAGGTTGGATCTTCCTCACATAAGAATGGAGGTTCATTTTGGGACATGAAACCCCATCATATTTGGAAAACATTGGAACCTTAAACTTTTGCGGGATGACAACCCCAGAGACCAAACCCAGCTCTTCAAAATCCAAACTCGGTACCTTCCGGACCTCCATTGCATTCAAACGATCCTCCAATTGTTTGTATTTTTCATTAGCAGGAGGATAATGTTCCTCATCATAGTCAGATTCATCATCAGATTCTTTTGGACTGGAGTATTCCTCTCTTGTTTCCTCCTCTTGATTGTTTCCTTCCTTTGATGAAGTTATCAGTTCAGAGGCTCGCTGCACTGGTCCTCTGATCCTTCTTCCCAGATTCACTAACCTAGTTGGCTTCTTTAGCTTCTTCTTTTCTTTAACAAGCAGGGCTTTCAGTTCTTCTTCCCCCTTGGTCAGAGCCATGATCACCTGTTGAAACTAGGCATTTTGAGTTTGTAGATCCTTCACTATTTGTTCTAGAGCCACTGCTGAAATAAACAGCGAAGAGGATGACAAACCTGCTTTGAAACCTGCTTATGCAATGATATGTATGATATATGTATTCAATGTTTTCAAGGATTTCTAAGACTCAAATTTTCTTAAACAAAAAAATAGCAAACGTTAATTGCATTAAGAAGTTTTATTGGTCACAACGATGCCTCTTGGGCTTACAAAGGAGGTAACAAAGCAAAAGTAAACTCCCAAAGCAAAGAGACTCAAGCTTCCCACGGGCGTATCCTCTTTGGTGCAATGTAGGAATTTTTATTCCTCTCCTCGTGAAGTAATCGGATGAGATCTAGAACCTTCTTCTTGTTGGCGTAGAATTGGGCTTCGAAAGTATCTCATTCTTCTTTAAGTTGGATCCAGGATTTTCGTAGCTCCTCAAAATTAGTTGGCATATCAGGATGAAGAACAACGTAGGGAGTGTCTCCTTAAGCAATTGGCTCCACAATCACAGGTAAGATGGCGGGGTAAAGCATCATAAGACATTGAGCACGAGCTCGCACCCATTTAAGGCATGGCTCAAGAGGGATGGAATTCTTGTGTCCCAGTGTCTTGCTATCAACTCTGTTTGTGATGCCCAAAGCTTGAATGAACCTCTTGCAATAACCCTGAACATCATTCTCATAGTCAATTGTGATTCCTTAGACGAGTGTGTCGTGAGGATTATCCCTTCTAGCGTAACCTAATTGTCGCAATGCTAAACAAGGATTATAAGTGATTCCTCCCATAATGCCTAAGAGAGGGACATTAGGGAATTCCCTACAGCGATCAATGATGGTAACATTCTCCGAGGATCGTGAACACCAATGAATATCTGAATGTCTAAGAGACATCAGCCTATGAGACCATCTCATACCCTGCTTATTTATCAAGATAGACCGGGGTAGGTGTGAAATAAACCATATAGCCAATAGAGGAGTTCAAAACAGGAGGGTACCTCCTCTCTTCAGAGTGCGAGTATGCAGAGAGTGTAGAATATCCCCAAGTAAGATAGGTACTAGATTGTGAGACAGAAAAATCTTGACGGCATTCACATCTATGAGTTGGTCCAGGTTAGGGAATAGTACCATCCCATAGATGAGAAGGGCTAACACCTCTTCAAAAGCTTGTAAATCTAGGCTATCCCAAAAATAGTGAGCTTTCTCAAATAGAAACTTAACTGGAAATCCTTGGACAGCTCTTATGGTTTCCCAATTTTCCACTACATCAGACCGTTGTAAAGACAGAGCTTGAGCAATCTCTTCAGGATTTGGGTCTCTTTCCGTACCGTTGAATAGTAGATGATTAAGTATAGGTACCTCTAATAACTAAGAAAACTCCTCCATAGTAGGCACTAACTGGTAATCAGGAAAAGTGAAGCAGTGGTACAACGGGTCAAAGAACTAAAAGAGCACCTTTAACATTTCTTCATCAGGGGTTTAAGTGACCAAGTTGAGAAGTCGACCATGTTTTTCAGTGAAGGGAGAGCTTTCAGGAATCCTAGATGCTAAGTCCTTGAGTTGAGGATGCACTTTCACAAGGTTGATTTGGATAGTGTTCCTGAGAGCGGATGTCATGTCCTACAAAGAAATACAAAGATAAGCCCTAATAAATCCTTGAAATGGTTAGTATGATATGACATGTCATGATGCCATGATTATGCTAAGAAATCACAGATATAGAAAGCACAAGCAAATCACACAAGAGACCTTGGGTTTAAGGCTTGCATGGGTTTTAAGGTAGTACCCTCTTGAAGTTGGATTGGTTCAACCTGTCCTATAAATAGTAACCGGGTTGTAACGGATCTCAATATCACTAACCTTTCCCACAAGCTTCGTTCGATAGGCGACTAACTCGCAACCAAACAAAACTCAGGAGTCAAGTCTCATTGAGTGTAGCATTGAGTATCTTCCAACTTTGGGAATACACAAAAGATGGCTATCTCGCTACGTCCTAATGGCCAAGTTGTTCATTTAAAGGTTCTAAGGTCAGTTGACACTTCATAACACCATGCAGCGGCCCCGTATTCTCCTTGATTAACTCAAGGGCTACCGATACCAACCAAAGTGTCGCATCAACGTAGCCATCGCTTCAACCGTGTCGGTATACCTCGCACAGTTCCATGATCTATTGCTACTTTCCTAAAAGGTTTCCCCCAGATCTAGGTGTAGGATCTATAGTAACCCAAACAATCCCTTGAAAGTAAAGCAAAAAAACAAGCAAACAATTTAGAAATGATCTAGACCCTAAGGTAAACCCCACTTTTATAATTTTCCCCAACAGAGTCGCCAGTTATGTGATACGGTGGAAGAATCGACTGTTTATACTAGTTTATGTTTTTTGTTCGCAAATGTTGCGGTAAGCAAGAGTCGTCACCGACTTTTCTTTTATCCAACAAAGGAAAGAGTGAAAAGAACAGAAAAAGACCTTTTTCAAGATTTTCTGAGTAAGGGGGTAGATTATGGAAAGGGAATGTATTAGCACCCTTTCTATTAGTGGTTTTCCACGGGCTCTTAGGTACTTGCTCATTTTTGAAAACTGTTTGTGTTTGTGTGTTTTGAAAAAAATTTGTTTGCTTTATGGTAACTCTTGTATCAGTCCTCAAGAGTGTGATAAAGCATTTTTGAAAATAGTTTTTGAAAAGTGTGTAAGTGTGAAAAATTCAGATTTGAGCAAGTACTTAAGAACAGTCTACCTACTTGAAAAAGGATGTTCTTTTCCTCCTTTCCTTTAGATAGTGCTATCCTACTATCAGTGAGTAGGTAGCCCTATCATCGGATGTTGAGGGACAATCGAAAGGGACGTTATGGTCATCGAAGGCAACATGTAAGGATATCTTAGCATTCGAAGGGACGATCATCATATAAGCAATATCGAGGGACAAGATCATTTCTCGTAGGCAACTCGAGGGACGTTAGGGACCATGATCTTTTTGATGACTTTAGTACCGATGGCCTTTGCTAAGATATCCCTACGTTCAAGGTACATGACCATTTCCGAGGTAACCAAGTGAGGAATACCCTAAGGATGCAAGTGTGAGAAGTGTGTTTTTTCAGTTATATCATCTTGAGGTTAGTGATCTAACTGTTACTTAATTAATCTTGTTATGCACGCCTAATTTACTAGCAGTAATATATACAAAATATAAGAATGTAAAAGCGAGAAATAAAGTCCTACAGCTATTACAAGGCTTCGGGACAGTTATAGTTATATCTGACTAAAATGTAAAGTGCAGAAATTAAAAGTGCAAAAATTTAAATTCTAAACTATTACAACGCATGGGCAGATAAATAATCAGGAAATAAAATACGTGCACGATAAAATTACAAACTATAAGCAGATACATAATAATATAAGGATGCGAAATAAAGAAACGTTTAAAAACCTAGTAAATAAAAATAAACAAGAAAATCTTTTTTTTTTGGTTTTTGCTAAGAGAATGATTAATTCCAAATTTATTTTTAATTAAGAAAATAAAAGTTGAATGAAATGAAACCTAATTCTAATATTTTTTGGTATTTTTTTGTTAAGAAAACAATTTAAATTAATAAAGAACCTAACTCTAATTTGATTTTAAATTGATAAAATTGCATTAAAACAATTAATTAATTAATAATTTTAGAAAGAAACTAAACCTTTTTTTTTTAATTTTTTTATTATTATTGTTGATTAGTTAAATAAAAAGAGAAAACAAAATAATAATAAAAATAAAACAAAAATGTCCAATTGGGCCTGAATACTGAAAAAGAAACAATGGGTGGTGTTGATCTGAATTGATTAGGCTCAAAATGTGAAGGCCCAAGCCAAGCGCCCGATCTTGTGTGGGAATGTCTCTAGGGTACATGATATGCTTGCGTATTTGTATGCATTAGATCTAATCAGGAGATAACTGGTGGTTGAGAATTGCTGGAATATGGTGAGCATTAGACCCTGAAGAGTATTGAATCCTGCATGAAATAATAGGAAAATAAGAAAATGTTGGACCTGGGACCCGAACCCAGGTCTTTTCCTTTACCAACGCGCTTCCCTGCCAACCGAATTAATACCAAACTAAAATAATATAATTTAACACTTCCAGCAATTATTCAAAATAAAAAAGAAACTGCGTGCAGGTTCAAACTGTCTAATGAAGGGCTGCCACGCATTGTCTTCTTCCTTTCTATGTCGTATTAGACTTGGAACCCTATAGTGACAGTTTTTTTCCATCACTATAAACCCTGTATTTGAAACAAGCGCAATACACAAAATAAATTTACTTTGAGGCCATGGGTTGATTGCTCTCAACCTCCTGAGCAAGATGGTGTCCTTAGTTTTGGCTAATTTTGGCCATTGTGAAAATCCTCAATTCTAAAGGTCAAACCCTAGAAATGGTAGTATACGATTCTGGCTCCCAAACTGCAATCAAACTAAACCAAAAGCTTGCAAATACTCACGCTGTTAGATATGCATGGTTAAAATATATTGATACTGTATGAATCGTGCAAAACGAATTTACAAAAATGAAGCAAACTGTGAGAGTGGATGAGGTCGCTTCGTGGTGTTTCAAAGGCTGGTAAGGATGGCAAACACTTCAGGGAACCTCCAGGAGTGTATTTTTATCTTTAGTTTGGGCTTAAGCAAGCTAGAACATGAAATTCAAATTTTACAATTTGAAACTTTTTTGAAAAATGGGTAGGGGTTCTCTAGGCTTCGTATCCGTCCTTGATGCTTGCCAATGGCTGGTTTATATATAGAATGATGAGGAGACACGAAATAAACAAGCTTGTAACAGCCATAATCAATTGCATGAAGGCCATGAATTTCCATTTGTAACCTTGGCCAAAGTTATGGGATTTTGTCCATTTTTGAATTTTGAATGAGTACAAACATATTGGCCTTGTTGTACACGAAAATTGGGACCCCTCCATGCATTAAAACAAGCCTTAACCACATTATTTGCAATAATCTTGATTTATTTGATTTTTAATTAAATAAAATTAATATAAAATGTAAATAAAGTCAAGACTATGCAAAAATGGTTTTAGGAGTCCTCTATACTCTTAGGAAGATGTTTGAATTCCAAGAATTTGAGCCATTGCCTTAAAAACTCAAATTTGCTCAATGCATATTTCTTGAAATTTCCCAAATTTTCCCAACTTTGGCAGGCAATAACTTGCTCAATTTTTATCACATGATGATGATCTATGCCTTTTTGGAAATCCCAAGATGTCTACTTCAATCCAAATTTTTATCAATTTTGCATTTAAAGATGTTATCTTGATGTTAAAGGTCTTGGAAAATAATAGCTTTTATTGACTTTCTAAAAATGACTTGTAATGTATGAACTTGTATCTTTCAAATGGTTCATTTCTTGAACTTTAGAGATGAATAGAAGTTGCCGGGAATTGGATTCTCTTAAAAATGAGCTTTGGTTGGAAAAAAATTGATAAAGCATGAGAAAGTTATGCTTGGTCAAAGTTTGGTTGATGTTTCCTATAGAAACCCTAATTTAGCAATTCTTGACTTTTGATGAACTAGGAGAATTTCTTGAGGAATCATGATCAACCCTTGATCAAATGATGGATATCACTTAAAAATGTTGATGTTGACCAAAAATCTTGAAGTTTGACTGTACATGAGCCACAGTTGACTTTTGACCTATCATAGTTGATTTTCCAATACCTGGGCAATTGACTGAGCAAACTTATTGAGCAAGGCATGAAACTTGGCATGGATGATTTTGAATTCATATTAGGACCATGGAAAGCATTTGAGACCTTTGGAGCTCAACCATCTTGATGAAAATTGAAACCCTAGTTGGGGTTCATTGCCTTAGGAGGAGAATTGTTTGGTCAATTCTTGGTTAACCTTGAGCAATTGAGAACCTCTAGGAGTATGTCTTGAGTGCAATGAGAGGGCAAATTTTGGGGTACAACAGTCGATTTTGCCACCTTATCACAGAACTGGTGACTCTATTGGGGAATACTTATAAAGTGGGGTTACCTTAGAGTTAGATCATTTTAAATTTTGCTTTACATTGTGTATTTTGTATGATTTACTTTTGAGGGCTTGTTTGGGTTGTTACTGAAAGATCCTACACCCGGATCGAGGAACATTATTAGGTAAGTAGAAATAGATCGTGAGGACTATGCAGGGTATACCGACATGGTTGAAGCGATGGCTACATTAGTGTGACACATTTGTTGGTACCGGTAGCCCTTGAGTTTAGCCAAGGAGAATACGGGGTCATTGTGTGGTGTCATGAAGCACTAACTGACCTTAGAACCTTTAATTGAACAACTTGGCCATTAGGAAGTAGTGACATAGTCGGGTTTGGTGCAGTCCGAAGTTGGTTGATACTCGATATTATGCTTATTGAGATCAGACTTTCGGGATATTTCGGTCGCCAATAAAGAGGCTTGCGCTAAAATAATGTCCGGTGAAGAAAGATCAGTGATATTGAGACTCCTTAGAACCCGGTTACTATTACTAGGACAGGTTGAGCCAACTGAAACTTCAAGAGGGTACTTACCTATAAACCCCGTGCAAGCCTAAGCCTAAGGTCTTGTGTGTTTTTGCTTGTGTGTGATTAATTTGTTTGAACATAACATCATGCGTCATAGCATCCATTTTCATCTCACTAACCAAGGATCTCCAGGGCCTGTGATGCAGGTTATGATAAACCAGGCGTCTAACAAGGGGCAAAGGGATTTATTTTCCTCTAGCCAATGTCGTCAAAGGACCAAAGTATGACAACTTGAGTCAGAGGCTATGACCCACTCGACATGGTGAGCTTGATTCTCGTAGAAGGACGTTCAATGATACGATGTTCTTCAGTCAAAGCTGCAGTCAGATTCTAACATTTTCTTGTGTTTACCCCGCGAGATCCTTGAAAACATTGCATAAGCATATCATGCATATCATCACATAAACAGGTTTCAGGACAGGTTTCTTATCTTTTCGTTGTTTATTTCAGCAAAAAAGAAATGGCTCTCGAACAGAATATCATGGACCTTCAAGCCCAAAATGCCAAATTCCAGACGATGTTCCTTGCTCCGGCTAAGGGGCAAGAAGACTTGAAGGCTCTCATCCTAAATGACAAGAAGAAAAAGGCCAAGAAACCAGTTGGTGCCCTAAATATAAGAAGGAGATTCAGAGGACCAGCAAAGCAAGCTCTAGACTTTGCAACTCTGTCAAATGAGGGGGACAATCAGGAAGAGAAGACAAAAGAAGAAGACAACAACCCGGGGACTAATGAAGAAGAAGTTGATTACTCGGAGGAGCAATATCCTCCTGCTGATGATAGATATAAACAACTAGAGGATCGTCTAAATGCTATGGAGATTCAGAGGGTACCAGGTCTAGATTTTGAGGAGTTAGGACTGGTCTCAGGGGTGGTTATCCCCCAAAAATTCAAAGTTCCGGCATTTTCTAAATATGATGGGGTTTCATGTCCTAAGCTGCATCTGAGGTCTTATGTCAGGAAGATCCAACCTCAGACAGCTGACAGGAATTTATGGGTTCACTTCTTCCAGGAAAGTTTGTCAGGGACACAATTAGAGTGGTTCTATCAGCTGAAGGGAACTAACATCCGCAACTAGGAGGATCTGGCTGCTGCTTTCTACAGGCAGTACCAATACAACGCTGACCTTGCTCTGACCCGTACACAACTTCAAAGCATGTCTATGGGTTCTAGTGAGGGATTCAAAGATTATACCCATAAGTAGAGAGATCTTGCAGAAAGAGTCCAGCCTCCTCTGTCTGATAGAGAGCTGGTAGATATATTTTTGGGAACTTTGTCTGGTCCATTTTTTAACCACTTGATTGGAAGTTCTTTAGTTGGGTTCATCGAGTTGATATTGACAGGTGAAAGAGTAGAAGCTGGCATCAAGAGCGGTAAGATTCAAAGGGATGCATCTTCAATTACAGTAAAGAAACCCTTCACTGGGAAGAAAGAGGTCAGTGCTGCTTATGACCAGAGAAACCAGGGTAAAATTGAACATTGTCAAACGGTAGGAGCTGTGATGATTTCTAACCCTGCATCGACCTAATGACAAAACAATCATCGCATGCAGGATGCACCCAGGAGACAGTTCACCCGGCTTAACATGTCCTTATCTTAGATTTTGTAACACTTGTTGAAGCCTAATATGGTCACTCTGAGGGAGACTCCTAAAAATACAGATACTACATCTCCTCGTTATAATTCAAATGCTCAATGTGCCTTCCACTCCAACAGTCAGGGGCACGATACGAATGATTGTTGGGCTCTGAAGAACAAAGTTCGGGATCTTATTGATGCAAAGGAGGTTGACTTTGATCCTCCTGAGACTCCCAACGTCATAACTGCACCAATTCCCAAGCATGACCCGGGAGTCAGTATTATTGATGTTGTTTCCGCTACAGAAGATGCTGACAGTTACTGTGACATGGACAAATGGATCTTCTCAACTATCAGCGTCGGACTCCACAATTGGAAGGCCAAGGACTTTGTTCCTATTAATTTTATCCAGGAGTAATTGTCTTTTTTGTTTTTTTTGGAATTTGTAATATTTGAACAATATAAACTCTAAAGCCTTGTGTCTTACCCGAGGCACAACGGTCTATTTGTGAGGGTTATCACTTCATATTCATATGTCATAAATAAATCATTAGACATTTTGCATACAAGTTTTACGCTCTTTGATTTTCTTTTCTGCTGTTACTTTATCAAAATAGTTATGCTCTCTTACACACACCCACATATCAAACTGCAGATCCACATCCACTCTGGATCCCATTGATAACGGTTTTGCTATTGCCAATTATGACTTTGAAAATCCGATCTACCAAGCCGAGGAAGAAGGTGAGGAAGATTATGAAGTACTATGAGAACTTGCTAGACTGTTACAATAGGAGGAAAGAGCAATACAACTTCATGAATATCCGGTTGAGACGGTGAACTTGGGTACTGAAGAGGATAAAAAAGGAAGTTAAAATAGGTGCCAACTTGGAGCATAATGTCAAATAACGGTTAATTTAGATGTTACATGACTACGTTGAAATCTTTTCCTGGTCATATGAAGACATAACAGGGCTAGATACTGATATTGTGGTTCATCATTTGCCAACTAAAGAAGACTTCCCTCAAGTGAAGCAAAAGGTTCGTCGTATGCGTCCAGAGATGTCAGAAATGATCAAAGATAAAGTTATGAAACAGTTTAATGTCGGGTTCTTAGTTGTTACTTCTTATCCATAATGGGTTGCTAATGTTGTTTTGGTACCTAAGAAAGACAGTAAAGTACGTATGTGTATGGATTACAGAGACTTGAATAAGGCAAGCCCCAAGGACGACTTCCCGCTTCCCCATATTGACGTTCTAGTTGACAACACCATGAAACATAAGGTATTCTCCTTCATGAATTGTTTCTCCGGGTACAATCAGATCAAAATGGCACCTGAAGATATGGAGAAAACAACCTTCGTCACACAGTGAGGCACTTTCTGCTACAAAGTTATTCCATTTGGATAGAAGAACGCTGGGGAAACCTATCAGGATATTATGGTAGTTTTGTTTCATGATATGATCCATCACGAAATAGAGGTCTATGTCGATGATATGATAGCCAGGTCTCAGACTGAAGAAGAGCACCTTGATCACTTGCAAAAGCTGTTTGAAAGACTGAAGAAGTACAAGTTAAGACTGAACCCGAACAAATGCACCTTTGGGATAAGATCTGGTAAACTTTTAGAATTCATTGTTAGTGGCAAAGGTATTGAAGTAGACATTGCAAAGGTTAAAGCTATACAAGAAATGCCAATTCCCCGCACTGAGAAGGAGGTTAGAGGATTCTTGGGACGCTTTCCAGGTTCATCTCCCATCTAACCGTTACTTGTGAGTGAATCTTCAAATTACTGAAGAAAGATCAAGTAGTGAAGTGGAATGACGACTGCCAGACTTCCTTTGACCAAATAAAAGAATATCTTCAAGAGCCTCTAATTTTGATGCCGCCGGTTGAAGGAAGACCTTCGATCATGTACTTAACAGTGTTAGAGAATTCAATGGGGTGTGTACTGGGGCAGCATGACGAGCCTGGTCGAAAAGAGCATGCAATATACTACCTTAGCAAAAAGTTCACCGACTGTGAAACAAGATACTCACTGCTCGATAAAACTTGTTGTGCTTTGGCATGGGCTGCTCGCCGACTGAGACAATATATGTTGACTCACACTACCTTGTTGATATCAAAAATAGATCATATCAAATACATATTTGAGAAGCCCGTTCTCTCCGAAAGAATAGCAAGATGGAAAATGGTCCTGACCGAATATGATATTTAGTACACAACCCAGAAAGCAATCAAGGGAAGTGTATTAGCTGGTCATTTGGCTCATCAGGCTGTGGACGACTACCAATCCATGAATTTTGAGTTCCCGGACGAGAATATCATGTTAGTGGTTGATTGTGAAGAACCTGGACCGAATGAAGGACCTGAAAAAGGATCCCGATGGACTATGGTTTTTGACGGAGCTTCCAACCCACTTGGTAATGGCATTGGTGTTGTGATCATATCTCCCGAAGGCTATCATACTCCCTTCACTGTCAGGCTATGTTTCAAATGTACCAACAATATGGCTGAATATGAAGCATGCATTATGGGTCTCAAAGTTGCTATCAACTTGAGAATCAAATTCTTGAGTGTATTTGGAGACTCAACCTTGGTAATTAATCAAATCAAAGGAGAATGGGACACGAAGCATCCTAATCTCATCCCTTATCGAGAGCATGTGTTGACACTGATTCCACACTTTGAAGATGTTACCTTTGAGCATTTTCCACGAGAGGAAAATCAGTTAGCGGACGCGCTAGCTACTATGTCATCCATGTTCAAGGTCAGGTGGGATAATGAAGCTCCTCAAATCACTATTGAGATATTGGACGAACTAGCATATTGTTATGAGGTTGATACTGAAGAAGTAGTGGATAAACCTTGGTTCCACGAAGTGAAAATATACCTCGAAGCCCAAGAGTATCCTGAGGGAGCTTCCGTCAATGATAAGAAGTTCCTAAGAAGATTCTCTGCCAAGTTTTTCCTTAGTAACGGAATCCTCTACAAGCATAACCACGATTCTACTTAGCTTAGGTGTGTGGATAAGAGAGAAGCAGAGAAAATTATGGAGGATATGCACGAAGGTACCTTTGGCACCCATTCTAGTGGTCATACAATGGCTAAAAAGATCCTACGGGTAGGATATTATTGGTCTACTATGGAAGCAGATTGTCATCATCACTCTCGGACTTGTCACAAATGCCAAATTTATGCTGACAAAGTACATGTGCCTCTGGTTCCGCTAAATGTCTTGATTTCTCCCTGGCCTTTTGCAATGTGGGGCATTGATATGATCGGAGAGATTAGACCTACGGCTTCTAATGGACACCGATTTATCCTCGTTTCCATCGATTACTTCATAAAGTGGGTCAAGGCAGCCTCATTTGCTTCTGTTACCAAGAACGTCGTGGCACGGTTTATCAGACATAACCTTATCTGTTGGTATGGTATTCCAGAAAGAATCATTACGGATAATGGTACCAATCTCAATAATACTATGACCACTGAGCTTTGCATGCAATTCAAGATTCAGCATCATATCTCTTCTCCTTACCGGCCAAAGATGAATGGCGCTGTAGAGGTTGCCAATAAGAACATGAAGAACATAATATAGAAGATGACGGTGACATATAAAGACTGGCATGAGATGTTACCATTTGCTCTTCATGGTTACCGTACCTCAATATGCACGTCAACAGGGGAAACTTCTTTCTCTCTGGTATACGGTATGGAAGTTGTCCTACCCATCGAAGTCCAGATCCCTTCCTTGAGAATCATGAAGGATGCGGGTTTAAGCAAAGATGAATCGGTTCAGACTCGACTTGACAAATTGAACCTAATTGACGAGAAAAGGTTGGCTGCTATTTGTCATGGTCAGATGTACCAGAAACGTATGATCAAAGCTTTTAACAAGAAGGTCAGACGTCAGGTATATCAAGTTGGTGACCTAGTAATCAAGCGCATTATCCTGCCACAAGGTGATCCCAGGGGCAAGTGGACTCCTACGTACGAAGGACCATTTGTGATCAAGAATATATTTTCTGGTGGAGCCATGATCTTAACCATTATGGATGGTGACAATCTTCCGCGCCTTGTAAACGTGGACATAGTTAAAATATACTACGCATGAACAGAGACTCGCTAGGTTGACTGGCCTAGGCAAAAATAAGGGCATCCCGGCGAATTAAAAGGGTTCGGGAAAAAGTTAGGGATATACATATAAAAAATTTGTACACCCGGCAAGTCGAAAACCTAAAAAGGCAGCTTGGGCAGAAAAAGGTATCCCGGTGGATTGAAAACCCGAAAGGGCAGTCCAAGCAAAAATTAGGGAATAAAAGCGTACAATTATGTCCCGTTGGATCACCTCATAGACAGACTTCAGTAACAACTATCATATTCAAATGGTACTAATAAATCCAGTCAGCTTCGGACAAGCGGCAAAGAGATGAGGCACTCAAAGATATAAAGGCAATAGCAGAATGGGAACCCAACGGGATCATTTCACATAGTTGTTTTCTTTGTATACTATTTTATACAGTTTTCATTCATACGACGGTATTCTCCTACTAGGATGTTTGTCTCTTTGTACAAAAATTCCTATTATAGGCAAAACTTCTTCAAATCAATACAAAATCACCTTTTGAAAGTACAAAACTACTTATTTTTATTTTTCTGTTTTGTTTGCAAAAACGTCCAGTGATTATTTTTTAACATATGCATTTGAATGTGATTACTGTTTACAAATACACGCATAAAAAAAGACAGTTACTAATGGCTTTAAGAAACAGGACAATGTCTAAAAAGCCAACTGCAAGTCCCCGCATATACTTTCTCCAACAGGTACAGAGACAGAGACGTCCTACTGCGAAGTCACTGCCATATCCTCAGCATATAGCCTAATAACGTCGGGGGTTTCGATATCCCCTGCAGAGTAAGAGTCTCCAATCATCTCCCCAGCATCTGGAAGAATTCCTCAACATGGTTCATAAACTTCTTGGGTTCCCCAATAGGGCTTCATAAAAATCCCCAAGCAGTTTACGAATTTTCTTTCCCCAGTAGAGTTTATTTCTCTAGCCACAAAAATCCATCTCCCAGCAATTCAACTTCAACAGATAATGAAGAATTATTGTCTTCATTCTAAGCAGCAGTCAGGGATTTATCTACGCCAGTTCAATGACGCTACAAAGAACAACTTATCAGTTCATACATTGCATTCATACATTATTTTACAAACATGCATACACAATACATATAGCACAATCTCATTTATTTTGAGAAAATCATTACACAATATGTGTCATGCATCATGACATTGCATACAGCTAATTCTTTACCTTTTCAAGAAAGATCAACAAACAAATATCATCATCAACTTTCAACAAGTTCATATTAATTCCTGAAACAAGATAGGGCAACAATCTGAAGTAACAACATCAATCACTTTGAAGCCTGGAATCCGACCAGATAGAAGTTTACAACACTACGAAGCCTGGAATCCAACCAGATAGCAGTTTATAACACTGTGAAGCCTGGAATTCGACCAGATAGTAGTTTACAACACTGTGAAGCCTGGAATCTGACCATATAGCAGTTTACAACACTGTGAAGCCTAGAATTCGACCAGATAGAAGTTTACAACACTATGAAGCTTGGAATCTGACCAGATAGTAATTTACAACATTGTGAAGCCTGGAATCTGACCAGATAATAGTTTACAACACTGTGAAGCCTAGAATCCGACCAGATAGCAGTTTACAACATTGTGAAGCCTGGAATCCGACCCGATAGCAGTTTGTCCGGCCCGATAGCAGTTTGCAACATTGTGTATCTTATCTGTTACATCCTATCCTCACTGGGTTGCAAATGTGGTGTTGGAACCTAAGTAGGACGGTAAGGTGAGTATGTGTATAGACTACAAGGATTTGAATAGGACAATCCCCAAAGATGACTTTCCGCTTCCAGATATTGATGTGCTAGTTGACAACACCGCTCAGCACAAAGTATTTTCCTTCATGGATGGTTTCTATGGTTATAATCAAATCAAGATGGCATATGAAGACATGGAGAAGACTACTTTTATCACACAATGGGGATCTTTCTATTATAAAGTTATGCCTTTTTGTTTGAAGAACGTCGGTGAAACATATCAACGTGCTATGGTAGCTTTGTTCCATGATATGATCCATCATGAGATAGAGGTTTACATTGATGACATGATAGCCAGGTCTCAGACTGAAGAAGAACATCTCGACCACCTGCACAAGCTATTTGAGAGACTGAAGAAGTACAAGTTGAGGTTGAATCTAAACAAGTGCACCTTTAGGGTAAGATCCGGTAAACTCCTAGGTTTCGTATCAGTGGTAAAGGCATTGAAGTTGATCCTTCCAAGGTTAAAGCCATTCAAGAAATTCCAGCTCCCCATACTGAGAAGAAAGTCAGAGGTTTCTTAGGAAGATTGAACTATGTTGCCAACTTTATTTCCCATTTGACCGCTACTTGTGAGCCAATCTTCAAGTTACTGAAGAAAGATCAAGTAGTGAAGTGGAACGATGATTGTCAGATATCCTTCGACAAAATCAAGGAGTACTTCCAGGAACCTCCAATTCTGATGCCACCGGTTGAAGGAAGACATTTGATCATGTACTATACAATATTAGAGAACTCAATGGGGTGTGTATTGAGGAAACATAATGAGTCTGGTTGAAAAGAGCAAGCAATATACTACCTTAGCAAAAATTTTACCGACTGTGAAACAAGATACTCACTGCTCGAGAAAAATTGTTGCGCTTTGGCATGGGCTGCTCGCCGAATAAGACAATACATGTTGACTCATACTACTTTGTTGATCTCTAAGATGGATCCAATAATACATATTCGAGAAACCCACTCTCTCTGGAAGAATAGCAAGATGGAAAATGGTCTTGACAGAATTTGACATTCAGTACACTACTCAGAAGGCAATCAAAGGAAGTGTACTGGCAGATCATTTGGCTCATCAAGCTGTAGATGACTATCAGTCTATGAATTTTGAGTTCCCATGTGAGAATATCATGTTAGTTACTGGTTATTAAGAACCTGAACCATATGAAGGACCTGAACCGGGATTCCGATGGACTATGGTCTTTGATGGAGCTTCCAACTCACTTGGTAATAGAATTAGTGATGTAACTATCTCTCCTAAGGGTTGTCATACGCCCTTCATCGCCAGATTGTATTTTGAATGTACCAACAATATGGCCGAGTACGAAGCATGCATCATGGGTATCAAAGCTGTCGTCGATATGAGATTTAAAATCTTGAATGTATATAGGGACTCAGCCCTAGTGATCATTCAGATTAAGGAAGAATGGGACACGAACCACCCAAATCTCATTCCTTATCGAGAGAATGTGTTAATATTAATTTCGTACTTCGACTTTTGAACACATTCCACGAGAAGAGAATCAATTGGAAGATGCACTAGCTACCATGCAATTTATGTTCAAAGTCATATGGGATAATGAAGCTCCTCTAATTACTATTGAGAGACTAGACGAACTGGCACATTGCTACGAAGTTGATACTGATGGTGTAGAGGAAAAGCCTTGGTACCACAAAGTAAAAAGATACCTCGAAACTCAAGAATATCTGGAAGTGGCATCTATCAATGATAAGAAATTTCTAAGGAGGTTCTCTACCAAGTTCGTTATGAGTAACGAAATCTTGTAAAAGCGCAACCATGATTCGACTTTGCTTCATTGTGTAGACAAGAAGGAAGCTGAGAAAATTATTGAAGATATGCACGAAGGTGTCTTTGGTACTAACTCCAGTGGACATACAATGTCTAAGAAGATTCTGAGAGTAAGTTATTATTGGTCTACCATGGAAACGGATTGCCATCATCATTCCAGAACTTGCCACAAATGCCAGATTTATGTCGACAAAGTAAATGTGCCTCTGGTTCCCTTAAATGTCTTGATTGCTCCTTGGCCGTTTGCAATGTGGGCACTTATATGATTGGAGAGATTAAGCCTATTGCTTCCAATGAGCATCATTCATCCTTGTTGCTATTAAATACTTCATGGAGTGGGTAGAGGAGGCTTCATTTGCTTCTGTTATCAAGAATATGGTGGCTCGATTCATTAAGTGTAACCTTATCTGTCGATATGGCATCCATGAAAGGATCATCACAGACAATGGTACCAATCTTAACAATATTATGATCACGAAACTCTGCATGTAGTTCAAGATTAAGCATCTGAAATCTTCTCCTACCGACCAAAGATGAATGGCGCAGTGGAAGCCGCCAACAAGAATATCAAGATGATCTTGCAGATGATGATGGTGACATAAAAATATTGTCATGAGATGTTACCATTTTCTCTGTATGGTTATCGCACTTCAGTATATACATCAACTGGGGTAACCCCATTCTCTTTAGTCTACGGTATGGAGGTTGTCTTACCTGTTGAAGTTCAGATTCCTTCCCTAAGGATTATGAAAGATGTAGGTTTAGATGAAGATGAATGGATTCAGACTCGACTTGATAAGATAAATTTGATTGATGAAAAAAGGCTTGCGGCTGTTTATCGTGGTCAGATGTATCAGAAACGCATGATCAAGTCCTTTAACAAGAAAGTCAAACATCATGTGTACCAAGCTGGTGATTTAGTAATAAAGCGCATCATCCTACCACAAGGTGATCCCAGGGGAAAATGGACTCCCACATATAAAGGACCATTTGTGATCAAAAAATATTTTTTGGCGGTGCTATGATACTTACCATCATGGACGGTGAAGATTTTCTGCACCTTGTGAACGCAGACATAGTCAAAAAATATTATGCATAAAAGAGACCCGCTAGGTTGATAGATCTAGGCAAAAATAAGGGCATCCCGACGAACCAAAAGGGTTTGGGCAAAAATTAGGGGTATATATATATATATATATATATATATATATATATATATATATATATATATATATATATATATATATATATATATATATATATTATACATCCAGCAAGTCGAAAACCTGAAAAGGTGACTTAGGCAAAAAAGGGTATCCCGATGGACTGAAAACCTGAAAGGGCGGTCCAGGAAAAAGTTAGGGATTAAAACCTATAACTATGTCCCGTTAGATCACCTATCTACTTACAACCAGATTTATTACTAGAGTCAAGTTGAAACGGTAAAGATCAATTCAATCATCTTCTTCTAACAGCAAGTGATGAGATACTTGAAGACATAGAGACAATAGTAGAGTTGAAACTCGATGGGATCGTTTCCACATAGTTGTTTTTATTTGTTTATCACTTTGTACCCCTTTTTCAATTTTTACGACGATTTCCTCTTACTAGGAATTCTGTCTTCTTGTATAAAATTGCCTTCTTATAGGCAAACTTTCAGATTCCATGCAATTAAATATATTTCAAAATTCTAAATTGTTTTTACTTTGTCAGTTTTGTTTGCAAAAAACGTCTAATGATTACGTTGAATGAACATATGCATTTGAATATGATTACTGTTTATAAAATATATGCATGAAAACAGGATTAGCATTTACTAAAGACTCTTGGAGTTAGAATAATGTTCAAGTTATCCACAAATCCCCACAGAGCAATCTCCATGGAACTATCTCTACAGAGCTATCTTCACGTGCTCATCCCCAACAAAGATATATTCCCCATAAAGTCTAATATACCCTCAGACAAAAATTGGGGCATCTTCCAATAGTTCACCTCCATATCCTTGATAGATAGCTTGACATGATCATCTTTCCTAAAAGGTCCCCTAACGGATAAGGAATTTTGATCATTTCCCTAACAAATAGTGGAAACTCCTCAGTGCGACCTATAAATTTCCAATCCCCATCAGAGATTATTTCCTCAACACAGTCTATAGTATTTAATTCCCCAATGAAGTTTATTTCTCCGATACTACAAATTCCCCGACATAATTATCTTCTCCAGCCAAATGTCATTCAACGTTTTCCTCCCCATAAGAGTTGTCATATGTATCTAAAACCTAGTCAGATAGTGTATCGGAGGATTATCCATCTCTTTTATCCCAGTCAGGGTACATAAGAATCAAATCCTTCAATAAAAAAATGACGAACGACCGACTCTCCTTGAATGCTTCTATCCCCAAACAGAAGTCGAAGATCCCCAGTGGAGTGTCCTCAAACAGAAAGCGGGAACCCCCAGTAAAGTCGTCCTAAACAAAATGAAGAATTACTTTCTTCATCCCCAGTAATAAATCAGGGATTTATTTTCCCCAGCTAGACGTTGCTACAAGAAGTTACCGATACACTCCAACGAAATATTGCATTCATACATCATTTACAAAATATCATAACATATGCATACGAAACATATATACTATTCTCATTTATTTTGAGAGCAACATTACAAAATACATGCATCATGACATTGTATGAAGCTAACTTTGTTTTCAGGTTAAACAGATGAATATTATCAGTGATTTATAGGCAAGTTGTAGATCAATTCTCGAAACAGGATGATGCGGCTATCTACATGACCAGATGATTTCCCTTAGAGACTAATTTTGACAAGCATTTCCCTCGGAGATTCATTCTGAAAAGAATTTCCCTAAGATAAAATCTGATAGATTCATTCTGAAAAGCATCAGTCAGATAAGACCATATGAAAGTTCACTCTAACACTCTTCTGGATACAGTCGGGCGTAGACTCATTCTAAGACATTGTTCAGATATAGTCGGCTGTATACTCATTCCAATACATTATTCAGATACAGTCGGGCGTAGACTCGTTCTGATCCACTTCTGGATATAGTCGAGCATAGACTCATTCCAATACATTGTTCGAATACAGTCGGCCGTAGACTCATTCCAATACATTATTCAGATATAGTCGGGCAAAGACTCATTCTGATCCTCTCATAGATACAGTCAAGACATAGACTCATTCTAGAACATCATTCAGATACAATCGAGACATAAGATTCATTCTGACACTCCCTAGCATGCCTTCTAGATACAGTCGGACACAAACTCATTCTAGTATACTTTTTCAGATACAGCCGGGCATAGACTCATTTTGATACTCCTATTAATATTTACTTCGGATGGTATCTATAAGCCCATCTCTGACGACACTCTATCACCTTTTCCAAATGGCATATTTAAGCCCGTTCAAGCAGTACAATCAACCAACGTTGCTACTTCGTGCATCCGCGGGTGTAAATTTTTGGGCACTTAAGTGTTCAATCCCCTTCCACCTTCAGATCACGAACGATGAGCATGCTAATCTAACTCTCCAAGTTTAAGAAGATTGAATAGGGGCAGATATTGTAACCAAAAATTTGCCATCCCATTTCAATACAAATTGATTCAAGACACGTCCTCATGCTCGTGAAGGTCTCAATAGCTTAAGACTACTCAAAGATTGATCAGATGGACTCTCCTCCTAAGCAATTGACCTACAATTAGGGTTTTACTTTTCTCAAAGGAAATTGAGTTGTCAATGCCTCGAGTGGATTTCATGGTTTCTCATATGTATCAATGTATCCTCATACTAAGTTTCAAGTCTTACATCACAAATTTGCTCAATCAATTATCCAAATGATTGAAAATCAACTATATTGAACAAAAAGTCAACTTTGACCAATCTATAGTCAAAATTCAAGATTTTTGGTCAAAATCAACATTTTGAAGTCACATTCATCATTTGATCAAGGGTTGATCATGATTCATCAAGAAAACTCAAGATTCATCAAAAGTCAAAAGTTACTAAATTAGGGTTTTCTTAAGGAGAAGTCAACTAAACTTTGACCAAGCATAACTTTCACATACTTCATTAGAAATTCCTTAACCAAATCTCATCTTTAAGGAAACTCAATTATCTACAACTTTGTCTCTCTAAGCTCAAGACCAAAAATGCTTCATTTGAGAGATGTGAGCCAAAATATTACATGTCATTTTAAAAGTCAACAAAAAGAAATCTTTTGTCAAAGTAATTTACATCAAGTTAAAGACTTCAAATGAAAAAATGACCAACGTGAAAGTTGTAGGAGACATCTTGAGGTTTCCAAAAAGTCCAAGACCATCTTCATATGACAAAAATTTAGAGAGTTGTGATTGGTGTAAGTTGAGCAATTTTTAGAAAATGCATGAAGTTCAAATTGAGCAAACTTGGATTTTTGGGCTAATGGGCCTAAGTTTTTAGGTTCAAACATGCTCATGACCCCATATTAGACCTCTAAATCTATTCATATATTTTTGTGATTTTTATTTCTTTTTATTTTGGTTTTATTCAATTAAATTAAAAATAAATCAAATAAAATACAAAACTAATGGATTAAGGCGCAAGGCTTTTGATTTTAATCACATGGAGGCCCCAAAAAGCTGGTGACAACTTGCCAAACCCGCGTGGATCATGAATATTTGATTTGGCCTAAAATAGAAGTTTTTCATGCAAAATTGAAATCAAATCTCTTCACCATGAATTACAAGTATTCATCTTACAAATGTTGACCTAATCTTCTCTCCTATAAATAGACAACATATTCAGATCAAGAAAAACACGCAAGGCTGTCTCAAGAAGAACCCTAAAAATATCAAATTTTTCAAGAACTAGGACAAACTTAAACCCTTGTGTGCAGCCTTTGTCAATCAATTCCAAGCATCCCATCACACTCTTGAGGTTCCCAGGAATCCATTCCAGCCCTTGCTCAAGCTTGAAGCACGCCAGAACTCTCTCCCTCGACTACACCAGTTTGGTAAACTTATTGAATTTCAAACTCATAATTCATGCACTGTTGATTGACTCTATGCACATGTACCTGTTTATAATGATGTTTGGACTTGTTTAGAATCATCGTTTGCAAGCTTTGATGCGGGAATGAAGATCTGCCATTGTTAGGGCAGTTTGAAACATTTTCTTCGAAACTCACTCTACAGGCACTTTCAGGTCAAACCAATGCCACCATTGGATTCACAAGGGTCAAATTAGGGGGATAAGGTTCATATTGTGTTTCAATTTTGCTTATTTTTCAAGTTTTCAAAATCTCCTCATCGGAGAAGATGAAGTTGACCACCCTCCACGGTGGTTTGACCCCTCTTGACTCAGGAGACCTAGGCGTGGCATTACGTAATTGGTCCATTCAAATTTCATGACCCCATATCAAACACGTGTGTTTAGTTTTATTTGATTTCTGATTTTAATACTCATGTTTATTATATAATATTTAGTTCTCGTGTTATGAACGCGCAACAACAATTGCCCTGATGGTGAGTGATACGCTTGGCATAGTAAAGGGCGTGGGTTTGATCCCTCCTCTTGTCAAAATTCTTTTGTTTTGCAGGATAACACGCAGGTTTATAATAGATTGATTGGTTCTAATTCCATAATACAATCAGTACTATTGTGTAGTGGTAGAAGAGCATACTGGTGAAAGGAAGGGCGTGGGTTCAAGTCCTACCTCACGCATTTTGTTTTCCTTATTTTCCAACCTAATTTTCATTCTATTTTACTAATTATTTTCTAATTAATCATTAACCTTAAAATTTTTCAAAGCCTAACAAATTAGGATTATGGTTTTTTGACATATTTTTATTAATTAAGTTAATTGGTTTTTTCTCAATATTAAAATTAATTATAAATAATTAGGTTTTTATTAACTATTAACTTAAATTATTTTCTATAAAAACACAAAAACATAAAATATTTTTCTAATATTCTTTTTCCTTATTTCTTTTTTTTTTTTTGCTATTTAATTTCCTAGAAAACTGTATAGGTCGCAACTATCGATGTAATAGCGTAAATTTATCTTTTCTGACATTTTTTCTAATTATGTAACTGCTCACAGGATGTAATAGCTTAGGTTTAATTTTCCACACTTTATGTTCCGCACATTATATTTTATAACTGCTAGTAAAATAGGATTTCTATGGAAAGACTAAAAGCAAACATAGATAATCCTACTTTTCAAGACTAAATAACTGAAACTAAAATACTTTGCACACTTGCACCTCTAGAGTAACCTCTCTTATTGCCTTACGAATATTGGTCATGTCCCTCGAAAGTGGGGATACTTTAGCAAAAGACCCTCGATTAAACAATATCATCGTAGTCCTTTTCAAATAAAGATCATAGTCCCTTGATGACCCTCCGAGTTGCCTACAAAATGATCTAGTCCTTTCGATGACCCTACGAGCAAAATGATTATAGTCCTTTCGATACAATTGCTAAAGTATCCTTACATGTTGCCTTCTATGATCATACGATGACCCCACGCCTTTCCCTTCACATCCAATAGATAGGATTACCTACCAACTAATGATACAAATAATATTATCTCCAGAGGAGAAGGAAAATAACAAGAAAGACCTTAGTGGGTAGGACTCTCTAATGCTTGCTCACAAACGAAACATTTTTCACACGACACTTTCAAAACAAATATTTTCAAAAACACGTTGTATACATTCTTGAGGACTGATACAAGAATTATTACAAAGTTAGCCTTACATTGGCATTTCAAAATATTTTCATACAAATCACACATACACAAAGCAAGTTTTTTTAAAAGTGAACTAAGAAATTAAGAGCCCGTAGATAACTACTGATGAAAAGGGTGCTAACATATTTCCTTTTCATAACTTACCCCTCGAATTCAAAATCTATCAAAAGTCTTTCTTGTTCTTTTCACCTTTCCTAAATATTGGATAAAATAAAAGTCGGTGGCGACTCTTACTAACCGCAACATTTGCGATAAAACAAAAAAGTCAATTCTCCCACCGTAATACCCAACCATCTAAGACCCAATCCTCCTAAGAAATTTGGAAGTGTCGTCACACCCCACTTCGTTGAATAAACTCTTATATGCTCCTAGCTATGACCACACATAAAAGAACGATGTAACTTTTGAATCTCATGCAAATAAGCTTTAGAAATGCTAATAGTCATCATAGTATATATATATATATGAATAACTTTAATAACATCTTTAGATAGAGTTACCTGACCTACAAAAAAAGGTATCGAGTTTTCTAAGAAGCCAAATTCGACTTAACTTGCTCCAGGATATAATTAAAATGATATCTTCTTGGTGTTCTATCAATAATAAGGATACCCATATACTTGCCAAACGATTGAATTTCACAGAAGCCAGACACAATAGGCAATTTATGTTGAACAAACACAAAAGTATTTCTAGAGAAATAAATGCTTGTTTTATCAATACTCACTTGCTGACCAAACAATAAGCAAATTTGATTAACAATATCGAGCACACAATGCGTTTGAACCTCTATAGCTTGACCAAGCAATAAAAGATCATCTACAAACATCAAGTGAGATATGAGAGAACCATTTCTACCCGCCTTCATAGTTTTCTAAAAGCCTTGCTCTACACTATGAGAAATAAGACGAGATAATTTATTGATATAAACACCAAAGAGGTACAGAGAAATAAGGTCTCCTTGTTTGATACCTCTCAGAGGTTTGAAAAACTCCTATCTAGTTCCATTCCATTTCACATTAGTAATCACAATTGTAATAGAGACTATAATAATAGTGATTAGCTCCAAAGAAAATCCCACCTCCTTCAAGATATTTTCAATGAAAGACCACTTTAGCATATCATATTGTTTAGTTAAATTAACTGTAATCGCAAAATAACCCATTTCCCCTTTCATCTTATGCATGATGTGAGGCATCTCTTGTGCCAACACAAAGCTATCATGAATACTTCTCCTGAGTACAAAACCCATTTGAAAAAGAGAGACAAATTGAGGAATAATAGTCTTCAACCTATTTACAACCACTATACTAATAATCTTATGCACATTATTGCAAAGAGAGATGGGACGAAATTGATTGAAAAACTCAGGATGCGATACCTTAGGAATTAGACAAATATCTGTTTGATTAATCTCAACAAGCGCACCCGGATTAACAAACATTTTCTTGAAAAAATTACAAGCATCCGATCAAATGACATCCTATATTTTTTGATTAAAACCAACAGAATATCCATCTGGTCCAAGTGCTTTCTAAGGTCCCATATCAAAAACCTACTGCCTAAACTCCGTATCATTCACATCACCACTTAGAAGATTTAAAGACTTTTGGAAAACTCTAGTATAAGAAATCGGTGTCTGGAACCATGCACCCCATCTAGCAGTTTCAGTAAAAAGATTCATGTAAAAAGAAGTTGCAATAAATTGAAGTTGATGTTCATCTTCCATTCACCAGCCATTAGTATCACAAAGCATTTGGACTATATTTTGTCTTCTCCTATTAACAACTTTCAAATGATAGTACTTCATATTACGATCTCCATCACCGGAGCCACTTGGCTCGAGAGCACTGAAACCACATAAGCTCCTCTTGTTGAAATTTTTTTTTGACAGATCACGCTGAAGCTTGAACTCTAATTTATTCTCTTGACCAGCTTGTAGCAGGATCTGAATTCCATTAATATGAGCCAATAGTTCTCGCTTATGACCAACTACTATAGCAAGATTAATATTATTCAATTTTTGAATTTATCTTGCATCTGTTTCAAATTTTCATTAATAATAGCAATATGATCCCACACCTCTTTATTAATATTAATATGAGTAGCTTACGTTACCCACGTACTTTCAAAATAGAAATATTTGACTTTTTCTCGATGAACATTACCAAACAACATGATTAGAATGAGATAGTGATTAGATAAATCCAAATATGCAAGAACTTTGACATACGCATTCGAAAAATTAAGCCTCCAATTAACATTTTTTTGATGGGAATAAACTTCATCAACTAAAAACAGAAGGAGGACAAAAGGGAACTACATCCATCGAAACCATGTCACCTAGCCAAGTTCTATAATCTATACGCAAAGCTAGGCCAACAAAGTTATGGACTTCTAGGTTTCAATCCCTTCCTATAAAACTAACAACATAAAAGTTGAAATCATTCAATAAAGAGATACAATCACCAACAACACACTCTAGAGTTCCTACAACTCTCTCCCTCTGAATGCATTCTTCCACCACAAGAGCATTAGTTTGAATAATGATATTGTGCCAATTTTGGCTCTTTTCCAGCTCCAACACCTAGCGAATACCAAGGGCTTCAACAAGATTAGGCTCCACTGATATTGTGATTTTCTTATTCAGTTCCATTGAAACAATGGGGAAAGTTGCATCAATGTCCATTCCCCTCTTCTGCAGATTGGCTCTGAGTGGCATAATTCCTTTAACCAACCTCTACAAGAAATTCTTAGTAGCATTTGGCAGATGAATTTTCCAAATTGCCTTCCACTGAGTACTCTCATAGTGGCACGAAGACCCTGCTACAAACCTTCCTCTATTCTTGCAAATACGATGATACACATTTTTGATAGAGTAGTTTCTATCATTTTCATCACTCCAATTAACATTACAAAAAACTTGGTCAAGCTTTTCAAATATCTGATTACCATCATTAAAAATAAGACCGCTCCATATATATTTAGAGCAAATCGATCCATCATCAATAAGGTGCAAACATTAAATATTTTTACAAATTTACCACACCTGCAAGCAGAAATAAACGAAAGCTCCTCTTTTTTTCTGAGACAATTACAATATCATTAATTTTAAAATTGAGCTTGGACCCATTTACGAAATAGTAACTAACATGTAGATGGAAACAGTGTCGTTTGAAGTTGGTCAGATGAATACGACATTGTTTTTTGAATTTTTTTATCAAATAATCACTTCTTTTTTTTTTAAAATCTCAAATAACCAAGTTTTCAAAAAATTTATCAAACTGACCACTTTTCAAACAAAAACAAATCGCCACACAGAGGAGTAACCACTCTGTGTGGTGCATGCATGCATTTTAAAGAGGAGTCGCAACACTGTATGGCTTGTCGTCCTCTGTAAAGCCATGCATTGTGGCGCATGCATGTATTTTCAGAGAGGAGGCGCTATTTTCCTTGGCTTGACAGTGTTATATCATTTTCTATAAATGTAACCACCCATCTCTTCATTTTTCCACACCATTTGTTACATAACTCTTATAAAATGTCTTCAACTCCCTTGCCAAAGTTTTCACTGATCAAAAGAGATGCGCATGTTATTTTTTCGGCGACAAAGCCTCCGGTGAAGATCAAACTCTGGAACACGCAGAAGTTCGAGCATTTTCAGAGGTACTTGATTCGCTGGTTGGAAGGAGACATTCCTGAAGGTGAACATATCAGAAAAATAGAAAGACACATTACAGTGAGTAACGAAAATGGAGTAAGCCGATCATGGAAAAAGGTGAGATGTGACGCTGATGTCATGATGATGATGCTTGGACCAGACGATATTGTGTTTATGGTTTTTACCACTTGTAGCGGTAGAACTAATAAAGTCGCCACCGAGTATTTATTTATCCCATATGAAAGGAAAGGAAAATCATCGAAGAAAAACCTAAAGGGGAAACCAAGGTCTTGCGACCAAGATATTGGGTAAGGGAGTCGATTACGCGAGGAGAAGGTATTAGCACCCCACACGTCCATAGTACTCTACGGGATCCACTCTCGTTATTCTAATCAAAGGGTGTGTTCAATCTAATGCTTAAAGGTCATAAAATAAGAGAGAATGCATGCAAAGAAAAGAGAAAGAATGTAGGGAAAATAAAGTTGTACTCGTTTGGGCCCTACCCCAATGCCTACGTATCCTTTTTGAGGAATCAGAGCTACCGTAGTTCGGCTCATATATTTTGTTTGTTTGTATTTTTTAAATGAACAATGTTGCGTTCAATCATTCCACCGTTGCTCGACCTTTAGAGACTAATGACCTGTAGTGGAAAGGAGCTAACATGCTCTTAGAAGAGAAAATTCGAATGGCGAAAAGAAATGGATTGGTTGTTTTTTTTTACCATGAAAATAATTTTTGTATGCTTAACATTTTTTACTCACTTGCCAAGAAAAAGAAGTTTTAGTTTTAAATGCAATTATGCAAAAAATGGGAAGAAAACATCCAAGGGAGACTGACCTATCTCTAACCTAATGTTATCATGCAATGAGGAATCTTATCTAAGTTAGCATGCCAAAGAAAGTCTAACAAACTATCCTATAGGGAACATGCACTGAGAGCGAAGTCGTGATCTCAATTTCTAAATTGAGTAACTCATCGATCAACAAGAAATAAAGGAAAGCGATAAAATCCTATAGGGGGCATGCACTGAGAGCGAAGTCGTGATCACAATTGCTAAATTGAGTGACTCATCGATCAACAATAAAGGAAGCAAACACAAGCACAACACATAACAGAAATAAAGTGTGGAATGCCTGCTACAGGCCTTTAAACAGCGACTTCGAGCGCGCGCTCTTTATTTCCTACTTCTCATGGTATCTAGAAAAGCGATAAATGCGGAAGTATAACTTGGAAGCAGTATAATACCAAACGAACAATGACGTCCGCAAAAAGCGTAACCAAAGTAAAGAAGTCTGAGATACTCCGTACGAGCTGGCATCAACAAACAAATAGTCAAAGTTTGAATATTTGGAATAGGTGTTGAAACTTCGTCGATGTGAAAATAAACCACAACCGGAATCCAAAACACATCCGCGTATCAAATAATGAACCTGCATAAGACTCAGCTCAACAAACAAAGGTGAATCGCAATTTTCAAGTTATCAAAAAATTCAGAAATAAATTTTCTAAAAAAACAAATGAGAAATCCAACAAATTTATCGATTTTTTTTTAGTTTGTTACCTAAAATGATGAAAGGCATCCCCAAGATCTATATTTTTTATCGTTTTTATTATATGTGTTTTCCTATTATTTTTATTATAAAAGGAATTTAAACTAAAACTAAACAAAAACTAAAAAGAAAAAAACATAGGAATTATAATGGATCAGGGGGTGTTATGCTGAAATCATGGGGTTTTTTGTTTAGCTAAGCTTTAGTTTAAAAACAGAGAATGGGCCTAACCAAATGAATAAAGCATTGAGTTTTTTTGTTGCATGAGGCAAGAGGCTTGTATAAATAAAAAATTCCGGGCCCAATGAGATGCTCCGGTCCATGATCCCTTCAGCATATTTTCTATGTTTTCTATGATTATTTATTGTCAAAAATAAAAATAAAGAAATTAAAAGGCGTGGAACGGTGTCATTTGGTTGTGACGCTCCCAATTCCAAAACCTACTCAATCCTCTCTCGTTCTCTCTTCAACAAAAATCGGCCATGCAACTTCACATATCTCCAATCTAACTCCAGGCAGCTCAACCTTTCGTATCACCGATCCGACGCCTCCGCGTGATCTCCGTCTCCAACTCGTTCGTTCTTGTCAGTCACGTTTCGTAATGATTTCATTGAAAGAGGACTTGAACACACCAAAACGCCAGTATATGTACGCCATCGAAACATGAAACGGATATGGAGAGAAACAGGAGGTTGAGGCTTACTTGATCGGAAATTCTCCAATGAATCTTGACTTCAAAGAAGCCGCGAGAAAGATACCTCGACACTTGTATTTTAGGAAGAACACTGAATATTCTTCTTCGTTTCTATATTGTTGTGATTTGAACTGTTGTTCTTGTTGCGTTCTTGTTATGCAGTTATTGTTGTTGTTGATTCAAAGAATGTGGAGACTGAGAAATAAACTCAGATTTAGAGGTTCTAGTTGGTCGATGAGTTGAGCTCGACGATGATGAAGGTGATGATGATGTTGTCGGTTGTTGAGTGAAGACGATGCAGAAGATTGAGGATGAAGCATCAACTCAGAGAATTGAGAGTGAAAGCCAAGAAGATTCTGAGAATTTCTTGTAGAATCCCTCGTGAGTTCCCTCCTCTCCCCTCTATTATCCCTCTCTCTGTTTCTGCTGGAAGTTTTCTGTTATGAATGAATCGTCAAAAACCCTCCTCCTCTGGATCTGAGATGCCTTTTTCTCTTCTCCCTTTTTTTCTTTCTGTTATAATCTCTTGGAAGTTTGTTAGAGGGTGAGTTAGAGGATAGAAAGTTGGTTAGGAATCCGTTAGAAGTTTGTTACCAAGTTTGGAGCTGTTAGGGATTTCTGTTAAAGGTTGTTGGATTCTCTTTATTTTGTTTTGAATTTGCCGTGCTCTTTTCCAAACTTCCTCCCGCCCTTTTTATTATGTTGTTGACAATTAGTTGGGAATTCTGTTAGTTATGCTGAAATTTCTAAATCCCATTTCTGATTTTTATTCTCTTCTATCTGATCAGTCTGATTTTCTGAACTATGATGTCAATTAGTTTACTGCTCTGAACAAGACTACCCGTTTGTTGACGAAAATTTCCAGACTGATTCGGAATTGGTCATGTATGTAGGGCTATGCAAATCTGGGAAACAGATTGTTAGAAAGCTATTTTGGATCTCTAAAAAGCCTGTTATGGTTGTTAGCAAGGTTGGGCAAATTCTGCTAATCAATTAATTTAGGAATTCTATTGAATTAGTTAAGGGTTGTTGTTTAAATGAGCTGGAAGATGTTGAACTAGCATGTTGCAGCTTGTGTTTGGATAAAATGTTTTTTACTTTCCTGCTTTAATAACTCTGCTATGATTTCATATTTCTTCTGTCTTTTTCCAACAGGTGCGGGGCTGTTCTAGACATGGTTCAATTGGCTCATGGAGCTTGGGGAAAAACTTTTTGAAAGGAGCGAGAGAAAGTTAAAATCATGAAGATGAAACGAAGCAGCTTGAAGTTCAGAGTTAGGCTTAGAATAAAAAAAATGGTGTAATTGTGATGTAATTGGATGGAACCTAGATGTTGTGTATACTGGACATTTAGCTTTATGATTCCTCAGAATTTTATTTGCTTCTTCTTCTGTTAAAGATTTTACCAACCATGGTAGGACTCTCTCAATCAATTTCAGAGGCATCATGCATAAGCTTTGGTACATAAGTTCACATTGTCTTCTAAAGCTGGAATGCTTTCTTGCAAAGTGAACAATAAAAAACGACAATTAATAATAAACAAGTAGAGAACCGCATCCTCATTCATTCCTAAGCCTTTAACCACGTGGAAATTCTCCATACCCTTCTAGTTGCTTTCCTCCCCTTACACTGTATCCATTCTCTCTTCTTTGCTTCGCTAAAAATCAGTTGTTTGTCCAGTAGCACCAGGCTCCAGTTCAAAACTAATTCTGGTGGTATATTTTGGTAACGGAATATGAACTTTGATAGTGTTTGCTGTTATACTTGAGGCAAACTCGACACTTAATTTAAGAAGTACTTCCGCCTTCAGGGACCCTACCTCTTCAATCAAAGCATTGATACGGAACAGAGGCTTAAATGCCTGGGTCATACGATAATCCATGACCAGATATTCACCGTCTGGCGGCATCAGGGATAGAGTTCTGTTCGTATCAAAACTATCAAGACAAACAGATTCATGAAAATTGCAGTTATCTAATACCACTGCTCCTCCGGAGGAACTCCTATAACCAGAAACGGGTCCCTGGTCTCTTCCAATGGAAAAAGGTCTTCATTAAGAGCCAAGCGAATTTCAGGATTGCCAGTAAGATAGCTTTTCATTTGTATGGTTCCATCAATCTCAGAAGTCAATATATATCCACTAGAGCTAAAAGTAATGTTGGTTTTCTCAATTATGTCTACAAAGATTTCCTCCCTCCTTCTAGCCCCAGGCTCTGTTGCAATAACGTATTTTGTAACAGCTATTCCAGGCATTCTTTTTGTCCCTTGTGAAAAGATTGCAGTAGGTCCAAGAGGTGACAGTCGGGCTGCATCAATTACAAGCGGCACTCTGAAAATAAAGGACTTCAACAACCCTGTAGATGTTATTTGCACATAACCGAAATCAATAACTTCATCAAGTAACTCGTACCCTAGGACAAAGTTTTTCCGTAATGAGTCTTTATTGAGAATCCCAAGGTAATCTTTTATAACACGGGCAATTCTTTGTAAAAGCTCGAAGACAAAGGAAGGTGATATATTAACCCTTGTAGTTGCAACAGACAGTAAGCCAACAACTTTCACATGAAAGTAATTTACACCATCTACATTAAAGACACATGGTGCCTCCTGCAGTTCTCCATCTTCCCAAAATTTCACTTTGTGGAAAAACATCTCTGAACTTCCCTTTGGGACCTCACCACGATAATCACGGAAAACGATGTCATCTCCATGCTGCGAAAGGACTGAGAACTGTGAGATCATGGCTCTGATTGAAGTTGCATGCACTTCCTACAACTGTTGCTTTAGTGATAAGCGAGTGGAGATGAAGGAAGGAAAGTTTGATTTTGGTTACGACAACAAGAAAGAGACCCTAATGCCAAAGCTCTTCGATATTACAACCATGGGACGAATGCTATGTGTGAGATGTACAAAGCATAATGAGGGATCTTAGAGGAAAAAATAGGGGTACAATAGCTGCCCTTATTTAAGTGTCTTCTATCCGGAGATACGAAGATTAAAATCTTCATTTCGACACGATTGAAGATACTTAAATATAAAACAAGCCCTATTTTTGGCCCTAAGATACCATGTGATGCTTATGATTATGGATGTAACGTATGAACTTCATGTAGATGGGCAAGACATACACTGGAGAAGCAAAAGTAGAGTCTACAAATTAACCAAAAGAATTCAACCAGGATAATAAATCCCTGGAGAACAACACGACTCCGGGGATAGAAATTTGAATCTATTGGGGACGAATTGGCTCTGCTGGGGGAAAGAAAACTCAACTTCACTGGGGGTAGGATCCTGAGAGGAGACAAAGTAGCATAAACTCCAAAACTGAGGGAAAAGTAGTGGATGACAATAGTAAACCGATAGTTGTGAATTATCCACTCATAGAGGAGATAGAAAAAAGAGAGTAACATCAACACAGGGGATCGGCAGTCGCTAACCAGAAAAGATCAATCTTACCTAAAAATGGTAATGAACTACCCACTCAAGAATGAAGGTAAAAAAACAAACATAGGACAATACTTACTTTTATTGAAGGTAAAGAAACAGATGATACACCGACGTTTTACTGAAGGTGGAGAAAAGAGAATGCACCAGCTTTTACTGAAGGTAACGTCTCAAAGAGTAATAACAAACTTCCCAAAATCCCGGCGTTCTTCCTAGAACGAGTAAAAATACAAGCTATCTCAAATAAAGAGACTACCACTTGTAAAGATTTCACAACAAACTTCTCTTGCGAAACTTCCTCGAAGAGATACCATTTGATGGAGAATCAGATAAACTTCCCCTCGATCCTGACTATAAGCCACGAACTGGTCTCAGTTTCTTCTTTAACCAAGATATTTCACCTGGAAAGGGTAAAAACACAAGCTATCTCAAATAAAGAGACTACCACTTGTAAAGATTTCTCAACAAACTTCTCTTGCGAAACTTCCTCGAAGAAATACCATTTGATGGAGAATCAGATAAACTTCCCCTCGATCCTGACTATAAGCCATGAACTGGTCTCCGTTTCTTCTTTAACCAAGATGTTTCACCTGGAAAGGGTAAAGATATAGCTGTAGGAATCTTTCAAAGAATTGTCTTTATCATTGAAGTACAGCTAAACTCAACAACAAACTATCTCCCATAATGACGAGACTACCATTCATTGGAGTAACAAATTTTCATCAACGAACTACCTCCCATAATGACGAGGCTACCATTCATTGAAAAAAAACATCTTCTCTGGCATTAACAAACTTACTGGGAAGAACAGGTTGCTCAAATAAAGAGAACTGCCACTTAATGTTTAAGAAGGAATTGTAATAAGACTGGCGAGAAATGAAGCTTGATTTCCTGGGGAAATACCAATACATTCCTGTTGAGGAGAAAAAAGTCTTTGCGTGCAAAATAAATGCACATCTTCAAATCAAGGCTCGAAGCCTGCAGAAATCAGAATAATAATATTGTCGGAGACTATAGACTCCAACCAGAAATAAACTGGAAGGAAATAATCAACCAAGTCAGCACCCGATGAGAAATAAACTCAAAAGGGGATCACAATTCATCCAGATAATGAACTGAATAGGAAGGATAAAGCAAAAATCTTCCACAAGGGATAACTCGGTGGGGAAATTGAAAGGATATACACTTTCCGTTTAACATTGACAACTCTATTGGAGAGAGAGTAACATAACATTGCAAAGAGGATAATATGCCGACAAAACATCAATGAATGCAAATGAGTGGTGAATTTAAATTCATCTATGCATGATGTGTATGACTGCGTGGATGTTATCATGCACATGCTGACAAAACAACCATAATGTACTGGGGATAACCAGACAAGTCTAATCTTGGGTGGAAATAACACTAGGCCATGTCTCATGCAGGATGAAGATTAGATTCCACGAGAGAGTAAGCATCAACAGAGGAAACAAAGTCCTATTTCACGGCTTAACTTCACTGGGAGGAAACATGGCTTGAAGGCAAACCAAGAACCACCTGGCTAGCAACAAATAAATTTGCGGGAATATCATAAACTCTTATATGTCTCATCGGGTAATACCAATATGGACTTCGATAAGGGAAGAGGAAGCTTCATCGTCTAAACTTCACTGGAGATTCCAAAAACTACTCTACTAGGGGAAGATGAAATCCATGTCAGCGAGACTTCAACTGGGGATGGCAATACAGACTTTACCGGGGAATATGCGAAATTACATCGTCGATACTTCAACTGGGGATTGTTATGCTAACTTCATTGGGGAAAAAGAAACCACACACACCCAAGAGAGCCTGAATACAGTCTTCAATATCAGGCATAATAGTTGTGTAAAATTATTTGGAGAGAGATCACAGAATTTCATGGGATAACAACTTCAGAGGGAAGTATCATATTCGACACATCTGGAGAATTAAGGAGTCGACAGTATAGTAAAGGTCAGCACCCATGGGGATTTTAAATCAAACTCAGTGCCCAGTGAGAAAAAACCCAAAGAGTAGACGCTTATCTCAAAATTTCTTAGAATGTATATTACCCTTGTCTGGTTGCTTAGAGGCACACTACAACAACAATAATATAACTGAAGGGCGTAATATCCTGTTAAATATTTTGCATTACTTCTCAACATGAAGGGAGAAAGAGTTCGACAACTAAGCACACACTTTGTAACTTTGCAGCCTCTGCTTGATCACCTTCTGACCATGAAAGGAAATTACACTCGATCAGAGAAATCTGAATCAGGACCTGACTGGGGAGGATGGAATTGCAAATCCACCATCAAATAGCTGCTTGAAGACAATCTGAACCAAAACTTAACTGGGGAGAGATGGGAAGACAGGCCCAAATGCCACACCATGTATTAGCTTGTATGATATTCATCTATCCTAAGAAATAGTATCCTGAATGGAACACACACATATCAATAAGAGCTACCAGGGGACTTTTCAAACTTAGGAGTTTGCCCATCCTGAATGGAACACACACATATCAATAAGAGCTACCAGGGGACTTTTCAAACTTAGGAGTTTGCACATCCTTGGAATCACTACTTATGTACCACTCGAATCACAATATCTGAAGTAAAAGGTAATTTGTAAATTCTTTTCAAAACATTTTTTATTATTAAGTCTTTTGTTTTGAAAATTTCTATCAATAATAAATGAAATTTTTGCAAACAGAATAAAAGTAAGAACTGCAAAGAATTGGATAAAGGCTCAAACTTTATTAATAGAATGGTAGTTTGGGAACGTCGAGACTCCATAGATGATTACAAAGTTTGAAAAATGGTAAATATATGGAAAAGATACATTTGAATACAATGACCCCTGTTCTCCCTAACAACTTCAATTTCCTGAGCAAAGACTTCAGTTGAAGTGTGATGAGAATCTGAGAAGATTGTTGCTTCAATGATCAAGTCTTGCCCGACGCAGTTACTTGCCAAGAAATTCCTAACTTTTTCCTAGGTTACCCTTGCGAGTTTTCAACCTACCGGGAAGAATTTATTCTGTTCTTGTCTCTAATTTTTGCCTCGACTGGCCTTTCGGGTTTTCAGCCTACCGAGACGCTCCTTTTTGCCTAAGTCGCCCTTTCGGGTTTTCAACTTAGCGAGTTGTTCTTTTATTTCTTTAGGCGAAGTATTTCTTGACTGCATCAGTATTCAAAGGACGTGGGAACTCCTCTCCATCCATAGTTTCAAGAATCAATGCACCGCCAGAGAAGGCTTTCTTGACAACATATGGGCCTTCATAATTGGGAGTCCACTTTCCCCTAGAATCAGCGTTAAAATACATGATCTTCCTGAGCACGAGGTCGCCTTCTCTGAATTCACAAGGATTGACTTTCTTATCAAAAGCTTTCTTCATCCTCTTCTGATATAACTGACTGTGACACAAAGCCGTCATTCTCTTTTCTTCAATCAAATTCAACTGGTCTAACCTATTCTGGATCCATTCAGCCTCTAACAATTTGGTTCCATCATCACGCGTAAAGAGGGAATCTCGACCTCGACGGGGAGCACTACTTCCATACCATACACAAGAGAGAAAGGGGTTTCCCCTGTTGAAGTGCGAATAGATGTACGATACCCATGCAAAGCAAACGGGAGCATCTCATGCCAATCTTTATAAGTAACAACCATCTTCTAGATGATTTTCTTAATGTTCTTATTGGCAGCTTTGACGGCTCCATTCATCTTTGGCCTATAGGGAGATGAATTATGATGGATAATTTTGAATTCTGCATAAGTTCTGTCATCATCTTATTATTTAAATTCGATCCATTGGCGGTGATAATCCTGCTTGGCACACCATATCGACAAATGAGATTATGCTTAATAAAGCGTACTACCACCTGCTTAGTAACATTGGCATATGAAGATGCTTCCACCCACTTGGTGAAATAGTCAATCTCTACCAAGATAAAATGATGTCCATTCGACGCCTTAGGTTCAATCCTTCCTATCATATCAATACCCCACATAGAGAAAGGCCATGGGGATGAAATAACATTGAGAAGTGTCGGGGGCACATGAATTTTATCAGCATATATCTGGCACTTTTGGCACTTCTTGACAAATTTGCAACAGTCAGATTCCATTGTCAACCAATAGTAACCTGCCCTAAGCATCTTTTTTGCCATTGAATATCCATTGGCATGGGTACCAAAGGAACCTTCATGGATCTCATGCATCAACATGTCTGCTTCGTGTCTATCCACGCATCTGAGCAAGACCATGTCATGATTTATTTTGTATAGCACATCTTCATTAAGGAAAAAACCACCTGCCAATCTCCTCAGGGTCTTCCTATCTTTATTTCATGCGCCCAACGGGTATTCCTGAGTTCGGAGAAAATGCTTGATATCGTGATACCAAGGATTTTCATCTGACGTATCCTCTATTGAAAATACATGAGTTGGTCTATCCAGACGTCGCACTGTGATACGAGGCACATCGTTCCAAGCATTCACCGGATACATAGATGACAAAGTTGCCAAAGCGTCCGCCATTTGATTTTCCTCCCTAGGAATATGATGGAATTCAACTTTGTTAAAGAAGGGTAATAGCCTTATGGCATAATCTTTGTAAGGGATCAAGCCAGGGTGACGAGTATCCCATTCTCCTTTAATATAGTTTATTACTAAAGCTGAATCCCCATACACATCAAGGATTTTGATTCTGAGATCCATAGCTGCTTCGAGGCCCATGATACATGCTTCATACTCCGCCATGTTATTTGTACAATCAAAGGTCAACCTTGCAGTGAAAGGGATATGAGACCCATGAGGAGTGATAATCACAACACCAATTCCTTTTCCGTAAGCATTCGCATCTCTGTCAAACACCATGCCCCATCGGGACCCTGGATCAGGACCTTCCTCAGGAAAAGGTTCATCACAATCTTTTACTTTCAAAAACATCACATCTTCGTCAAGAAAGTCATATTTGACAGACTGATAGTATTCAACCGGTTGGTGAGCAAGGTACTCCACCAACACACTACCTTTGATAGCCTTCTGAGTGCGATATTCGATATCATATTCAGACAACAACATCCTTCAGCGAGCGATTCTTCCGGTAAGAGCAGGCTTTTCGAAGATGTACTTAATTGGATCCATTTTGGATATCAACCAAGTAGTATGATTGAGCATATACTGATGCAGACGCTTCGCTGCCCAAGCCAAAGCCCAACATGTCTTTTCAAGTAGAGTGTATCGCGACTCACAATCAGTGAACTTTTTACTCAGATAGTAAATGACGTATTCTTTTCTTCCTGTTTCATCTTGTTGTCCCAAAATGCAACCCATAGAATTACCCAACACTATCAGATACATAATCAACGGTCTTCCCTCAACAGGAGGGAGCAAGATAGGAGGTTCAAGCAGATACTCTTTAATACTTTCAAATTCCCTTTGGCAATCATCGTTCCATACATACCCCTGGTATTTCTTCAGAAGCTTGAAGATGGGTTCACACGTTGCAGTCATGTGGGAGATGAACCTGGAGATATAATTCAGACGTCTGAGGAAACCTCTAACTTATTTTTCAGTCCTTGAGGCAGACATTTCTTGAATTGCCCTGACTTTATCAGGATCAACTTCAGTTCCTTTTTGGCTGACAATGAAACCTAGCAACTTTCCAGAACAAATACCAAAGGTACATTTATTCGGATTCAAACGAAGGCGATACTTCCTTAAACGCTGAAATAACTTCAACAAATCTTCCGTGTGTCCTTCCTCGGTATGATATTTAGCGATCATATCATCAATATATACTTCGATTTCCTTATGCATCAGATCATGGAATAGGGTTGTCATAACCCTCTGGTACGTTGCACCAGCATTCTTCAACCCGAAGGGCATCACTCTGTAACATAATGTTCCCCAGGGTGTGATAAACGTTGTTTTTTCCATGTCCTCAGGAGCCATCTTAATTTGATTGTACCCATAAAATCCGTCCATGAACGAGAACACTTTGAATTTTGTTGTGCTATCTACCAACATATCAATATGCGGTAATGGAAAGTCATCTTTTGGACTTGCTTCATTTAGATCTCTACAATCAACGCACATGCGGACTTTTCCGTCTTTCTTTGGAACTGGAACAATATTGGCAATCCATTGAGTATACACTGATGTCACGAGAAAACCAGCATCGATCTGCTTCAAGACTTCTTCTTTTATCTTCATTTCCATATCAGGGTGAGTTCTCCTTAACTTCTGCTTGATGGGAGGACATTCTGGCTTTAACGGCAGGTGGTGCTCCACGATGTCAATGTCTAATCCAGGCATATCCTGGTAAGACCAAGCAAAAATATCGGAATATTCTTTCAGTAACTCAATTAATTTCCTCTTCACGTCGGGATGAAGCAATTATCCAATCTTGACTTCTCTTGGGTCTTCCTCTGATCCCAAGTTAATCACCTCCAACGGCTCTTTATATGGCTGAATAGTATTCTCCTCGCGCTCGAGCAACCGTGAAACCTCTTCTGGGATTTCATCGTATTCTTCTTCCTCGGTCAAATATGAAGGATATTCGAAGTTGGGAGAGGGCGCAAAGTCATTGTATTCAATGGTTTTCTTAGTTAATTTGCATATGTGATTATGATTGATTTTAGAAACTGACCGATGTATAAGTGAGTATGCAGATTTTACTAATGATTATTATTTATTTCGAAAGGTTTTATCTGATTACCATTTTCCAAGAAAAAGCAATAAATAAAACATAACTTGGAAAACAAAAACATCTTTTATTAATGATGTAAAAGTTCAAAACAAAAGACATGCCCATACAATATCGCTTTCACCTTGGGCAGAGTGAAAGGATTTTTGGAAAGATAAAAAAAACAAATTACTACGATATGTGGATGCAAGAAGGCACATCAATGGTGATCCAATTATGGACCCTCACTCCGTGCGTTACGAAATTCGGCATCTCTTACCCTGGCTCGTCCTCAAGGATAGCGTTGATCTTCGCAGTAGTGGGATGCAGATACCCTGCACTGCGGAATATGTCTTGATATTTGCTGAAAGCAGACTTCGGCTTCAAAATCTCACACTTATTATTCTTCACTGGGAAGCCCAGACCAGCTTTATTCTTATTCACTGATGGATTAATAATTTTCCTCCACGCCTTGCTAGGGCCATTCTGTACCACGTGTTGAGCATCTTTGAATGAATCAATAGAATCCTCATTTTTCCTTATATTATCGATCGACAAAGCTTAGAACTTTGTTCCAACAATAGCCTCGTCAGTCTCTACAACACTGAAGGATGATAAATGAGATATTAATAAAGCTTGCTCGCAGCTTACGATAACCACCTTCCCTTCTCGGACAAACTTTAACTTCTGATGAAGAGTCGACGTAACAGCTCCTGCCTCGTGGATCCATGTTCTTCCCAATAGACAGCTATAAGCGGGAACAATATCCATAACCTGGAAAGTAATCTGGAACATGTGTGGACCTATATGCATAGGCAAGTCCACCTCTCCAATGACCGACTTCCTGGAGCCATCAAAGGCTTTCACTATGATACCACTAGGGCGCATGGGGGCTCCTTGGTACTTAAGCTTTGAGAGAGTGCTTCTTGGAATCACGTTTAAGGCAGAACCGTTATCAATCAATACATTAGATAAAGAATCATTTTTGCAATTCATCGAGACGTGTAGAGCCATATTATGGTTTCTTCCCTGTTCGGGTAATTCTTCATCACAAAAGCTTAAATTATTACAAGAAGTAATATTCCCGACAACACCGTTAAACTGGTCCATGGGCATATCTCTTTCAACAAACGCTTGATCTAGCACTCTCATCAAGGATTCCCGATGGGCAGCATAATTCATTAATAAGGCCAATATAGAAATCTTGGACGAGGTCTGTAACAACTGATCCACGATCTTGTAGTCCCTCATCGTAATGATCTTCAGCACATCATCAAATTCTTTCTCTAAAGTAGTGCCACTAGATTCCCCGGCCGCCTTTTCAGGTTCAACATTAGTTTCAACGACTTTCTTGCCATGATCAACATCTCCCCGGAAAGTAGGAGCAAATACCCGGCCACTACGTGTCACTCGACTGGCTTCAGAAATATTCTCCACATGTGTCAAAGGTCGTACCGGGACTTCCATCTCGTCTTCTAGGATGGTCGCATTTTATTTATAGGATACAACTCTATCTAATTCATACGGGACACGACCAGGTAAACATATAACAACAAGGGTTACCGCAGGCTTGCTACAATATGTAATCTCCACCGGAGCAGGAATGCCAAAATGAGGTACAATAACATTCACCCTTACCTCTCTTGTACATCCAGACTTTACGAAATCTCCAACGAAAGCATCATCTTTAACCACAGGCTTGGACTCATCATCAGAAAAGAATTCGTCAGCAGAAATATATTCATCGTCCAACACGACCTTACCAGAATGGTCCTCAACCATGTTGATTACAACATAACCATCTCTATTTCTTGTGACGCTAATAGTTCCTTCATCTAGAAGTAATTGGATACCCCTCTTCACTATGGAACAGCCACGGGGGTCTCTACAACAGTTCCGACAACCACCATATTGATGTAACTCTTGTCCTGGCATATGGCAAAAGTTGGCATGTAACTGTACCAGATTGTCCTCCATATCATTCACATCATAAATTCAGAATTCGCCGGGACATCCGTGCACCATGTTCACTCCTTCTTTACTTTCAGTCTCGGTCTTGATAATACAAACAAGGCCTTCATCAATCACCTTTTGGAGGTCAACTTTCACCTTATCACATCCACGACTATTCTGGCTGTAGATATTACACATATTATGGTCATGCATACAATAGCCGAGCCTACAAAGGTCAACGTGCATCCTCACCAAATTGCCTTTTATCAAATTCACATCATAAATCCTGGACTCTCCTAGATCATCAGAAATCATATTCATCGTTCCTCCACCTCCTTGTTTAGGCAACGGGTTGTCTTTCACATTGGGACCAACGTCTTTAAAGGACAAATCTAACCATTTTTTGGACCTCGGGCTTCAAAGGATAACAATTCTCGATATTGTTCCCAAGGGCTCCCTGGTGGAAGGCACGCGTCTGATCTGTCTTGTAATACCATGGTAAAGGAGACGGTATAGCGGGTGGACTCATAGTCTGTACTAAATTTTTCTGAATCAGCGCTGGAAATAGCTCTGTTTAACTCATAGGGATGAGGTCAAAGGGTTCTCTCTTCTGACTCTGCCTTTGATTTCCTTGTTGAGGTGTTCTTTGGTACACAACAACAGTCGGAGCCATGTTAACAACCGGAGTGACCGAAGTAACCTGTTGTGGATGTGCATGGAGCCTTCTAGGCGGTTTAGCTCTTCTCTCTTGAACAAAGACATTTGCATCTCCTTCCTTCTTTCTATCAAATCCATATGACGATTTCTTTGCACCACTAGAACTTTCATCTCTCGTCAAACGGCCTTCCCTCACGGCTTCCTCTAAGCGAACACCCATACCCACCATTTCAGTGAAGTCACTCAGTGCACTTTCCACCATTCTTTCATAGTAGAAGGAACCCAGAGTCTTTAAAAAGATCTTTGTCATCTCCTTCTCTTCCATTGGGGGGATTACCTGGGCGGCCACTTCACGCCACCTTTGTGCATATTCCTTAAACGACTCCTTATCTTTCTGGACCATAGCCCTGAGTTGATCGCAGTCATGCGCCATGTCCACATTATACTTGTACTACTTAACAAACGCCTCTCCTAGGTCGTTGAAGGTATGAATATTGGCACTATCCAAGCTCATGTACCATTTTAGTGCAACACTAGTTAGGCTATCTTGAAAGAAATGGATCAACAAACGTTGATCGTCAGTGTGAGTGGACATCCTCCTCACGTACATTATCAGATAAGCACGGGGGCAAGTATTGCCCTTATATTTCTCGAATTCTGGCACTTTGAATTTCGCAGGTACTTTTACATTTGGAACTAGGCATAGATCGCTCACATTCTGTCCAAACAGTTCTTTTCCCCGCAGGGCTTTCATTTCCTTTCGCATCTCATTAACCTGATCTTGGAAGTTATCTATTCTGTCATAGAATCCAATTCCTTCACTTGGCGGAGGAGTAGGATGGTGGACCACATCATTAACAATAGTGACAACATTCATTACTGGAAGCACGGCATAACGGATCTCATTGCTGACAGCAGGAGCAATGTGTACCACGAGAGGGGTAGAAGCCATAACTTGTTGAGCAAATTGAGCAATTTAAGGAGTGTGGTTATATCCTTCTGATCTTCGGGCATTCCCCATGGATATCCAGGAGGCATGGGATGCTAAGCAGCAGTAGTATTTGGAGCAATTGAGATGGGAGCTTTCGTAATTTCAGGGACAATCGTTGCTTGTTATGGTTGCGTAGCATGAGGAGGTAGAGGTGGTGGTGGCTGATTCTGAGCAGCCACCAACGACTCTACCAAAGTAGTCAAGTTTGCCATTCCGGTTCTCAAAGCGGTAACCTCTTCGTGCAGTTCGCGATTCTCTTGTTCAATATTTTCCATCTGCCTCTTGAAAGTGTTTCGAGTATTATAACGATGAAAATTTCTGGTAGCAATCTCTGTAAAGAAACTCGAATCAAAGATAAGAAAATTTGTCGTGACCCACCTGTCATGATATGGTATGCATGGATGAATGATTATGCATGAAGTGTTTTATCATTTCCAGGAGAACCGTTCGGTTTTTTCATCAAGCATCAATAAGCAGTAGGATAAACAACAAGATAAACAAAATGAAGGCAAAATATCAGAGTAGAAACTGCTCATATCATATAGCCGAACAAACATCTATATGGTAATGATTTAGTACAAATAGAGTCAATTATTAAAGAGGCCCCGTCCAACAAGACTGGCGGTGACCTTGTCGATCAAAACAAGCATAAAAAGATAAGTAAAGTAAAAATAATTCTCTTTAAGCTCATCTATCTGGCTAATCATTTCCAGAAAAAGGGTCCCCGGTCACAAAGCCCCTCTTCTTTACTAGCGCCAACAAACAATGATATTTGAGTTCCCAATCCTCAGAATTTATATTTCCAACTTCGGCCTCTTCTGCTGGACCCTTGTCTTTATTTTCTACCTGGGCTTTGATTGTTGTCAACTCTTTCATAACTCGAGTCAAGCGAACATCTTTCTCTCTCAACTTTTTCTTTAACATCTTAACCTCCTCGCAATGCTTAGCTTCCAATTCCTTTTTAGCCAATCGAAGGTTTTCTATCTCTTGATGCTTAGCCTGTAGCTCTTCAACCTGTCGACTGGTAGTATCAGAGCCCTCGACCCTAGGTCTTTTCGACCGCTCAAGAAAACCATGTTTTTCTAGCAACTGGTTCTTCAGCTTAACCTCTTTCATGAGATTCTTCTTGTCTTGCAAGGAAAATGACATATCCACATTCATTTCTTCCTGCCTAGCCTGGAGTTTAAGGTTTTCGGCCTTGACATTCTTAAAACACATTACAGGCACGAACTCTAATCCTTCTAGGACCGGATGCACAGGAAATGAATCAATACGAAATAAATAATTGTCCGCCTGAACATCCGCTAATGGATCGAAATCAGGTTGAGGATATAGCAACCTCCCCCTTTTATAAGGTAATCGCACTTCCCTCACACGATCCTGAATCCAGCTCGTATAAGTATCATAAGCTATACTTCCATTCTGGCTGAAAGAAAGTTTCCCCTTACGGCGAATATGTACCCATGCTATCTTCACCTTTTCAAGCAACACTTCATCTTCCCCTAAATAAACGGTATCCATCACCTCCCGCTCACTGGATCTATCTAACATCGCGAATCCTAATTGATGGCGCGCCAGGATAGGGTTATAATTAATGCACCCCCGTGTCCCCATAAGCGGAACATTAGGGAATTCTCCACACCCTATAATGATCTCTTTTAAACCTATCACACTTTGACAAACAATATCATACAAGGTGAGTCCCATGATCCGCTGAGACCATAAAGATGAATCGGCAGCATGAACAAAAGTCCATTTTGTAGGCATATGCATCATCAACCATTTATAAAGCGTGATCGCACAGCATATGACTTCCCCTTTCTTCCCATGTCGGGAATGGATGGTGTAATAAGTGTCGACGAGTAGGGTTGGTACGGGGTTACCGTTCATGAAGATATACAATACGGATAGATGCACTAACTTCTCAGATACTGGAAAGAGGACCAGACCATAAATCATTGTTGCCAGTAGTGCATTAAACGCGGTCCAATTCATGTCCTTTGCAAAACCCCTGGCCTTTGATATCAAGTAATTCAGAGGGAGACCGCTTATGTCGCTTTTGTTAATCCAATTACTTTTAACTTCACCATGAGTCAAATAAAGAGCTCTGGCGATCGCCATATAGTCTGGAGTCTCTGGTGTTCGAACAAAAGGAATATTGTTGGTCACTTTGACATCCATAATATGCGCATACTCTTCGAGAGTTGGTGCCAATTGATAGTCCCGGAAAGTAAAACAACGTAGCTGCGGATCATAAAACTGAAGAAGTGTTCTCACGGCCCATTCTTCAAAATCATCATTCACCAACGGCAATAAGTTTCCATATTGTCCTCTGAAAACTTTTTCATTTGGTCCTTTCATAAGAGCTCCCACCTCTCGCAATCGACCACCAAAGCATGGGAACTGATAAGCAGTCGTGTTTCTAAGAGGCTCTGAACTTGTCTTCATGTTGTTATCCATCTTTGATGCTGATGACAGACCTCAGAATAATCCTGGAAATGAAATGCAAATGCAGGTTAGGCAGTTATATATTTTTTGCTTTTTTTGCGTTTCTTTTATAAAATGAATATGCCATGATACAAGTGCAATAAACATAAGATCGAAGTTTCTGTAATGCTGGATAGTTGCTGAACTGATAACAGAACCACTGTCATATGTAATAAGATCAAAGGTCCGGACCAATTCAGAATACCAAGGATCAAAGTCATCAGTATAATCATAGTCACCAACGGAACATGTATAGTCACCATCTGTACCTGTAAAGATTATTCCCTCCCCACTCACGGGTAAAGACTAGGTCATGGTAAGGTCAATGGTAACTCAAAATCGAAAGTACTCCTGAAAAACTATGACCATATCACCTACGTGAAAACGATAGCCCCTCATTTGTACCTCATCTGAGCGTGGACGACATGGCGGCATAGTGAAACCTAAGTCAACTAGCCGTTCATGTTCCACTTTATTCCTAGTGTTCCTGTGGTTTCCACTTGGCCTGGGTATTGGGCCTTTTACCTCATAGTAACATCCCACCCATCAAGAAATAGAGAAACCAGCACAACAACAATATAACAAATAATAATAAAGATGCAATTCAAACATATGCTCAAACATATACAAAATGAATAATCCATAAAATCATAACATCAAACACCCTAAGAAAAGAAAAAAACGGGATCTAGGAGTGACTCACGGGATGGACCAGTAATAGGTCGACAAATCAACATTCCCCAGTGAAGTCGCCATTTTTCTGTAGCGGTAGAATCAATAAAGTCGCCACCGAGTATTTATTTATCCTATATGAAAGGGAAAGGAAAATCATCGAAGAAAAACCTAAAGGGGAAACCAATGTCTTGCAACCAAAAGATTGGGTAAGGGAGTCGATTACGCGAGGGGAAGGTATTAGCACCCCACACGTCCATAGTACTCTACGGGATCCACTCTCGTTATTCTAATCAAAGGGTGTGTTCAATCTAATGCTTAAAGGTTATAAAATAAGAGAGAATGCATGCAAAGAAAAGAGAAAGAATGTAGGGAAAATAAAGTTGTACTCGCTTGGGCCCTACCCCAATGCCTACGTATACTTTTTGAGGAATCAGAGCTACCGTAGTTCGGCTCATATATTTTGTTCGTTTGTATTTTTTAAATGAACAATGTTGCGTTAGATCATTCCACCGCTGCTCGACCTTTGGAGACTTATGACCTGTAGTGGAAAGGAGTTGACATGCTCTTAGAATAGAAACGTCGAATGGAGAAAAGAAATGGATTGGTTGTTTTTTTTTACCATGAAAATAATTTTTGTATGCTTAGCATTTTTTATTCACTTGCCAATGTTGTACCCCAATTTTTGCCCCTAAGATCCCTTCATCATACCATATTGTTTCAATCACCACAAAATCACAGTAGGGCTTTTGGTTCCTCTCCCTATCTTTAACCTTGCTCTTTGAGGAGTCACCAAGCACCTTGACTTGTTTTCTTTGGTGATAATGGATATTTTGCTTTGATTTTCTCTCTAAATTAACAAATACAATATTGGTTTGTCTCACTTGTTAATAATGTAGGTGAAGGCAATGAGGTTTAGCAAGTTGCATCATGGGTTCATGAGTTTATTTCCATGCCCTAGTCAAAAGCTTGAGAGATCCAAACCTCACCATTGAAGTTGTTTTGAAGTTGGTATGGAAGTAGTTCTGGTGGCCATGAGTCCTCATCATTATCCTCAACAAATCCTATTCACAAAGGAAGAATATTGGCACAAAAAGTTTGTTCAAACTTGACAAAGTTCCACCAAGCATTCTCTTGATCTAGAAGCTAGGGTTTTGGACTTCAGAGGGGCATATCTTGCTCATCTTTTGGTATTTTTTAGTGATTCCAAAAACATTCTTCTCTTCAAAGAATTACCAACAAATCACTTCAAAGGTTTCAATAATTTTTCATGTGGAAGAAACTTGGTGAACATGAAAGATTATAAGTCATCCAGATGAATCCCCAATTTTTCATAATTTGATTTCAAATGATCATAACTTAGTCAATTTTTATAACCTTGAGCCCATTCTTTTTTCATGATGATCCTAAGGATGTGTCCTTGATGCCTTATTTTATGTGCAAAGTGAAAAAATGGATGGAAGTTACCTTAAGAATGCAAGAGATTATAGGTCATTTCATGATTTTTGGCCAACTTCAACAAGTCATAACTTGCTCACTTTTTGGATATTTTGAGTGGTTCAAATTGAAAAATGTCATTCAAGAAGTATACTTCATTCCATATTTTTTGGTCAAGAGCAAATTCTAAGTGGAAGGCCATGTTTGGATGCAAGAGATTATAGGTCATTTTTAAAGAAGAGTTTGAAATTTTTCTAAGTATGGAAAGTCAACTTTTTTTCTTCAACTTTGACTCCATGTAACTTTCAGCTCAAGCATCCATTTAATTCCATTATTTTTCCATTTTAAAGCTTGTAACCTCATATTTCTAAAGCATCAAGAATTATGCCCTAAGGCCCCTTGAGGTGGAAATGCCATAGATTTAAATTTGGTAGTTTGAAACTGAATTTTGCACAAAGTCAGAATTTTGAAATCCATAATGTGACTTCTAAACACAAGATTTTTGCGAGTTTTTGATTTAAACTTAATTAGAAAACTTGCCAGAAGTGATTAGCACCCCAAAACGCAAGGTTTTGCTGAGTTTTGATGGAAATGAAGTCACACTTCACTCGTGCTCGACCCTTACTCAATTTCCCTCCAAACTTCCTTGTTTCTTCAATTTTTCATTCCCATTCACTTCCGTATAAATAGAGGGTCATCCCCCATTCAATTTCCCAAGCTTAGAGAGCCAAGAACACCCTGCCAAAACTTCACACGAACCCACTTTTGTTGAATTCAGTTTTTGAAATTTAAGCTTCCTTTTCCAAAATTATTTGCGTATTCATCATCCTTGAACTTCATACAAACTCTCCAGCACTTAAACCAATCAAAATGACCCATAATCCAAGCTACAGAAGTCCAGTTTCAGAGTTTCTTACTTGAACTTCGAAAAGGTAGAATTCTCCACCAATTGGATCCAAATCAAGCACTAATTTGTTCTACTCCTTTGTCTGATTCTAATGATGCTTACAATTTTTAAATCCGTTGAGAATTGAGAGAGAAATCTCAAATTGAAGGTGCTCGCTATTTTTCTGTGTTTTGATTCATATCTCTCTCCATACGTTACATAAATTTGGCGCGATGGTTGTGTTAGAATCGTCTTGAAGAGACGAGTTCAATGATGCTAGCCAGGGATCCTAATTTTTCCATTTGAAGGATCTCACAAAATCCCTATTGCAGGATGTCTGGAGGTTGAAGATGATGACATATCTCGTCTAAGCCAATGATAGTGTGCCAAGCGTTTTAATTTCATAAGTTGCCCTTTTTCTGATTAAATGTGTGTTTCACTAAGGTCCATATCAAGCACAACCTGTCTGGTCCATTGGATTAGTTTACTAACGCGTTTTGACTTTGATCTGATGGTCCACATCTTTTTGGTTTTATTTTATTTTCTGATTTTATATTTTATTTGATTAAATTTTCAAAAATTCATAACTCTTTTATTTTTTATCCAAAAATTATGAAAAATTCACAAAAAATACTTTGAATTATTTCTGATCTCATGAATATTTTTTTACATTTTTATTTTAACATTTGGTATTTTTATATTTTTTTGTATTATTTTATTTCTTTTAATTACTTAAAAAATACTTTCTAACATTTTTTTAATTCTGAAAAAATTCATAAACATTATTTTGCATATTTTTGACTTTCTGGAAATTTTATGAAATTTTATGTTGAGGTTTACTATTTTTGATCTATTTTATGTTTGTTTTAGAAATTTTAAATGGTTAAAAAAATAGTTTATGACTTTTAAAAATTACTAAAATTTTTATAAAAATATTTGGACCCATTTCTGATTTTTCTATGGTCTTATTTTTCATTTCTTGGTTAATTTGAATATAATAGATATTTTCCTCATTATTTTCTAGTTTATTTTAACATTTTCCATCCTTTAATATATATATTAAATATTATATCATTTTGTGAATATTTTCTGGCTGTCTTGGGTTTATTTTTTGGTCATGGCTTTATTAACATTATTGGATCCATGGTGTTGAGTTTAACTCCACAAAAATGGATGAATGATTTTAGTAATAGTTTGATTAAATATTAATTCAAATGTGGTTTTCTTTTTTACCCCAATTCCTCTTCATCTCATCCCCTTCTCCTTGCACTAAATGTTGTTGGAGCATGATCTCTATATCATGTCTCAAAACAAATGGTACGTAGATTACTATTGACTGGCCTCAAAATAGGTGCGACTTCTATATAAGTCCACTTACGATTGCTTAACATAGCGTTAAATTTTGTCCCGATTCGAATAAATGATCATTCGTGGCCCAAACTTATGATTGCAAGCCCAAGTATGTTAATTTGATCTCTTTGATCCAATAACCTTGAGATTCATTGTGTGAAGGCTTTGGTTCTACCAATCCTCTAATGGATCTATAACACATTTGGTCAACGCGGATCACTTAAACATCATTGATCATTAAATGGTACTTGTGAGAATTCCAAATGGATGATATACTTGACAAAAAGCAAATGAAACTTGTTGTGTGGAGGCTTTGGTTCTACCAATCCTCTAATGAGTTCCAAATGCAAGTTTCAAGATGGTCATCCAACTACCACTAATTATTGACTTGTTTTATTTTATGCTTTTATTCTTTTATGCTTTATGCACTATTTACTTTTAGCATTTACTTTTCATGCCATTTTCATCTTTGCTCATTTGAGAGTTTATTTTCTTGTCATTTTTAATTTGCTCACTTGAGCTTTTCTTTTTCTTTTTTCTAAGATACTTAATAACTAACTTAAACCCTAAAAAAATTTTAATGGTACTTGGACTATTTGGTTACTATCCTTGGCATTATGGAGCATGGGACTTTTTCTTGGACTTAGGATTAGAAACTTTGGCCTATCTTGGAGACCTTGTGATCTTATCTGATTATTTTGTCTGGAGCTCTTGAGGTTTACCTCAGGAAATTGGGTTGCTTGTTTGTTTTTGTGTGCAGGTTTTGTGATTACATCC